>VZSR01003798.1:11534496-11628952 GCA_013398615.1 Brachypodius melanocephalos | reverse complement strand
GGGGGATCCAGCCCGGGCCCCGAGGGCCCTTCCTGTCTTTCACCGAGTCTCCCTCTCTTGTCAGTGTGTCTGTCCCTGTACCTGTCCAAACCCCGGACAGGGCGTGTAGGGAGCCCGTGGCCCAGTCGGAGTGACACCATCCTCAGACACAGCGTTGGCGTGGGTTCTGTGCGATGTGAGTTCCTGAGGGAGGAAGGGAGGGCGGTGCCCATTTCTCACTTTGAGCAGTGTTTCGGGCCTGGCTCCGGCGGGGGAGCCGGCAGGCGGGGCTGAGGGCAAAGCCCGCACGGCTGCCCCAAAACACCCTGCAGGCCTGGCCTTTTCCATGTCTTCATGAAGAGTAAGGCCTGGAGATACTTCTTTTTTTTGCCTTTGGTCAGGGGTTGGGTTTGCAATCCGTGCTTCTTACTTTTGTTGTCTATGGAGGTTTTCTGCTCAAAGTTTGATCCTGAGGGAATGACCGAAAAAGTGGTGGGGTGATGGTGGGGTGTTGGTTTTGCTTGTTTGTTTAGCTTTTAAGAAGACGTGCAAATTCCTTCTTTCAGGCTTCACTTTCAGTCTTTCCTTTACAAGTGCTAATACAGTGTGGAAAAAGTGTAAAATACGGCTTTCTGTATAATCAAATTGTGCTGAGCTGGTGCAGACTTTCTTCATAGGAAATTGGACCTTCCCATAGTTTTGAGATTTTCTGGTCAGAGATTTTCCTGAGATATTCTTGCTTCGGAGTAACAGCACGGTGGAGCTCAGCACACGTAGGAGAGCTGTCTGTGTGTGACACAAAGAAAAGTAAATCAGTTCCATCTGTTGATGTGGTCATAGGTGTCCATGGCTGGAAAAGCAATAGACAGCTGCTAACAGGTCCAAAGGCTTATATCCCTGGAGAAGATATTTCAACCTCCAGGCTGTTCAATTCTTCAATTACTGTTCTGGCCTCAAAAATTCAATCTCCTTTACCAGCCTAACTTATTTATGGGTTGCATGGAATTGCGACCAGGGAGAGCAGAAAGCCAAAATAAATCAAGCACTGATAAAATTGTTTAAGCTTTCTTGTTGGCTGTCTGTCTATTTTTAGATCTCAATTTAAAGAGACCATATGCAGAGAAATTTACTTTGTTTTATTCATGTTGAACAAGCAGCATTACTTGAGATTGGGTAGGAACAGAGGGAGGATAAGGATTTGTGGAAGTAGCTGCATTGGAAGACATTCTTTGGTGATTTTGGGTTTGTTTGTGTGTTATTCTCCTCCCCCTTTCTCCTACCCTTAGATTTCTCATATTATATTTAGTTTGGTGAAGTCACTCTTGTTTCTTAAACAGCTGTTTCTTCAGATTTCAAAAGTACCTGGATAACATTTTGTCTTACATATGTCTGTGGCAATAAAGGTATGTACTGAATAAGGGGAGATGTCAGCTCTAGCCCTACAAACTGACATTGTTTCAGTATGGGAAACAGACTCCTGAATGGAAATACATGTGTTAATTATAAGACAACAATATTGTGCATGCACAAATTATCACTGAGAATCAAGGCAGACATCTCTGCATAACTGAAAAAAATCTTGTTTGCAGGTATTTGAGCTGTTTTCTGTAGGCTCCACTCTGTGCTAAACTTGCAAATTAAGAGAACTGCTTTGGTAATCAACTTGACTGAAGTGATTCCTGAGTGGAGAATTCGAAAGATTTCTTATTACTTGATAAAATGAAAAGCTGCCAGAAGTTCTCCCTTGTGTTGAGGTGAGTTTGGTTACAGTATCTCTGTTTACACAAGCTCCTGCAGAAGGAAGCGTTTTCCTTCAGCCTCACTGCAGAAATTGAGACTGCGTAAATTGACTCTGCAGAACTGCTTGGGGTGAGCAGTGAAATAAGCAAATGTTTTTCTCTTGTATAACCTGCCATTCCCAACACTGGGCAAATTGAGATTGCATTTCAAATCCCTGTGTTTCCCAGCTTTTTGAACTCCCTGATACAAAACTTGGGGACAGAGTGGTACAGGCCATACAGGTTTAGCTTGATACATCAAGGTGGCAGACCAGAAGCCAGCAGTCTCCAGACAGCTTTTTCTTCTAACAAGCCAAACAAACGGTGGATTTGGAAGTCAGAAAGAACCTGCTAGGCTGCTCCCCTGGGCTGCTCCTGCCTCCTCTGTTTGGTTAGCTGTGCTGGGCACACGTAGAAAGTCATTCAAGGTTAATTTGATTAGCTGTACCCAGCTTCTGGGCATCTCTGGGGAAAATCTTTCTTTTGACATAGAAGATACAGATACCATAGCATGATCTTAATTTGTGGGTGATATTTAGAAAGAAACAGTATTTAACCTTGAGCTAGGAATACATTTAGAATGTTCTATGCACAAAGCGTGCTTTAATCCAGATTTCTTTAGGGCATGGCCTTGCTACTGCTTGGGATGCCTCATACAGATTATCCCCAGGATATCTGGGGAATACTGTGATGCTGCATTTAAAGAACTGCTTTTTCTCCATGGATGTCTACTTCCATGTCTGGTACTGACTTGGAAGGAGATTGTGTGCCAGATTTTGTCACTGATGCTGTAAGAAAGCTGTGATACAAAGGTGACAGGAAGCATTCTTCACTTTTCACAGCTTCTGTAGATTCAATTGTTTTAAGAAGAAGGAGGTGGCTTTCTGAAAGTTGTTTTTACTGGCCCTTGAAGAATGTCTACAGCAGATATTCAGAATTCAGATTCTGCTTAAAAATATCCAACTGGGAACACAGGAGGCATTCTTAGGTCGAACTAAAGGTGATTAAGCAGGATAAAGACCTGTAGTTCTTTAGTAATGAATTTATCTGCTTCCTGTGTTGATAGAAAAATTGATTACGTACATTACAACCATTTCTAGTGGTTGTTATGGCCTGCAAACAGTTCAGTTTATTTTCTCATTGTATCATATGTAATGATCTACATGAACCTGGTCACATGAGGACCAGATATTCTCCCAGTTTTCTAAGGAAATGCCAGCTTTTGTTAAACTCTTTCTGCCAGATTCTGTAGATTTTTTGGCAGTCATTTAAATATATTTCATTATCTATTTCATATTCCGAGTTTCATCTGCTTGTCTAAAATCTAGTTTTAATAATCTTTCAATAATTTTTCATGACAATTCTGTTTATTCCAGTTCTGGAAATGTTTGAAACCTTTAGACTGAAAACAGAGGAACTTTTATGCTGGTTTGTATCTAAAGTCCATTTAAACTTGGACTACCTGTGATGGCCAGTATAGCAGAACCTTTCAGAGAAGGATCTCAAACCATCATTTGCTTTTCTATGGTTTATCTTCCTGAACTCTAACAGTTGGTAAGTTAGGGATTTCTTTGGAAATTTCTGGTGAACCAGTCTTCTATGACTGTATCAAGTCTAAATTTGAACGCTTCTATACTTTCTCAATGATCCTGTGATGAATACTTCTGTTTAGCTGATCATTGTGAGGAAGAACTTCTTTGTGATTTGGATTTGGCACTGTTGGATTTTCTGTAGATCTGGTGTGGTGGGAAGCTGAAGTATTCTCTTTGCAGTGTTTGCGTGGTTGTGAACCTCCAGTCACCTATTTTCAAAACCAAAGAGTCCTGATCTCTTACCCTGTTCTGTAGGAAGGCCTCTGAGCATCTTTTTGCTCCTTATGTCTGTTCTTCCTGTGTGGTTTGTGGGATGAAACGATGACAAATCCTGCAGTATTCAATATATGAATGAGTGTACCCTTTATGTGTCCACTGTTTCTCCTTTGTTTCTTTTGTAACTGTGTTTTTCAATATCCCGATTTTTCCTGCATGCTTTGTAGAAGGAAAATAACCTTCACTGTTCACATTTATTTAGATTTAGAATTTGTCGGTTCATTCACTAAGCTTTCTCTTTCTAAATCTTCAGTGAACAGACAGGTCCATGACTACCTGAATGCATCATGATTAGGACTGTGCTTTTAAGAGAAGTGAGATAGACAGCATTATAAAAAAGATAAACACATAAAAAAACCCCTCAACAACTTGCAAAGGAATTAAATTCTGTCAAAACAGATCTCAACAGATGGGCATCAGCTGCTCTTAGCAAGCAGAGAAAATCACCTTGAATGTTCTTCGTTCTTGAGAACTGTGACTTGGAAGTGAGTGGTGCCATTGTCTTAAATGTTTAAACACAGCTGATTGTAGATGCAGGGAAGTGTTTGCTGGTATAGAGTTTATGAATCATTTACCTTTGTAGGAGCACATTCTGACATCCTGAATGCAATGTGCTATTTCCCTTCCCACACATTACATGCAGTAGCTAAGTGGTGAGTAGACAGCTACAAGTCAGCAGACCCGAGTTTTATTTCTGGCTCTTTTTCCTTTGGTAATTTTACTCAAGTTATGCAGCTTTTCTGAGTCCTCTCTAAAATGGTCTACCTGATCATGAGGAGTATGTTCTGTCTCTTCCAACTTTTCCATGCATGGTGAGGCACTGAATTTAGGCTTACTGCAGCAATTAATGTTATCTTAGAATTCTATGGGACATCTTTATGTCATTTTAATCTTATTTTCCCACCTCTGAAACAAACAGAGTTCCTTTCAAATGGAATTCCTTTCATTCATCCTTTCTCTCACTTATTTTGAATGGATTTTTGTCACTGATTAAGGCCTGTAGGGCCAAGTTCAGTCATGGGACAGTTTTCTGGTAGCTCTGGAAGTCAGAGGGAATTGTTCATGTGTGTGCCCAGTAGAAGCCACTATGATACCAGTCTGACTTGGTGCCGTTCAGTAATGACTGACTCAGTTAGTCTGACTGGGAACAAACACTTGACTGGGAATAAAAGCAGCTCCTATGCAAATAAGAAGTTGGCTGTTCTTTTACCAGGTGATTGCCAAGGATGTTGGACATCTTACTCATTCCTGCTTCTTCTGCTGAAGTAATTCTTTAGTTCTTGAATCTGGTAACACTTTGTAGCTGTGATTTTCCCCTCAAGCCATGTTTCAGAAACTCTGCTTATGTAATTTGGAAATCCTAACAGAGCAGTGTAAGGCTAGTAAGCAACCAAATTTAGCACTGAAAACTTTATATTTATTATCACTAGGGACAGAGGACAAAAGATCTGAAATGTTCCCAAGCTAGTCACTGAGGATATAGCACAGATACTTTGTAATTCCAAGCTTGCAGATTTTATGATTTGTAGGCTGAAATGTAATCTGGTATGTTAAAATGTAAATTAAAACTTTTTTCCTTATCCCTCAAGCATATGAAGAATGTACCTCAGCCAAGTATAAATGCCTGAAAGCAGTGATGTCTTATTTGGTCTGCAGACAAGTGAAACAGATAAGAAGACTTTCCCTATTCTAAATCCATTTTTAATTCTGAAACTTGAGTTAATCAAAATCAGAACTGTCAGCTCTTCACCTTGTTGATCAGAGTACCATTTAATTTCATCTTGCTGTTGAAAAATCACTCTTACTACCTGACAGCCCTGAAGGTTTTTGAGATTAATTTATTACTGATCAAAACATTTTTTGCATATTGAAAATTCAGAGAAAGGAGAATTCAGCATTCAAATAAAAATATATGGGTTGCAATACTATCTCACTTATTTTCATAAATAATTCTTAAAATTCCTTATTTTCTCACTTATTTTAAAGGAGAAAAGCCCTGTTAATTGGTGTCAGAACACAGTGGAAAATCATGAGGGAGATTAAAACCCTTGGCTGAAATCAGATTTGTATGACCTGTGTTTTAGAAACTTTATTTTCTTGAGCCATTGCAGCCTGAAAGAAGCAAGTATCTTTCTTGAAAACTTGATGATGAGATCCCAGATAATCAGTAACCCAGGGCATACTCCTACGGATGGAGAAAATGCAGTCAGAAAAGCTTTCCTTGGATGATAAAAACCTGAAATGAGTCTCAACATCCAGTCATTAGCATTCAAAGCCCTATCCAGTCACAGAAATGTCTTTCTGCTCTTTCCCCCTCAGCGCTGTATTTATTAGGAGGTAAGAATGTGATACAGAAGCCAGAACCTGAAGGTGTTTAGTGTGCTGTGATTCAGCTGCCTGGCAAAAGATCTTACTTTGGCAGTCCCCAGACTGGTCTTGTGAAGTATTCCTCAGGGAGGGAGATTTCTTTCCAGAACTGTCCTCCTTTGGTGCGACCATCTGCTTCTATATAGTCATTTGGGCAAAAATAGAAATTACAAAGAGAAAATGGCTCTGTTGCCAGATTAGCTGCAGAATACACACTGACGCTTTACTCACTCAGGGATTTAGTGCCAGGGTTCTTTGCTGGGGATAAAACACTGTATCATATTTTCCCCTCCTGTCAGTGTTGGATTAAAAACTAAATCATGCTCATTTTACTTTCAGAAGTAGTCCCAAAGGATTTTGGAAGGATTAATCGCATATGAAAAGCAAGTAGGATTTGGCATTCTGTGTACATTGAAAATTAAACAGAGGTAAACATTATCAAAAGTTTTAACTTAGTGATGTTATTTCAGCTTATTTTATGATCTGAATCTTTTCTGCTGGATATTTAAAGATGTTCATGGAACTTCAGAAAAGTCACATCTCTGAAAGGAAAAGGGAAGAAGTCTGTGTGTATAGGACCTCAACTCATCTAAGATGTGAAATAGCTGCTCAAGCCCTTCTCCCTTCCCAAAGGCACATATGTAGGTTGTTGAATTTGGGATTTCAGATTTTCAAACAAAGAACTCTATTCCTTTTTTTTAATCACATGGACATTTTTTTTGTGTGGTTTTTCCTCTATAATATTCTAAGGCTTCTGTTGGGGAGAGGATGCAAAACACCTTTATGATACATTGGGAATAATGCCCTGAAAAAACGTTTGTTTTATGGATTTAGAGTTTGCTGAACAAATATTAGCTGTGTGGGTGGATGTAGGGATGAAGAGCTCCAGAAAGTAAAAGTCAATACCTGATAAACTTGGAAAGTTACAGCATCAGCTGTTCTAGATTTTTTTGTGATGAGGGAGTGGAAGACATTCTGTCAAAACAGACCTAAACAATTTTTTAACACTCTAATCTTTTGTAATCTGTTCTGAGTCTTCTGTGAGATTGTCACCTGCCTCAGTATTTGACATTTTTGATGTTACCCCAGTTTGTAGTTAAAGGTTGATTTTTGAATGTTGTGTGGAATCTGTTTCAATTACTTGCTCTCATGCAGTTTAACTGAGTTCACAGTAGTCTAGAAGGATCTTTTGGATCTTTTGTTTCCCCAAGGGGGGAACAGAGGGAGTCTGGGTGTCCAGGTGCCCTGGGAGCACAGAGCACACGTGTGCAGGGAGATCAGACAATGTAATTTACCCAAATCCTTCAGAGTGCATGGCCCTAAGGTACCTTAGGGATACCATCAGTTTTCAGAAACTGATTTCAAGACCCAAAAGATCAGCAGTAATCTTGGATGGAGCCAGTGGGTCTGTGTGAAGGAGTGGGGAGGAAATGCCCTTTGATACCTTTAGCTGCAGGGTTTCTGTGTAATGGGAGTTCCTTGTTGCTGTTATTTTTCTGTCTTAAAATTAAAGAATAGATATTTCACAAGGGTAACATCCAGTGTGTCTTGAATGAGTTGTGCCTTGGGCTAGAAAGAAGCAAACTGGATCTGAGGCCATCCCTCATTCAAGGGAGACTTTGTCTGCAACAGCTTTTGTGCAAGTTGTGTAACAGCTTGAGCAACAGCTTTCAATAAATAAGAAGTTTCCTTGTACATTCTGCTGCCCTGCAGCTCTTTGCTCTATCCATCACCACTGTCCTTCATGGGTTCCCCAGCAGGTCCATCCATACCTGCCCTCTGTCTCCTTGCATGGTGGAGCCTGATCCTTGCCTAGTCTGTGGGTGCTGTTGTGATGAACACTCTTGGGAAAGAGTAACATGGGATCAATACTTCAGCTGCATTTTGAAAGCTCCCTGTGAGATGAGTTCAGGTGAAATCAAGTCCATGGTTCTTGACCTGAATCTTTTGTTCCAAGGAAACATACTCACTTCCTGAATAAACTAAAATTACCTAAAATGACATAATGTGTCTCTCCCTTGGGACAAGGACACAGTGCTCCACTTGTCTGTATCTCTACATTTGCCATCTTTCTCAGTCACCTCATGTATAGCCCAGAAGGTTTTATGGGAGCATAGGTAATAAATCCTAGGTGATAATAACTCTTACTGCTTTTACATGATCTGGAGTGATTCAGTGTCACTCTCAGATGGTGACAGACGGCAGAGCAAACTCCAGAGCTGGATGTGAAATAATCACTGCGGTACTTTCTGCCTCTAATTCCAGGCAGAGAGGAGACCTGGTAGATGACTTAGATGCTGGAATATGTAATGTGTTTTTAGTGTTTTGTATGGGAATTCCTCACACTGTGTTTAGGTACTTGCCCCTCATGTGGTATACTGGTTGGTTACCAAAAAAATTCAAGAACCAAAGGCATAATTTCATTTAGGTTGATATGAAGGAGGCACAGTGTTTGTGATATGCTGGTATTTTAAACACTTTTGAGTTAACAAATTCATTAAAAAGATAAGAACTCTTGATACAGTTTTTCAAATTAATTTTTGAGCTTTTCTTTTGAGTTATCCTGCTTTGATCTCAGAAGTTTCCTAGTCTTTTGTTTCAGCCTGTCTTCTCTGGATATTGATAGTGATAGATGATCCAATTACTTAATCCTTTCATGCATGCTTTCACTTTCAGCAAAGCAGCAAGGTGCAAAATCAGAGCGTGTTTAAGACAGTTTTAGTCCTCATTTTTAGCTGTGGTACATTACCTCTACAAGAAACAGCTGATGGTATGTGAAGCATAACTACTTGAATGAAATCCATCTACTGCACCTTTTAATTCTCAGTGCTTGGTGTGTTGTATGCAGAGCTATTTACTGATAATAATGCTTTGCAATTAGCAGGGAGATGGGAAACATGTGAAGTAGTCCTATAGGAACTGCAATATTCTGGAGAAGTAAGCCTGTTATTTTCATCCTTCAACAAAGTACACTCACTCCCCACTGTATGAGGATACATTTAATTTATTTTTTTCAGCTATGCCTTATTGATTCCACAGTTGTAATGTTTTCCACTGAGTTTGTTACCAGATCTGCACTGCTCTAATCTTGTAGCATCACATTTAGACTTTGAACTGCGTCATTGTCTTGCCATCTGTTAAAGCCCTGTGTCTGCTGAGCACTGTCCTGAGGGAGAGCCATTTGCTGGCCAAGTCAGGGAGGGTGACAGATTTTTAATTATGCAGACAGGATGGGAGTGGTGGGGGCTGAACAGTGAGTGGTGATTGCTCAGACAGTGGTTGTGTCTCTCAAACAGCCTGCTAACAGCACTGCAGCCCTGCCAGGAGAGGCTGATGTGCACAGGGAATGGCCCTGGGGATGAGCTGAGGGAAGTGGGCTCTCTGGGGGGAAGCTGTGACTGATGGATGCCTGGTGGGTCAGAAGTCCCAACATGGGCTGAATCTATGGCTTCTTGGTTTGATACCTGAGAAGGTTTACATCAATAATCCCTTCCTGTATTTCCCATTGATTGTATTCAGGGTAGGCCACTCAGGAACTGATGATGAAGAGATCAGGTGTACACAACCCCTGCCTCCTAGATGCACACCATCTTCAGACCGTTTTGTATCAGCAGGTTGCTGGGTGCTCCCTTGGCCAGTCTCCACGTGTGGATCTCCATCTCCTTAAAGGAGACAGGAGGGAAGAGCCCCAGCAGCTCAAAGCAGGACTGCTGTTTGGTTGGGTCAAAAATCCCGCAAGCTTTAACTGGAACTTGTTCTGCTTTATTTTTTTTCCATGCCTTGATGAGTGCTTGGAAGGAAAAAGGAATTAGAAACTGATATAACAGCCCTGAAGAGCAGAGCCTTGCAGGGATTGTGACTGTGTAATTAAAGGCCAGTCTGGGGCTGGACTATGAGGGTTTATTGTTCCCTTAGAACAGATAGGGCACAGAATGAATTTATTTAGGATGTAAGGAGGGGATGCCATCTCTAGGAAATGAGGCTGTCTGCAGGCTGTCACACTGAGTCTGGGTCTTGTGAGAATGCTGCTAACACTGCAGGACCCAAGGGCTGGGACAAGACCAGGGGCTGTATACTGCAGGAATGTGGTTCATCCCCATCACCATGCCTGCAGAGCTGGGGCAGAGGGATTGTTCTGATTCTGCCTTTTGAAGCTTGACTATGACTCAGTGGGGGCACATTACAAGAGGAGATGAGATTTATAGGCTGGAGCCTTTCACAAGTCCTAGGCTCTCCTGGCTAATGTTTTTAATTTCAATACTGGCTCCCCTTACTGGAGTGTTTTTAACTAGGGGATTCTTTTGCTAAAAAACTTGTATTTTTACCTGACATAATGGAAAGAAGCGACAAGAAAGCCTGAGTTTTTGTTTTCTTTTCATCTTGGTTCTGCTGTTCTGCCACTTCTGGTACTGAATGAAGCTGTAAATTAATTTCTTCACTGCCTGGGCTGTGGGATGGCTGCAGGTGCTCTCTGCCTACCTGGTGGGTGCTACCTGCCCTGGGAGGAGAGAGAAGCCCAGTTTCTCACACACTGAGCCAGCTGCTGGAGGTGTGGGCATAGAAGGGCCCCAAAGCCCTGCATTTCTGCATTGTGAGACTTCTTGTGCACCCAATGCAAAATGTTCAACCCCAGAGATTTTTGCCAAGAATGCTGTTGACTTGCTGATTAATGCATAACCTGGTTAAAATAAGGGAAATAGAAGGTAAGCTGTTGACTTGATTTCCCCTCATTAGACTGCACTAATCCGTGTTATGACTTCTGAGATTTTCTCATCTGTTGATGTAAATATAGTCAATGAAATCAAATCCTTATGGAACTTTAATTTGCTGAGTCATCAGATCTCTCATCTTGCTTGATTATAGCCTTGTTGTCAGAGCCAGGCTTAATGTGCTTTAAATTCCTGGCTCATTACTGGCTTGTTTAGCATGGAGTTGAGGGCATCTTTGCAATGTTACGAAGGAGATAGGAATTTACTTTCCGATTCTCAGAGAAAGAACTGTTCCTGGCTGATGCAAGGTTACTGGAGAAATTTCAATAAAATTAGGGAGATTGATTGTTTTGTGGCTTTTTTTTGTTGTTGTTTGTTTGTTTGTTTTTAAAACAGGAGAGATATATTTTCAGCATTGGATCAGTTGGAAAGGCATTGCAAATGCAAGCTTCTGAGTCAGCAAAGAGCTGTCCAGGTTAGGAATTGGAATGAATGGTACAAATTGTTTTGATAAAAACAAATGAACCTATAAATGTACCTGTTTAGGCTAATAAACTTTTTCATAAACATTCATGTCATGTCCTGGTTTGATTCTAGCAAAAACCTTTGCTGTTGAAGAAAAAATAGAGGAGAATTTGAACAATTTAGGTGAAATAAAAGCAGGAAAGGAGAATTTAATGGTGTCTTGAAATGGTAATTCCAATGAATTGTGACTTGTAGCCAAAATAAATGGTTCAGTTCTACAAATGGGGAAACAAATTTTATGGGATGATATGCCAGGTATCATTTACAGTTTTGTCTGTGCTTTCATCTGTGTTGCTGACACGAATAAGTTTGAAATAAGCTCTGTTCAGGAGATTTCACTCTCTTGTACAGCGGCATGTGCAAGATGGAACTCAGGCTTAGACATTTGCGTCTTCATAATGAATTACAACCTTCTCACTGTGGGCTCTGGTGGACAATAAATCCAATTATCTCTTCAGATCCCCAGGCCAATACTGGAGGGCTGTGTGCAAAGCAGAAAATGGTGCTTGTTAGTATTTGCTAAAACCTGTAACAAAGGTAACTGGGTTATTTGAACGTATTCCTCTTACAGTCCCCTCTAAAAAGATCAACATGTGGGAAGGGTTTCTTTGCCAGGAATATCTGATTTAAAAACTGAAGGAATATATTCAATCCTGTCTCTAGATTTATCCAGTATTAATATTGCTGGCCAGGCATCCTCACCCAGACTATGAACACAGTAAATGAAGTGGTTTCCCCCTGGAAGATCAGAGCCTCTGTGCATCAGGTGTGTGTGTAGGTGCTGGGCTGCTCTCACCTCCCAGGACATCCCAGTGTGGGGCAGTTCCACCTGCCCTCATGCCATAGTGCCTGTGGCTCAGTACAGGCTCTTCAGAGCCTCCTTCAGAAGGTAAAGTGCTGAAGTGCAAGGTGTGCCTGCTAAAGGACAGGCAAACAAAGCAAGTGTGGAGAGAGGGCATTGGTGGATGGTGAGGGTGGATGGAGAGAGGTGATGCATTTCTTCTGGCTGACACAGCAGGGACAACTGGGCTGGAAATCATGAATGCTGAAAGTAGTGAGGGGACTTTGTTTGTTTGGGATCATCTATATCCCCATGACAGTGACAGAAAGAAGATCTTGAAATCTTCATCATTAAGAGATTCTTCCAGGAGGAAAAAAAGTACAGTTTTTATAGAATTGTAACTATATTTAGTTGAGGGGAATAACAACTTTTAAAAAAGTTGTGAACACATTTCTAGTGCTAAGCCAGTATTAATTTTTTTTTTTTTTTAACAAGAACTTTTTAATTTGTTGAACAGCCAAAAGCCATTTTGGAGATAATCCAAGGAAATAAACCTTCTGCAATAGGTGAGTCAGAGGTTACAAAACACCAGCATTCTAGTGACTGCAAAAATATCATTATTATTGAATTATTTCACAGAGTCAGCAAGGATGTATTTTTAAAAAAGATTCTGAACCTATGCTCTCTCACAGCTTAGAATTTAAATTTTAAATTTGAATTATTTTAGTACACAGTTGTTGGGATGATGACTATTCTTGTCCTCATTAAGGTCCTTATTTGGAAAAGTGAGAGTGGATAATAAGTGTGAGTAGGTATCTAGACAGCAGGGTCAGTAATAAGAGCACAACTGCTGTCAGGTAATGTTACAGAAAGAGAAATTAAACAGAGAAACAAGGGCTTCTAATTACACAGCTAAAAAAAGCCCTGGCTGCTTGTTTACAATTCACAGCTGAAAGTATATTGCAGTGAGGTCAGGAGGAGAGATAACCAGTCCTCTGATAAATGGGAACTGGGAATGGATAATAAAAATGTACCACTCATATTGATATTTTCTCTTTAGTGTTGCCTGGTTTCACATGCTCTGTAAAATTTTCCATTGACCCCAGGAATTCTGCCCATGTAAGGAGCGATCTTGCCTGCCAAGGAGGCTAAGAAGTAGAGAAAAAAGCGATTTCTCCTGAGTCTTCAAAGAGAATATTGATGTAACCTGATGGTAAATATGGCAAGTGTGAGTTAGTAATCTTTGGGAGCTTGATCCTGCTGGCCAAAACTGTGCAGTGTTATCCTCTCATGACTATACTGGTGTGTGATTTGCCCACCTTAAGGTGAGGCTCAATAAAACTCCTTTAGCTTTAGTATTGCTGCAGATGCAAGTCAGGTCTAAAAGTCTTGACACCATTTCTCTGAGTTCTGAGAGGGGAAAAATAACACTTCTAGGTTTTAGCATTATATTTCTAAGGATTAGGGAGTAGACTGTATCGTTAATATTCAGAAAAGGTGCGGGCTTGTGTCAAGTTGTCAGTTACAAACATATCAGCCAAAATCAGCAGCAGGAAAAACCTTGATAAAACTAATAGAAAGTGGTTTATCAAAGAAAGGTGCAATTTCATTGGAAACACATTTTGGTTGACTGGTGAGTTTGATTAAAAAGATAGTGTGATTGCTGGTGGACCTTGTCTAGGACAGAGTAATCACACACATTTATCTTGCCTTCGAAAAAGATGCTGATAATCTTGTTGAAGGGAAGAATAACATTAAAAGCATGAGCAGAAGAATACAAAGGGAGAGGAATGAGGATTTCCACAGAGAGGAAACTGCAGTTCTATGGGAGTTTTCACATACTGTCTTATTCTCAGGTATAGCTAAAATACAGTTTTAAAGTGAATATGATTGCACCGCAATCAGAACTTAGTGTTGAGATATATTCAGGAAGATGTTGGCGTCTTTTGTGCAGTGATGCAGCTGTGCTGAGGCAAATATATACATCATCACATGATTTGGTTTTGCATGCCCCTTGGTTAAAGTTGATACTTTATAGTAGAATTCCTTTTCTGATTTGTAAATCTTGTTGGAGCAAGGGGATAAATGTCAGCAGTAGGAGAGAGTGAAAAGATTGGCCTTTATGCCCAGAGACAGCCTCTTGTCTGCACTCAACTTGTTTGTGACAGAAGTCAGGCAGGTAAAACCTCCAGTGAAGCACTTACATCTCACTTCACAAATCAATTCCCAGATATCCCCAGAGGATTTGCACTCTAGTCCTGCACAGACACCCTGACAGGAAGGAAAAAATGCACTAGACTAAATTCCACTATCTGCAGTCTATGCTAATAGACTCATACCATGGCAAGGGTCTCGTGTAGACTACTGCAAGATGCATGTTCCCCATATTTCTCTATTTTTCAGGTTCTCAGCAGTTCTTAGAACAAGTGGCTTATGGATTAGTGTGTCTGCCACCAGCCCTTTGATGGGTCACATGCCTGGTGTTATTGTTAGCACACCATGTTGGGTGGTGTCTCTTGCAAGAGTTAACTGATGTACACTGGACCTGGAACAAAGGGAACTGTAGGAATTGACACTAGAAAGGATATGTCCCACTGTCTCTGCTATCTGCTAATTGCTTCATAATATATGCTGTTAGCAGATAGGAATTTGGACCAAAAAGAACTTGTTTTTCAAGTGAGTGAAAATAGCTGCCTCTGTTTTGAAAATGACTTCTGGTGTTTCCCATGTTCCTGTGTTATCCACCCCACTGGCAACCATTCTGTTACTGCATCCTGTTATTACATCTTAGTCCAACTTGCACGTCTGGTATCTCAGCTGAAACCAGCACATTCTTCTCAGCCAGCAATGCAACAAGAGAGCCAAGGGTCCTGATCTGGAAAATCTTGTTCTCAAATGTGTGCACAACTTTTGCAGGGCATGCAGCTCTCATTCCCCTTTAGAGTGTTCCCTACTATGATTGAACACTCAGCACTTCTGATTTGTTCAGTCTTCTGTCTTCTCTTTCCTCAGCAGTCTTGGCATTCCTCCCTAACAAAATTAAAAATATCTCTTTTCTGTATTGGATTTTCTGGTAGTTGAATTTTTCTGTTCCTAGACCTTTTCCTTCTTTTGTTTGAAAGCTTGGTGTGTTTATTTCTGGCTGCCGTGATTAGAGTGGGAATGTCCCAAACAGTCTTGGATGGATTCTTGCGAATCTTGTGGTATTCAGATGATGAACTGAGGAACAGAGCAAGTGACAAGGCTGCAGAGGATTCATTGGCAGAACTGGGAACTGAGTTGTGTTTTAGTCATGAGGCCATTTTGCTCACTGCATCAAGGAATAAATTCTCAATTTTCATAGTAACCATTTTAAAATTTTTCTTGGATGATTTCTGACTTTGAAGTGAATTCAGAAGTACATGGCCATTTTTTTTACAGAAGTCTTGGTTTTGAGGGCAAGTTTCTGTTCCAGACCTGTTTCACAACATGGCTTTTGTTGATCACTGTCCCAAAAGACCAGGAGAGAGAGACTGGGATAGGGATGGGTGGCAGGCAGAATGAGAGTGGTCACCATCCTTGCTTTCTATGTTTTTTTTCCCTACTCTTCTATTCCTTTCCTCCCCCTCATTTTTTCCCCATTGTTATTTGTCTCTAAAGAGTCCCACTTCTCCTGTTTCCTTTCTGCATTCTTCTCCTATTTATCCTGTTTTTTCCTGCATCGCTGGAGTGCTGTCTCCTTCCTACACCAGGATAGTTTACTGACCTGTCCCTGGAGTGTAGCAGACTCTATTTGTGACTTCAGTTAAGGTCAGGAACTACATGTGGCACGTACCTGCTCTCAGCTTCTTCCTTTTGGCTCTCATGATTTACTTCCCGTGTTTTATGGGACGCAATGGGACTGAGAGGACGACTTTTCTCCTGGACTGAAAGGTACAGAAAGCAAATGTCACACCAGATGGGTGTTGCCAGGGGGACACAGAGGTACTTACCACTGTTTCAAGACCTTGATGAGTTATGGCATTACTGTCCATGGGGACAGCTCCTAAAGGATTTCAGAATCTGGCATGCAGACTGTGTAATATATCATCTGTATTTGTGAAACAGCAAATGACAGACAGTGATGCATAGAGTATCAGAATGGAACTGAAATAACCATATTAGACTTTTAGAGTCTAGCAGAATTGGATTGCAGTGTTAGTACAAGCACTGTTACACTAAAATGAGGCATTTTCTGTCTTCCAAATAATAGAAAAAATAAATGTATACAGAGATGTTTCAGGAGGGGCAGCTGACCCTCCCTTATTTGTGGGTGCATAAGCTCACACTGTCAGGGATATCTGGTTTGGCACTGCACAGCTCCAGCTTGGCTCTGCAGGATTTACCAGCTGTGGTTCTGGCAGGCTGGAGCTGAGGGAACCAGTCAGATGTGAGTGGTTCATCTGTGTGCCTGGTGTCAGCCCTGCTGGATGCAGGCTGGCTCCGTGCCCAGCTGCTGCTGCCTCCTGCTTCCTGTGGGTGGATGCTCTGAGTGCCAGCAGGGCCCTGCTGAGGGGAGTCCTGGGTCTGTGCCCCACTGGGGGTGCAGAGCTCTGGGGTCCCTGCTGTGGGACACTTGCCCAGTGCCTGCCGGCTGCTCCTCTCACCCTGTCTGAGGGCAGGAGGTTCTGAAGGCCATTGCTGCAGGCCCTGGAAAACCCTTAGTGCTGGTATGTACCACCTCTTTGGCTGGAACAGGCGCAGGAGGAATTGCAGGGCTTGTCAGGGAACAGACAATTCATATTCTGGGGGAGATTTCTTCAGCTCAGGAAAGCAAAGCCTGGGAATGGATGTGTTACATTCGAAATATGCCTAAAGAACAAACTCCAGGGAAAGTTTTCAAGATGGATGTTGGCACAAGTAATGGGCATGAACTGGCAATGAATAAATTTGGATTGGAAGTCAAGTTCCTGACTGTCAGAAGAATTAAACTTTTGGACAATATACTTATAGCAGAAGCAAGAGAGGAGTTCAAGAGCAATTCTTTTAGGAAATTATCTGAAATGGGCCTGGTAGCAAGTGGTTTGGGCCTGTATCAGGGAGAACCTTAGTCCTATGTGCTTCATTTGCAAACTATTCAGCATAATTTTTGTGAACTCAGACTGGATGAATGGAATACTAGAGAGAGAAGGACTCAACAAGTACTCATGAAACAACAATTTTTGTTCTCACTGTAATGATGGTTTTGGATGATGTAGTGAATACAGAAGTTTTCTCATGACTGAACAATAGAATCCAGCAGGTGAGGTTACCAAGTGGGGCAGTGTTTCCCTTATCTTCTGTTAATGAGCCCATCAATGTTGTGCTGCATGACTCATGGATAATTCCCTCAGGAAGCTATCTCTGTTCAATGGGCCATCAAGGACCCACTGCATGACTCATAGAATGATGTCATCCCATTGTGAGATGCTCCACCTAAGGGGAGGAGCCAAGCATTCCCACCTGGATATAATCTGGGATCTGGGACACCATGGGAGCAGTTACCCTCTGGACTCCCAGAGGACAAGAGCTACCAGACCTTTCTACAGGATCACTGCTTCAACGAGACCACTTCATCCAGACTGCTACCATCACCCTAACTAACAAGGTGCCAGGTTGTATTCTTTATTTTACTTCTTTCTTTTCCTCCTGTTAAATTGTATTTCTGACTTGGAGCCTCTCACTGGTTTTCCTTTGCTCAAACCAGAACAGGTTAGCATTCAGAAACTCAAGTTTCCTTTAATTTCTGATAATTTTAAATAACATGTGAAAATGATTACATATGAAACTGCTAAAGTGACAGGAAAAACAGAGGAACTACAGCCCTTTTTTCAACAGAATACTGAATAAAACGTGTAAGAGGCCTATCAGACTCTGATTTGTCACTACAAGAGACAACATTATGCTGCAAGACCTAGGCTTTTCAAGATTTAAGATCTACTGTTTTATGAAATGCAAATAGTGAGGTTATTATTGTATGGGAGCCATTAGCAATTAATATATGTCTATCCCTTCTTGCTAGGTAGTACACTATGACTCTGCAGAGGAAATTATTTGCCTGAATAATTTTGGAAGGGGAATGTGCAATTTTCATTAGCTCTTTTCCACTGACTAGTGAGATGTTTATTAATCTGTTGTAAAATCTTGAGGATTAGCAGTGGCATTAAAATTAAATGAAAAAATTAGAATTAACTTACTTAGTTGGATGTAGACCTAGCTATTGGATTTGGTGTCTGTCTTCATTCAAAAAGCTGGGGGTCTGCATCCTGACTGAGCTCTGGTTTTGTTGCTTTTTTCCCATTTGGTGTTGCAGCAGAGTTTTGTCCATGATACTCTAAAGAGTGATTTATTCGATTTCTAAACACTGTTCTCATTAAAACAAGATTCTATGTTAATTGATACACATTACACCAAAAATTGAGGTTTCTGAAATAACTGCAAGCAGAATATAAATTATGTTCAACTGCCTGGGGAAGAAAAGCAAGTGACTCTTCTACATGCTAGTGATCTCAGCCTTGAAAACAGAATTGCTTTTATTTAACTTGGGGTTCATTTGCAATTAAAGCTGTAGAAAGAAATCTGATTTTTCAGATCAAATGAAGGTTTGTATGTGAGAAAAATATTATGAGTTTCTGAAAAAAAAAATTTAAATAAGCTTCTCATGAGGGACTCTATGGACCTTAAGTCCTCAGGTGGGATAGGATTTAAATATAAACCATTCCTGATCCTCTAAAGCATCTCTAAATCCATAATGAGTGTGAAATTGGTACATTTACTAAAATAATTGGAGTAAATTATTGCTCAAAGTATGGCCTTCATAGGCCTACCTATATATAAAATTGCTGTATTTCATTTGGTTGAAACTTCTTTGTTCAATAGTCTCATTTTCAATTTAGTATCAGCATATTCCTGACTGACTTCTAAAATCAAATTGCATATGAGTTTAACTCAACTCCTTCTAACTTTCCATACAGAAATAATTATCTTGGTTTAAAATAATGTTTATCTTGGTTTAAAATAACTTTTTTTTAGAATAATGTGGCTCACTTTATTCTAAAGTGAGTGGACAAGGCATCAGCCTGAATAATAGTCATATTTAGGCTCAGAGATGGTTACTGGTAAAGAGTACATGCAAAATACTACTCTGTGCCAGGGCAAAACCAGATTTTCATCAATAACTACAAAAATGGTTCCTCTCAAGAGGGCACTTGGATTTGCTTTCCAGGCAGTGAATGCCGTCAGCATCCAACTGAAAAGTCAGGTTTTAAAATCTGGTGTTTAGAGGACCCAAAGGAAAGCACAAACATAGACTGAGGAGGATTCCACTGGTTTGGCTGGATCCTGCAGCAGTTATTTTGTGCTGGGATTTGTGGGATTCCTGTATTTCAAGTACTGAAGCACAGAAGTGTTATGAAGAATTGTGGCATATGAGAGCCCAGAATGGCAGAACAGGGTTCTGGCAGAGTGATGTATTTTCTGTCTCCTTAGAGCCATAGACACAAGCAAGCAGTCTTTTATTTCATCTCAGTTTTCTGAGCTGCTGTGATTTGCTTTTGGTATTTGCATGTCAGCTGCTGTCTGACTGCCTGTTGCATTCTGATGTGGAGAAGAAACTGTGATTCAGCTTAGCAAAATTGTGATTTCAGAGACCAGCTGCTTATGGCTGTCCCTTCCCACATCCAGATTCAACAAGTACATGTGAGGTAGAAGATCTGCATATCAGCAAGATTTCAAAAGTTCCAGACCTCAGTGTGGATTTTCCTTCACTTGGGAGGTTGTAGAATTGAGTTCCAGCTCTGCCTTAGAGTAGTGTAGATTTTAGGGTCATTATTCCTGTAAATATTGAGCTTAACTAATATTCCATAATGTCCATATTCACTAGTGAGTAAGAGGCAATGAACATCCTTTGCTGCTATACGGCTTTGTGCTCATTGGTTTGCTCTTTTTTACTAACTGTGATGTAGTTTGTGCATCCCTGTTGTATTCCTTGGAGAGGCTGCTCAGCAAAGCTTCCTGTGCTCAAGCATATTGCTTTTCCCTCTCCTTATCTACATTTCTAACAAACTGCAGATGAGTGTCCATACTGCTCTTTCCTCTGATGCCATAATTTCCTTTTCCCTTCTTGGTTTCATCTCCTTGTAGTAACTACTCATTCCAGGCATGCCCCTCACTCTGTTCAGCCAATCTGGCCATATTTGCTCATATCCTCAAAGATGCATACAAAAGGAATCCAAATTTGCAATTCCACCAGAATACTGGCTATTTCACTGATTAGCAAGAGTGAAACTATGCATTTAGTTTCTATATGGATTTGTGTCTAACACATGGCTAATTTCTGATGAACTTATCTACTTGGAACCCAACTAATTGCAGTTTTTTGGCTGCTGCCTGATCACCCATTTTGGAATTCCTCCTGTGACAAGGGACTTGGCTGGGAATATTTGTTGGCTGCAATGGAGAAACTGACTTTGAGCCATTCACTTGGTAAATTACAGGCTGTGCTCCTAATTATGAACACACACTTGTGGGAACATAATCATGCAATTCCCTGAGGTATATCTGGATTGCTGCATCCAGATTTTGAAAGCTAGAGGGTAAGATACTGGCTTTTCTTTAACATTAAATTATGAAGTGAAAGCCAGGGGCCTGAGGTCACACGGATCAATTCATGCTGTGCTAGCAAAGTAATGAAAGCCTGCTTTGAAGAAACACAGGAAAATCTGCCTTCCCTATAAATATCAATGTGACCATCAGAGAAGCTGTTTAATTCTTGAATCCTTACTCCTTGTCACAGGGCAAGGGCCCCTGGAGGATGTCAGCCTTGCTGTAAGTTGTAATCACAGAAGACAGCTACTACCCTGCAATAGCCTGGTGAAGGCTCCAAGGCCAGGAAGCAGGAGTGGCAGCACAGAGGGAAGGCTGGGTTATGCCAGTGTTTCATTTCTGGAATGGGTGAAACCTGCTTAATCGACAGCTGAAATCAGAAAATGCCATTTTATGCTGGGTGGTTTAGGGTGAAACTTCTCTGACTATTCTAGCATAGGGCAGGGTGTAAGCTGCCCCTCAGCAGCAGCACTGCAGGTAGGGCACTGTAACTTGTGTTTATTTTGCTCTTGGAGCTGAGTCCTCTTAGAGCTGCAGTCAAGGAGCCACTTTGTGCTGGAGCCCATTCACAAGGGGACACACCACGAGATCAGGGTATCCTCTCACATGAGCGAACTATTTGCTTCTCATTCCTCACTTCCTGACATAATTTTATCCAGTGGGACAAGGAGGCTGATTCTATTTTTTAACCCCCAACAAATCTTTTTTTTTCCCCTGGCTTTGCTTAGCAGGGTGCTGTTGCCTCTCTGCTTTAATTTTTAGTTCTTCAGCTGACACTGACTGTGTGAGGACAGTTATCAGAAAATGTTACAGGTCTCTTAACCCAGTTTTGCATTGCTGTCTGTCCTCTTAAAGATTACCAATAGTCAGATTGCATCTTCCCAACTAGGGGTTAGTAATAACCTTCCTGTGTATCCTGGGATCCTGGGTCATTGACCTCTGCATTGACTTCCATGCTCAGAGCAGTTTTCAGCACCCAGCTGGTTGATGAGCCCTGCTGGGATAACAACATGTATCCAGTCTCTTGCCTTTAAGATCTGTGGCTTGTTCTTCCGGTCATGTTAGCAAAGACATTGCAGAGGAAAAATGGATTGCTAGAAACCTAGGATTGCTGGAAGCATTAAGCATTTTGTGTAAAGGCAGCAAAATCAGATATTTTCTCTTGGGAGGAAATGCTATTGCATAGTAGGAAAAAAATCTAGGTGACTGAAATATTAATGGCGTGTTGGTCCTATTAATGTTGAAATTGTTGAAAGGCTGCATAGTAATAAGGACAGTATTTCCTTTAATCTTGTCTGCAGAGTCAGAGTCTGCTGGTTTTCCTGGGAGGTTCTAAACAGATTCACCAAGTTGGCTTTTGGAGCACTGCCACTTTGGTTATTAACTCCATTTTGCTCTGTGACATGTCAGAGCGTCTTTGTTTTGTTTGTGGTTACATCTCATGAGCTAACAGATGTTTGCTGTGCTCTTCCTGAGCTGTGAAATCCTACTGAAATTATTTGGATATCTATCCAGAACTTTCCTTTTCAGTACTTTAGAAAGAATTACCATAAAGCAAACTGGCCATCATGTTTGTTTATTACACATGCATGCACAGGTGTATAAAATCCATGTATCTGTTTGCCATGCTTCTGATACAGGCAGAACTATCTCAATAAAAAATGCTTTTTGCAGTCTTGAAACTGACTTTTATTACTATGACATTTCCCCTTGCTCAGTGATATATTTAAAAAGGGTTTTCATGCCACTGAATCTATTGTATACAAAGGAAGGAAAATGACATTATGAATCTTTTTCCTACTTCCTCAGAAAAAAAAATTAGGTTTTTTTCTGTCTGGATTTTACACATTCAAAAAGAAACTAACTCCAGTCACTCATCAATCTGTTTGCTGGCAAGACTTACTGTGATGTATTAATGCAACACAGCTCATTTATGTACAAGTTCTGAAGTTCAGTAAGTGTTATCATGCCCTGAATAGCATTTAATGTACTTTGGTAAACCCCTTAAAATACTGAGGTAATTTATCATGAATACTCAATTTTTAAAAATGAAGCTAATTTGAAATAATTTATATCTCTGTCTGTCTATTACATGATAAAGTAGTCCAAGGAACAAGTTTTGTTATGCTTCACTCGTTACTACCACCAGGTTTATGGCTGTGTGTTTAAGTGTTATGCCCAAAGCAGTTATGGTTTTAAGTGTTTAGATTGTATGTGTCCAGGTGCTAGGGAAGTAAAAGCTTTGTATATATTGGTATGAAGGGATTTAATCTACTTTCTGTTTTCTTAAGTGATAATTGAGTTTGCAATGGTACTTGCTCTTGTTAGAGTTAATAATTAAACCAAGTGAAATTCCTATTAGCAGACTCTTCTGGAGAATACCTGCTTAGGTAGCAGTTACGTGTTTTCTATGCTTTTGTGTAATTCCATCACCTCAGCAGTGAATCATTTCACGGAATCACAGAATGGTTTGGGTTAGAAGAGGCTACAAATACCATCCTGTTCTGACTCACTGCCGTGGGCAGGGACACCTTTCACCAGACCAGGCTGCTCAGAGCCCAGTCCAGCCTGGAACACCTCCAGGGATGGGGCAGCCACAGCTTCTCTGGGCAGCCTGTGCCAGTGCCCAACCGTGCTCACAGCAAAGGATTTCTTACTAATATCTAAACCTACCTTCTTTCGGTTTCAAGTCATTATCCTTCATCCCACCACCAAACTTCGATCAAGAGTTCCTCTCCAGCTCTCCCAGAGCCCTTTTAGGCACTGGAAGGGGCCCTAAAATCTCCCTGGAGCTTCTCTTCTCCAGGCTGAACAACCCCAGCTCTGTCAGCCTGTCTTCATAGAAGAGTTTTTAAACTGCACATCTATTGTAATTCCAAGTTTTTCTAGATAAGTTAACAGTATTCTTATTACCTTCAAAAAAGACTATTTCATCTCACAGTACTTACAGTGTAATTAACAAAGATTAGCCGAGAGAATTTCAGGATACTCCAAGGCATCTACTCCCTGGGACTGTAATATGAGAGGAGAACCCGCAGAGGGCACTGCATTGTCTCAGATGAGACAGATCCCCCCAGAATCGAGGAGGATGTAGGATTTTTTAGATTTCTGCATTTTCGTAAAATTCCATTTAGGATTTTTTTTTAAAATGTATATAGCCATAAGCAGAGTTACAGACTGGACATAAGATTTACAATCTCTGTTTGTTATATCTTTGAGATAAAAAGGTATAATCCAGAACTATCATGCTATGTTTTCAATGCAATCCTTGTCCTCACCTTCCTTCCTTCACTCATGCTTGTCTGAACATTTCAGCTGTGCAAGCACTCGGGAAATGAATACCGTAATTTATGAGGGTAAATTCTACACCTGCCATGTGTCAGAACAGGCAATCTGAAAAGAACTACTATGAAGTGTGCAAAATTTACTGCCATACATCTAGAGAGAGGCTCACATTTCAGGTTGGAGCTCTCCTCCCTTATCAGGAGGATATTGCAATATGGCTCTTCTGCAGAAAGGGACTCACAAATGGAAATTTCTATTTGTGGTCTTCCAGAGATTAAACTTTGCTCAACTCTGTTTATACAAAGCACATTTCATGGTTATAGAAAAGTGATAAAAAGGTTGTGCTGGCTGTAGATTTAAATTAAGCTTTAGAGATTTTAAAATTCAATCCACAAGTTACTGTGTATTTCTTCAAGTCTTCTTGACTTCTTTGTTTAGACTAAGGGTTTCCCTGAGCTAGCTGGTGCCCCAGAATTGCTACAGTCTGCTTTATTTTTTTTTCTGCAGATGATTATAATAGAATTTGCTTTCTAGTTCTACTTTCACTGATGTGTAGATTTGTGTGAAATACAGCTATGTCTTTTAGTATGCTCAGTCTAGTTGTGGTCCCTTCTCATTGAACATTTACAAAACAGGCCTCAAGATCTGTCCTTGTTACACAGTGATGCTTCACAGAGTGCAGTGAGCAATGACAAAGACTTCTACAGGTTGTGAAGCTGTTCAGTTAACAAATACAGAGAATAATGTGCCTTGAGTTTTGTGCTGCGTCTTCTACTTCTTTTGTATTTTGAACAATCTGTCTTCTAGTTCTTTAACTGGGGGGTATTGTGTGATAATGACAAAGGTTTCAGAGGCTCTGTGTCTGGTCACCTCGTACTTCCACTGCAGTGTTGCAGTTTTTTCTTCCTGTAAAATAGGGCAGAGGTAGTACCCAAGGGAAAAAAAAAACAATAGAAGAACGAGAAAAGATAAGAAGTATTGATCAGATCTTGCTTTAGAAGGGGTTAGAATGATCTTCACCCTTCAGGCTTGTGGCCAAACTTTCATCCTTTGCTTCTTAGCCCCAAGCTGACAACCCCTCCTGGTGTGCAGGAGAAAAGCTGATGATTGCCATGTGATCAGACCTTACTGCAACTCAGCATTTTAAAAACGCTATTGTCCTTTATGCATTTTTGTCAAGGGGAGTCAAAACAGGTGAACAGACTCCTGTTCTCTCCCCTTCTTTTCCAGGAGAATTATTCAGCTGTCAAGGAAATTTATTTGGCAGAAGATAGTTCCTGTTCGAGTCTTCTAAGGTTCATTGGGTTGGCACATCCTGCTGAAGGGGAGTTTGCTTTCTGGCTGGACCTGCAAGCTGACACCTGAAAATTGTATTAGAAAACATGTTAATCATTGTATGGCAGAGAGATGGCAGCCACCTGTACATGAATGCTTTTACTGAACAAAAAGGAGACTCAGCACCAAGCTTGTAGTTGGGTTCTCTGACTCCATGTCTACTGGGACCTGTATTGGGACTTCACGGTTTCCTTAGTACCACATAGATAGAGCTCTCAGAACAGGGGCTAACTGTCACAAAAACCAAATTTTCAAAAAAGAAAAATCAATTTTTGCTGATGGTGCAAAATGTTAACTTATCCCTTTATCTTAGTTTCTAAAATTAAGTTGGAGCAGGGTGAGCTCTAAAGTCATGGAAAAGGCTAAAATTCCTGACACTTTAGAAGTAACAGGTATGAAATTTTGACACTTTAGAAGTAACAGGTATGACAGCAAAGAAAATGCAAAAAAATCCCTGTCTTTGTTCCTGCTGTGGAACCTGTCTCCTTGATTCCTGCCTTGTTTCTGAGTTCCTGCTAGTCATCATGAAAGGGAGAGGTGTCAGCAGCTCTGCAGAATGGTGACTGAGACCTGCAGAGCTTTGTATTTTCTCTGCAAAAAAACACATTTAATTCACATCCCATAAGGCAAAGCAATACTAAAGCACTTGGAGAAGGTAGATTGTTCAGATCACTCAGAAGATGACCCAGAGCTTTCAATACCCCTTTCTTGAAAACCCCTACTGACTACTGACTGAAAGTAATTATTCTGTGAGAACTGAATGGCAGTGATGTATATTTGGTTTTGCCTTGTGCAAAGTGTGGAGAGCTCATCAACACTCATATTGGGGTGAGTGGGGAGTGAGAAGAAATATCTATCAGATAGTAGATGTGGTTTGCTATGCTGGCTGACAAAGGCAGCACACACATTTAAGATTAAATTAATTGGACACCGTACTGATCGTGGACCTCTCAAGTAAAGATTCAAGCATACTCTTATTTTTGAACATTCTTCCTCTTGAACTGGGAATTCTGGATACACACTGTGCATAAAGTGGAGATACATATGCAGTTTTAAGAGCATCTTTTTAAGGGCTCACTTGAAAATAAAGTACTGGCATTTCTTCTAAAACTTCTCTTACAAAGTTTCCAATCAAACCTTCCTACAGCAGACAAACAGGGATGTAGATAGCCTATACCAGTGGCCCAGATCTAGCAGCACTTGAGAACTCCTGTGTGTCTGCCCACACCTTCCCTGAGGTGGTTCTCCAGATAGCAGGCAGCCAACTCGTATGGTATACAGGGCTCTGTCTTCATCTCACTCTAGAAATAGGAAAGGACAGAGCCATTTACCATAGGTCTTTCCAAAAATAATCACATAGAAAAATAATTTAGTTTGCTAATGAGCAGCTGTCTCTGGAATGCTCCACAGTGGCTTATTAATAAAGTCTACAATACTTACTACAATATAGATTGGATTACAGCAAGGAAGAGCATTCTGCCAAAATGTAGCTGTCCAGAAAGATTGGATGAGCAGGGTATAATCTCTTTGATCAGAATTAGGACATGTCACTGTCATGGACACTTCTCAACCATAATAAAATATGCCACAGAATCTGTAATGACCACAAACAACCTGTATTGCTGATCTTGTCAGAGATACTGTAGTCAGTAAAGTCAGAAGAGTCTGAATGCTTCCTGTGCTGTCTCTGGCATCTGAGATGGAAATTATGAAGCAAGATTGTTTCCACTTCTTCATTTATTTTGTTAAGCCCTTTAAAAACATCTCTGAAACTTTTTGCGTTGTGTTGTGTCCTGAAGACAATTACAAACCTGTGTAAATGGGTTTATCTACTGAACTGACATATTTGTAACTGTAGTACTGCAAACAGTGCTCCTGTGACATGGGAATGGAGCTGCTGTGCATCCTCTGTTACATATATGCTTAAATAAAAACCAGTTACTGTCTGTTTGGGTGGATTTATTTGTGTAGCTGACTACATGGCAATTTAAAGCAGATTAGAGGAAGGTGAACATGTTTGTCTCTTCTGTTCGGATTCACGTGGGAGACTGTCTCAGCAAACAGTGATTATTATTTCACTGAAAAGGCTTTTAATATAGTAAATTCCACTTAGTGACAATCTAATGTGACTCTTTGAAATAGCAGACTGTACAGAAACCTGCTGGGAGTATTGATAGTGAGGCACCAAATTAGAAGTGTATGCAGTAGTCTGTCAGCTACTTTTCTGCTAACTGACATAAAGAAATGCAGAGCAACCCAAATTCTTTAAGACAGGTTTCTGTGTTCCTAAGGTTGCCCTTTAGCAGCTGAGTCTAACTAGGGAGCATATTTTCTTCTAGGAATAGGAAAAATATTGAGCTTGTTACAATGTTGTTTTAAATACGGTTTTATCTCCCTGGAGTATGGCTCATTTATTCTTGTCTGAGGCTGTAATTACAAATTAGAAATCTCTATTTTTAAATGCACGACTCTGACTCCCTCTTAGTCTTTGCTTTTTCTCACTCCAAATACTTTGATAATTATACCTGGCCAGTATGGAAACAAACTATATTTTCATATGGTTCAATTAAGGCCAATTCACCAAAAATAGTCACAATCTATTTTATTGAAGAATTTCAAGTTAGTATAATGACAGTTTCAAGTTGGTATGATGACAGCTTCATTTTCAGGTGGATTCTATGACCTCCAAGGATTCTACGATCTGGAAATGTGCTTTATAAAAATCTGTATGCAGGCTGATGTTGGCATGGATGGCGCTGGTATGACCATCGAGACCAAACTAGGAGGAACTGTAACTCCATTTTCCGTGAGAAAAATAGAATCTATTTCATTTTCCATAGGTTTTAGTAATTCTTTTAATATAAGGATTTTATTAAGGACTTTTGTTCTCATCATGTGTCTTGAAATCAAGGCAATTGAATAGATGTAGTTATAAATGCAGTAATTGATATTTCAATTACTCTTTTCATTTTTTTTTGAGGGAAGTGCCTCAGTTTGAAGATTGCAAATCATCTTAAATAATAAACTATTTTAAGCCATTTACATTGTGACTACATTGTTTCTAGGAACCAAACTGAAACAGTCTGATCAATGATGCATTAAATATCTTGGCCTATATATATAAACAACCCCCTCTAGGAGCGGTACTTACACATTAACAATGTGTAATAAATGGGGATTAAAGGAAGAAAATATTCTGGGTTTAAGTGGTTAGCCATTTACATGTGTCAATGAAGAATATCAGAAAATGATTATTTAAGCACTTTGGTTTTAATGGCCTTTTTTCTCTCGATTTTATTCCATTCTCTCACCTAAACCTTTAGTTACCTCTTTAAATAATGCCTTCATTCCACCGTTACTGTAATGGATTGAAGTACTGAGTCATGGGTGAAGAGAACCCAGACTGGTGCTGGGATTTATTTGCTCAGTGAGAAATGAGGATTTGGGCAGTGATGCAGTAATTCTAGCGTCTCCTGGAGCTTTGGGCTGGCTGCAGACAGTCGTGTTTTACACTGCCTGCGAGGCAGGTGGGCGCTTTGGCGAGGTTGCTGCTGGAGCACTGGGACTGAGGGTTGAATAATACTCCATTTTTCTTAGGTGCTTTTCTCCAGCTTGGCACTGTATGCATGAAAGTGAGATCAGTCTGCTTGGATCAATATCCTCAGTGATGAAGAAGTTTGCACTCATTTTATGTTAGTAACAGTGTAGTGTTATAATAGTAGCAGCTATTAACTTTGTATTTACTGTGCTCTTCTCTGTTAATGGCTATGGCACTCCAGCAGAGTCACTAAAGAGAGGAGACAGAGACACTTAAACCAATTTATAAATTTTTTTTGTTTTGTGTTTCTATAGTTTTGATGTGTGTGAAACACTTGTTCCAATTTTGTTAAATGCTGTAGTCTTAAACCTTGAGCTCTTTCTGTATCTCTTCCTCTTCATCTTTCTCCCCTTTGTAAAAGAGACAAAGCTTTATGTTACAAAGGCTACAAATTTTATGTATTCCCTCAAAAATATTCTTTTTGTGAGGTGTTCTTTATTCTTTAGCTGTTCAGAGTGTTGATGAAATTAAAATTTCTATTCTGAAAAAGGTGTTGGATCACAAAAAAAACCCTCTTAGTTTGCACTCCAGGAAGCTTCTAATGCTCAGTACCAATACAAATTGCACCTATTTGTTTGCAATTTTGCCAAATTGTGGCACTTACAAATAATCTGACTTCCAGCAATCTTGTGGGACTTCAAAGCTTGAACAGAAAAAGTTTGGAATTTAAAATTAATTTTCTGTTGAAGAAGATAAAAGTAAATGTAATCAGAGAAGATGATATATGCTTCAGTTTGGGATTAATTGAATGAAAGGCAAGAGAGAGCTTTCCCCATCTCAAACATTCAAATTTAAATTGTGAAACAATGCTCTGGAGCATATTTCAAACTTATGGCTATCACCAGTAGGGGTAAAATATAGCTGGTGACAGTTATAAATAGTGCAGGCTGTGTTAATACTCTGTACAGTGCTGTGATTTGTGCTATATGGAAGGTAAAACTCAGATTTGGCAGGGGGGTAATTTTGAATGAAAGGTTCAAGAAAGCCATAATTTAAAAAATACTATATACCTGACATTATTATTGTCTAAACATAAAGATTCAGCGCTGACAATTGTAAGTTGATATAAAGCCTCATTTAGGGAAGAGTCAGGGTTTGTGACAGGTCCCTGGTCAATATTTCAGAGTAATTTCTGTGTGCTCAGAGCAGCTGCTGTGATTGCAATCGCAGCCCTGGTTTTCTACCCCAGTCATAGAAGAAAGGTGGGTGCTCATAGCAGGTAACAATTAGCAGAGTGGCTCTGGGTTAGTCTAACTTAAATCCAATACTTTTCTGTGACCTCCTGCAGCACTGAGTTCTCCTTCAGTGATTTTCCTTGCTTTTTGACTTTCATCAGTACCAGCTGACAGCACCAAGGCCAATTCCTTCACATGTACCCTGTTGGTCTGACTGTCATCTTCTATAGAACTCCTCTTCTGTCTGCAAACTATTCTCACCAGTTTGTAACTGCCACACTAAAAGCCGTATTTTGAGAAAGTGAGGATCAAGAGATAAAGGACTGTGTGAGGAACAAATAAAAAGTAAAAATCAACATATTTACAAAATTAACTGTCTTTTCTTACCTCTACTAGCAGATGCACATTCAAATGATAAAAAAGATAACTTCTTGATTTATTTTTAGGTGTGATGGTGCTCCAGGGCAGACAGAGCTTTGAAATGGACATGCCTAGACAGTCTACTGACTGAGGTGCCCAGAACGCCCAAAAGGCTTTAAATCATACCCTTTTAAAAGTTTTTATTAGAATGAAACTCAAAGATGTAATGCTTAAAACAAAATCTGAAAATCCCAGTGCAGGTGGAGCCTGAGTTGGAGCTTATATGGAATTCTGTCTTTGCAGATGAAATCTATAGACTAAAGCTTTGTATTGTCTAACTCAATAAATTCTGGCCCTTAGTTTCCATTAGTCCCTGGGATATTCTGCCCTGAGCAGCTCTTTCTTCCCTGTTTCTTTTTGTATTTCTGCTTGGGCCTTTGCCTCCTTCCCCCACATCACTGTGCTTCTCCCTGACTCCTGTCTGCCCTTTTCTTTAGTGGGCTCCAGCTGGAGCTGCTCTGGTGATGTCTGTTAGATCTCAGTATTTTGAGAGAGTAACCTTTGTTACTTCTGATTTTTTAATGAATTTGTAGCATTTGTGTCTTAGTTGATAGGGAAGCTCAACTTACAGGAGCATTGGGAAATAGTGAAACTTGCAAACTGATTTCGTATCAGATGAAAAAGAAGGGAAAACCCATGGCATAAAACTTCAAGTTGCTGGTTTCAGAGAATGTTTAACTTGTATTTGCAATTAAGCCAGGAGTTATTTTCATGAAACTGCTCTTGGGTAATTGATGGCTCTTTCATGAGAGCTAGGATGACAGCATAGGTGCTCTATAAATCACTAAAATTAATGTTTTTATTGCATTATTAAAACAGTACTGTTCTTGATTAAATCATGTGGGCTCTGCTCTTTCTCCTTGGTTGGATCTTGGAGAGGCTGTCAGCACCTCATTCACAGAACACAACCTGGCTGCTCTCAAGGGCTTTGCAGTTCCTACAGTGGAAAAAGTGCTTTCAACATAAATCAATATCCCAAAGCTGTGGAAAGCCCATAGCAAGGCAAATAAATAGTTGCACTATTGCCATTTTCTGCAATCATTGAAGTGCTATAAACATTAGCAGCTTCAGAAATGAATGAGATAATAAGTGGCTCAGTTAATGTAGTTATCCAATTAGGTTGGGTATGAAAGCATGCTTTAATCTCCCTAATTATCTACCTACTGGAAAATGAACAGTTAATAAAATGGAGGATTTTTTTCAGGAGGAATGCTAATGTAAGACCTTCCTTTCCTGCAAAAATCTTTCTTGGGAAAGCAACTACCCATAGCTGTGTGAGTGGGGTAACTGTACCGGTTTGGGAAGACAGGTATCTGCCGTGGAAAGCTGGAGTTTCCCTTGGAATGGAGAATGTAAACCAACCCCACTCCCCACCTCCTTTCCAAATTATTATAAATTTGCAATTAGAGTCTTTCAGGCAAAGATTCCTAGAAACCCTAACAGAGTCAGAAATACAACCTGACACTATGTTGGTCAGGGTGTTGGAAGCAGTCAAAAGTAAGCCCTCCTGGAGGGGCCGATGTGGTTCTGTTGGAGTAGAGATGGTCCTGTAGAAAAGGTCCAGTAATGACAAGATGGGTCCAATCTTCCTCCGGGAAGCCCTGCTCTAACAAAAAATTGACCTAGACTTATAGAGCTTCCTTCCCAAATACATTTTTCTAGAACAAAAAAGCATAGATTTCCAAAGGTTTTTCCTGCCAGAATTTAACAGGAATTAAATGTTATTAAGGCTTCCATTTTGTAGGGAGGTGTCTTTCTCTGTCTCATCTTACTGGAAACAGAACTCTTTTCCAGCAGAGAAAAGTATTTAGAAATCCCTATACAAATCATCAGCACTTCTAATTTTGTCCGGTTGCTTTAGACATTAGTGATGAAGTCCTGACAGCATCTAATTAGGCCACAAACATATCTTCTAAGGTGTCTGGTGAGGAAATGAATGATACTTTTGAGAGGAGCCCTTCCCTTGATGCTGATATTGGAGCTCTGGGCTTTAATATGATGGGAGACAGAAATGTTAGTGAAGGCACCTGGATGCTCAGCATGATCCTCATTGGCTCTTCTGAAAGTGTATTTCTATCAAGAGAGTAACAGCAACAATAATAATGAGAGATCTCTGCCCCCTGCTCAGGGATGATGCCCTGGGAATCTCCGCTCAGGGTGGCACATCCTGGCTGCCAGTTTTATTGCAGGAAACCAGGAAATGCTATCGAGAGCTGGGACAGATGGGATGGCAAAGAGGCAGGCAAGAGGGCTGGGAGCCAGGAAGGTTCGGTCATTAGCTGAGTAAACTGACTTGCCCTTGAAAGTGTTTGCTGGGTTGGCATTTTTTGATGGAAAATTTTTGTCTCTGTCTGTTGAGGAACAGCACCAGTTTTGAACAGCAAGCACCTTCCCTGGATTGGATTTGTCACCTCACTCACTCTTGTGCTCCCTGGACTGGGCTGCAGGGCAAGGACAGGTTCCTTCAGTGGGGCAGCACCATGGGGTCTGACATGAACTTCTCAGCAAAGGGCACCTGGCACCCTCTGCTGAGGCCCTGGCAATCCACTCCAGAAGACTGAGGTGATCACAGCATTTCCTGACTATAAAATCTCAGTTCTTTGCTAGACTAGACTAAAGACAGACTAGCTCGTATTTTCTAATTTCACTCTGAAAATGCCTGAATTATGTGAGTAGATTTTAAGGAATAATAAAAAAAAATTACTGCAGTCTAGCAGTGCCCAGTGAGATTTCTGCAGTTTGCACACTGAAAGGTCCCTAAAAACACCCATCTTGGTTTTTGTTGCTCAAGAGGAACGGTATCTATTGTTCCTCCCCATGGCACTGAGCCATTAATGAAGCCGCCTCTTGCCCCTCAAGTGGAGGGGCTTATATCCTGTTTCTCAGAAAAATAGTCTCTATTTATTTCTGCATTTGTGTATTTATTTTTGACAGATCTAGTTATAGCAGCTGTCTTGCTTCCTTTGCTTTGCTTTTTAAGCATGGAATTTTGATTACACCCTTGTCTTCTCTGAAGTATGAAAAGCCATTTACAGTATTGTTGACATGTCAGTTCTAATGTCTTTCCTTCTGCTCTTCGTAGACACTACCAAAGGGGATTGTATTTGAGGGAGATCGAGATTTTCTGATGATCACTTTCAATATAGGCAGATGAACAGAAATTTAAAATCAGCTTTTATGTTTGACCTCAGGGGGAAAATGAACAATACATACCATGATGGTTGAATATAATCAATCTGCATGTACTTTCTTGTTGATTTTGTCTCTCCCTCCTTAATTTAATAAGATCATTGTGTATTTATGTGAGGAAACCTATTGAAAACATACTGGTTTCTGCAAATTTTCCAGTGCAAATTAATTTCTCTGTCATGGTGTACTTCACCTTAGATCATTATGCAAGCTTTTCTAGTTGAAATGTGGGTTATTAATCAGAAAAAACCATTTAATTTTTTTTTTCCCAACATATTTGGCAATGCTTACTGACAAATAGCATCAAACTGACAGGTAGGAAATAAGATCTGAAAACTTGCAGCAAAGAAGGAGAAGTCTCGAGTCTTCTCTGCACATTTCTCAACCATTTGTGCAGTGAAGGAGCAGCAAGGCAGTACAGCCCTTGCCATGCAGACATGGTGAGCACCAGTGACACTGCACTGACTGCCCCTGCACAGATCTCCTGTGCCACACACTCACTGCAAGCTCCTGGGGCAGGGTCTGTTCTGGGAATAGGCAAATGGCTGAGTTTGGACACCAGAGGCAACTCTGATATTTATACTTGTTGAAAGCCTTTTCCCTAATACAGACTTTCAGCTCTGGTCCACCTGAGGTTTGATTTACAACTTAGTCATGTCTTAATCACCGAGCTGGAAATCTGCAGTATTTGCTTTAAGGTATGGTGTGACTGCTACAGACCCTGAACTAACAGAAAAGGGAATTTTCTAGATTGAATAGTAAAATGGAAAACCTTGGAGACTACTTGGGGTTAGTAAAAATACTGTCACAGTAGAAAGAGGCATTTTCAGTCTTTCAAAAAAATAGGAAAAGTCAAATGAACAGTGATTGTCAGTAGACAATTCTCTGCCTGTTTTTCTGCAGAAAGATTGATTTTCTTCTGATGGATCAAAGAAAAAATCCAATATCCTCACAGTAACAGCTAATAGAAAACAAGGAAGGAAAAGAAAATAAAATTGCCAAATTTTATGTTCCTTTGGGATCAAGGATCATTGAGTCATACAAAGAGAAATTGAAAGAGCAGAGTGTAGAAGTTCTCTAGAAGAAAAATAAAGCCACAGAGATTTCTTTCCCCCCCCTCTGACAAGGTCATCACAGACATTCTCAGAATTACACATGCTGCTTCTGTGTAATTTCTCCATGAGATCTGTTCGGTCAGGTTCAGTGAAACAAAGCAGCATTAAGAGCAGTCCTATGAAAATATTTTTGCTTATGGAAACACACATTTCCATAATATAATGTAAAATAGCATAGTAGAATGATGCTTGTTGAAATTGAAGCTGGGTGCTGTGCTACTTTCCATACAACAATGCCTTTTATACAACTTGTGTTAATTGCTCTGTGAATAGGTGGCCCATACAAAAATGGGTGTTGCATTTTTTCTTTTTCAGTGTGACATATTTTCATGTGGCCATGCAGCTCTATTCTATTCCCTGGGCTGCTGCTGGGAGAGCTCCAGAGAGTCAGTCATATTTCTCCTGGATCTCAGCACGGAGAGAGGGCTTTGGCTGGAACCTGCCAGCTCCCTTGTGGCCACGTGCTGAGGGTGAACAGGGCTGTGCTCCAGCAGGGCAGTCAGGCAAGCAGGTCATTTCACTTTGCTTTGTCCACTCCACCAGGTCTACACCTTTGTGCCTTAAAAGGTTACCTTGGTCTAGTTTTCCATATGTTTCATTTTAATGAAATTTGACTTTGTAAATTGGAAACCTTCGGTGCCTTTTGAAGTGGTGAAGCAGTTCTGCCCTGAGATACTGGCCAAGTCAGGTCTTGTAATATCACAGTCAGAGGAGAAGAATACGTATCCTAATATGTCCAGCAATTTAGAAATTCACTCTTGAAAAAGAAAGGAAGAAAATAGAAGAAAAGCTGCCTTTGGTGAAATGTACAAAAAGCCAAAATATCCAATACCATTCTAATTTAGTTTTTCTGGCATATGCTGGTGGGAGGATCTAGGACAACATATTGTTTCAGCTAGGAAAAATAGGTAGTACCACAATGCAAGAAAGCTCGGAAAAAAAATCACTGAAACAGAGCTTTGGCATATGTAATTTTCTATTTTGAAGGTTAAATATGTCTAACCACTGTAGCTGAAAGAGTTAGTGAGCACAGACTGTCAGATTACAGAAATCCTCCTGTAATCCTCCTATCCTGGGTAAAACAAGCAGGCCCAGCATCCTGTTTCCCCTCCTACAAAGTACATTCCTCATTTCCTGCTTGGGCTTCATAAATATGCAAAGATATGAATTGAAACAGAAACAGACTCTGCAGAAAATATACTACTCCTTTTGAGCTATGGCTACGATCCTCAGGGCATTGTCAATGTCACAGGATTTGGGTTTGTGCTAAGATTACTTGGCTCCTTTGTTTTTGTGTTCTCATTCCATTTCATAAGAAATTCAAATGTCTTTCAAAACAGTTATTTCCACAGCTCTGTGTTTTTGAATTGGAACTGATAAGCCAAGTAACTGTTGGGGGTTAGGCTGACATCAGATTCACCATATATTTCAATTTTACATCTATGCACTCACGTTCTAAAGTTGCAGCCTTTCCTCTTGGGTGATACACATTGTCTTCTATGCTCTTCTGATTAATACCAAAGATATATTTATCTCCTTAATATCAGAATTGGTTTTGACTAATTATGTTGCACATGCAGATATATTTAACCTCTTAGTATGGCATAAAAAGGATGTCAATTACTTTTATTAAATACCTACTTTATTTTGCTCTAGTGTAGAGCCTTTAGCTTTGTTTTGCATTTGAATAAATGTTATAAAAATGGGAAGAATGTTGATGACATCGAACATTTTAGCTCCAGGGTTTGACACTCTTAAATCTGGTTAAAATCTAAAGTCTTTAATGTTTCTTTATCTGTACTGACAAAAAAAAAAAGTAGTAGTGTGGGCTAAAATTCTAAATGCTCCCTGAAATGCAGCAGTGCAGTGATTTACTTGCTTTTAGCTACAATCCCTGGCTGTTTAACTAAAATCATTTTTGTTTCTCCTATAGCATTTTTCAGTCTAGTGATTGAGAAGGTTTTGGAGTAGCTGTGTAACCCAGCAGGAGGTTATTCAGATCCTATCTTTACTACTAGTTTTTAAAATCCTGTGGTTACAATTGCTGACAGGCTTAGAGAAGACTGGTAGCTGCTTTGTAGTTTTTCCTTCCAGCAAGATCCACAGTGTCAAGCACCACATGCCTCTCTCCTAATCACAGGGGCGTGCTGCTGCAGAGCTGTTCTTATCATGTTTTCCTCCCAAGCTCCATTCTAATAAGGAAAGTGCCAAGTGCCAGATTTCTCTATTGTAAACTAATGATTTCTGATTTGACAAGCAGAGATGAAAGTCAAACATTTTTTTTAGGCAGCAAGGGAGTTCAATACCCTGCTTGTTTGACATTACTGAGGCGTTTTGCTGATAGCATTTCTACATGTTAACTGGTCTAATCTGAAAAGCTTTGGTGAAAATCTACAGAAATATTTGTTTCTTTAGAATCGGGTCTCAGGCTAGTCATGGGAGTGCTTGGCCCATATGGGAAGTGAAAATGGTGCTCAGCCCTAGAGAAATGCTTTGAGCTCTTTGGACAAAAGTGTTGTGGTTAATACAATTTGCAGCATTCCTCCCACTGGGGCAGCACAGAAGGGATACTCTTGTACAAAAGGTGTTGAGACTTGATCAGCACGTGTCTCTGACTGCTAAATGACAACTTGGCGGTGTTTTGTGGTATCGGTCATTTCCCATTATTCATCAGGTGGGTTGAAATTCCGAGGTAAAACCAGGCAGTTTTAAACAAACAAAATAGAATTCTGAGTGGTGAAATCCACATTCTTAATTCTGCAGACTGTAGCTTTACTTGTAATAGGCACGATGTAATGAAGGGGGGTATGCAGTACAGTTTTTCACAGAATACACCTTGGTAATACAAGTACTTCAAATGCATTTTTCATATTATTCTGTGGGCTTTTTTTTTTTAATGGAAGTTTTTGGCATCACATCAGCCACTGGTGTTTTGTGGCAACAAATATGGAGAAAATGGTAATAAAACAAGTCCTTAAAAAGATTGAAAGTGCCAGCAGAACTTAATTATTGGCAGAGGGCAGCAAGAAGAAAACTGACTGTCAGATGAATAGCTCCCCTAAAGGTTTTAATTTTTAATTATAGATTGAAGAAAGCCTTTGCTGAGTTGCCTAAGATCAATATGAAATACAGGCCATTCATCCACACTACAGTGCACTAGTGGCATAGTTATAAATATTCAAAAAGAAAATGACAGTCATATAAACAACCCTATTTTCTGAGAACAACAGTTTCAACCTCTGACACTTCTGTATGCTGTGGTGTACTGCAGACTATTCAGAAACAGTGGCCATGTTCCAAAGGTCTAGAAATACGCAACAGAAGAAAGCTGTAATTAATGATTGCGTATATTCATCATGACGGAATTTTCCCCCCAGGTTCCCTCTGGTGTGTTTCTGCCCGGCAGGTGAGAGCTGCATTGTTACATAATGACGTTTCCAGAGTGCAGTGCCTGGCACAGCCCGGGAGCACAGCTCACTCCAGTGACACAGAGCTTTGGTCTCAACTGTGGCATTTCATTTCTTTGCTTAATTTTCGCTTGGATTTAGTAGCTGAATTACTGACCTTTATCTGCTCTGAGACTGCTAATCTGAATTTATGAAATTAATAATTAATGTATTGAACGATGGTGTTTAACATAAGTAACGATAGCGCTATTCCATATGAAAGAATGAAATCAGAGTCAGTTTTAATTTAGTGAACCTTTGTTTCTTTTGTGTTGTGAATAATGCTGAGATGGGTACAATTATTGTAGTTTCATACTTAGATAAGAGTATTATGTTGGGTTTTTTTTAGATACCCTTCCTTTTGACACATGAGGTAGGGTTATCTGGGTTATCTCCATTGACAATTTTCTGAAATGAACCATCTGTAACCAAGGGAGACACCCAGTGAGCTGCTGCGAGGCTGATGTGAGCTCTGCCTGCACTGTCTTTGTGAAGATTTGCTCGTAAGTCCTGGCACTGCAAGCTCACTCACTTTGCTGTTCACAGGTTCACAGAGGTGCTGACATGATAGCTTTTGTTTTATGAAAGCCAAGAGGATTTAACATTATACTGATGGGAATGAGGAACACATAGTGCTGGTGCCGTTTGCTGCAAATGCCAAAGATAATAAAGGGGCCTTCACTGAGCTTGGTTGTAGAAGTATCTAATTCACTACATAGTTGATTAGTAGCAATTACCTTTATAAATCAAATTAACAAGACTATACCAATGTTCTTTAAGTCACCCATCATTCTGCCAGTACTGCTGGTTAATGCCACAAAAATATTCTCTTTTTTTTTTTTTTTTTCCCCTGGTTTATAAGTCAGAATACAATGTCAGAGACAGAAACAAAATCATGACTGAGGCAGACTGTACCTTATAAGAGAGTTTCAGAAGGAAACTCATCACCTGTGTAAGACTGCAGAAGAAAATATCTTCTGGCAACAAAGTCCTTGAGTGAAACTGTCTTAGAATGTGAAAAATTCTGAAGTGCTGGTGTGGATGGTACTGTCTTCAGCTTGTGGAGCTGGCAGGGAGAACAGGACACACAATACCATGGGCAGCATGCTCAGACCAGCTGAGGTTACTGGCAGGTAATGAGTTCTCTCGGGTGCTCCTTTCTGGGGATGCCTTCTCCCACAAGTCTCTTATAAAAGATGGAAGCTCCTAGAAACTCCATGAAAGATAACAACCCTGTGCCTTTCCATATGGCAGCCTTTAGAGAAATGATAAGTAATGTTCCATATATTTTACTTTGTAGCAACTTTAGTTGTCAAAAATGTGAAAACTTCTTTGCACTTGCTACCAGCACAAGGAACTGTGGAGAGACGGGACTTGTTTTGCAAAAATTGTTTAAGTTAGCTGTTTTGACAGGTTTCTTGGTGTGGCTCTTTAGCTGTTAATATTCTCGAGAGAATGCCAGAATTTCTCATCTTTCAGCAGTGGGAATAAAAAGCTTTTCACAATAACTCTGACTTAGCAGGCACACATTGTTTATGAGCTCTTTCCCTCTTGCCTGCAGTTAGCAGAAGGAGGTGTCTGGGCTGTTGTGATTCTGCCTGCAGTGTTCTTCACTTGATGTTGCTGTCTAAAAGCACCAAAGGCAGAGGGCTGTGGGGCATATTTATACCGGGGAGAAAGTTGCAAGAAATCCCAATAATATTTCACCACTGGATGTCATAGAAAACATTGTTTGAGGTTGTTGCTGCAGAGGAAGAAGTGAAGTTGAAAGGTGAAAACTAAGATGCAAACTGTGGATGCAGCTGGCAAGAAGCATCTGGTCATCAGCCAAAGCGTCGGACTGCAATAGATACAAAGTGACATTTCAAGGTGAAAGAGTTAGTATGGCTCTGCATCAGACAGCTCCAAAGTGTGCATTCAAGAGGGAGCATTAAAGGAATTCTGTGGGAATTTTTCTTTATAACTCTTTGTAGCTGTATACATCTGAGAAAACAGTGAATCAAGGAGAACATTTTAATGGCTGGCGAGAGACTCCTGAGTGGTGTTGTGCAACCATTCTGTCTGTGGGTGTGGGTGTGATTCCCAGGCTCCTGGGAGGGCTGCACAGACCCTGCCTTGAACATGCTGCCCCTCCTGAGTTCACTTCTTTTGCTCAGATGGCCTTGCCAAGCTCTCTGGTGTTGAGAGAACTGTGACACAGAGGCATCAGTAGCTAAGCAGTGGTGGTCCTGCTTCTAACTCCAGTGCCCCCTGTGCATGGTCTTTCTCCTTGCTGTGGCTTCTATTTCGTATGCATACCATTAGACAATATACATTATCCCAAATATTTTAGAAATTAATGTACTGTATCAATATTTTAAAGAGCTCTGGAGTTTTTGGATGTCATTGTGAGAGGAGGCATAGAAGGCAGGAGTTGGAAGAGGTTTGGGCTGTGTGCCCATTTTGGTCACAGATGTGCTGTGTGACCTTGGCCAGCCGTGTAGAATTGCCTCAAGCTCAGACCCTTTCTTGTGCTGGGAATAGTTCTGATGACTGCAGAGAAGACTGCACATGCTCTGAGATACTGTTCAAAGCAGTCGAGTGTAATCTTTAATATTTTTACAATACTTTTTTTCTGTAAATCATTTATTTCCTTCACAGAGGTGCCAGATATTGGCTGAACATTTCACATTCATAAATGAAAGGGCTCTTGCTCTAGCAAAGTGGTTTATTGCTGTGTGGAGAAGGTGAATTTGAGATCTAAGCAAAAGTTTTTCAGCAGAGTGGTTTGCACCAAATCTAAGCTACTCCAATTTTATTGTCTGCAAATTAAGATCTTACAGTAAAATCCAGCAGCATGTAGGGATTATCCAGGCCTTGTCTGTGGTGGGGTCAAAGGGTAAAGTAGAATTTAATGGTGTTTCCTGGGGTTCTCTTCCTTTTGCAAAATTCTGTGTGATTTGTGTTATTTTCATTAAATATAGTATTAAATCCCAAACAAAACCACAAGTCTGATACATATAATTATGTCCAATCTTGCATGTATTTTTGTAGTACAGTGGGAGAATTCAGAGTTTTGATTCCAAAGCTCTCTGCACTAGTAGCAAGGACTGCCACTGTATGTGGATTTTTAAAGCAACTATATGAAGGAGACTGAAAGGATGGACAGAGGAAATACAAATCTCAAAACAACAACAGAAACTCACAAGAATTGAAGGAAAAAAAACAAAGAAAAAAAATTTGTTCTGTAACAACTGTATTTGCAGTTCACATCCTATAACCAGCACTTCTCCCTATGCCTTCCCACTCTAGGAATTAAACTCCACAGACTTCAGAGCCTTTGCTTTCTTTATAGTTTCTTTGACCAGCAATTTAGAGTCTTGCTTCCCCGGGCTGAACCATTAGGAGTAAATTTAACCCATTTCTTTAATGGAAATCATTTGCATGTGACTGAGAGCACCTTCTGGTTTTGCTGGCACTTCATGGGCCATAGTTTAGAGAGAAATCAGAGCGTGTTCTGAATCAAGAGACATTGTGGCCTTTCCAGTAGTGAGATGGGTACAGAAGAGTAAAGTTAATTTTGATCTAGAAGTCATGGTATACAAGTCTGAACCACAAAGAGCAGAGATACTCTCCAAGAAAAATGTGGTAGGGATTTTATATAAGGAACAGGAAGATATTTCAAAGTCATTGGGGAATTTAAGCTGTTGGGCAGTAATTGCAAAAATTAGAGTTGAGCCAGCATGCAAGGACTGGTGTCCCTGACTTTTACAAATGGCTCTATGAAATCTTAATGATGAGAAAATGTCAAAGACTCAGGCTTTACTCCTTAGGCAGAATGTCATCTGATGATGTATTCCAGGAGATCTTGTTGGTTATTTCTTCCTCAATAAAAGGAACATTTCTGTGAATCACTAGCATAAACCCATCTAACACCTCTGGTTTTGTGGAAGATTCCCATTCAGATTATTTCATTACTATAGGATTTGAGATCAGAAATTTTTTTTAAATTGTACAATAAACACGTGAATTTAAAAGCCCTGCAAAATTGAAGAAATATAGAAGTTGCCTTCATTATAAAGTATCCTTAAATCAATTTTGCAGAAAGTTTAAATCCTTTCTGGTGTTCTCTAGAGTGAATATGGATGAGTAAACTGTCATCCTGCTATATTTGTTGATCAGCTGAGGTGGGAAGTCAAATCTGAATTTCCTGTAGTATCTTCTACCAATAGACTTGAGGTGCAGTCTTACTGAAAAAGGCCATTATCCATTAGTCGATACGGTTCTATGGGAAAACTTGCTCTCTGAAGAATGCTAGAAGCAATTCTAAAAGAATTCCAAACTGTGTAGGTTTTCACTTAGATCAGGGATTTGAAGACATAAAATGAAACTACAGAACATCTCAAACATTTGTTGTAACTTTTGTCAAGATTAGACTGTCAGCTGCAGAGCTTTAAAAGAAAATATTACAGATCTTATTTTCTGTAGCCTTTTTTTTCCCCCCTAAGCATCATGGCAAATATGGCAATTTCATCATGTGTTCATCCTGCAGAGCACTTATAAATTTAAATAAAGGTAATAGAGGTTAGGATGTGGCTGATGTCACTTGAACTGCTCACTACATATTGAAAAAATCAGGACAATTTATAGGCTAATTCTGATCTATCATCTCCTCATAGACTACAGCTATGGTATTAATGGAAAAAGCGTTATATTTGATCAATTGTGACACACAGCAGGAGCCTTGCCTGATGTATTGGTTACTTCCAAACTTTTTTCACTTATGTACCACTATTTGTTGAATTTAGTTTCTTGTATTGCAAGTTTAAACCTACAGATAATGGGCTTTCTGCTCTTAGGGATTGCAGACCTTTCATAAATACTGCAGAGCCCCTGCCAGGGATCCACAGACTGAACCCTCAGGTTCACACACAAACCTCTGTTGGATGGATGCCGTCCTTGGTTGGATTGACATGTTTTACAGCTCTTTGTGTGAGTGTGTCCTGCATTAATGAAATCATAAAAGAACAAGGGAAGAGGTAAGTAAACCCTCACTCAACTTTTTCAGGCTAAACCTCTAAGTGTCCTCATCCTCACCTCAGTTCTCTCGGTTCCACCCAGCATCACCTCCAGGCTGATTTCTGCCTGCTGCTTCCACAGACTGTTCCAAACCTGTTACTGGTTTAAAACTGATGACTCCTTTATGCCTCAAACGTTGGATAAGCTTTGCACTAAAACAGACAAGTGTGTGCAGTGGAGCTTTATGGTCAGGATATGTTTTGATGCTTAAGCTTGCAAGAGTTACGCTCTATAACTCTGTGTATAAACAGTTGCAGATAATGTTACTCCTCTGTTTTTAAGTTCTTATTCAAGAATATTGCATTGTTACATTTTATTGTGCTGAAGTTAGAAAAAATTAGGGAGTGCTTGCAGCTGAAAACATTGGTTTATTTCAAGGTTTTATATGTATTATATATTTTTAAAGCAGTGAACTTGTAATTGCAAGATATGGTTTTTGGGTCTTTTTCTCACACAAGATCCTCTTGCAAGAGTTGGAGGGATAGTGATTCTCACTCATTTCTGTGTGCACTCCAGGTCCAAGACACTTGTATGTTACAATCTAAAGTGTTGTGGTGGTTTTTTTTTTTTTTTTTTTTTTTTTTTGTCTTAGAAAACAAAGGAAGGAACAACAACAACAAAAAAATCAGCATACACCAAGAGTCTCTATAAATAGAAATTAAATAAATTGGGTGAGTTTATTACTTCTTTCTGGACATAAAAAACACAATCAGAAATGCTAGAAAGACAGCAGAAGAGCAGAAAAAGAGCAAAGATGGGGGAACTGTGTGAAGTTGTGTACAATATATATATAAGCTATAATTTGGAAGCTACAGGGTTTTTGTATATGAAAATCAGAAGAGTTTAAAGGAGAGAAGAGAGTGTGTCCAAAAACTACTGACAAAATTGTCATTTGGCTCCCTGAGAGGGAACACTTGAAAGAATATGAGACAAAAAGGTCGGAGAAATAATAATTGGAAATGACTATTTATAGCCACTACTGCATACCTCCTAGGTGTTTCAGCATATGAAAATGCAAACTAAACCAGGAGAAGTTAATTCAAATAAGAAAGGTCAAGGAAATAGTAATTGCTGAATAGAGTTAATTGGATCTTTGTGGAATAGTTGGAGTGGAAAAACCATTTGGTAGGTGGGAAAAATAGCTGCAGGAAACATAGAAAATATTCAGATAAATACATTACTATACTTCTAATAATATTTTTTTTGTGTCTTGCATGAAAATGTTTCAGATATGAACAAGAGGAAAGTGCTGCAGGTCCATACCCTCTTTGCAGAGCAGAATTACTGAAAACTATGTTCCCAGTGGAGGTTAATGAAAATACGAAGACGAAAATCACTGAAGAACTCTCAGGTTTATGCTCTGGGCTAAGGGCATGAAACCTATAATGATTATTATTGAAAGATTTTCACTGAAGGCATTACTAGAAGCTGCACATTAAAGAGCAAAGCAAATCCAACTTCCAACTCCAGAGCAGCTCCTCTGCAGGAAAGGCTGCAGCCCCCGGCTGCTGTTCAGCCTCTTGGCAGAGCAATTCCCTTGTCCAGGGGCTGAGCCCCTTCAGGTGCTGATCTTGGACAGATTGTCTGGGCGTGCCTGAATCGGGTCATCTTTCTTTGTTATCGTGGTGATTCCACACTGTTTTGACCATTGCTCAGACTCACTGAACTTTAAAACAGCGCTGCTGTGCTGAGCTGTTCTGACCGATGAGCTCGTCTGTCTGGGGGAGGTACCGCACTCGTTGCTATTCATCTCAACACAAAGCTTACTGAAACTCTCCCTCCCTGCCCGCCCCTGGGGTAGTGCTCACTGCCGCACTTTTAAAGGCAGAAGTCCCCACATAGAGCTTTCTTGTGAGAGCTCTGAATGCCATCAAACTTTCATTGTCAGGTACTCTTTGAAAGGAATAGTACTGTACCCATCATTGCAGACTTCTGATATCCTAACTACCTGCAAGCAGTTTGGGTCAAAGACCTAGTGTTTGAGTTTTCCCTTTTCCACTGATCTCATGGACTTTAAGAATGGTCAAAAGAGCCAGAAAATATCACTAAAACTTAGAAACAGCAGTTGAAGGCATTTAATCTTTTCATTACCATTAGTAATTGCAGGGTAACCACCTCTGCCCAGCAGCCAACAGTCTGGGATAGTCATAATTGCAGCAGATTTTATCTATGTGAATGTCTTTGTCTTTTTCATGATTTTTTTTTTCAGCTGTACATTTTTTTCTCTCTATTTCATGGGAGAGTAATGGATTATTTATACTTTTATACCTTTATTTATCACTGAACAAAAATTGCTGGTAGCATTTCAGTTATACTTTAAAGTTTTTCAGTCATAACCTTATAAATTTTTTTGGTGTTAATTAATTTAAGTAGTGCAAGAATTTTCAGTCTGTGCGTCACTATGTGCATAAAACCTCTTTCATGAACTTACCAAATCTATAAATTCAAATGTCATCCCTTAAATTTTATTTTGCTTTATTCTATTGGTTGTCATGGTGTTACACGTAAGTGAAAGAAACAGCTTGTGAGTTGTCTGTTGGTATTACATGAATTTATTTTTAATATATCCCAAATATAACTGCAACTTCATTGAATTCTCTTTTTAATAATGTTTGAGTTATTAAAAAAGGCAGGCTGAAGTGATAAAAGCCTTGGAGCAAATTCATATTATTTTAACTAATTGTCTTCAATTGAGTTGGATTAGCAGGTAAAACAATACAAGGAACTATTTATTTAATCCATCCTACTGCCATTAACTTCCAGTTCTGGAGACGTTAAGCAAACTAGAAGTCAAACATATAACTGAAAGTATTTCTCTTGTTTAACTGCAGTTCCCAGATTACCCTTAATTCTCTTTCCAGCTTCACAGTTCAGGAACCTTGTGCCAATAACCAGTGAACCAGAAATTTCTACTGCATGAAATGCTACCAACTGGTTGAGTCATCAAAACCAATTCAGGATAATTTCTGGGGTATTTTTGCTGTGATTGGTGAATATGGACATGGATTTTTACACACAGCTTGGTGTTTGCCTGGAATCGTGAGAACTATTGTTCATGTGAGAGAAATTCATGATTCTGTATGCATATGCTTTTTGGATCTTTTTCTTCTATAATAAAACTCAGCAAGTCTAAGTAATGTGACACAATAAGGTAGGAAATAGGGTGAGGGCAGGGCTGTGAAATGTGTTGCTTTATAGAGAGTTTCTTGTTAAGGATGCATTAATACTGAAATAGATTTATTTAAGTTTACATTTTTGAATTTTATTGTCATGTTGTCTACAAAGAGCAGTTCTGTCTGATGTTCTGATTTTGAAAAGATTTTGCTTACTGTAGTTTGCATGTTTTCCCTTGAACTGACATTTCTTTCTCTGTTGGAAATGTTAGGAAAAATTTGTTCCCATTGAGGAAAGGGCTTTAAAAAATATAGTACAAAATTGAAATATAAATCAAGCTGCAACTGGTGAACCAGTGAATATCTAGGAAGTGTTGATGCTGGATTGTTAAGAGGAAGACTGACCTCTATGTAGGAGCCTCTAAGACTATCAGAGAACTCTGAAGTACAGAAAAGGAACCAAGAGGAATAAGAAGCTGGAGGACACCCAGGATGCTGCAATGTTTTCCTATTTATATTTTAAATTTATATGGGTTGAGACATACAAATCTGAATGTCTTGTGGTGAATTTAATTATGAGAATTGCCTCATAACTAAGTGACAGAAATGTCCCAAGGCAAAGACTGGATATTGAACTGTGTGATCTTTCCAAAAGTATCTTGTACAGGCTCATAGGAGCTATTGAGGACACAGGAAAGCATGATTGCAAGCAGCTGAGAAATTTGTCCTTTCCATCCATAATAATTTTGATAGTTCTGAATGTATAATTTGCTCTATGAAGATGTTGAAACATGGTCTGTGAACTGTACAGAAGACATCTTCTAAATAACAAAGCTGTTCCTTTTGCAGAACTGCGTGGTATCAGTGTTTATACACTTACAAAGGAAAATGATTTGGGTGTCATGTTAGCCATGTTCAACACAGATACAGTTCACAGTTATGTTTGTTTTCGCTCCAGGAAAATTTTTGTCCTTAATGTTATATTTAATGCTCCTCAAAATTTCTTTTTCTGGATGATGACCTCTGTCCTTGTAAGTGACTCTTTTGGGTGGAGCAGCATCAGAATCTTTCCAGAGGTTCTGGTGCTTCTCTGTTGTAGTTAATTGTTATATTTACTACTTCACTAGTGAAGAGAAAAAGAAACTAGGTTGTAATCTTCCTTCTGTAGATCCCTTTTCATCTTCCTGATGTATTTGAAAATCATGATATTTTGTGCTTCCAATATGTGACTTCCTATCAGTTTTGGTCTCTCAGCTGGCCATCTCACTGTTTATTATGGTTATTCTAAAGCACCAATAGTGACCTGCATTCTTGATCAATTGCTGAAAGTAATTATTCCATATAAATCATTTTGATCAATATCGTTCTCTCCTAAAAGTCTTGATGCACTGAATAACATTTAAAAATCTCTTTCTGAAACGCATTGAAACAAAGGCAGAGCCGGCCATAATTTGTTTTCTTTAGTGACAGTATTTTGGAAGTAAATCATTGGAGATCTATTGAAATATCAATAGATAACAAAACAAATGGAAAACTGTCCAATAAATGTAAAGTCTTTCCACTTTCATTCACTGGAGCAAGATACCTGATGCAGTTGAAAGGAGAAATTTATGTTCCTACCAGGTGTGCATAAAGTTATGCATGTTCTCCTAGCCTCTCAACATGAAAAACCCAATGGCAGAAAAAAGGCTCTTCCCTGTAGGTGTTAAATAAATAAATAAATAAAAAATTGTCATTGAAGATGTTCGGATCATGGTAATGCTTGAATATTTAAAGCATAGAAAGGTTAAGACAAGGATATAACTCTTCTCTCTTCAAAAATATCAGGTTAAAGGAAAAGCAATTTGTGGAATGGTTGTTGTTAGTATTTTTATTTCAGGATAGTCCTCCACAAGGTAAGAGATTGAAAGACAGAGAAAGAGAACAAATGTAATAGCTGCATTAAACCAAAGGGCTTAATATTCATAGTGGTACTGTAATATACACTCTTCTGGGATATCTTTCTCTTTTTGCAAAAGAGAAAAAAAGAATCAAAGTCTTTTTTTGAAATGCTGTTTTCCCCATTGTGAGATCAAAGTTTCTCTGTTGCTGTGTTCCTGATAGCATTACAGTAGAAAGGTATGTTATCTCATTTAGCAAAGTAGCCTCATTAGTGTAATTCTCTTTAGGTTAGTGTTCTGTCAATTACCAATACTGAGAACATAAAATGTTTTATTTTTTTGTCTATGAAAGAACTCAAATATGCATTAGTTTATTAGTCCCATAACTCAACTAAGTAAAGATAGCAAGAAAGGGTCATCATATATTTGAAGTAAGATAAAATTTTTAACAACTTACAGCACAATTTGGAAACCATTTTTTTCCTCTTCCAAGAAAATTCCCTAGGAATTTTTTCTCTATTTCTGCACAATTTCTGCTTTTTTTTTTTTTCTACTGCTGCCTGTTTATGCACTGTTAAAATCATATGAATCATTTGCAGATAAGGTCTTCTGGCTGGGCCTGGGAGCCAGAGGAACAAACACCTTCCCCTGGGGGTGCTCCATGCTCAGGGGCAAAGGCCCTTTTGGCCCTTTTGTGAGAACACGGTGTGGGGGTGGTGGTGATGTCCCACCCAGCCCAGGGCTTGCTCTTCAGCAGTGGTAGCAGGAGATGTGGTGTAGGGAGACATCAATGAACTTGTTAATGTGGAGAGAGAGAACCAAACCCAAAAAGGCCGAGAGAATAATGGATATTATGAAATGTAATTCTTGTCAAAAGTGATTTAGGAAAAGCAGACGATAATTGAGATAAATGACTATGCTCCACTGCACCTCTTCCTCCCTTCCTTGCAACCCCCCCAGCACTACAGGCACAGATGAATGTGCTTTTGCTTTTTTTAGAGTTGGCTCTTTGTCAAGTTTGCCATTACTTGACTTTCTGATACTGTGTTTTGAAGCTGTAGATAAATTCATTGCTCTTGTGTCTGGAATACAAGGCATGGCTTCCAGGGCTTCTCTTATGCACTAGCTGACCAAAAATAGTCACGTGCACTTCAATAAATGCAATCATTTGGAGTTCATGTGATTATAATGAGGAACAAATTTCATCAGGCAGCAACCAGAGACTCCCTATAGCAAGTGGGAACGCTGGGAAAATCTGTATTTAAAAGTACAGTTTTTTCTTGCATGTTTTAAGTGGGTTTGCTTTTTACAAAGGATCTCTTTCCATGTCAAATCATTAATGTTATGTTGGCTTAGAAATGCCTGAGCAAGCCCAGGAGGTTGTAACTGCTGACATGTGAGGAGTCATCCCTGAAGGTTATCCCCAGACTGGTTACAGGGGCCAGATGTGCCACTGTGTGTGCAGACAGGTGGGACTGAGCTTCCCTTCATTCTCATTTCCTGGAGTGGGATGCCCTTGGCAGAGATAAAGTCAGTGTTGCAGGGTCATGGTTTAACCCCAGCCAGCAGCCAAACCCCAAGCAACAGTTTTCTTCCCCTGGAGGTGGCTCTGAGATGGGTTTGCTACCATGTACCTGTACAGAATTTCTGAGCACTGAAAGAAACCCAAGGACCTAAGAAACCCAAAAGTGTCTGGTAGAAACACAGATAAATTTCAGAAGAGGAACTTTTTAGAATCTTCTTCGAGGCAAAGATGTATCTACCAAAAATGACCTAATCTAAAAAAAATGCAGTTGACTTCTCAACAATGCCAGATTTAGGCTCTGACTCAGCAATGGTAATGTGAGTAACTTCCATAGTGCCTGTTACTAAAGTGCATTTTAAGAACTGGAGCTTTGGAAATTGAAGTCCATCCTTTAAATGCAGGAATAAACATGTCATAGTCTTCTAAAATACCCCAGAAAAGCAGCAGGTTAATTTTGATATATCATACTGTCAGGATACAGGGGGAAGCTATCTGTTACTCCTTCTGAGCATTCTGAAGAGGCTGGGTCAGTGCTGGAAGGAAGGGTGTGTGTGCAGCTGGGAACTGGCCCTGGCAGCTGGGCTCCTTCCAGTGCAGGTTCTTCCCTTTCCCTTCAGCTGCAGTGTGGAGCTGTGCTTTCTCCAGCTTGGGGAGTGACCAAAGGCAGGGTCTGGTGGCTGTGCAGTGTGTTGTTTGTCCCAGACATGTGTCCTTTGCTGGCTGTACACTCTGCTCTGTACCTGCTGCCCCACAGCCCAGCGTGAATCCTTCCTCTGGGCATTGGGGCTGGGAGCAGGGACCTGTCCAGCAGTGCTTGGGAGCTTTGTGTTGGCCACCACCAAATTGCACCTTCTCCCCAGTGTGTTATCCAGAGACAGTTTGTCCTTTAGGTCTGGAGATCATACCTGGTTTAAATCCGCCCTTACTGCTACACCAGTTTAGCAGCAAACTTTATTTACAATTTGTAATTACCTTACAGCCTCATTACAGCAGACACCTGGTACTTGCTGTTTCATTTAAGGTTGCAAAACAGTTCCCATAGCAACAGCTGTCTCTGCACACCATAATTTTGTAGAGCGTTTCCCTATTGGCTAAAAACCCTCCACAATTGCTTTCTGTCCAAGGTTTAATTTTCCCATCAATCAATTCTAAATTAATTTGAGGTGAAATAATATATTTCTCATGAGAAAAAAAAAACCAACCCAACCCATTTTCTTCTGGGAAAAACTATTGCAAAAATAGACAGGCTAAGGACTATTTGTATTGCTTAGGGAATATTGCTGGGAAAAAAACTTCTGCTTTAATTTAGTTTTAATGAAAGTAAGATAATATCATGGGTGTATGAGGCAGTGATTTTTTTGTGACCATATAGTTTTACTTGACTTGTTTGACAGCTTTAAATACTTGCACATTTTTAAAAAGTAACAGCTATCTATCTGAAAGATTAACTTTCTTTTTGACACGTCTTGTACTTTGAATAATAGATGTCCGAACAGTAAAAATGACCCAGTGTGTTCATGCTGCATCCCTTTCACTCTCTCCTCGTGTATTCAGCCAGAGCTAAAGCCATGCTGGAAACTGGGAGCTCGAGCTTTGAATTTATCCACTCTGGCATGTATTAGACCCAGGATTTGCTGCATTAAACATTTTTCACTTAAATTTAGCAAACTGATTTTCTTCAGATTTAATTGACTCCTGAGGAAATCTACAAAGCAAATCTAATTTGAGGAAAAATACCGTATTAGTTCTACCATTACGTGCATTTAATAAAATGCGTTGTAAACTGATATAATCTTATTATTGTTGTTTCAGATCTCATTCTCTCTATGTTCAACCATTGTTTCTTAATTCTATCATTTGTAGATTTCTTAGGTTTCTCAAGCTTTATGTAAACTCTTTGGATCATAATTTTGGAATATTCTAGTCTACTTTGTTGAGTTTGATAAATTTCAATCAATATAAATCCCATTTCAAGCATTTGAAAGACTTAAATCAGATATATATATATATATATAAAGACCCAAATTTCGGGGGGGGGGGTAGCAAAACATATTAGTAGTCAAGATGTATTTTTGTTCCTTTTAACAGTAAAAATACAGTAAATATAAATCTGGAAGTGCACAGTCAGCACTCAGAGCTATTGACAATTTCTTCTGCATCACCTTTGTGCCCACAGCAGCTGCAGCAGAATTCCAGACCTTCCATTCCCCTTCCTGCTTGCCAGCATGACCCCAAATGCCCTCTTGTCCAACAGAAGGAGTCTTTTTTAATTTGATGAATGAAGTGCAGGTTACTTGCCTATTTGTATCTTAAGAGATCAGAAGAAAATAATGGTGTTATGTTAAAATTGTATTTATTCTTTTTGTATATATGTTACAATAATTTTCAGTAATCTGAAGATATCAGTTTTATTGATGTTGTGCAATAACTTCCTATTCAGGCTAAATGTATTTCTATCAGTTTTTATGTTACTATGATTTTTGTGTGAGGGAGTAACTTGATGAAAATTACTTAATTATAAGTGTAAAGTTAAAAGTGTTAAATAGCGCAAAAAGTCTCAATACTAAAGCTGGTGACATTAACATGTGACCCTGTTTTTCATTTAGCATTAACGTGATTATCATTGCAATTTCAATGCATTCTAAAGAAGAGGCTGCAGAACTTGGGCTGCGAGTCTGAGATGGATTCAGTGTTTTTGAAAGCTGTTAAAATAATGATAGAGATTTCTGGAAGGAAATATAGCTTCCGACATACTGGTGGTCTGGGAATAAATTCTGCTTGTAAGAGCACCAAAATACATATTTACTTTTAAAAAGACAAGGGGTCCAAATCTTATTTGAATAAGTATTCAGTTTGTCATTGTCATATTCTATTGGTATTAATGAATGGTATATTTTGGACAGTTACATTGCACAGGAAATACCTACTTTTCCCATTGACATGAAAGAATATTTTTTGAAGTGTCAGAGGTACTTGCTTCTATTGAAATTCAATTCTTTTCACCATTTTGAACCATATCCCTTTAAATTCGTTGTTCAGTAGCAGAATAGCACAAAGGCACATTTACATTCACGTTTTCACCCTTCTTTGCATCCTCATCCATCAAGTTCAGACCCTCTGAGTTTTTATTATATTTTTATTGAAATGTTAATATGTAATGTGAGAGGCCAAAAAGCTCGAATGTGTGAAAGGAAATAAATCACTGCCACCTAAAATATTATTCTGCGAAATTGAAAGAGGACATGGATCTTTTGCTGCTTCTGTGCAGATGCTGACTTTTAGAAGCTGATGGTATTACTTAGCATCTGCTGAATGTGTCTGTATCTTGAGCCTGGTGGGTTATTATTTTTCCATTATAGCTGTGTTCCTCGGTTGTTCTATAATAGTAACATAGTTTTTGCAGACTGACACCACAAATTATGTGGCAGTTTCAAACTATCTTTACTCTCAGTGTTTGAATAACAGGAGGAGGCCAATAAAACAGATGAAAGTTGAGGTTTATGGAGACAGCTCCAGCTAGAAAGGCAAAATTATGTGTGTTGCATATTCAAGAGCAAGGCAGAGTGTTCCCATGAAAACGAATATTCAGGGGTGCCTTTATTAATGAGACAGGACATCAAGTTAAATGGAAAAACAACACATTTTTCCTGAAAAAGAAGTAATTTCCTGGGTGTGTAGGCAGCTTCTGCAATTGCCTTTCTTCTCATTACTATGTTTTGTGCAGTGTATTTCCAAACATTTTTTGTAAAATGATTTTTCCTGTAATGAGTGTTCCTAATGTTTGTTGTTTGACATTAGTGTTTGACTTCTGAGGTTGCTTTAGGAAGTTTAAAAACTAAGAAATACTCTCTTTTCAATCCTCCAAGAAAGCTTTTAAAGCCAGGTAGCTTGGAAGAGTCCAGGTGGACTGCTGTTTATCAAACTGCTGTGTAACTTTTTGAAAAGAGAACAGACTTTCAACAGGACCAGCTTGCTAGGAAAACACCAATTATTCTATTTTGACTTCTGACTGGCACTGATGATATTTGAATCTGTATTGCCCAGTACAAGTTATCTGTTCCAGGCTTTGCAGAAGGCTGGCCAGTTTCTGATTCCCCAGCCACCACTTTTACTGCTTACAACATTGTAATAGCACTGGGAACATTTTGTGCTTGGGGTTTCCTTAGATTTTTGGGCTTGTGAAGGAATTGACAGTAGTTCAGCTAATTTTCTGTGCCTGTTGACTTGAAACTGTTAAATTTTGCCAGATGCTGCCATGCATCTTCTTTGATTACAAGCCATGCAATTCTGTTCTGTTTTAAATGTAGCATTAAAAATTCAGAAGCATGTATTAATTCTATGAATTGATATTTTTACTACCTGTGTAAGGCACCTGGCATATGCCTTGCTTTCAGAATTTGTTTTTAAGAGCATGTTCTTGATGTCTGTGACCCCATTGCCTATTTGATTGATTCCTTCAGTGTTTAATATCAGCCACCGGTGTTATAAATATTGTAACGTGGGTATTAACCTTTTGCTTTGTTCCTTTTTTTAATGCTAGTACATTTTATTGATGATTAATAATTAATAACTACCATTCTGTTTTGTTTCCTTTGTTTTCTAATCTACTGCATTGCTGGCTTCCAGTAGGATGTTTTTCCAGTGTTTTCAATGTGAAATGTAGTATTCTTGGCAGGGATGTTTTTACTATTAGACATACATAAGAAGGGAAAGAAGGAAAAGGTTTTGGGAGATGGCTCCTTTACTATTCTTGTATTTTTTTAATAGTTTTTTTTTATTTCTGAAGAAAGAAGTTACAAAGTACATTGGATTAAATAAATATTGCATTAAATCAAAATAATACAAAGAAACACAACCTCAAAAAGAAGCAACTTCTCTATTAAATGAAATATCTGAAAAATGGCCTGATTATACAAGAGAGGTTTTATTCAGGGGAAAAGAGTAAAGTCAAGATTTTTCTTTATTTTTAATTTTAAGTTTCAACTCCCTAACTAAGGACAGAAGTCATGCAAATTAGGGAAAGGTGAAGCAATTGAATAATTTGAAAGTGAAACATTTTGTCTCATCTGGAAATCAGGAGGGAATTCAAGGAACTATTTGATATAGACTCGCTTTCAAGTTTGTTAAATAGGATTTTTCAGTTTCAGAACTTGCACTGGAAAGGGTTCCCGCTGATGTTAAAACTACTTGCTCCATTTAAGGAATTGTGTTTCAGCTTGGAGGCATTTAAGGCAAAGCCACCCAGCTGGGGTCTGACCAGAGTTGATTTATTTCATGGATTGTTGTCTTGTGTTTCGAGATCTGTGGATACCAAGACTTGCTAATTATATATCTTAACTTAGATTGAAAAGAAATATTTAATAATAATTTTAGCAGAAATATCAGATGAAGTTTTACAGAAAGCAGATTTAGTTAGAATGACATTCTGTGCTATCAGCAAGCTTTCATTGTACGTGTGTGGCCCATATGGCAATGCCAGGCACTTATCAACATGAGGAACCCGAGCAATCTATTATTCACACTGGAAGCTCAGTTTGCTCCCAACTTTAAACCACTCTTCTGGAAAACAGCTTGGTCTTCCTGAGCTGACAATTATTGAGGGACTGGTAAGTAAAAGCATAATGGACCCATTTCCTACACATTTATTTAAGTATTCATTTTGGTCTTATGTCTCTGAAATGTACCTGGCCATACTGAAATTTGCTTATAGTTTAGCTGTGCACCAGTAAAGAAAGATACTTAGCTTCCCTTGGCAAGTCACTGCAAACCTCCAATGTCTGAACCTCTCTCTGCACCAGGATGTCTGTCCTCATCTCATGGCCCATGCTTCCCTTCTGTTGCTTCTTTCTGGAAATGAAATTGTATTTGGATTTTAACATAGGGCATTCTCCTTTCTACTGTTCTGACAGGAAACACATTGAAATCCTCATGATAAGTTTAATATTTGCTTTTTTCCCCCATCTTTTATGGGAACATTTTCTGATCCTAGTGATTTTCCTCCTCCTTTTTATATTTTCTTTCCTTTTACTGTGCATTAATTCTGATGCAATTTCTCACATTCTTCCTTTTCAAAGAATTCACCTGTTATAGGAACCCTCCACATGGTCACTGCAATGAAAAGCAACACAGAGAATGCACTTAGTTTCTCTACTGAGAGTTCATCCATCTGGTTTTGGTCTAAAAGGTCACTAGACCCACATCTAAATAGTACAAAAAGCCTGAGGATCAATTAATACAAAGAAAATGAAATATCTAGTTATAAAGTACACAGTGGCACAATCTTCCGGTAATGAATTATACCCCAGGAGAGGCCATGAATTATCCTGTAAAAAGAAAAAATGTAACTGTTACTAAAATACTCTCTATATACACTCTTGAAGTATGTAGAGCTGGATACTTGGCTCTTCTGCTTGGTGATTTTTTTCCACTTGATTTTTGGTAACAAATCACTTACAAAACATAAGTTACTAAGTTGCTTGAAGGTTTACAGAGTGACAGAAACACTGCTCCTGCCATTGCAAATAGCAGTTTCTGTGTTTCAGTGCTGAAAGTTTCAATTTCAAAATACTTTTAGAAACACTCAAAGGAAAACAATGCCATTTGCTAGAAATTTTCCAAATGTAGTATTTCTGAATAACTTCATGTAATTCAGAAATAGAATGGCATGTTTGCAATAGACTCAAGACAAGAAAAAGAATTTTTTTAGAGATGTTATGGGATGGCTGAAATAAGGAGAGCTTGGTCTCCTTGTTTGGAGTAGATATTACCTCTGAGAAATAAGAGCATGAAGAATGCCATCCGGCCAATGGAAATCAGCCATTGAAATGATTACAGTATCAAAGAAAACAATCTCCTAACCTTTAGCAGTGTAATGAATAACTTTGATATCCCTTCAAATAGAGTGGCAAACTGAAGGATTTGTTAGCACAAGAAAATTCTCCATTATGGGAGGAACAAAACTCTCCTGTTTCATTAATGGTTCCTGGTCTTCCTCCGTTGCAAAAATGCTATGAACGCAGAGGTGGTGCTGAGTTACCATCCCAGCCTCTCCTGTGATGGAAATGAGTGTTTACAGCTGCAAATGTAAAACCTCCCACAGACGTTCAGTGATCTGTTCCTTAGATAGCTGGGTTTCTCTCAGCACTTAAAGAACCCTGAATTCTTCTCTGGAGATATCAAAATATTGACTGTGACAGCAATACATATACCACAAGCTGTACAAACTGAATTTGTGTCACATCGCCTGATAGAGGGGATACAGAGCCTGATAACCATACTGAGCATTTCCAGCTGTGGGAAAGCTTTTCTGCTGTTGAGAACAAGGAATGCTGGGATGGTTCAGAAATTATGAGAAAATAATTATCATTTTAGAGTGCAAGGCTTTTAACTTAGCCTGGTGAACGTGTGTCTGCCTCCCTCAGAAATGGGTGACAAACTTGAACCAAAGAGAACAAACTGATTCTGCTCGTCCTGCCTGGGTGATGCATCTGTGCCCAGGAAAGAGGCTACTGAATCCTTCTGTGCCGTTTACCCTACTGACAGCCGTTTCAGCTGTACATACAGAAAATACGGGAAGTAAACAAAACTGTTCTCACTCATAAATTTAACACTGGACTCTGGGAAATGAGTGACGTTTTCAACTTTGACCTTCATTTTTAGGTTGCCTGTGCTTTACAGCTCTCTAATGTTAGCCGTTTGCTTTTTCTGCATTCAAGAGAATTGAACACCTGCTTTTTCTACCAGTTAGTGCTGAAAGTAAACTCTAGATTTGTCTTGCAAAAGAACCCCTCTGAAAACCAAGTAATGAAATTCGAGACATTTTTGAAATACGACTTTTAATTTCCTGCACTTCTCTGTCTGTACAATGGCCATCCCAGCTGGATGTTGAGGAGGCTTGTCAGCTTAGCAATAAACTGGAAGGAAGTCATTAATAAAATTCTCAGATTGCACCATGAAAACTCAGAGAGTAGAAATTCATGGTAATTCCATTTTCCCCATGGAGCTCTTTCTTCCTGCTCTGTCAGGGAAAGACTGAATTTCTGTCGCCCTTCAACAGGCTTGCCTCTAAATCTCACAGGGTTGAGTGCAGTGCAGAAACTCAGTCTCCACGGCAGTTCAGTGCCACTGGTGACTGTGTAATATTTGTCAGCACAGCCTGAAGAGATCTGTGCCATCCACTAAAGGATCCAGTGGAAATGATGGATATCTGCTCACGCTGCACATCTCCATCCTTTCATGCCCATTCATCAGGATGCAGGAAGCAAAGAATGTGTGTTAGCAGAATGGCCTCAGTCAATTACACAGAACTGGGGCTCTCTGTGGGGAGCTTGTCCAGGCCCATATTTTTCCCCTACAAAATGGTTGTGATGTTGGTCACGTAGCATCTACTGCATGTCCCAAAACATCCCACTGTGAACTTGCTGGGCTGGCTGTCAAATACATTGAACTCTTCTAATTGGAATACTGGCATTGAATTGTAAAGTCCTGGGTCTATATTTACCTTTGCAGTGTCTAATTAACTCTGTGTGAGGTTGGTCATTCAGGCCTCAGGTTTGTAGGAGCTACAAACCATTTCCTTCATTCTCTGTTAAATGCAGGGAGTTCTCATTTTAAAAATCATCTTTTGTGTGTTGAAATTTTAATAATTTGAACCTCAAATAGCCTTTGGATTTTACATAATTTTCTCCCTGAGTTTTGATGAAGCAGTGAGCCTGCAAATAAAGGTGATGTTGTTTATCTGACCAGCCTGTGCACGGCTGTTTTTGAATAAATATTCTCTTTCTTCAGCAGCTGAAAATTTGTGGAGACTTTGATGATAGAAACAAAAGGCACCTTGTCCATGCACCAGAGGAGTTCACAATGCTTTGCTGGAAACTGCAGAGGGTGGCAGATTGTTGTGCAATGCTGGGCAGCTTCCAGTGCATTTCCTTCAGAGCACCTGTGCTCCAGGTAGAGTGACCCATTCTTTGCCAACTTTTACAGGGAGTTAATTTATATGGAACTCCATTTACCAAAGGTTAGGTTTTCACACTCTTGATTGATCAGTCTCAGATCTCTCAAAAGTATTGCATTCTTAGTAATGTGTTTGCTCAAGCTCACATTAATACAGTTTTTTGTCATTAATAGTTTCTGATTGACAGGTTTGAATTTCTCACGGGTGAAATTGCTTGGATTTCAGATTTCTGAACTTTTCAAGCTATACTAGGAAACTGCATGGAGAAAAATTTCCAGTTCTAAGATAAGATTAGAGACAGAAGAGGTAAAAAAACCCAAAAATGATTCGATTTTTTTTCAAAGTAAGGTTCTGACTAATTTATTTATTTTACCTGTTCTATTTGAAGGCAGAGTATAATACTTTGATAAATAAAAAAATTAGCAGTAGAAGCAGTTGTCTTCTTTTTATTACCTGTTTGACTCACTGTGTTATTGCCTGGAAAATCAGCAATAATGAAGCAATATTGAGGACAGTTTTACACACATTCACCCTCCTATGTAGAGTGTCAAATACATTTATATTTAGTATATTGATTCCTTGGATTTATACAAGATAATCCCACACACACACGTTTGTAGGTGACTATGATAGTTCTTCCATTGTCAATATCTAAGCATTGTTGGTTAATTTCTGACTAAATTTCATGAATCTCTGTTGAAAACAGATGTGCTGCAACTGGGATACAAGTGGAAAGAATTCATGCTTGAGCCTGCTTATGCATGTTGGGGTAAATGAGATCCAGTGGGGTGGTGGAGTAGAACCCACCCAGTCTGACTATAATTGGTGATACAAACCACATAATTAGAGACATGATAATTAGAGATTTATGAAATTAGGTGAAAACCTCTCTAGCAAAGGGACACACTTAAGTGGTTGTGCCTTTGGCCTCTCTGTAAGGAAACTGCTTATGGAAAAAAGATTGTATTTTAATAATATCAGATTTCATAAAAACAAAAAAAAGCCATTTATTCATCATGGAATAGAATGTTATAATTCATATTCTGGGGAAAAACCCCGCTGGATTTTAGATCCATATTTGGATCAAAATCCAGCACCATCTATTTCCATCTTAAAGCCTAATTAGATACATAACCAGAGCAGCAGCAAATGTACTGATATTACAGCAGTTACTCATTTTTAATATTTGCACAATATCAGAGTAATCTCAGGGACAATAAAATGTGAAAAGAGAGGCACTATAAGTGACCCAAGGTCATCATAGTAGTGCCAGTTAGGAAAAACAGACAGAATTTTTAATATTGCATTTTATAGGCAGTTGAAAATGCTCCCCAACAGCTTCACTCATGAATACAATTCTCTGTTTTAATAACCTGTGGGCCTCCAGAAAGCAATGAGAACAGCATGGTTGTTCTGGAAATGCTTTTCTAGGCAGAGTATAGTGATGTATTCACACAGTATTTTTGTAACACAGGAAGAGAGTAGCACAGGAAGATTGTTCTGGCTTGCTTGATGACTTGCTGCTCCCCCCACATAAGATGTGAATGAGTAAAACAATAACACCACCATTTTTAAAGGATTACTTCTGATTTGGATGATCAAAAGAAGATTTTAATTTTTATTTTCAATTTAGGACTGTAGTTCAAAGTTCAAGTTTGTAAAAAAGGTTGTGATGGATTGGTGTTCGCTTTATTCCATCTGTGATTTTCAGTGTGTAGCAAGTTTGTTCTGAGTTTAGGCAGGAAATTCAGGTAGTGAAATATCCATAGAAATTTGCATTTTATAAGTAGAAAAAAACTAAGTAAAAGCAAATGGAGAGCAAGAGCCTCTGAAAGAAATCTATTCTGAGGAGATCTGTTACAAGTAAGGTGGCAAAAGGATGCCATCAGTTGCAGCACAAGTATGGAGGGAATATTACAAATGACAGAATCTATTGAACAGGACCTTTTGCTTAGACTGCCAGTCGAGCTTGTCTAATGGCAGTAAAAATGGGAGAAGGAAGGCCTGAATTTAAAGGAGGCTTCAGCAAAGCAATTGCAGCAGTCAATTACCTTATGTGAAACAGGGTGATAAGAACAAAAAGAGTGAACACTTGCAGGCTATTTTGATGCTTTAGAGATGTATTTTCTTCTTTTACACATCTTTCTGATTCAAAATCTTAGTCACAAAAGACATTTTCAAGATTTTTTCTTCATTTCTGGTTGGAATGAATCTCTAAATATTTATGTGAAGGATACATTTATATGTCAGAGGAAAGGTAAATGAAGCCTGTTTACAGAAGATTCATTTTCATAGCAAGATGAACCTTGTCTCTGTTTTCTAGACAAAATTAACTGAAGTTGTTTGCCTAGAAGATTTAGGTCTAGATAAATCTCAAAGATTTTCCTTTGTAATTAGTGTGCTGACTGTGGTGTGTCTGTTATTGTATGAATAATTTATATAGATCTGGAGTCCCACTTTATATTTTATTGTCTTTTGGGCAAAAGTTATAATTTTACAAAACGACAAACCAGTCAGATGGTTAAAAAACCAGTTTTTTTCCTGGGTTAAATCACTCTGGATGCTCTTTAAGTGGAAGTTACAGCCCTTGACTCCCCTGAATTGATGCAAAGTTTGCACTTCATCTGTGCAGCCTCATTGCATTGAGATTTTGCCTCAGAATTATACCTGAAAGCTGCTGGAAGCCCAACCTGGGCACTGATTGTGTGTGACAAGCAGGGTAGAAATGGGATTTCACTGTACATCTGTGAGCCAGTAAGAATAAAAACAAGCTGCTCTTATCTTCAGCAATACTGTAGAAACCACTGAGTATCTAAAAGCAGTTAGGCTGAATTTATAGGTTTGGATTCCAAATTTTCTTTTAACTCTTTTTTAAATAATTTTTTTAAAATGAAAGTTCTGCTATTGGGATACAAAAAAACCTTCACATTTCCAAATGGGAATAGTTTACTTAAGGAAGTCCTTCAAAGCAGGCCAGTGTCTTGCAAAACATTGTGCGAGCAGGGGTTTCCCTGCTCATGACAAACTCATGGGTCAGTCCAGCCCTGGAGATCAATGCATTTACAAATGCATTTACAAAATTCAGAATTGCATCACCTGTCTCATTGCACTTGCACTCACTGCTATTGGGAAACTGCACCTTTTGCATATTGTACAGCACAAAAACCTGGTGGTTGTGGAGGGCAGGCAGGTCAGGTTGGGTCACTGGCCGACCCACACGTGGTTTCCACTCTGAAGCTGCAGAGAGGCACTGAGACATTAAATGAAACCCTCAAAGTTGGGGCAGTCCATCCCAGGATGGAAATTTATGGTGCTAGTTCATGGGGCACTGCTCCCACAAGTGCATGCTTTTGGAGTAACTGCTCTTTTCTACTAAAACCACTAAATAACTATCAAATGGCATCATTCACTGTATGGAGGATACTTAAGGGAGTGGATCCTCATTCATACAACTTTGAGTTTTTAGATCATTATATATAAAGCTCATGAATCTTTACCAAACTGCTTCATTCAGTGAAACCCAGAATTGATTTCTTTTTTTCACCGTGAGGCTTGTGCTGAACAGATCAATGATTAAACATGTCTGAAAACAAGGGTCATAAATCACCTACTTTAGTACAAACCCTTAGGATTTCAGTAGCAGGTTTTTAAAGCCTGTAGCACTAATGTTACATAAGGGGTATATCTAATTATTATGCTGTAAAGTATTTTTCTCTACTAATATATATGTGTGCTAGGAGAGGTTTTACTTGTTCTATTATTTTGTTTTGTCTCAAGACATTTACTGGTTTAAAATGAAAAACAATGAAAAAATACATCAAACTTATGTGGGGTTTTTTCAGTTTTTATGAAGTGTTACATGTCCTTTATGAAATTTAGCATTTACCTTATGACTTACAGGATTTTGCATAACTGCAAAAGATTCAAGTTGCCCACACTCTGGAACTGGAGAAGAAAACTTTCCTTCTTTTGAGATTCATCTTCTATATTGACAAATTAGAGATTGTACTTAACTTTGTTTTGTGGTAGACTTGTAACTCCTCAACTGATGTAATTTTCTAGGACTGTCTTCTTTCATTTTTTTGGTTGTTATTTTATTTTACCCACACTCCTAATAAAATAAAGTTTTTCTTTCTAATAGAGCTGAAGTTACATAGAAAATCTTTAAACAATATAGATATCAAAAGTTAATTATGCAAACAATTCAAGTGCTGCACTGAGATCTTAGGAGAGTCAGACTCAATTAATCAGTAACAATTGAAGCCTCCTAGTTCTTATTGTGTTTGGCTTTTACTTGGGAAAATAATTTTTGAATGAAAATGGTAATTATTTAAATATTTAGTTATAATTTCTGTACAAACACAATGTACCCAACTAGGCACTTGCAGGCTGTGAATAAGCAAAATGAACTATGAACTTTACTAGTCTAAGCACTCAATAGCTTGTATTTTAATGAGGCTTTATTGTCACTGATGGATAATGTTGCCCATTTAATTAACTTCTTACCTGTCCCTGTGAGTCTCCAAGTTAAATCCCTTGAGATTTGCTCTGTAGGATATAGGGAGTAGGGAGTGTTTTTCAGATTTATCAAAGAGCAGAATAACAAGTCTTTTATTCATTTGGCCCATTACAATGCCTTTCATATGGCTTATTCATATTAGTTATTTACCAGGTATATTAACACATTTGTCCTCTGAGGATTAAGCTTAATAATTGGGAAATCTGTTTTCTGAGTAGTTTACTGAGTGTATAGTCTATAGTGTATAACCTATAATTTCAGGGACTAGACTGGTTATAGAGAATTACCTTAAGTCCTTTGGAATAGAGAGTATCAGAGTTTTTCTGAAGTCAGTATTAGGCACCATTTCTCTCTAATGTAAACTCTGCATGCTCACAATGCTGAGTAGAGGCACCACAAGTTCCATTGGGTTATAGGATTCAGGTTTGAAAGCAGAGAGAGATCATTTATAGCTGAATAGAGGGTAAAGTAGCCTGTCAACAACTTGCTGTGTGTCATGATGGCAGTGAGAGGAAAGAGAATTCAGGAATGTTTGTTAGGGTGCAGGAAGGACTGCCTGATCCTTAATGCCAGAGAGCAATTCCACACCCAGCGGGGCAGGGGTGAGCTACTTGTTATTTTTTGAGAGAGAAATGTTCTGACAGTGGTACCAGCCCATTACTTTTCTGAACAGGTTTTCTAATAATTGGCCTTGAAATAACCAACTCCTCTGCATTGCCTGTGGGTTGGCACAGTGAGAGACACAATTCCACTGAGAGGATGGCTGAGATTGAAGGTCTGCACCACTCTGCCCAGCCTGGAAACATTCTGCAGAATTGTGTAATGCAGAATTTTCACGTGGAAAAGTTACCCATGTATGAACTTCAGGTACCCCAGGAGGTACCTGAGGGTTTTGAGTATTTCAGGTTTTGCTTCTGTTGCCTGGATACCTTTTGGATGTAGATCCACACTGTTTCCTCTAAAGCCTCTTTATTTTATATGTATTTGTTTTAAAGCCTGTTTATTTGTATGTATAATACAAATATATGTATTCGTCTAAGCAAGATGTGAGTCAATTGATAAGACTCTCTGACTCTCCTATTACAAAATGGCTTCACTGTCTGTATGAATAGATTTAGTATAAAAATTTTGAAGAGATTTAACTTGTATTTCAAATTGATATTGGAAAATAGCTATGTTTTTATTTAGATCAATAGACAAAGCAGAAGGATCACCAACTGGCAAACCAAGCACTGTTTGGTCTCCCTGATACCACCCCCCTACCCCTTCCCCCAAAATGTTGTTTCCACAGTCCATCCAGATGAGAAATGAAATTGAAACTTAACTGCAAATGACAAAGATGCTCTTGGAGATGAAATCTGATGAAAATCCATCAATGTGGAAGAGGGAGATTGTATTTCAAGGCAGTTCACCTGTCTGAGCTAGAAGAACTCTCAATCTGCAGACAGTGACAAAATGCTGGGTCTATTACTTGCATATTTAAGCTAAAGCTTACCAAATTTAAAACGTCCTCCCAAATTATATCCCATGACAGAAAACCTGAAATGGGAAACAGTATGGTTTTGTGACTGGAGTGTCATTTAAAATTTGGATACTTCCAGAAATCTCTGTTTGGGAATCTTGCAATAGGTGGATTTTTGTTTCAAATAGCAGTAATTAACTTTGTAGAGTCATATTCAGGATGATAGCAATACTGATGTTAAAATCACAGATCAAGGAATAATGTGGCAATTAAAATTCAGGATACAACAAAACTGGAGGAGTGTTTGTGTGTTCCTGCCCTGTGTCCTATCAGCGATTCAGATCCTTTTGTTCAGTCAGGATTTGTCTTTCACTTCATTAATAGATCTCAGCTGTGTCTCCTGTACAGGTGCAAACACAACGAGGCACAGGTGAAAACAATCTGCTTTAAGTGATGTTAAACTGCAATGGGTGTGAGGGAGTCTGTGTAGGGTTGTGAATGTGTCAGTGTGGCTTTGGGACAGTGGTTGGTTTTGTTCTGCACACACAGGAGAAGGTCCACAGGCTCTCCAGTGCTGGGTCCTGCTGAACAGGGTAAGAACACCAAGAACCTGCACATGCTGCACCTTTGATGTGACTTCCTTTAAGCCTTGGGAATGCTTCTTTTGTGTTCACTTTCTGAATGTTTGCATGCTCAAATCTGGTAGCAAAATACTAAATTTCATCAGAAAAAATGACTGTTATATTTGATGATTCAGTAGCTATATATCTGAGTAATTTCATTTTTTAAACGTATGAATGTTATCCATAGATAAACTTAAATGTTTGTGTAAATGAAGCCCAGTGATGATTGTAGTTTTCTCTGACCAGTAACAACATATCATGTTCAAGATACTCACATTCGATTCCTTGAAAAATGTTTTTTTAATATTTTAAGTTGCAATGTAATCAGTAATTTGATTATCTATCTGTCTTTATGTATCTGTCTACAGTGTCTTAATTAGTTGAAAAAGTTTATTAATTACTTATTCTGCTCAAAATTAAATGTGCTTTCATTATATGAGAAGTTGATATTAAATGTGATGGAAACTGTGATGATGTTTAAGCAACTCAGCTTTAAAATCTAATGTGATGGGTTGTGTAAGGTTACCTCTTAAAAATCTGACTCATTATTATTTTTGTAGTTATTAATACAAAATGGATGTATTTTATTATAGATTTAGCATTTCTCTAGTGATTGTGAGCTGAAAATTTAATCATGGCCTTTAAGCACAGTATTACTGGTTTTCAGTTTGTTTGAAAAAAATCACTATTTGCAAAGGAAAAATAAGGTGTGTGTCCTGAGGTTCGTTTTCCCTATTGAGGAATGTTTGTGATATCCATGGATATTTTAAGTCTGTTTTATTCAGAGTAGCTTTCTCATCTGTGAGAATTAGCTCTAGATTAGAGCTACTATCTTGTATTTACTAAACAGATGCACTTAAAATTGTTTTGGTTCAAACTTTGCCTGGGTGGCTCCAAATGATGTCACATTCAAGTTACTTTATTTTCTTTCTTGTTATATACTCATTGCTTTCAGAGACTTGTCCTTTCAGAACAAGAATCAAATCTTTTGTTGGGGTCAGTTTCTGCACTCAGGTGCAGAATGGTAGTTAAACATAGATATGGAATTATATAGTTGGACAATACAGCTCAGGGCAGGTGAGTGACTTTAACCAAAGACTAAATTTGATGTGATTTTCTGAGGATAGTTGTATGTCAAGATAACAAGACAATTACTGGCACCTATTTGGTTTAAAATATTTTTTTCCTTTATGTCATTATTCTGTTTATTTCATGTTAGCGTGTCCTAGCTGTCAGGCATTTTAAACACCATTTTTCCAACCAGATTTTATCTTTACAAAAGATCAAGTAGCAATGGTAAGTATGTCTAATAAACAATGACCAGATACAAATGAATCTGGACATCAAATTTTAGTGACAGATGTGCCATATGGCATCAGGGCTACAACTGTTCGCATGTGTGAGCTGATAAATGAAATAGTTGTTCAAAACTCTACCAATATTACCTGATGTTCTTTGGGTTTTATTTCAAAATATTTAAATCTATTTCTTTCATGCAAAGACTCCACTATGCTTGAAGTGCTTTTAGAAAGTCTTCTTTTAAATAACTCAAACAATTTTACTGTGTCAGTGACTGAAAAAAGTAACAATAAGTACTTTTCTCCTGGATAGCAACGTTTGAGACTATGCCAGCTGCAGTCTAATCATTTTACAATCTGTTCTGTAATAAATAGGACATTGAGATTTAATAAAATCTAACTTACTGAATGTTTCTCCTTTTGGAAAGCATTTCAGACTTTTTTAGGTTTTACTTGAAATATTTAGTACTTTCTGAGATATAATTCTGTAGTGTTAAGCATGAGATGTTAACATACATTTATCTTCTGTAGCAGCAAAAACTTTATACTTTTATTCAAGTTCTGTAAATGAAAGAGAATGATATTATAGCTCTGTAATGAGTGTAATGGGCGACTGCAAGACTACTTTATATCCACTTCATATATCAGAAAATGCACTGGAGTTTTATGACAATATAAAATTGAAGGACATGAAGCCCTTTTAAATCTCTTTGTTGTGAAAAGTTTAAATCTTTATCAATCAAATGGGCAACAGATAGATTATGCTACACATTTCAATAGGACAGGGACACAGGCATCAAGTTGCATTAAGAAAATTGCGTGTAAAGTTTTGCAAATGTGTGTAACTGCTATACTGAAGCCTCAAATTGAGAAATTATATTTAAACTTTAAAAAGCACTGGGAACACGTGTTAAATCCTCTATAATCCTGCCTGGGGAGGATACATAGGGAGCTCAGTGTTTCATAAAGCAAGAACAGTATTTTCTCAGCTGATCCACCTAAATACTTCACATATAGAAAATTGAAGAGGAATTTAGTGTAATTTTGGTCTTCAGCATTAAACTAAGAACATGCCCATCATTTTGAAAGCACACATTCAAGCTGGAAAGTTCTCATCTCTTCTCCCTCTGGCACAGTGTTCCTGATCAGACATTTTTAATGCATTGCAGTGGCAAGTATTCCATGTGTCAATGTTCAAATAGGAAGGATGGTGATATGATCTCATTGTCCAAGAGGCTTTATTATACAAAAAAAACACTCAAAAAATTCTCATAGTTTTGCCTTAACATTTTCTTATCTGAACCTTACCTCTTTATCTCAGTTTAATTTGCTCAGATATTCTGACTTTCAGTCCTTACCCTCCTGTGTGCCTGTATCATAAATGTTGATGATCTGTATCCTTTTGGTGAGATTCCATAGAGCATTTATTGCTTTATTCCAGCTTTCTATGGCCATCAGTGTTAGTCTATTGAGATGCTGAAAGCATTATACTGGAACATGCATTGCAAACAAAATGAGGAATAAAATGAATGTGTGTTTGTATGTGCTAAATACTGCAAATTGCTGTCATTATTTTTGATGTATGTATGAAGGTTGAGAATTCAAAATATTTTTATAATGCAGATGTAAAACTTGTGCTAGTGGATGTTAATCTGGTGGATAAGACCTCGAATCAATAATGGATTATTTGATGCTGATGTTCCACTGGCTTTCATATTTAAGTATGCAGGCAAAGAAGGTAAAGTGAATGGAATGTACAGGGAGGCTTGCTGGTAATATCTTTTTTATTTTCATTTTGTTTAGTGTATAAACCTGATGCTGTCCAGACATACATTTTGTGGGAATATCCTGTTTATCTTATACAAAAGACCTGTTTCTCTTCTGGTCATTATCAGTTGCTAGAAATGCCTTCTTGCTAATGGTCGATTCCTGGTTATTTTTAAAATGCTTGACCAAAAAGACATCTTCTGGAACTGTGTGCGCTTCAGATTAATCTTTGTATTGCTCTCTGTCTCTTGGGTCAATGTTCAAATGGCCTTTGAAACTTGACTTGTGTGAAGACACACTTCAGTAGTTTCTAAGAAAATAATCTGGGCAGAAACTCCTTTTCCATTATAACTGGAATCTGGTAGCTGGAAATGGTCACGGACCAGAGAAATAAAAAATACAGTGTTTTCACGGGAGTGATTAACAGAAACAAAGATTACATGTCTTTGAACTTAAGATAAATACTTTTTTTTTGGTGTAGTTTTAAATTTAAAAATGCTTTAGAAGCTTTTATTCTTAGGCAGTCTTTTGTACAATCTGCCTTTCATAGACTTATGAGCTAAATGCAGATTGATCCCTATTGCAATGAGAGGATAGGAAGAGAAAACCCTTTTATTCTGCCAGATCAGCCTAATGGCCAAGAGGAGTGGGCTCAGGAATTCTTCCTGGTGACATTCCAGTTGTCTTCCTCTGTTCTGTATTCAGACCCCAAGAAGCAGAAGGCTAAGCAAAGATCTTGGTAAACTATTCCTAATTAATTAACATTATTTGAAAACTCCCTTTGGAAAAGGATAATTACGTTCAACTTGTTCTTCACTGGTTCAAGAAAAAATGCAAATAATTGTTCGATTACTGTAAATTTTATGTTCAAACAGCCTTTCCCCCTTGCCTTTTTATAACCAAAACATTTAGGATGTAGAAGTATATATGTCACCCCACAGAAAAGCAAGAGATAGATCCTCAAATGATGTGATGCCTACCAAAACATAGTCACAGACAGCAGTTTAGATAAAGCTCCATTTAACTTAAAATACAAATATAGTAAAGACATGAGCAACAGAGGTTGCAGTTATTGATTTCCATGCCTGATGCACCGCTGGTTTCTGACAAAAAGCTGATTAGAGACCTCCTGTGCTCAGGGCAGTGTCTGGATGTTGTTCCTGGGGTGGGCTCAGGATGGTGCTCAGCTGTGCCAGCCCCAGGAGCAGGATGGAGCCTGCCTGGGCCAGGCTCTGCATTAACCAGCCCTGCTGCAGCTGCTTGCACTCACAGCTGTATTCCGGTTTGCCTATTGCCTGGGAAGTGATTGGCAGCAGGAGCTGGTAGAACATTTTCTTCTGAAATAAAATCCCCACAAGATGAGAAGTCATTCCTTTCCTTTGCTGGGTGACGGTGCTGGGCCATTTGTGCACAGTAGAGACCGTGGCTCACAGCTCATAGGGATTTCCCATAACAGCTTTGCCCAGAATGTGCCCTGGGTGTGTAGAATTCAGTGACCAGGGCATGAAGTGACCAAGGCTGTCCTGGATCCTGCCCAGCCTCCCACTGAGCCTGTGGTGAGGTTGGAGTTGGAGCTCCTTGGCTCCTGGTGGCCGCAGGGCTCAGCTCACTGGCCCTAGAAGCTAATTGTCACTACTGTCACATCACCCCAGGACCTTCCATTACAGGAATGGTGCAATTTAGTGTTTTTAAGGGAAAATTTTCTCAGATTTTCTGGTTTCATGAATTAAAAATTGAGAGAGACTGTTGCTAAATCAGAATTAAATTGTGTTTTTATGAAAAATTTATCTGACCTTTGAGGCCAGGTTTACTGACCTCAGGGAAGATTCTGCTGCTGGTATCTTGTAATTCAATTGGAATGCTGTTATACTATGTTTGCAGTCTGAAGTACAGTACAAAGGAAAACCGACTTTTTTTTTTTTTGTGATTGCATGTATTCCTCACTAGATAGATTTTAAATGATTGAGATGTGACCAGGTGAGCTACTTCAGTGATTTTTTTTCTCTATGCTTATTTAGTAGTCTTTAATGGTTATAAATGCATCTATAAATGCAACCAAAGACTAATGTCTGTTTTCATAATGCATTAGATTATTGTACCTCATTTTTAGTCTAAAACTCGGAAATGTAGCAGGAAGAGAACTGGAAAGTACTTAAAAAATTCACTGCCAGAGCATAACTGTTTATGGTTGTGTGGGTTTTTATTTAATTGTAATATTTTTGTTCAGAGATATAGTGGGAGTCCTGAAACTTATTATATAAGCTTCTGAATCTGAAACATATTAATGGCTTTAATAGTTAAGATTGAGCTGCTTTTGGTAATTACAGATATGTTTGGTTTGGTTTGTCAGTCCAAACTGTTCATCAGGCTTAGTCTTGGGAATAGAATATGTCAAAATTATTCAAGACAGCTCAGTAGCAGAGAGGAAGGTCCAGCAATTGCCATTAAAATGTTATGGATGTGGTTGCAAATGACAAGGGGACAACCTTGCACAAAGAAATCCAGACAGCACAGGAAAACCTTTCCCAAAAGACTGTAATTATTTTGACAGAAGATATTATGTGCCAGATTTAAATTGCCAACTCTCAAATTATTATAACCAGTGTCAGAATGGGTTTTACAGTTCTTGGACAGTGGCATTGCTTGTGGTGGGGGTGACAAGAGATGTGAGCCCCTCAGTCAGAATGCAGGATTGTACATGAGAAACTTTCTGGTGATTTGCTTTTCACACTTGCAGTTTGATCCAAAAAGTTTTCAGTATCTTGCTGGACATATTTATTGTTTTGTAAAGCTGTAGCAGAAATTGCAAACCCCAGTGAGTCAGATTCTGCAGCTTTGCACATTTACATCTCTTCCAGAGTATGTACTCATTTCTTTTACTTTCAGAATGGTGCAAAAGTGATTTTGGTTTTATCTTACTTTTTTTTTTTCTTTACTCTCTGTTCTCCTTTTAGAAAGGAGTTGGAGGGATGTTGAAAGAAAATGAATTTTTTTCATGGTGTGTATTCCTTATTAGATAAGTTTTCCTTTGAGATGTCATCAGGTGTGCTACTTCAGGGTTCTTTTTCTCTATCCTTTGCTACTATTTAGATGATCTAAAAGGATAACATCTTATCCTTTTAGAAAGAAGGAGACAGTAGAGAGATTTTCTCTAAGAAATAATATTTGGAATACCTTTTCTTCAAAAAAATCTCTGCAAGGACTTTAAAACAGTTGTTCATTCTTCTATGGAACTCTTCTAGAAGCTAAGATGATGTACCTTCTCTTTGAAAAGCATATTTTTTACTCTCTCTACCAACTAAGAATTCCTGTGTGGGAATGTGTGCTTGAATTATGCAATATTCTGAAGGCAAAGCAGTTTGTTCTGAGTTTGTGAAAATAAATAAAAAACTCACAAAGTGGTTTCTTCCATTTTATCTTTTCCTGTTTCTGTCTCTTATGGGCAGTATTTGATTATTTGATATTTTAATTTTTTCTGCTTGCAATGACATCAAGTTTCTCTTAGGAAATTGGGCAGAGCTGAGCCTACCTGGAAAGACTTTTTTGCAGCTCAGGAAATTCATAAGATTAGGAAAATCAGTTCTAGAATGAAAGATGTGCCTATATGGACAGTAGGCTAGGAAGAATTGTTTATACTTCATTTTTATTGTGTTCTCGTATAATTTTCCTTTATAATTTTCCGGGACAACTTCTGGTAGATTTTTTTTATAGTGTTGGAGAAAAATATAGGCTTTGTGATCAATTGTTGAAAGTCAGCTTTGGTGTAACTTTGTGAAAGGTCAAAGAGGATGGTTGGTCACAAGAATATTTGGATTAAATTGTTTTGCTTGCAGTTAATGTTGTGGATACTACAGCATTGTGATAGAATTTTCCTGTGTCTCTGAATATTAGCTCCCAAAAATAGAGGCTCATCCTGTGAGATTGTGCTCATTCTGCCTGTGAGATGTTAAGCCAAATGTTTTCCAAGAACAGTATTGTCTGCAAAAGCATTTACTCACTGTAAACAGGACAGACTCTGCAGCTGTTCAGCCATGAGCCCATTCCAGAAAAAAACAGTTTTTGCTCTGAGGGCAGAGGTTTTTTCCAGTGTGGGGAAATATCCCTGGGTTAGTTCAGTAGAAGTTGGAAGCAGAAGCTCTGCTCAAGGGAGTTAAGGTAGGTTTGTATTCTATTTGACTCCAAGGTTTATGTACTGCTGCTCCTTAGGGAAGAGGAAAAATTCTGTGTTGCTTTTAAACATACAAACAAAATCCTTTGTCATAATGATATTGTCAAAGTATGAGCTTTTCACCCCAAATAACATCATCATTCTTTGTTTGTTGTTTGTTTTCCTTGTCTTGCTGAGGATGTTTCCGTGGGAGGATTTGAGGGGTCTTTTCTCAGCTGATGGGAATGGCTGCAAAAAATGTTTTACAGCTCTCCTGAGGGCATTTTCACTGCAGAATGGAGGTTTGAATCTGAATGAAGATTTATTGTTTTGAGTTTCTGAACGGACGTGTCCAGAGGACTCTGCTGTATGTGGATCCTTGATTCTGCCATCCTCTACCTTCCTCATTGGCAGCAGAGAAAACTCTTCCATTTTCAACAAGATACAGCAAATTCAACAGCTGTAACATTATCTTGCTTCAAGTTTTCTCCAGGAAAGCTCAATGTTTGGATGTTTGTTAGCATCCTTTAAGCACGCCCTTCCACCCTTCCTGTACCACCCTATGTATTTTGCTATATATTTGTGTTGTATCTCCTTTAATGAAACCAACATCTCTTTATAAGTATAAATAATAGTCTATTTATTAGACTATTAAATAGTCTAATAGATTAAATAATAATCTATTTATTAGATCAATGTGCAGAGCTAGGTATATGAGGAGAGAGGAAATGATTTTAAGATATTTAATAAATATTAGTTTCACATTTTTGTTGTCTAGAATTCCTAACTTTAAGCCAACATTATTCAATTGGAGAATAAAATTTGCCATTTATATGGCTAAGCAGCAAATCACAAGCACAGAGTGATCTCTTCTCAAATGGCTCATAAAATGCAATTAGTTACCAGGGAATAATTCATGGAACTATTAAACAGTGGATAGATAAATAAATTCCAAGTTTTATTTTTCCCATTTTTTCATTTTAGAGTAGTGGAAGTTAAAGAGATGAAGTTTTTCTAGAGAAGTAGTCATAGTGCACTGCTAGCCTAATTCAGGTCTCTGAAGGCAGGTAAAGTTTTGACTGGTATCTTCAAGAGGAAAATTCTAATATGGGAAAATGAATGGTCACTAGAGGCTGTGTTGATATGTAATGTCAATTTTTGCTACAATTTAAAAAGCTCTGGATTTTTGAACCATGATTTCCAGTCCCCTGCAGTGTTTCAAGTAATGAAAAACAGTGTTTTTAGGAAAACCAATCTCCCACCTGCAGAGCAGGACAGATTTTGAGTAATAGTTAAATAGTTGTAAGCTGCAAATCAGCATTAATAGTGAGCAGTATTGCTAAGGCTGCTGTCAGACTTCTTTCTGTTAATTGACACGTTACTTGTATTACAGAGAAATTTTTTTCTTACTTGAAGTTTACCCTTACTTGGGTTTTGCTGCCAGAAATATCTGGATTATTTGGGATTCTGTTCTCATTACTTCCAGGACTGATGAGAGCAATTGATGCACCTTTATGCCAGATCAGCAGAATTTTAAGGGTTTCCCTGAGCAGGAGACCTAATGCAGTGTTTTAAAATTATCTTGAAGTTAGGATGATTTCTTTTCCACAAACATTATGGAAAGCTTCTACTACATTATCAGCACAACTTCTCTGTAGCAAGTGAAAAGAGCATCTTATATTTCACATCATGCTCAGTGGCATTAGAGCTTGTACTGACTTGACTAGATCCATCTCACTTCTGCTAATCTCTACTGGTGTATTTGAAGCTGCATAAAGAGAAGCCATAGAGTTGTTCTGAATCTAAAATAATGCATAAATAATTAATCTCCTAGAATTCCCTGTGTGGAAAGAGGTAAAATGAAAACTTCATTATTTATTACAGCATGTTTTGGTTATAGTCTGCAAGTAATAACTTTAGAAAAAAATTACAGAGGAAAATGGATGTCTTAAATAACAATAGTTGGTAAAATGATTATATAGAACAGTACTTGAAACATTTCCAAAACTGCAAAGATTTTGTTGTGAAGCATGAATTCATACTTCTACTATTCATCAATTTTTACAGGGGAATGATTTTATCCTAGAGTTTTGATGGAATGTTCTAATTCTTTCTCTGAGAAAAGATTGATTTTATAGAAATTTGGCTGAGTATATTATGTTCTGGTATTCTGGATATACTCTTCCTGTGGTCTTTGCCCTAGAGGAGAGAGCACTGTGTGTGTGGTTAATCAAGGAGGACACCGTAATTAATGTTTTCTGAGTGGCTTTAATAACCACTTGTATGAATTCACTCACACTATTAGCGTATTTTTGAATAGTAATGTTAAGTATATTACAAATCACATAATAAAATGATACATGTTGTATATTAGACAAATATACAAGTAATTATATTTTTTATTTAATTGCAATTATTATTTACAATTATATATTAGATATGTTTTCCTGGAAGTGTTTTGCTTTTTGGCTAATATTTTCCTCTTGGCCAGCCAGCTTTCCTTCCAAGATCTCTCTGACAGTTGCTCAAGTATTTGGCACTTCTGGCTCTGTAAGGTGTAAGGCTGGCTTTTGCTTTTCTGTTTTCTTCTGGCAAACTAATGTATGCTGGTAGAAATGCTGCACGTTGGCCCTCTCTTTGAGAGGCAATGATGGTGACAGATTGCCATTAATCACACACACTTGTAAACATTTCAGCTAAAAGGAACTGGAAGTGTAGAGCAATTATCCCTACTAATTTACCCCCTAAAATTCTTTTTCATTATAGGCAAGTTAGCTAGAAAATACTTTTAATTCTTCATTTGAGTAAAAGTGATGCAGTTCTACATTAGGACTCCCATTGTGGCAAAATTCCTTTGCAGTGTACATCTTTTCTTTTTCATTAATCTCTCAGTGTTTTCTGGGTGCTGCACATAGTGTGAAATCTGCCTTGGACAGTGCTTTTGTGCTCTGCATTTGGACTTATTAAAGTGAGTTTGAGTTGTCATATTCCAAACTTGTTATCTTTCTATTTGACAAAATGTGGATGGAATTTTCCTGTGACAGGGTTGCTGTTGTGAACTGGGCTCTTTGGAATGTTTTCATACTGAGGAACCAGATGGGTGGGCACCAGAGTAGAATACACTTCTTTGTCTAAAATAACATCGGTAGGAGACTGTTTCTTGTAAGTTGGATTAGTGAGGTCAGTGAGATTTTTCTATGAAGACTAACTCTCCTTTGGCTGATTTCACATTCTTATAAGCAATTATTCTGAATTTAAGAGCAATGTAAGTGTTCCTGCCTAAGAATTTCAGAGATTTTATCTTGAAATTAATGTTTTTGTAGATAAAGTGAAACTTTCTGGAATTCAGTTTTTGCAAATGCTCAAGATCTGTAATTTAGGTTGGCAGATTAATTGGATATTTCCTGCAAATTGGCTTTGTAGTTCTCATGTGATATTCAATAAAAGTCAACAAGTACCCCAACTCCTTTCTTCAAAACAAAACCCAGTTCCTGGGTTCCCAGGTCCTCCGACACCACTTTAATAAAAAAATCTTTGAGATAGAGGGTAAGTCCCAGGGAGATCTTGGAAATGCTGCTTGGTACTGAGAGAACCTGATCAGAAGTGAATGCATAGTTGAAAGTGAACTCTTCCAATGAGGCAACCTAGGAAATGGGGAATTTCAGAGCAGTGCAGCACGTCTGTAAGAAGAGTATTTGTTTTTTAAGGGTGCTACTACAAGAGCGGTTGCTGTATTCCCCTGAGAAATCATTGTCAGACTCATTAAGTAATTACAGAGGTTTTCCACACATGCTGTGTTTCTAAAATGCACCCCTGAGAATTAAGGGCTGCTCAGCTGTTGCCAATGAGCCTCAGGGTCACCTTCAGGCAGTGCATGTGTAAGGCTGCATAGAAACCCTACAATTCAGAAAGAAAAACAAAGCCTGTTATAATGATCCACTTTAAATTGTCCAGATGTCATGGGAACACTCCTAGAATATGGCTAAAATGACTCCAGAAATGTCACCTCGTGAGATTTCAATAAACATTGTTTCTTAGAAAAATTTTCTCCAATCCTTCAGCATGAAAAACAATTTGTGTGCCTGGGATCTGGAACAATTCCTGTTCTTTCACAGCACCACTCACATTGGGGGATAGTTTTGTAGAGTGAATGGGAACCCACATGTTACTGCAGAATACTGTGCAAAACATTTGGTGGTGGTTTCAGACCACCTTAGTTTTATTTGTGATCAGTGTTAACATTATTTGACATGCTGTGCACTCTTGCCTTGGCTGTGGTGTGGAAGTATTCCATGCAGATGGCTTACAGTGAATTTTGAATCTTTTTTCTTTTCTTGTTATTTCTGGATTTTTTTTTTTTAAAGCTAGAAATAATATGAAAATTTGTATTTCTTGGCATGTCAAAAACTTTGTGTCAGACCAAGCCCAAAATATAAAATAAAAAGAGATATTTGAATGGACATTTGGATCCTTTGATTCCTAAGGCAATCTGCTCAGGGTGAAAGCATCAGAAATGAGAAGGTAATTTTAAATGAAAATGTTCTGTTTCTGCAAACACTAGGAGTTATTTTTTTATAGCTCTCGAAAGTCAAGAACACTTGTCAAGTGGCTTACTTTGGGAATTCGATTGAAATGGAACCTGCAGGGAAAACCTAAGGGTCATAAGCTGACAAGAAGCAAGTGAAACCAGCTCCTGAACATCCAGATGCAGAACAGAATGCATTTTTCTTACTTTTAACAAGGTGCCATATTACAGTTATTCCCCATGGGTGGTGAGAAGAGCTGAAAAGACACACTTGCTGTAGGAGAAGGTGTTGGCAGGCCCATTGCCAAACCTGGTCTGGTTTGGGGTGTCCCCTAAAACCAGGGATGTGTTCAGTAGAACTGGGATGTGCCCTGAAAGGGGGAAAACACTTTTGGGAGGAGCTGCCTTTGGGGTGATGGTGAGCAGCTGAGGGGGGTGGCAGAGGGGAAGAGGCAGCTGCCCAATCTGTACCTCAGGGGCTCTGATAAGCCAGGCAGGAGCTCCTCACTCCTGTTTTCCATGCAGGAGAGGAGAATTCTAGGAGATAAAGGAAATGGGATTGTGGCAGGAGTCATCCTCTGCTGGGTTAATCTGGTGAGAGTGAACTGCTTGTCCTCAGAGAGAGAGGGTGCCACAAAACAAAATGAATCCCATACCCACCAAAAACTTTGTGCTTCTGTGGAAATCAAACCCATTGAGAGAATTGTTTGAGATCAGTAGTTTACTGATGGAATTATTTATTTAGAGAACTATATTTTCCAGTTTGTATCCTAGTTTGTGGTATAAAACACCATAAGCCCTTGTGAACTGGGGGATAGCAGGAACAGAAGTCTCCTCAGACTCATCTGAGTAATGTTTTTAGTCCAAGTTTTGATCTAGTAATAAATTTTGCAAAGATAGTAATAAGTCTTCATTATAATGTTTAACTGTTGCACTTAATCTGGGCCTCAGCAGGCCCACCATGCTGAAGGATGAAGAATGTGCTGTAGGAATCCTTGCTTTCATTCAGGGCAGCCTACTTTCACAAAAAATAAATTCCTTCTGCAAGGCCAAGATACGCAACAGTTGAATCCACACTTAAACTGTGAATGTCTTTGGGTCCTGGAGTAGGTAAAGCTCAGTGCAGACTTTATCTGGTACCTAAATTTGTAACTAGTCAGATCAATGCACTTTCACTTTTGAGATGTACAATGTGCTGCTTAAATTGATGTAGTATTTTCACTTGTCAGAAGTCTTTTGCTTCAACTATCTTGATTTTGTTGTGACAAATCAATCTTAGGAGTAGAAATGATGATCTTGTCTGATAGGTCTCAAATAAATGAGCATTAAGTATAAATATTTTGTATTCCTAAATAAAAGAAGATAGGTGTTTATATTTAAATCATGTTGCTTTACATCCTTTATATTATGCTGCTGTAGTTCTATTATAGTTATATACTATGCCAGGTCAATCTTTGTATGTAAGCTTATTCTGTCAACAAAATTATAGGAGAATGAATGATGACTTTAAGCATAACTATGCTTGGTTTTGTTTCTGTCATCTTCTAGCTTCCTTCTCTCAAACTTTGGACTGCTTACAGTAGTGCTCTCTAGAGGCAGAATTACTTTTTAACATTCAGTTTTAGAAGTGAGCTGTATTTTTATTGCTCTGAGCTAACAGAGAAGCACAGTTCCCCTAGAGGCTGCTCCAAACAACTTTGTAAGAAAAGAGACAGAAATATTTCAGGAAACAGATTATCCCTGACAAATATATACAGCTGTCTAATAGAGCAACCTCCTCAGACCCATCCATGTCACAGGATTTTTTTTGCTCTCTCTAATCTTCTTACTTTTACAGAATCCAGTTTTGTATTCCATTAGTATGCATGTGTATGTTCTAATAGTCTATAAAAATGCTGCATGACCTACTTACTGAGAACCTGGTTTTACATCCCATTAGTGGGCATGTATTTTCACAGTAACAGACTTTTAAAAACACTGTGTGACCCATTTATTCTGCTTCATCGGTAACTCCTGATGCAGTGTGTATATTCATCTCCTTTCCCATTGTTTAGGAAAATATGAGAAAACCTTCCAGTGCTGAACAAGACTTCTGTGCTGTTTGAGCTGCTTTGACACTAATATGATGCTTGAAAGCATTTGCAATATAAGAAAATGGGATGTACATGAAGCAACCTGTACTTAGAGAAGGATTAATATTGCAATGTATCCTGACCTATTTTTAAAGGAATCCTCATTTTACTGATTTATGATTCCCTGTTGAACTCACTCGTGCTTTACTTGATTTGGTTTTCTCTGAGATTTACTCAAGATGTTGAATGAAAAGGAATTCCTATAGATTAAGAAAGCATCACTTTTTTTTTAATCCTAAGTGTTATTCCTAAATATTGTGTAGAGCCACATTTTTTTGTTTGTAACCTGCCATCTGCCTGTCATTTGATATGCTTTATTTTCCATGACACTCTTGATTTTTATAGACTTCTATCAAAATTCTTCCTTAATCTTGACTGAGGAGTCTTTGAGTCTAATACAAAATTATTAAATATCTTTGCTCATTTTTCTCAGCCTGCTCTGTTCTTCCTACTGTTCTTTTCTGTTCTTTTAGGGGGCAGGGAGACCCAAAGTGGATGGTGTTTAAGATGTTTTGCCATGAAGTGCATAATGGTATTTTGGTCTTTGTTTCTTTCTCAACACTGCCTAAGATTCAATTTACTCTTTTTTGACTGCCATTGTATAGTAATCTGATGGCTTCACCAAATTACCTATTCTAGCCCCAGATCTGAAATCCACCTGAGTGTTTATCACATATTTCCTATTTGTATGATGGAATGTTATTTGATTGTAGACATGTAAATCTGCCACGGTCAGTACTTTGTCAGATCCCTTCTTTTGCTCCATGCATTTTCAAGGAGGTAGAGTCTCGTGGTGCTGTGCCATCCTTGGAGTGTCCCCGGGGTGCCATGGATTTAGATGATCTCTGCAGAGGTCCATCTGCTTTCAGACATGCCCTGGAGTGTTTTACATCCTGAATCAGAAGCATATGGCAGTGGTTTTATAATATCCCTCTCTTTGTGTGCCCATACTGGTGAGGAGATTATGCACTAGATGAAGTGGGGACTCCACTGCTTAAGGTTAACCCTTGGAGTTCTCATCTGTCTGTGGGATATGGATATCCTAGCAGGAGCTGAGCTCCTCACATCCACAGAGTATCTGGCCCTGAACTGATTTACTCACTGTCCTTCCCTACATGCACCCAATAATAACTGGTTTAGAGCCACAACATGACTCAGGTGAATACTCCCAGAATTCAAAATAAAATAGAAAGATTCTAGTGCCAGGAATAAATGTGTACAGCATGGAGGAGGAAAGCAGAATGATCTAGTTCAAAGGATTTATAAAAATATGTGAACCCTAGTAAGAGAGGGGACTGTAGTCTTGGAGTATTAAAATGTCTTTGGTGTGAAGTTAATCCACGGAACTAATTGTATTTAATTTGAGGGTTTCACATTGCAGTTCTCAGGCTGAAGTAATTGCATGGAGGAATTACACAAAAGCCTATGGACAGGCTGCTTTATTGTACCTCATCCACATGTGAATACTTTCCCTCCTGTTATAGTAAAAGGGCTTATTTACTTTAAACATTACCTAGGTTCCTTAATTGCAGTATTAGAATTTTTAGTGTACTGGGAAAAGGGGTTCTATCAACAGAGTGGCGTTTTAAGATGAATATTGTAGCTAACTCCTGATGCACAGTTAATATATTTGATCTGCAGTTAATCACCTCACACTAGGAGGGAATGGGATCATAATTAATAGTTTTCCTATGGATAATATGTGGCCCACAAAGCTAAGGTATAGAAGACATTTTGTCTTGACTTTTCAATTTAGGAACTGAAAGTATAGAACTCAAGAATTGGTTTAATTTGGCAGTTTTACATTAAAGTCTTGATGCAGCTCATTTACTGTGCATCAATAAAAAGGATGGGAAGATGCTTAGGAACTGCTGCTTTCTGAACTCCTCTTTTAGTCTGGCAAAACATAGTGCAGCTTCCCTTATTACCTATAAATCATTCAAAGTACTGAACATTATATGACATAAATAAATAGATGTGTGACCTGGAAAGATGCAAGATCAGTTTTTAGTTTGACAAGGCACATGAGGTGAGGTAATTGATCCATTTGACGTATAGCAATATGAGAAATACGTTTGATTCCCTTAAACAATTAGGTATGTGTGATGTTATTTGTTTTAGTTTCCAAGTGCTTGCAAATGCTTCTGCACTGAGTTCAGTGGAAGGCAGCTGCTGTTTCATACAAGGGCAATAAATTGAAGATGGGAGTAAGCTCTTTACTTGTCACATAGAAACATGACTGCTCAGAGACTGGTATTTAGTTATTCAGCAGTAATACAAACAAGCGTATAAGGTAAAATGTCAATTGGGATGGTTTTACTTTTAGCCTTTATTACCTGTATTTAAGCTCCATTGCTTCAGCTGGAGGACTTGGAGTACCTCTAATCTTGAATATTTTATTGCCTTCATTTGCTAATTGCTAATAAATTTTAATATTATGTTTATTACATTTATCTTTTCAGAACTAGCTGCCTCTCTGATGTGAAGCTTTACTAAATGACATATAATTTTCCATAATATTAGCTGCTGAATAATTATAGTTCATGATGTCTAGGACTAAACAGTCAAATTCTGTTGTGGAAAATGTGATTACAGAATGTTTTAAAGCCATGGAGGCTCTGTAAAGCATATAGGCATCAACACTACTTATTGGCAAAATGACCTGTTTAGCTTTAAGGATCACTGTGTGTAGGTTTCAGCAGAGTAGCAGATCAAGGTTTGAGTATTTCACTTAGTTCATCAATATTTGTGAATTTTTATTAGCTACTTTTAATGATCCAAACTGTACATTACATAAGTCTGTTTATTGTTACCAATTATTAGGTACTGCTTTTTTTTAAATATAAATCAAGGAATAGTGTCCTGTTTTATTTTAAAATAAGTGTGGATTTTTAAAAATTTGTAAGACAAATACTTTTACGAAGGACAAATGAAAAGCTTAATTCTTTCCATTTCAATTGGTGATCAAAGCAGTGAGTATCTGTGTCTCGTGGGATTGTGTCTTTTGAATAAGAAATAATAGAAATTAATTTGCATTACACTGACATAGTTTGCAATTGTAGGATAAACCTGTTACACTCATTGATCAAAAGAGATTATTGTAGTGAGAATGCCTGGCAGAGGAGACAACTCTGGAGCAAATGATACTGAAAGGAGGCTTCTAAATGAGTCAACTTTATTTGAGGCTAGAGTTAAAGGACAAAATAAAGGCATACTTATCCAGCTGTTCATATTGCTTTCTATGTTATAGATTGTTCAATATGTAAGGAGAAATAACAAGTCTTTCCATGTTCTGCACCTCCCCCTCACTGTGGTGCTTTTTTTTGCTATACTGATCTTTCCAAAAAGTTGGATCTACTGTGCTACTAACAGGCATAGGTATAGTTACTAATCTCATTTAGCAAACCCCCTCGCTATTATAGCAGTTGTCAGAGTGGTAAGGTCACTGCAGTTATTTGTTTAACGTTTATTTTATTTCTAACCTTGACTGAAGGTGATTCTGTATAACTCTGTAATATAAATAAATTAAAATTGCATGATAGCAGATTGCAATTTCAACTCATGAAAAGCTGGTGAATGTTGGAGAACTTTAAGCACCTGAACACACAAACCAAAAATTAACTGCCACTACTCAATTGCATTAAAATATGCAGAGTGGCTTTTGATGTATTTATATTTCATTCCCTAAAACAAAGCAAACATGATTTTAAAAAACGTGCCTGAAATAACTGAAATAAATATTCCACTTTATTTATTATAGCAGCTCTTGAGCACCTCTGGCTAGACAAGAAGTTTTAAGAAGAGGAAAGGTGATCTGGCTTTACTCTGCCCTCACTGCTTGGTCATGTAGGCACAGCCAAAGCTGGGGGACTAAAGTTTCATCAAATCTGATATCAAACTGAAATCATGATGTACCGTGAGCACTGTTGGCATCCAGAGATGCTCTTCCACAGAAAAGCTTGTATTAATGGGGAATGTTATTAAGATAATGTATTTCACAGGAGTAGGAGTAGATACCTACTGGCAGTTGTCGGATTTGTTGAGGAAGGAGAAGGGTGTTTGACAATTGTGTGAGGAAGAACAAGTCGCTTTAGGCTCCTTTGTGCATTTCATGTAGAATATATATATCATGTGTGGCTGTCAGCAGAACCTTTGGAAGCCACTTGAGATGCTATAATTTGTTTTTAGCATTATAGTCAACAGAGTTTTGCTCAATATATGAGATCCCTCCTGTAATCCTGATTCAGAGCTGATAGGATTCACTTTTCTCTGGTCTTTGAGTAGAGTTGGACACTTGGTGTAAACATCTGTAAATATTTAAAAGCTAACATTCATCCCTGATGGATAAAGGACAATGCAATCAAGGACAGGAGGTAGGGATTAGACTAAATACTAAATAATGCAGCTGGGTAAAAGTAAAAGCTGGCCAAGACACAATAACAAATAAGCAAATAACAATTCCCTTCTAGAGAAAGGTGAAGCACAAAAGCTGGGGCTGTTGCACAGATACTGTTCTGTGATAAGCGTATGAGCAGGTGACAGGTTCTGTTCTCTGAGAAGAATTAAGAGGACCACAGAATTTGTACTATTGAGTTGTATCATATACTTGTCATTAACCTGACACTTTACTTTAAAGAACTGCTTTAATTTAAAATTAAATATATTTGTATAAATTACAACTCTTTGCTTAATTAAGCTTAGCGAATCTTAGTTCAAAGTTACAGAATTTTCTATTTTTAGTTAAGAAGCCAAATAGATTTTTTTTTTCTCAAAACAAAGACACTTTATAATCTAAAGATTGCTGAGGTGCCTATAATGAATGCTAATGACAATTTCTTGGTTAATGCTTCAATGTATTCATACATATTAGTATGAATAATCTACTTTCTTTTATGAAGAAATAAATTAATAATTACAATTTTTTTCTGGAAAGAATCATTACTGTAAACATAAGTTGAGCCATACTCACCTTTGCTAATTTTTTCTCCATTATGCTTTGTGAGAGAACTTCTTCATACCCTTTCCCAGTAATACCTTGGGTATGGTTAGGAAAGTGACATAATAAAAATATTACATTAAAATATACAACTAGTGCAATACAAGTATTTAGTTTTGTTGTGTAGCTGAGATAAACTAATTTACCTTTTTGGTTCATCTCATGTGGGATCACATGATCTCTTCATTTAAAGAAGTCATTCTTTGTTCATGTAACTTGAGAATGTCGAACTTTTTGGCCGGTACTGTCGACATTCTGTCTTTGACATCTCATCTGTTGACATCTACTGTCTTTGAGAGCAATCAGATTAGAGAATTTCTGGGCATGTACCCCTAATTCATCTGGTATTGGCTTGGATTAAGCCACTGTTCCCAGCAGTTACTAAAACTCATCTCTTGGAAATCAGAAATGAGGGCATTTCAGAAATTAAAACTGCTTTAATGTGAAGTGGTTCAAGCATAGATTTATCATGGTTTTGCAAATAGGAGCTGTTGCTTCTATCACCGACAGTGATAGCCTTTTGGTATCTTATTTCACTGTTTACTGAAAATACAGATAGGTGTAAAATATCTTTATTATATTGTATACAAACTCTTCCATCTGTGAGTGCACTGCCACAGTCTCGTTCTCCATCTGTCCCTGATTCTATCATATGGTGGGTTCAGTGAAACCTATGGTTGTTTTCTTTGGAAGAGTCTCAAACAGAAACTGAGTGAGCACAACTGAGTGAAATGTTTAAGCATATTGCTGTTATTTTAATGTTCCAAATTTTAGCACTAGTGATTTAGATTTTAATGGTTCTAAGTCAAATCCTGAATATAAATTGCATTTAGATTTTTTTCAGGGCTCTTAAAACATTCTTGCTTATTAATCTGTAAAAAGACAGTGGATCATGCTTCACATGCTTGAATGCTTTGAATCTAAACCAGCTGGGAATACCAGTTAATAAGTTTAACAATAGTGGGGATCATGTTCCATAGCAAAGCATGACAAATAACTGTTTAAGATGTAATCATTATATTTTATTTTAACCTGGTGTTTCTGTAGATGTGGGATTTTTATCCGTGAAGGGAACTCTAATACAGATGTGTCTAGAAAAACTGCAAACCTTAGGGTCACTTATTCTGGAGGAATTCTGCTCGTGATTCTGGTCCATTTGACCTTGTTATTTGTGTATTTTCACTGAAATATGGGATCACTGGTAACTGGAGACTCATATAACAAATCAATAGCAAATGTTTATGGCAGTGAAAACGAATGAATTTAGAAAATCAGATGCTAGTTTTTCTTGACTCTGGGTAGCATTGCTGTTTTAGTACACAGTTCTAATTGTCAGTGGAATGTCTGGGAAGATAATTTTCACTGCCTCTGATGTTTTTAAAGCTGTATAGGTGAGCAGGCTGTTACACCTTCCAGTGCTGTCCTCTTTCTCTGCTAGTTCCATCATACTGCATGATGTTAAACATTGTTTAACGGATGTGGGAAGTTAAAAACATGAATACATCCACTAATCACATTTCAGGGACCAATTTAGTCTACAGATTATTTTCTGTACTAAACAGAATTGCTTTTAATTCTGAAATCAAAATCATAAAGTTGTAGAGAGAAATGTCTCGGATTTTCCCTTCTGGACTTGATCTAGAGTTATTTGACTAGAACTGGTATATCATGGAGGAATAGTTTCATGCTTTTTAGAGTTTGTAATAGAGACCATGATAATGAGCTGTTTTATTTAATCAGTTTAACAAAATCCAGTAGCTTTATTCCTCAACTGTATTTCTGCCTCTGTGGTCACTTCTTTCCCCTGTGCCCTGTCCTTGTTAACATAGCTCAGTGGATCACTGTCATCTTCAGTGGATGCCTGCCAAGGTTTCAGCTCAGCTCCTGCCTGGTAATCTTGGCTATAAATATATCGCCCCCTCTTCAGAAAAGCTCGTAATAAATGAGGCAAATTATTACTTCACGCAAATCTGAAACTTTAGTGTGGATGTTGTGTGTTAGGTATCTAGAAATGTAAAATCCCAGTTTGATAAAAAGCACATGAGAAGAGCTGCTCCAGACAAACCTTGTAAAAGTGCTCTTATTCTGCAAGCTGTTGGTGAGTACCTGCTGCTGCTTCTGTGCTGTGGGTGAGTGTTTGGAGAGGGTGACTGTCACGTGTGGGTTGTGTTTGCAGCAAGTCTGGCACAACAGAGCCTCTGACATGACCTGTAGGAGCTGTCTGTGTCAGTGGTGAGGAGCAGGGCTGTGGAGGTGTCAACAGATGGTAGTTACAGGCAGATTCTGGGAGGATTTTTCCTTAGCCCACGAGCATATGTTCAGTCCTGGGAAGCCGTGCTGCGCTGCTGGTGCGACTCTCACTGCAGTGAGGAGGCTTTTGGAGAGGGACTGTGAGAGCAGCAGCAGAGCTCACTCTACCCAGGCTTCTGATTAAATTCAATCCTCGAGGCAGAGCTGCTCTCTGAGCACTGCCCACTGCTGTTGGGCTTGTTATTGAAGGAAGAAATCACCCAGAGGCAATTTGGTAATTTCTTTGTCAAATCTGGAACCGAGACCCAGCATAAATAGAACAAGTTACACTTAAATTATATCTGGACTTGACGTCACTGGTTTCTCTGTTAGGAAGCTGACTTGCATGGCCTCAGACATCTGCCATCGTTCAGAAGGGCAGTGTCAGAATAAATGCTGCTGTGGGAAGAAAGAGAAACTAGGAGAAAATACTTTGCAACAATCTTGTGTATGTTATTTCATTCTAATGTTCTGTTTGGCAAATTTGATGGGCTTTACTTCCATTAAGGAAGAAAGCAATAAAAAATAAGCAACTGAATATACATGTGTTCTAGCAAGCAAATTTAATTTCCTTGTTGGCCATAGATAGACTATGGCTTGACAACACAGATAAATACAGCCCTTGGTTAAGGGGTAGAGGCATCAGTGAAGGATGAAAACCTTTTCTGATGTTTAAAATGCATGGAAATCCTGCTCAGTGTTCACCTGTACTTGTGCAGCCTAATGATCCTTTAGTTAATCCCTGAGCCAGGGACTGGATCAGAAAATTACCCTGGGAAGAAAGAAAGGTATTGCAAGAGAATGACAGGATAAGTAGATGAAATGTGTTTGTATATATACACATGCCCTCTTTTCTCTTTTTCTTCATTTATTTTGAGCAATAGTAGTTTATGAATTTCCCCCCCACTTGTCTGCTTATTCAACCTTTGTGTCACATCCTTGTTTGTGCTAATACAGCAAACTAATTGAGGTTAAAAATAACCTCTATCTGGAGCACATACTTACAGGCACAAAGCCACTGAGAAAAGAGTGAGAGCATCCAAATTTGTCTAGCTCCTCAGGCTAAATTCCAAAATTTGCAGAAGAATAAAGCTCAGGAAGGAAAGCTTGGTAAGGTGGTAACAGGTCTCTGGAGAGATGAAATAAATGTTCACAGGTGCTGTGAGAGAAGAGAGGGATTTGACGAGGAGCATCTTGTAATTCAGTGTTGTGTGAGTTGAGAGAAAAATATTAATTCATCAATATTAATAAACTGGAAACAAAAGTTGGGTTTTTTTTAAACAGCACTGTTCCTTTCAGCTAAGCAATCTTTTTGGTGATGATTCTAGAGAGCCCCAGAACAGGCAGCCAGCAGTAGTAAATATTTTGCAATCTGATAAAGGAGTATTTACTGAAGATGATAGAAACAATTGCTTCTTAATGTTACTTTAGATTTTTTTTAAAAAAAATTATAGTCTTGGGAGTGCTTATTTATATATTGCTTATTTGAGTATAAGTCATCTTGTTATACAGTTTAGATGTATGAACAAATGAAATAGTTTTGTGGTAGTTTGCACAAAGTTACATGTACAGCAATGATTAACTCTGCCTCTGCTGTGCTGCTACACTGAATATTGCTGTGGTTTTTCTTGAGTTTTCAATATCCAGCTTTATGTTGGCTGTATCTGAGCAGATGTTTTAACATTAAATTGAACAGATTCCATAATCATTAATATGTAATCTTCTGTTTATCAGAAATGTTTAGTTTTATTTTTCCCTCTGTACCCCTGAGACAGACTTTGGAGAAGAATTGGGGTCAAGAGGTTTCAGGATATTGACGTTTCCTCTTCACTTTCTGTAGATATTTATGGTGAATTTTACAATTTTTTCCCCCACATTTTTCCAAGAGGTATGGGAAGTTTGTCTGCACATGTCTCATCTTTCGGAATGCCCATTAATCAGAGGAACTGCTCTGTGAATAGGTGAGGGGAAGTTCAAATAAAGGTATATTTTGGGGAAAAAAAAGGAAAGCTTCTGCTTCTCCTGAGATATATATATATTTCCAGGGTACATACTGTACTTAAATAGTTATATACCACTTTTTTTATATTTCAAGTCTTTATTTATATCAATGTATTGGATGCTCCAAAATGTGTTTATTTTTATAACAGCCAATCAGTATGCAGAAGAAGTAAACCATGCAACTTGGGAATTGCTTATCAGTATAATGAAGATGAATGGCATGCTAAATCTTATCTGATTATGCAAAAGTGGCTTTTTATGATAGCAATGCCTTTGCTTTGCAGTTTGTAGAAAGCTGGGCAGCGTGCATCTGATTAATCATGTAAAATTACATTGGAAGAAAGGAGAAGAGGGGAAAAAAAGTGGTGTTGTGTCTTCTGGGTCTTTTCCAAGCAGGTGGCATTACTTGATGCTTAAAATCTTGTTCTTTGTGGGCAAACTTGAAGAATATCAAATGATAGTGAAACTCATAAGTTGTAGTGAGCCTAATTGAGAACTGGTTCTATTCATGTGATTTCTAGAACAACTAATATAATCTCTAATGGCAAATATTTGCCAGGATTGGTTACATCATAAAATGAATGATATAAAGCACCAACAGAAAGACAGTCCTAAACTCAATCTATGACTTCCCTGTGGGATCTAATTGTAAAGCAAATTTGTTGATGGTATCTTCAGTAATAGATTCCTGCACCCAGCTGAATCCAGCTTTTATTTGCCACTGGTTCAGACCTTGGAGCAACATCTACCAAAATTCAGTTCCTGGTTCCTTGGATTTGATTTTTTAAAATTTCTTTTTTCTCCTGTGTGTGTGCTGTCTTATTTAGAGTTGGAAAATGCACAATAAAACTTCTTGCATGAGTTTTGATTGTCCTTGAGATCTAAAACATTGTAATGAGAAGTCTCTAAAGGCACAGGATGGCTCATCCTGCTGTGTTCCTGAGCCACTCTTTCATCAAGGAGAATCATAAACCTTGGAAGATTTGCAGGTGTCTTTTCTTGGGAGATTTTCAGATTGATGCAGTTCAGAAATCCTCCTTCTGCAAATGAATGTTACCACAGCAAAGTGGCTCTGTGGAGGATAGGAATTGTTTATTGTCACAGCAGTAAGTGACAAATTGTCTGTACAGTAAATGACTGGAGCTGTTTTTTAGGGCTTACAAGAGAGAAAAGTATCAGAAAGTGAGGGGGAACTGAGTCACATAATATGAGTATGTCTTCTGTTCATGCCCAGACTTTCTGTGAAAATTAGGGCAATTACACTGCAATGAATGGTAATGAAAGCAAATTGTTATTGTTCAGCATCATAAAAATCCAAACCCAAGCACTGATCGCGAGTGCTTTTTCATTTTTGTGCCAGAATATAGCTTGCTTTTTGCAGGGATTTTGTGTTGCAACACAGCAATATTTTCTGCATATTACTTTTGTCACCAGCACTTGAGCTAATCTCCTTAATGGTGTCCAACTCCATCATCTCTGCATTATTACCTTGTTTATAACTGCACAGTGTTTCTACACTGCTGCAGAGAAGGGTGTCCTAATTTTCCTGAAATAGTGGCTGTTTGAGGATGGTAAGCTAAGGCAGTGACTGCACATTCACTTTCTGGTGATTGATTGAATCTAGAAGCTTTGTGCCACATTTCAGGGCCATTCTGAAGTGGTATGGGACTGGTTATGAAAAGATTAGAGGGGACTGTATGAACTCAAAAGGGATCTGAGTGGCTCATTGAAAGCAAGATGCCCACACTTTCTCTCCTCAGTCACACAGCCCCACAATAGCATTCAGAGTGAAGCATTTGTAACATGAAATTGCAATCTCAGAACGTGTTTTCATCTCAGGACTGAAATTCATTCTGTTTTCTAATGGAAAACTTCAACCACACATAGGGAGGCAATCAAGGACAGGCAGCTGAAAAATGTCTTAGAATTGGTTCAGCAAAGACCAGTGCTTTGAAACCTGTAGGAGATCCTTTCATCTTCAGGTGCTTTAATTACTTGAACTCTGGTTTCTATTGTCTTTCAAACAATATTGTTGTAGGCAGAATGTGACCTTGGCCTCTGGCAGTGATTGGAGTGCCCCATGTTTTCATCTGAAGGCCAGTTTGCCTGGTGATAACCAGCACTGTGAACCCTCTGGTCTTGCTCAGCCTCAGGAGTTGCTCCCTGGTGAAGGCGTTTTCCTCACAGCTCATGGGGAGTGAAACTGTCAGCAGCACATTCAATAAGGAACAACAGCCCCTGAGTCCGTGGAAAGACAAAGTTCCACTTGCACAGTGCAGGGTAAGAGAACTTGTTCCAAATGCAGTGAACAGGATGTGCCTCTGACAGGTGGCTGCTGAAGGCCAGGGTGAAAAGTCACCTTTGTCTTTTGACATCAGTATGGAGAGGATTTAATTCCCTGCTGCTTTGGACCAGAACAGTTATCCACACCAGTACAGAAGAGTACAAAAGAGGTGTAGAAATTTAAGGGATTCTCTTACACCTTTTTCATACTGCTCTTAGAGTTTAAAACAGGGAAGAATCAGGTCTTGATAAGTGTTGGAAGTCTAGAAATGTCTGACAGTGTGTCCAGTAACCAGGAAAGAAGTTTGTGATGGCAGGGTTGTAGTTTTGTTTTAGGGAGCCTGAATGAAGGAGTTGATTTCTTATGTGACCCCAAACTCTGTGCCAAATGCTGATCCACCTTTTTGGATCAATTTTTGTCTATAAATAGCTGTTCTTCTCTCTAAAGCTTCCACTGTGGAGGATTTGACTTTGCAGAACTTCTCATCAATGCTTTTAGCACTTCAAGAAAGGCATCCCTCATTCTGTGGTTTTAATGCAACACCATTCATTGTACCCTCAGTCAGTAAACAGAAGAAAAGAAAGGTGACAGTCTTTTCTTTCCAGTGTCACCTGTCTTCCACTTGATGAATGAATCAGTGTCTTTGATTTTAAAAAATTGCCTGCCTTTCATAAATGTTTAGTTTCTTTCCTTTGAAAATGTTTATTTAGGCAAAGGTTTTTCTTGGAGTGAAGAGTTTAAAGGCAGACAAATGAAATACAAGTGAAAAAAGACTTCTTGAAAAACATTCAATTAAGCATCACTAGCAATAGGTCAGGCCTTGTATATTAAAAAAAAATAATTTGTATGATGTTTTCCCTTACCAGATGGAGATAATGACATCCAGTCAACCTTCACTAAGAAACTGCTGTGAGCATTGAGCATCTGAGCACAGGAGCTTCTCTCTGCTCCTCAGAGATTTGCCATGCACTCTCAGAGCAATCTCTCAGTGGTCAAAAAAAAAAATGTTCCTCAGGTGGTGTTTTTTCAGCTTGATTGTAGTCTGTAAACTTCACCTATAAATGTCACTTCCTTTTTACCTTTGCCTGTTACAGGTGCAAAAATTCCAAGGTTAATGTGTTGATTCTGGTATGTTTGTGTTTTGTATGAATGTTTCTCAGTGAAATCTGTTCTGGAAGGCAGGAATTCAGAGCATGCCTGCAAAATAACACTTCATGCTTGGAAATGCAGAATCTACCCATTGATCTGAAGCCCATTGGAGGGGAGATGGTGTCAGCAGTGGTGAGATGATTATGAATGTGTTTCCTGGTGCAGGCAGGGCTGGGTTAGCCCTGCTGAACTCTGCATTCCAGCTGTTAGCAGGATGGCATGTGCAATTACTTGTGAGGCTGACAGTCAGTACTGCCTCATTTATAGTTTTTAAGGGTATGTAAAGTGCTTTAGCACAGCTGGGCCAGAATTTAAAACCCTTGTGAAAACATGGGAATGCTGTGTTGTTGTGATTAGAGGAAACTGATGCGTGACCTAATGGCAGCTTAGCTGAGAAGAAGAAATGATGAACCTTATTTTTTACAAAGCTAAAACCCAATAAAAAGAGGACCAACGTCATGGCTGGAGGCTATAGTGGGTGATGTGTGCATCAGGTATTCCCTAAACAGTTAGGAAGTAAGTGTTTGTGCTGTTGCGTATTTAGAGAGCGTCAGGGAAATGATAACATGGTTTCCTATAGTAATATTAATTAAGCATAGCATTTACTGAGATAGAAAACCACTTTCTATTTAGAGCCTTTCTATTTCATATCTAATTTGAAGAATGCCCATTTGAAAGGCTTATAATTGTTTTGTTTGCCTTTTGAGTTAGTATTGTTAGAATCTAGTAGCAAACAGCAAATATCTACATATGAGCGTGATTTATGTTAAAATATATTAAAATGAGAATTAATAAATCAAGGCAAAGAGAGTGCTTGGGTTTTTTCTATTTAACTTTTTCATGTGTTTCTGATAATTTTGTTGTTTTTTCTCTTCTGTTTCCTAGCATGTTTGTATGAATTCCTCTTTAGCTGACCTTGGTTTTCAGAATGTATTTTTCTGTGTTCAGGTGATGGTGATTTTGATTATTCAAGTCCAATAGGTGTTCAGGAATGTATCCAGTTTCCCCCTTTTAGCTGCTCTGGGGTTTTCTGTGGCAGTGCTGCAGGCACAGCTCTTGGGGCTCCCTGTGTTGGCCAAACAGCACAAACTGGTGGGAGTGCAGGAGAGACCACCCAGCAATGGAATCTGGCACTTGTCACCTTCATTACCATGAGATTTGTCAGATTTAGGATTTCTGTGTTTGGTAGGAGCCATCTCAGTGTGTTTCTGACTCTTGATGATTAATGAGCTTTTGAAGGAGAGATGTTAATACAAACATGTTGAAAACATTTTTTTTTGTCAGAAATACTCCTTTTCAGGCAGATGCAGAGTTCCTTCAGGGTTATTCTTGAAGCATGTTTTGGAACAGTATCCCTGTGTAATTTTTCTGAGTTATTATTTAGGGAAGAAATTGAGAGGTAGTCCAGACTTCAAAGCTAGCTATATACTAAATAATGAAATACAGCTTTTAATAAGATATCTTTAATGAATCTGTTTGTATATAACTTTGCTGACAAGCTTCAAACTGAACTTTCTTCCTTTCTTGCATGTTTCTCTTACTCAGGTCCTTGGATTGACCACTACTTGAAATTTGTTTATTTCTTCTCCAAGTTTTTAATCTAAAATAACTGTACCCAGACACCACATTATACATGCAGCCTTCTTAAAATTAACTTAATCCACTCTGTGTAAAGACAAGTTAGGTTGCAGATATATTTTGTGCAAAAAGCCAAACTACTCAAATAGTACTTACATCAGTTTTTCAAGTGTGGAAGTTTACTACTTCAATAGTTAAAGCTAGAGCTCAAATGCACCTCATTTTTGAAAAGGTTTTTTTTTTTTTTTGCTGTGTAACTCTTGCCAGCTGACAGAATAACCTTGGCAGAGTGCAGCCTTTGCTTCTTTTTCATACATATTTATTCTGCTATCCTAAGATCATCCAATGGGAATTCATTGCTTCAGCAGTGATTGAAGAAATCTTATTTTTAATCTAAGTAATTTTCTGTGAAGTTTAATTCATAATGTAAGAGCACCTCCTGGGTAATAACTAAAAATTCTATATTTTTAATGAAAAGGATTGCCTTGAGTCATCAGTGTCCAGTAGACTTGCCTCCCACTCTCCAGAACTCACAGATCATCTTTACCATATAATGTTTAATATTTCATTGCAATTAAATTACTGGACAAATTCAAGATTAACAATAAAAATTGTCTTGATTTTTGACTTAGGGGCTTTTAGAGTTGTAGGGAACACTGGTTTCCAGTTGGTTCTCTTACATTAAGAAACACAATTGGCTTGGGAAGAGTTCAGGCTAGCAAGGCTTGCAGGCTGTATTTTTGCAGTTTGAACACTGGCACGGATTTATCAGATCCCGATGATTGTTTGTGAAAATGCTCAGTGATTTCCAAGTGGCCCTGAGTTCTCTGCTTTTCATGTTCCCAAATAATCTTTAGGAGCATCATAGTTCTGTTTTGCATTGGTGATGTGGCAATGAAGAGAAGCCCCCTCAGTTTCTGGGTTATTCAGCCAGAATAACCCTGCAGAGCTGATGGTGGCACTCAGACCCTGCAGAGGCAGATGGG
>VZSR01003798.1:11476618-11534251 GCA_013398615.1 Brachypodius melanocephalos | reverse complement strand
TTTCCTGCCCCTGCCTTGGCTTTAATGTGTCAGCTGAGGCACCAGACTCTGCTTGCATTTCCCCTCATTCTACTGTGCCTTATCTACTTTGGGAATCCCTTTATCAATAAAAATATCTACTTCTGATTGCATTTTTACAAATAATAGCTGACCTATGCAAGGTATATCTGTAGCAGACATGCTGTTTGTTATTCTGTATGTTAAATGCTAAAATAAACAATCCCCCTTCCAAAAGCCCCAAATCAAAAGCCATACTAAACCACAAACATAAGTACATAATCCTTTCTTCCTTGCCCCCTTTTTTTTCTTTTTTGGAGGAAAATATTTTACACAGTTGTCTGCAACTTAATTTAAAATTCGGTATAATCATAGATCAGACAGCATGTTAAATATGAATTAAAATCTTGGCAGCTTTTAATTTTAAATTTGGATGCCAATTTGCACTTGTAGCTTAATGAATTTAAATAGCTCCATGAGTTCTGGAGAGCATTCAGCCTTTTGGGGTAATTGAATTTTTACTTTTTGATACCTAGTGATGGCAAACATAGAAGTACCAGAATTTGGTCAAATTAAGTAATACCTGAAGATGACATAAAACCTCATAGGTATTTTTGAATTATTCTATAATTTATTTGTGAACTATTTTGTATTTAGGGAACAACTCCTGGTTCCTACAGTGTCATGAGATTTTGTTTTTGCAGAGTGCCCCTTAAAACAGCCAGAGACTCACTGTAGAAATGTGGAAGAATGGGAAAAGTCTCTTGCACTGCTTGCCTATTATTTATTGGCTAAAATACTGAAAGTGTACTTAAAATGGAATTCTAAAATGAAGCTAGAACTTTATTCTTCCTGCTGTAACTCCCTTCCAGGATGGTCTGGAGGGGTTTTGTTTTTTCCTTTGTTTCTTCTTGTTAATCACAGTCACCTTGGTATATAGATGTGTGCTAATTATCCTTTATCAGTCTGTTTAAATAATTACAGTGTAAAGGTCTCAAAGGACTCTCTAGTTGACAGGTCTGATTTAGAATAGCACAGTTGTTGTTACTTGGGCCCTTTTCTATCAACTCTGCCCTTCCTTCTCTATTTTATTGGGATGTCTCTTGTTTTGGCTTTTATGTATCTTTTTTTCAGCGATATTTTATTTAACACTGTCATCCAGATACAAGCTTCTACTGTAAATAATGATTCTGTTCCAGACTTTCATCCTCTGTCTGTGAAACTGTTTTCTCCTCTCTGTTCACTTTGCTCTCTGCACAAATGCAGATGCTGTTCTCTAAATATTCCAGTTAAATCTGTTTGTTTCTATTAGCAATGTCTGACATGCTGGATTTTAAACCTGGTCTGTGTTTCAATAAGCTGATTCTAGGCACTCCATTCAGCCAGACAGGACTCTTTTAGCTGGCACTAGCCTCAACAGCTCACTTGGAGCATTTGACAAAGATTTTAACCCCTTCTCACTGGTTATTTAGCCAGCCAGTCTAAATAACAGCATTTGCCAAAATTGCAAGCTGTTTATGGGCATTTTTCTATTTATTTATTATTTCTATTCTTTTTAAAGAGATTCAATTAATGCAATAAATTGTGTGTAAGTTTTGTTTATTTCCTTCTGGCAGAGAAGGATATATACTCCGAGTTACACCCTTTGGTTTTTTTTCATCTAGTAAGTGTAGTAAGTTATTGCCAAGTGTACACAGCATTCCTTGTTTCTGTTTTATTCTGCTGTGAAATTTCTCCCTGATCAGAAATGAAGTTCTCTCCAGTTGAGGGAAGATGTGTTGTGATTATCTTGAACATCACAGAGCATATTTGGTCAGAGTTAAGTTCACTGCTGCTGTGACTCCAGCTCACTTCAGTAGTTGCTGCAATGCTTTGTCTCTGCTGCTGAGTTTGGGAGAATGAAGGGCTTGACCTCATTTCAGAGTGGTCACTGTGCTGAGGAAGCTCAGTCTGGCACAGGAGTTCCTCTGAAATTATGCAGGAAGAGCAGATAGTGTTTTAAGGGCATATTGATGTATTATTGTCTCCTGGGTACAAATTCATATGTTGATACCTTGATGCATCATTAGATCCAAATTGCTGTTGTTTCTCAAGCTCCTCAAGAGAATATTCCACCTCCTTGGTGTTGTAGTATCCTGGATATATATTATTCAGGGAAATAATCTCTGCAGGCTCTGTACCTTGAACTTGTTTATGGCTGGGAATAGATTCATCTTTTTGTAACAGAGGGTAGTGACATGCAGAGCACATTTATTGGGACTCCACTTAGTAAAAAAAGAGGGGGGAGACCCTCTCAGGGATCAAATTCTGTCTTGTAGCTCTACTGAAATTAAAATGGACAAAAGTAACACTTGAGCTAGTCCAGAACATGACAAAAATACAGACAGATCTACCTTTCAGTGTCATATTGGTATCACACAGCCTTTTCTGGTTCTGCCACGAGGTAAGGAATGCAGTCTGAATCCACACTGCCTGTCAGCCCTTTTCCACATCCATTCCTCTTCTTTTTTCTCCCCATCTTTTCCTCTGAATATATTCCCATACAGTCCAGCTATTCTGGGTATCCAATTTGCTTGTGAAGGGTTTTTTATGTCTGACTGCTGTAATGCCTGGAAACACTGGAGGGTTTCTATGGACCAAGCCCTGCCTCATGTTGTAATTTCAAGTCCATCCAGAAGGCATCATACAGGGACAGTTATCTAGAGCAGGGGAATGGATTCACTCTGCTGTAGTTTTCCATTAATGCTCTACTGTACACTGCACGTTTTTGCAGTTCCTTTTCAGTCTTCGTTTCTGCTGGTCAGTAATTGACATTTGTTTTCTCCCTGTCATGACCTCAGGCCCGGAGGCTTAACTCACATTGCAGTCAGTGCCGTCACTGGCAAGAAAAATCCTCTTATTAAATGGGTAAACATGACTGAACAAAATGTGTAGGCCCTCTCAGACCTGAATGGAGTACAAGACAGAGCTGCCTCAGTAATTGTCAGCAGCTCCTGGGCAATTGAGGATGGAGATCTCTCCTTTTGGCCTCAGTCTGGTCTGTTGTAACTCCACCTGTGCTTACCCCAGCGTAGGTTTGTTTGCTTTGTGGTTAGTCAAACAGCAGGGTATGTCCAGTTTACAGACCAGAGCTGGGAGCAGCTCAGGAAGATGTTCTGTGGCCTGAGCTGCTCTCTGGTTTGTCCTCTTTGCCTGGAACTCCTACCACTGCTCAAAAAAACCCCACAGAAATGGTGTTAACTTCTGTGAGAGCCCAAGGCAAGGCAGGCTAGAGCCTGGGACTGTACAGTAGTGTGTAGAAATAACAGAAAAATATTAAAGAGCAGACTTCACTTCCTTGGAGTAACTTTTCTGATAATCTTGTATTTATTTAGTTGAAAATGAATCTATGATGCTTTAATGGCTTTCACTACAAAGTTTAAAGTATGCCCACTTATTTCATATTCTGCAGTGAATAATTCAGTTTGCTAGGTTGGTAGTGAAGGCTTTCAGCTGTAATGGCTGGAGTCTTTGAAACATGAAACTGAATTCTTACAATGAAATGGTCATAGGCTGAGTCATCTGGAAAGTTTGTTTAGGTGAGCTGTCAGCTACAGAATCTGTTTGAAAAGATACTTTTGTCCACTTGCTTCCCTATTGGGTTTACCTTCAAATTAGATTTTGTAGGTTCATCATTTAGAAATGTATTTATACTCTGTAGTGTGTGTGTGTGTGCATTCATTCAGCAGAGAACACCCAAGAGAAACAGATATTTTCCAGATACAAACTGTAATTTTTCTTTCTCTCACCCAATACTTACAGTGAGACATTTTTAGAATACCTCAGTTCTGCTTATTAGTCTCATTCTAGTGTTCATATCACGTCTTGATTATAATTTCTAAAAAAAATTTCAGAATTTGTCTCCCGAAGATGCATTTTTATGAATTTTCATAGTACAAGTCAATCACATAAATCTGGTGCCAAAATGCAAAATGATGTGAAAATACCACCAAAATAAGCATGTGTAAACAACTGAATGCTTTCCAACACTTGCCCAGCTGTATTTTACAAATAACACTGAATCCATTTATGTTAATTTTATGTCTGCTAGCTGAATTTCATTTAATACAATAACTTAATATTCTCCCCACATTTGTTCAGGTCTTTAGATTTGAAGGGATTTGTGAGAAATGTGTATTTAATTCAGACTAATACAGTAATGGTAAATTATTAGTCTGTTTTCAGTATTTGTCAACAAATTTGATTTCTACAGTTACTAGCATGAGAATATCAATGAAAACTAGTAAAACAAATTGAGGAAAACAATAGAAATTATTTGTCTATTATTATTCTTCTTTTCTGTAAGCTTCTCAAGTAATGTTCTTAATGACTTACAAGAGTCATTAAGCCTACCTAAGCCAAATGGTGGTATTTGTGCATGCCAGAAATTCTTTATGAAAAGTCTCTTGATCCTCCAAGGGTACAGACAGAATAAATTGAGAAATGTTTCATATTTTGCTGCTGGGACTGGTTGAGCCTTGTGGTGATGGCCCAACACCTGTGAATTGATTATTTTGATGCAAATTTAAGTCTCCAGAAGACGTAAAAGGTATGAAGAACTATGGACATCCCAGTCCATCTCAGATGTTTCCTTTGGTATTTTAGCAGTTTTTGTGGGTTCAGTGTCCATATGCAAAGGAAAGGCCAGTTCCAGCACTGTGTTCTTAATCCAGGTGTCATCTCAATGAGGCATTAGGAAAAAAATTTTTTTTGGTAAGGCGTTTGAGATTTGGAATGTCTTTAACTCACACATTAGTACTTTCTTCTTTTGTCAGATATTAGCTAAAAAATGCTTTGAGGAAAATTTAATTCTGTTTCTATATTTGGCTCTCACATTTTCACCCTAGAAAAAGTAAAAACACCAGAAATCTTTCTCAGTCTTTATTGAACAGCTCTATGTAGAATTGTCAGTTCTGAGTATACAGGTTGGCTTGAAGAGCTGTCATATGACAGACTTCTCTGAATGTATTTGCTCTTTTCATGTGCTCATCAAATGGTTTCCATGTAGTAACTGTTCCTTGGAGAATGGAAAATTTGTTCTCAAATTAATCTTGCTGTTCTCTGCCTTCTTTTTTTTTTTCTCCTTTATTTCCCTAAGTGCATATGTGTATATGTGGTATCTTAACCAACCAATACAAATGGAATTCCATTTAAATGGAATTCCGTTTAGAGTTCTGATTGCATCAGTTGTCACTGAGAAGTGAAACTGTAGGAAGAGCTGCTTAGGTGAGCTCAGCTGAATTAAGAAAATTCTCACGAGTTGAATTTTTTAATGGGATGTTTACTTCCCTAAAAGAGATTATAACAGCTTTTAAAACAGCACTGAAAACTCTTCCATGTCAATCATTTTGACTACATGAAATGTGTGAGGTCCAACTACTTGTGCTACACCATTGCATTTTCTTGTATCCTGATTCACAACAACATTTAAAATAGTCCTGTGCTGCAGAGTTAATGCATTTTCCTCTTATCTTCCACATGACAAATTTTGATATATAAAGTAGATATTTCTCTGTTAAAGACAGTGAAACATTGAAGTGTACTGTGTAAAGCTGTGGATTATAAGGGATGGTTTTATGAGCTTTTCTGATTGCTTCTACTGCTGCAGCTGAGGGAGGCCACTACGAGGAGTAATTGACTGCCTTGACTGATCCTGTTGTTATTTCTTTATCCCCAATCTCGAGGATAAACAGTTAAGTGGGTGGTGGTTACATTATGCACTAAAATGTGCCATTTTACAGTAGAATAAACAGCCACAGAAAAATATGATAAAAGTCCTCCGGGTAAAAAAAACCCAGAAGCTGTTTACTCCAGCCTTTCTGGTTTAATTCAAAGAACCACAAATGATATATTGTGGAATTCTTTTGCATTTCGTCCACAAAAATGTTCTGTACCAGGAACCACCTCACCTCTTGATTATTTTCCTTTTTTTATTTGAAACCGAGTCTGCTGGTGTTTTCTTACCTCAGATCTTGTTAGCTGTAAACAGAGTCTGTGCCTGTTGTTGAATTTGGGCTATACCTTGCAGAAATACAATTTGAGATCTATGATCTTTGGGGACTGTTCTTAACTCTAAAGACTGTGCATAACTTCTCATAATGTCTAAATATACTTATGACAGATCTAATTTTTAATATTCAAGGAAGAAGTTTGAGGATGCTGAAAGATCTTAAAATCTTATCTAAACATCTATCTCCTGGAAAGAATCTGGTTTACCTGCATGGAGTCATGTGCTGTGTTTTTAGGAGGCTGACATCAACATACAAACTGTGTCCTCCCTTCCCTTAGTTACTTTTTCCCTAAGCAAAGCTGAGAACTCCAAGCTGTGTAATGAGAAACACTCGTGACAAAACCAATGGCAAATGTGTAGCATCACACAACATTGTGTGTATATATATATGTTGTGTGTTTGTATATATACTTGCCTAATTAATTGTATTTTTTAGGACACTGACATGTCAAATTTTACACTTATAAAACAGCCAAATTCCAGACAGTGCAAATCATACTTTAATATATTATAAAGCTATATAGTAAGCCCACTCCATGGGCTTCACATGCACATAAAACCAATAGTTACATAAATAATATCAAATGACAAAACTAGAAAGCAGTTTCTGCATACTTTATTTTACAATTCCTCACTAAATATATTTACAGGACACAGAGTTTGCTTTAGTGCAATACATAGTAATGTTGCATAAGTACAAACTGTTGAACTCTTCTAAAAAAAATTTAAGGAAATAAAGCACTTAACTGATGTAACAGCTAAGTATGTAAAGCAACATTAATAACTCTGAGTGAAAATGCTAACAGCATCTTTTCTTCTCATAAACAATTTCTAGAAACAAACCACAAACCAGCATTACATATTCCAAACTACTACCCCTTGTACAGTACCATATCATTTAAAAAATCACTTTTTAAAAGCACATATACTGTACTGTACAGCAACCTGTTTCTATAGATACTGACTTACTCTTTTAATACAAATATGATATTACCGTGGCAGTTTTGAAGAACAAAGTTATCTCAAGATATCAAACATCAGTAACAAACTCTGATAAGCACAGCTTCTTGAGAACCTGCTTTAACAGCATTTCTTCACAGTGATATTTATGAAAGGTTGGAAAAAGAGATTAGCATAAAATATTTCCATCCTTTTTCAGTTTTTATGCAAAAATCATTACTTTATATTGGTAATTATAAAATTACAAACACTTTCTATAAGTAACTGCATCTGTAATAATGATAGAAAAAGTCATTGGTAAGACACCTAAAATGAGGCTTGCATAACATGAGAGTTTGAAGAAAACTAGGTACCACCTCATTTTTAAAGTAAGAGTAAGGGATGTAACTTAATTTAGAATAAGCAACACAGTTTAACAGAGAGAACCTATTATCAATTAAAAAAGCTACTTATTTATTAATAAATGTTAAAAAATAATGACATTACGGTGAGGTGAAATCAACATTTAAAAAGAGATGATGAAACATTTACTCTTAATCTTAGTTTTGGCACTTCATTGGAACAATTACTTTACCAAAGACCAAAATATGTATAAAAGATATTACAGCTCCTTGACATACCTTGCAAATATAGTACGTAAGTACTGGCAAACACTGAAAACATAGTTAGTTAAACATTCCCACAGATTTGCACATGCATGCACTAGTCAGACAACAGCGTTGCAGTTATGCTCTTGACGGTGACAATCTTGCATTACTTGGGTATTTTAGGCCGTTTCTTCAGCAGATCTTGTTTCTGTTTTAAGTCTTACAAATTCTTTAGCAACTTCGTCGTTGTTCCTCTGAGAAAGTATCCTAAGGATGGTTAGGCCAGTCTCATCCACGGAGATGCTCCTGAGCAGGGGGTACCAGGAGGCACAGCCGCCCCTGTCGGCGATGCCCTGCAGCTGGATGACGGTCATGCCGATGATGCGATCCTCCCGCGCAAAGCAGTAATCCTTCACTGACAGGTGAAGCTCGTAGGCTCCTGGCTTATCTTCGTTACTCAGCAGGCTGTGTGGATTAACAATGTGAGCTTAGAACAAGGAGTTCAGTTTAATTCCCCCAGGGAATTAATTCACTCTAGGAATCTTGGATGAGTTAAAGTGAAAGCGGTAATTTAAGTTTTGTAGTTTCATTTTGTTACGACAGTTTTAAATTAGTTTAAACTTTAAACAAAAAGTTTAAACTAGTTTAAACTTTAAACAAAAACTTTGAACAGTTTTTATTTAGTTTTAAACTTTCTACACAGGTAACCCTTCAGATGTATTGGTGATGCAGCCTCTGTTCTCAGCAGCCTGAACAGAAATTCCCTCAACAGCTGGAACAGGCAGTTACCTTTCCCTGAACATACAATGTTCAGCTAGTTCCCCAGCTGTCAGCACCATGACTTAAAATCAGCTCCAAAATACACAGAAAATCTCTGGCAGCAGGCATCAAAAGGAGCTTTGTGCTGAGACACACAGTGAACTCATTTCCAGTCAGGGTTGGGGGGGTAAAGGGAGGAAAATAAATTGGTCTCAGAAAACGGTGAAGTACTAAATTTAAAACTCCAGGTTAGGTGGAAGTTTCTTACTGATTTAGGGATTAAATGGTAATGGCATTAGATGAACAATACTATTAACACATGCACAACCCAACACACATTTAGATATCTCTACAGGCATGAAGGCCGGATAACTAGAAATAATAACTGACGCTTCTGTCCAAACAAATACCTAGGCCAGTAGATTCCTAGGGATAGAAATAGTTATTCCTCTGCAGGGAAATGAATTGTATATTTTAACTAGGTTTTGTAGGCCTGAAAGCTTGGTGACTGCCATTCATCTTCATATACAAAGATATAAATTAGTAAATAATTTTGAAATGGTGTCTACATATCTGTTAGGATGGCTTTTTTTGTTATTAAGGGTTAAAAGGTAAAAATATTTTAGGAAAATTTTCAAAAAATATACAATCATCAGACATAAAAGACTTACAATTGGAAAGTTTCATTGTACTTTGGCGACCAGGTGTTGCTCTTTGTCTTGGTTCCATGTTTTCTTTTCTTGTCGCTTAATTTAGGACCCAATATGCAAACTTCCACGAAGGGTCGGAACATAGCTGTTGTTTGCCAGTTTAGGTTATTAATTGCTACAACTATAAAGAGATAAAAGAAATGAAGTTAAATAAAATTCAATTGGAAGAGTTCCAATTAATTCCCCTGTATGACTTTGTATAGCCAGTGAGAGCTTTCCTATAGGATATCAATACCTGGCAAGCCTAGGAGGAGCTTTGCCCCTTCCCTGCCAAGTAAAGATGACTGACTACTTTTAGGTTCAAAAGTATTGAATATAAACATGTATTTTACAAATCCTTTACATTTACAGCTTCCTTTTGCCTGCTACCTTCACTGCAATTAAGAAAAATCAGCTTATACTAATCTGAGTGATCCTGTGTTTCTGAGATTGAGGTTGTGCAGAACAAAGGCATTCTGTTAAAAATGCAGCTTCTTAAGGCTTGGTGCAGTCATTCACCACTCAGCTTTGCTGAAGTTTTTTAGAAGTTGAATTATGTACAAGCAAGTGAGAAGTATAGTTTGACACATTTGGATTTTTAACTCTATAACTTAATATAACTTTAAATTATCTACACAGAGAAGCATAGACAGTACTTTCCTGCACAATCTGAACTTCTGCTGTTGTTGAGCAAGGAAAAAGTGCACTCTTAATCACCTGAAGTGTACTTACAGCTTCTCCAATACTATAATAATTATAATTTTTTTTATTTTAGTATTGGTATGTTTGACTTAGGGTGTAGTGCCTGGAGGTTTGGTCTTTGTTGTTGCTTTCTTTTTAAAGTTGGCTGTTGGAAACTTACCTTTCACAGTGACTTTATGCTCACCAGTTCCAGGATGGGTGGAGATATCCACCTGGACAGATATCTCACCCACTGAATTATCAGCAGTTGGACCTGAAACAAGAATTATTGGTTAGCACACCTGGCTTCTCAATGCATCAAGAGAAATAGACAGCCAAAGGTGAGTAGTATTTTCCTTTAGAAACACTTAAAAATTTCTGATGTGTTTCATGTTTAAGTGGGAATCAGTCATGGATTCATAAATGATTTTGGCACAGAAGTACTGGGCATTGCAAATACCTGTGGGAAGTGCCTCAGTGAAATGAAAAATCCTGTTCATCTGGAACTTTCCATTCTGGTTGTCATTAGGTGTGTTTGTATCTCGAAATGCAGAAGTTGGTGGGTTTGTCAAGCTTTCCGTGTACCTCCCAAAAATCTTACTGCTGAGTGTGTATTTGGAGAGTTACTTCTCTTTCACTATTGATGAAACCTTTGCTGAAGGTTTTGTTTCAACAAATTACTGAAGTTCTGCACTAGCACAGACAGAGGGGCTTAAAAATGAAAGAAGAAGGTTGAAGAGATGGTAGAAGAACCAGGAACTTATTTTAAAAAGTTTTTGCTTTTGAGCACCAGGGGAGGTTGTAAGTCAATTTGTACAGAATGAATCTTTAAAAGGATTTAAAATATTGTCTTGAAAGGTTCCTCAATATATCAGATTATAACAGTACAACATAAATCAAATTGAGTATGTTTACTTGTTCTTTGATTGGATGACTGTGAATGTCAAATTCTGTGAACTGCACTTGCTCCCCAGTGTAATCTCCTGTGAACCACATACTGAAGTAAACTGCTCCCCCTTTACAGCTGGCTGCTGGTTTTGTGGGTAGCAGAGAAAAGACTCTATACTCCTCTTATTTATACAAAAAATCCTCACCCACTGGTTCCTCATCCATCTCTCTATATGTGAGGAGAAGCAAACATTCCTTGAGAATTTTTTTTAGCAGTTCATACAGGAATTAAGGAAGGGTACAGAGAAGAGGGAGGGGTGGCCTGTGTAATAAAAATGGAGAAAGTAATTTTCCCCCTTACATTAGTTTATAACTAGAGGAGTTTTTTAGGCTTTTTCTTTCCTGGATTTCCTCACCAGTGGCTTTCTAGACATGAGCTCTACAGTGATGTTTATTCACTGTTTCAGCCTGATCTGTAATTATGTTCTCTACATGGCATGAGCATTACAAGGTCAATTAAATACTCTTACCCCAAGTGTTACTGCTTCAGAGAACAAGCCTTTTTTACCTAACATATCAAAATGTGGAGAGTCAGTGATCATTTAACAGGCTCAGAATCCTTGAACATTATTGTGAATTTCCAAGCTTTCAGGTGAGTTTGGCTTGGAAGTGTTGTGAACCTACTTTAGAAACACAGCTGTGTTTGAAGGGTGCACAGTGACAATGTCTTACTGCATTTATAGCTGCCACTTCTGAATTGCAGAGTACCTGTACAAATGTACCCGTTAGATGTATTTCATTATCAGTCAGGGTTTGGACCACTACTGACATAAATAAGCAACTTATTAGACATCAGCTTTCTAATGACAAGAGGTTTGGCTTCAGTGGCAGCAATTAAGTTCCTTGTATTTGGATAATGACTTAAAGCTGTACTGTATGGAAGCTCCAAGTTGGTGAATCATTCTATGGCTTGATCACAATAAATAATACCTAATTTTTGTAATAATTTATATAAAAATGTAGGAATCAGAAAAGCAAAATAAGAATAATAGAATGGCTTTATTTAGAAGCACAGATTGAAGTGTTATCTGACTATAGTAAAATTTGCTTTTACTTGGGAAGAGAAAGGAAGTTGTCATTTGGTGAAGGGCGTAAAGTTAAAGGTGATTTTCTTTTCTCGGGCAAAAACAGTGTCACTAAGCCATATGTCAGTGAGTAGTAGGTTTTTAATGGAGTTACATTTAACCCTGGGTGCTGACTTGTGTGAAAAAGCCTTCTCTTATATTTATGTGGATTACCTGGATTAAATGCAGACAATGCCTGTAATTCAGGAAGCAGCTTGGCCAGGATAGGAATCGAATACTAAATATAATGTATTTTTATATATAGGGTAATCTCATTGGCTTTGTGATACTGTAAAATAAATCAAAGAGAGCACAGACTGGAGGTCCTAGAGCATTAATCTGTCTCATTCTTTCATATTGTGAAATATTGTTCTGTTTCTCTGACTTTTTTATTAACTTATGCAAAATATATTCTTGCAAAGGTCTCCTAATTGGTATTTCTTTCCTTTTCCTGGTAGTCTATTATTTACAACAGTGCTCCAAGCAGTGCTGCAAATATGTGGTGTGAATAGTCTTGTATGTACAGTACAGCTTGATATGGTTATAAAGAAATCTGTGCAAAACGTCACCCAGTTTTATACGAAAAGCAGTTGACATTAAAATGACCTTACATTCAGTTTTGCTGAGAAAACCTCCTTTGCAGAATATCTCAGCCAAGAGACAATTTCTACTGGAGTCTAGAATACAAACTTGGTTTCTTTTAGTAATCACCCCATCCATCTTTCTCTTTCTGACCTGCTGAACAAACTAGAGATACAATTCCAGGACATTTAGTATTTGCTTATAGCATCTTTTGTTGACATTCAAGAACTATGGTACTTAATTTGAAAGTCTCTGACCTGTGTATTTCTGCTGCTTTGTTTTCTTTTTTGCTACCACTTCTCATACAGTCACAGCAGGAATTAGTGATTCTGACTGCACCACAGAAAGGTCCATTTATCCTACTACATTTAATAAGCCAATTTAGCTGACAATAAATCTCTCCATGCACTGCAGAGGATGATTGCACTTTTCTTGCTTTAGTGCTGTAATATAACTCATTCGAAGGCTAACAAACTTATAAGTGATTCTGCCTCATGTTTGAAAGCCTTATGGATGTTTAATTATTCCTGCTTGCTCTCTAATATCTGCTTTACATTTTATTTGTTAGCGTATTTATGTCATTCAAATTACAGCAGCCTCTTACTGGTGGGTCTTAAAGTGATCACATGCATTCAATGCATTAAGTGCAGTCATTCTTTTGCAGCAAATGAACTGTAAAGAAGAAAAAACATCTTCTCTGGCCAAAGATGCTTGCTCCTTAGGGACTAGAAAGGCCTAGAAATCAGGCTTTATTCCTCCTTATTTAGCACCTGGAATGGCACCAATGTGAGAGCTGTTATAACATGAATGATTTTAACAGAAGATAAACATTTTGAACCAAGGACCAAGTCAAATATTTCTTAGTCATGATAGTCATAATCACAACATGTGCACAGAGAAATTCCACTGCCTTAGCTGTGGAACTGACATCTAGGTTTGCATGAAACAAAGAGTCCAGCAGAAATAAATGGGATTCACAGAAAATGAGTCAGCATAAAATTTAAGAATGTGGTGACTTGCAGGATTTGTGCCCCAAAGTAGCCAAGATAATAAGCAAGATTGTGAAACTTTGTATCAAAATTTGTGGCAGTTTCCATACATTTCTCTCTCTCTCTTTCTCTCTCTTTTTTTTTTTTTTTTTTTTTGCCTTTTTTTTTTTTTTTTTGCCTTAACTGCCTCTATGGGTTCAGGATTTCAAGATCATCTTTACTTCTGTGAGAGTTAGAAATGCAGTTCAGAAGAAAAACAACTACCTGCAAACTAATAACCATGTATGACATGCTTTTATTACCCCAGACTCAGAGAGCTGACCTGGCACTGCTGCCTGTGGGAAGCTCAACCTCCCCCATTTGTCTCACTGGCTGTATCAGCAAAAAGCTGCTCATTTAAATACTGGACCTGTGCTTTGACCTTATTTTCTGAATGGGACATAAGAATGAAAAAGTTGAACAAATATTCAAGGTGTCATAGTTTCCAGTGCTCTAGGAATTAAACAAGTTATGCCATCAGCACTTTAATCCAGACAAGCATCTGTCATCTTTTGATTGATGATGCCAATACATACATTTGTCTGGTGTTGAGCTGCTAATTTATTAGGAGAGAAAAAATCAGGGTGACTCATTGAGTTATTTTTCACAGGATCCTAAGACTGATTTGGAGGAAAACCTTGAGTGCATCTTTAAACGTTTTCATTTAATCCACAAAGAGTAAGTTAAAGCTGAATTATTAGGAGATGGATGTAGCAAGCTAGATGATCTCAGCTGTATGTGTGTTAGAGAAAAGCATGGCAGCAGAGAAAAACGATTTTATCCTGAGAACCACACTAGCTGTAATATGTGCTTTGCTTCTGGAAGTTGTTATAAAAATGGTTGATAATTGTTTGTTTTGGAGGATTCTGCGAACCAAGTTCAGTTCTTGAAGGAGGACTTCAGCAACCATCAGGGATCTGAGGCACTGAGAACATAACATAAAAGCAGGATGGTGTGGGGTGAGTCAAGCCCTGGTCTGAGTGTTGGTATGGAATCCCCAGCTCAGGCCTTTCCCTGCATCTCTCCCGGGAAAGCCCCAGGGAGGGGATCTCTGGGACTCCCAGAGCTGCAGCTGCTGCTCTGTCCATGTGCTAAAGAAATGGGCTGAGCCAGCTTTGATCTGGGAGGTGTGGATCCAAGGGGCCTCATCTGTCCCTGTGTGGGTGTATGGATATTTTTTAATATGTATTTATATTTATGTATATGCATGTATTCTGCCCAGCATTTTACCCAGACAACACACCAGCCCCTCAAGAGGTTTCTCTAGGTATCAAGTGTTCTGCTTCTAGTAGGAAGTTATTTTTTAAAATTGATGTAACTGATGGTTACCTGTAGCTTGTGTTTGTTTTCTTGAAGACTTAGAGGAAACTGATATACAACTTGTTTCTAATTTAGGTGCTTTACTGTTTCATTTAAGGAACAACCAGAAATTTTCTAATGTGACCTTCTCTTAAGAGAATATTTTGTAAAGACCTTCTGCTTTACCAGCAGCCTGATTTTATCTATGTGAACTTGAAAAATAATTATTTTTCTGCCACTATTCTGAGTTCATTTGCTTTGCTATCAGCATATGCTGGAATACTTTTATTAGTTGTAATTCAGCAAGTTTTTTCTTTGTTTGTTCTTATCTTTCCTGTTTGTTGCTTGCAATAGTGTGCTGATTTCTGCAGCTTGTAATGCAGGTCTGGTGGTTTTTTGGTTTTTTTTTTTTTTTTTTTTTCCATGAAATAAGGTTGTGTAACACACAGTTCTGACCTCAATTTGAAACTACAGTGGATGAAGCAGGGATTATTTCTTGAGTTAAATTCTGTCTGAAGTATGGGTTATGAGAGAACTGGAAATGCTCTGTAGGACTTAAATTTCCTGATAGAATACAGGTATAGATTTCAAAATATGACAGTTAATAATACAATGTTTTTGACTAGCAAAAGAAGAAAAGGTCTTTTTCACCTAAAAGAGCTGCTAAATAATTTAAGCAATTTTTATTTTCTGCAGTATAATGTCATCTATCTGCTTGCTTTAATTATAGTTAATATCAGATAATTGTTTTAATGTCATTCCATGGATTTAGGAAATGTTGAGGTTCTGCTTTGTACAATTACAGGTTGCAAAGGAAGACGGAACTGAATTTTGGCTTGGCAGTTGAAAAGAATTTGTCTTCATTTTTGATTGTGTGACTTCCTTCCCTGTGTTGGTGACTTCACAAGACAAGGCTGGGGTTACTGTTAGAGAGAAGCATATTTACCTGATGAGAATGAATATTTTATTTTCTTGTTTTCAGATACATCTTCCCTTTTTAGCTTTCAACTGTCTGGCATAAGAATGAAGAAATCTGAATCTGACCAGCTGAAGCAGAGCCTTTTCTGCAGCCTTGTAAACACCCAGGTAGGGTTTGCAGTATGAACTCTGTCTTGTGAGATGAGTATTGATTTTTCTGCTTAAGTGATACAAACTATTTTAAGTCAAGCTAAAAAAATACAGTGCAGAATCCTGCCACTATGCATTATTCCCTAACAACATTTGTGAACTGGAGCTGCAGGAAATTTGTAAGAAAAAAAAATTCTCTATGTCTAATAACTAACCATTTTAGATGCAAGAGCGGTGTTTACTTTGGAGAAATTAGCAGTAATAAATGAGAGCTAATTCAGGAAACTGTTTGAGACTCTTTATGTAATTTGCTGATATTAAAATAGTCTTTGTTCAAATGTTATTAGTGTTGATGCTAAACAAATTAAATATTCACAGCACTGGCTATAGTTTATGAAATTACTGAGGATTCAGGGCATTTGCTAAACTAAACCATAGCCATTTAATTTTGATATATTTTTAGTAGTTTAAAAGGTGAAGGTACAACTTAGAAGGTGTCTGCTTCTCTCTTCTTTTTTCAGGAATGACTTCAGAAAATCTTCAGCACCACTGGTCTCAGCACAGAGCAAGGGTAAGTCAAGTATTCCATGGAGCAGGGAAGTTCATGCAATAGGCCAGCAGAAGTACAGGGAGAATTTGTCCTTTGGCTTTTAGAGCTCTGTCTTGATTGTGAAAGTGTGGTTGAGTTTAGCTCAAATTATCTTGTCCTGCCTGACCTGAAATTTGTCCAGTTTGGCTAGAGCTCTTGTCAGTGTACAAAATATATGATCCTGTACAGAAGCCTTGGAGCTTTCCCTGAATTTCTGGGCTGGCTGCTGGCTGCCTTCCAGCTGTGAACCAGCTATGGGGGTTCCAGCCCTGCAGCTCTGAACCCCCAAGTTCCTGTAACTGAGCTGGGTTTTACAGGTCAGGTTTGTCTCCAGTGGACTGTGCACAAAGAAGGGTTTGGTTACAAAAGATTTTGAAAGCAATCCATATAATAATCTGAATGTATGCACGAATGTTATCTTGTAGCTGAATTTAGAGGAAAAAACCCACTCACTCTTACAGCATGAGCTAATGTTTATTATTATTCTTATCAGTGCACAAATAAAGTGACAATTTACAGCTGCCAGAAGTCCAGAGGAAATAAAATCAATTTGAGATTTGGGCCCCAGAGGATTGCTTGCTAATGGTGCACTGATGGTACACGATTCTCACCTGGCTGTGTTTTATGTGCTCTTTGCAGAGGTATCAATGGCCACCTCGTGGGTTAAATACTGGTCACTCAGGCTTGGAAATGCAGTTTCCCTCACTAAACTGCCTTCAGGTTTTGCAAAATGCTTTAGGTCTGTATCGAGGTCCTTTCTAGAGACTCCAGAATGGTTCTTGGCACTGATAGCACTTGTGTATGATTGAATGAGAGAAGTGATCCAGATGAATGTGCTTACAACAGGCACTGCAGAATCAGCTGAATCCCTTCTGGGTAATATTAAATGTGAAGTTCAGATAGGTGGAACTGAATTTCATTACTAGTTTATAAATCATTCCATGTATTATTATAACAAGTTTTCCCATCAAGTGATACTGATAATTTATTTGCAAAAGAAGATGCTGCTCTGCATGTTTTACATTTGTGGGTTTGGATTAAAACAAGACAAGTGCTTAGAGGCCTTTACTTATTTTCTGGAAATGTTTACACAAGGGACAGTCATAGATTATATCCCTCTTATTACCCCATTGATACCAATATTAAAATCTATAATGGTCAGAGTTTCCACAGGATTTAGTCTCCAACCAGACCCATTGAATGGGATAACAGGTGAAGAGAAACCTCTCCCTCCATTGCCAGGAGAAAGGAGGTATTTAATAAGCTATGTCAGTGAGAAAGCTAATCTGGTACCTGTACTGTCTGTATCATTATTTGTTAAACAACAATTTTCTTTTATCCCTTTCATAGTATGGTTAGAGATTTTTGTTCACAACACTGAGTGAGCATCAAATTTACAACTTTCATCAGCATAGAATCATTACAGCTGGAAAGGACCTTCAGCCATGACAAATCATTATATGGACAAAAATATTTTTTTTAAAAAAAGCAGATACTGAAAATGTTACTGCCAGATTATGTTCCTCATTGTCATTTACTTACTCCAACACTTGTCTGTTTTGAAAAGTCTTGGGTCTACAGTGGTGCTTTGAAAAGAAAAATTATCGGAGTAAGATTACAGGAGTTAATTTCATTATTCCTGTTGTGTGATTATTTGCTTTTAAAGCATATGTCTATAACAATGTAGTCTCATGGTGAAAAGATCCAGTAGCAAATGTGCTTTCAAATATTTAGTGTGGTGAAACCACCACAGGAAAAGCTATGAATCCCTTAGCCACCATTTAAAAAGTTACGAACGGTTTTATTATTATCTTATGCAAATTTCTTTTTTGCCAAGATCTTTAGGAAGGTGTGGGCACAAAGGCTGGGAAACATAACTCTGGTTCAAGCCATCATCCTTCTTTAGAAATAATGCAGATAATAGTGTTGGATAATTTGGTTATTCCTACTGAATGTGATCCTTCATGAACATGAATATAGTAAGGATCAAGGACCATAACACAGAGTCATTATCACAGAATCAGAGAATAACTGAAATTGGAGGAGACCTCCAAGATCATAAAGTTAACATCCAATTCTATCTACAGTCTATCTATAGTTATTGTACAATATATTCTTTCTTTACATTTATAATATTTTTTCCATTGCTTTGAGCTTAATTATATCCAATTGTCTATTGATTATGGATTGGCAATGTGAAAAAAACCCAGGCCAAATAGCAATCCAGTTATATTCCAGTGAAAGCTTCTGATTTGCAAACAGGGTCATTTTAACTAAAACCTCACAGTTGTAGCTGTGAGGCTGGAGTTCATAATAGATGAGGATTTAATTCTTTTAAATGAGGCATTAAAGGATAATGAAAAGTTATGAGTCACTTTTCCTTAAGTTTTGTTCCCAGTGGCTACATTTCTAACAATACTGGTGTACAAATACAGGCATGGTAACGTGTGCACAGAAATGAACACAAACCTCAGGCTGAAACCATGATGAAAATCAGAAAATTCAATTTTGTGGTTCAGGATTTATAAAAAATCACTACTTATGGCTACAACTTAACTATTTTTTTTTCCTCCTGAAGCTACAAGGAAGATATGTGTTGAAGAAAGGCAAAATACACATTAAAGTAAGTAACAATTTTCTGCCTGAATCCATATTGCTAACTTTTGTTTTTTGAGAGTGGGAAAAAAAGACTCCATTCCCTACATATTAGAGTTTTATAGCTATTTTCTCATTTGTAATATATGAGTTATTAACAGAGATCTCAGTTTTAATATTGAAACAGCTTAGAAAATCATTCCTTGGATAATCCCGGGGCAAGCTGCAAAACTCATGTTTCATCCTTTTTATATTGTGAGCAACATATTGTACTTCAGAAGTAAAAGCAATTGATTTCCAGCTTTACTGTCCAATTAAAACTTTCTGATTCTTCTGAGCTGCAACAGGGTAACTCATTGTATCAGCAAATTGTATTCTTTCCCAAAGACATGAAGTGGCAGGCAGGTCATTTTTACAAATGCTCATTACATTCAAAAGAAATCTAGTAAGGATTACTACTGTGCAAAAATTTGAAGTTTCTAGACTGAAGAAAACATTCAGCTTGGAATATAATGTGTGCAGTGCTCCTACAAATACCCCTGGTGTTCAGTGTGCATCCAGAGCTTGGGACTCTTCTTCCTGTGCAGCCACAAGCCCCTGAAGGAACTGCCCTGAGATCAGCTCCAACAACAGCATTAGAGAAGGGATAACATCAGTAACATCACATGGGCAAATTAGTGTCAATAAACTCTAAAATACCACAGAGGGTGGAGAATGTAATCTGCAATCAATAATAATTTAGAACATTTCAGATATAATAGGATGCATTTCCATGCCCCTTACAGATCACTTACTCTGAGAAGTTTGTGTGGCTATAAACTTCTTTATCAAGGTGTCAGTAGTTTGTGTATAAAGGCTGAGAGCGTATTTGAGGGACTGTAGGTCTGGGCTCTTTTCCAGGAAATTCTTCTTCAGCCCACTTCCTCCAGCATGGAAGTATTGCTAAAATGAAAAACAAATATGGTTGTTCACAGAGGAAGGAGAAGTCCTCGGTTACAGACACACAAGTTTAAGTAAAATTCTTAAATGAATGTTTAGAAGTAGCAACAGGCAATAGAATACAATAGAATTATTGTAGCATTTGAGAGAACTGTCATAATCTCTAGTACAAAGCTTCTTTCCAAGGGTACAAAAATAAAGCATAAGAGGAAGAAAGCAATGTACAAAATTTAGATTTTGGTCTTCATGATCTGAAGTATTCATTTGCCAAAACTGGACAAATATTTGAAGCATTCTTTTAGGTTGCAAAGAGTGGAATAATTTTTAATTCTTTGTCTAAAAAAACCCAAAACATCACAAATCCCTCTCAAATGAAGGCATGGTTTATAAACACAGATAAAGGATATATTCCTTTTTAGGGAAAATTTTGTAAAAATTTTCAGAGAGAATACTCCAGAGTGTGAAGTTTTTGAGTAGCAATGTGAGAACTACTCCTCTACTGGCACTGCTAGTTTTGGAAAAACAAATATGCCTACGACTTTGATGCCATGCTGACTATGTAAACTATATATATTAATGTATTATATTATGTTTTCAATCCCAAAGCTGAGTTCAGAAAAATTAGGGGACAGATTCTTGACTTTTTCCTCCCATAATGAGGAATTTTTCCTGAAGTTTTACACAGGACAGTGTTTGCTAAATTAATACACATTAGCTACAATGAAAAGATAAATGTGCTGCATACCTTCATGTTGTTCAAACACCTTGCAATGCATTTTGCCACCTCCATTAGAGTTCAAGATCAATGAAGCTACCATTAATGGCTAATTAGTAAAAATAAACCATGTTTTTCAGGACCACAGTGACTACTTGATGAGATGCAATATTGGTCCACTCTGCACAGGCAGCGTTGGGGACTGTAAGCAGAATCTCCCCTCCCAGGGAATAGATGCAGTATCTACATTCCAGTTCACACACACACATCTCCACTAAATGCTGCACCCCAGGCTTATCTGGACAGCTCAGACCTACAGCCCACATCTGCTCTTTGCATTTCGTGCACACATTTCACCTTCTCAAGATTCTGCAGGAGATGAAACATAGATGTTTCATAACAGTTACTATTTACATTTCTGTACTGCTGTCTACTGACTGTTAAAGGGGAAAAATATCTGTAGGAGCAAAACAGGGGATTGAAAGCCACTCGTAACTGTAAACTGCAAATTAAGCTGAAAAATATTAAATAATTATATAAATTGCCTTGGTTCTTTAATACAAAGACTGATGGTATACTCTATATATATATATATAAGATTAAAAATATTCCTTTATATTTGTCAAAGGATTAATAACACCATCCACTATTAAATTATAATTGTTTCTCAGTGAATTAAATGAAAGCAAAATAAAAAAGACTGTTAGCAGAGATCCTCCTCCCCACAAAAACCTTCCTTACCATAATCAGCTACCCAATTTCTGAACACACACCACATTGCCATTTTTTACCATTCTCCTATTCTTATCTGGGCAGCAATGATTTTTGCTTTTAAACAAACAAAAAAAATCTATATTTTGATCATTAAACTTGTGAATTACACTCCTAAATAAACATAGCAATCTTTTTTTCTTCATTTAACTCATAAGGTTTGCCTTTTTTTACTTTCTATCAGTGTAAGCCCAATTTCTGCATGATCAAAGTTGTTTGTTAACTATTTTGGAAATGATATTGCCATACCAGCTTCTAAGTACAGCAGGCAGTTATAATGCACACAGTCATTGCCTTATAATTTGGAAAGTATCTTAGGAAACATTCTTTAGCTCAGTTAATGAATGCTATCAATTAACTATCCTAATTTAGCACACAGATATAAGGATGCTGAATTAACAAAGAGATTTTCCCTATGTCATCTTTTTCCTCCAAATCTAGACTCTTTTAGTAAAATGGTCAACATTTATCTATCCATCTGTAAGAATTTAAGCACTGGAAATTTAGGCAAGGTTAGAGCTTACATTTTTCCCAGGTTTTATATGTTTAGAAAAAATGCTTTGAAAGGAAAATTAGTAGATTCACACACTTTACTTCACACAGCTTATTTTGGGAGCATAATCCAATTAGTTCCATTTTTCAATTTGTTCAATTTGTTTTCTCAACATTACTAATTTCCAATTATTTTTATTTGTGAAAGAAATGCCAATTCCACTGCAAATACAAAAAAATGGCAATTGGGAGCCCTCTCTGTTACTTTTTGCTTGCCTTGGAGACTGTTTTATTGCAAAACACTTGATCATAAGTATTTCCATTTACTTATATCTTCAATTTTATACTTCAGTAGCTGCCTCTTTACCTTCCAGATGTGCTGTCTCTTCCCAGCACACAGGAAAATATGCTGTTATTCTAGAAACTGATTGCTTTTAAGTTATTTACACCAAGTAACAATCCAGGCCAATGTGAAAAAGACTGATAACCAAATTAAATAATATGTTAATTAATATAATAAATATTCCTAATGACTTCTTTTGACTTCAGGAACCAAATCCATGAAGACTGTATGAAAGCCTCCAGTCTTTTATCTAAAAACCAATCAGTCATTGTTGGGCATTCCAGCAGAGAGCAGAAAAGCACAGAAAGCTGTACCTTTATAGTAACCAGTGCCACGTCCATTATTGCACACTGCCTCAGGGTCAGGCTTTTGGCTTCCTCCCGGATCACGTGATCCTGCAAAGCAAGAGAAGGCTGCAGTTGGCTTGGAAAGAGAGACAATATTGTGAATATCTGCTCTCTGCAAAACAAACAAGCATGAAATGCCCCCCAGGGACTGTGATTAACAGGGATTAATTCAGAATCCTTTCACAACAAATGATAACCTAGAGCAATTGTGTTGTTTCTTGAAAACATAGACTGTAGAGAATCAGATCCACTGTTTACTATTGAGCTCTTTTCCCAGGATGCATTATTTCTGTGTTTTGGGGGATGGGGAAAAGGTTAAAATTTAACTTAAATATATTAGATGATACAGAAGTAATTAATTTTCTTAATAAACCTGACAGTTTAACAGATGTTTGTAAATGCCCAATGTTAAAAAAACCCCGTGTTCCTATTAGAAGATGTTAGACATGGAGTGACTACACTCCTGTCAAATCTTTGTCTAAATAAGCAGTCAGTGATTTCCTTAGGTAATATTTTAACTCCTCTAGCAAACTGAACAATCTTTCATAGAGGCCCCAAATACCACATTTCTGTACAAATCTGGAATCCTAATGGCAGGATTGACTGGCAAACAACTGACAGCAGCATCAAACATCTCTGCTGTCCATCAAGTGGAGTCCAGCACTGCAGTGCTGAAGACTTTACTCCAGAGGTACATACTAAGTTTCAATGCACATAAATAGTCCACAGAAAGAAAATTACTGCTATTCTCACCTGAAGGGCTTTTTCAGAACTGGTTACAGAAGCAAAGATACTTTTGTATTTTTTTGGGGATGTTTAATGCTTGTAAGGCCCAATTGTGCAATATGGGAGTGATGGCTCCTTGACCCATGTAGTGATCACTTACTGTATCAGCACAGAGTCTTTTAGTCATAACTTGGTTTTGATGAAACTGTACAATAATTATTCAACCCTGAGCAGTTACTGCCATATTCAATCTTACTATAGTATACTATATCTTATATATATATCTTATTATACTATTATACTTATATACTATTATACTATATAAGAACAAGAATGAGGCATGAGGTTTGGCCTCACAGTCACTGATATTTTCTCCTTTTTTTTTTTCATTAATGCGAGCCATTCACAGCTTCATCTGGCTCCATTACCTTGAGTTTTGACAGTTGTCCAAGATCTTTGGCTGCACTGAATATCATCTGGGGCCCCTGTAATCACATTGAAAATTAAGGAAACAGACTCACAACAGCATGTTTGCTTTTTATGTCAACACAGTCTTATTTTCTGCCAGGACATTGGCCAAAGTCACCGTTTTGCAAAGCTAAATAAAAGTTTCAGTTGCACAGGAGACACATTTTCATTCAGTTGATAAGGCCAAGTGGTTGAATGCCTGCAGCAAGATTCCCTCCAGTATCCTATAGCTGATACAAATATTGCACTTTCTGCTGAGAGTGGTTTTGTGTTCTCCTTTCTGCTATCTCATTTTGTGTTTAATACCAAAAGCTAAGGCTGTGATTGTTCTCAGTGTGTGTCAGTGAGGTGTTTGTCCATAACTGCAGCTCTCAGGTGCTGTGCTAAAATGAACAATCATAGTGGGAAGTGAGCAGCCCTGAGGAACCTGCAAAAACCTGTCTAGAGGGAAACCTCAGCTGATTTAAACACAGCACAGTGGGGTACTGTGAGCCAGAGCCTTTTTTAAAAAAGAAAATATATTGAAATTATGAAGGTACAGCAATATTTTACAACAGCCAAATCCTAGCACGACACCAAAGGCCAATGCCCTCACATTTGTCTCAGACAAACAGAATCCTACTATAATTCCATGCTCACATCTTCTATCACAATTGCTCCAAGCAATATAATTACCAGTGCAGTTACATGGCAGTTCAGCAAAACATAGTTCTGATTATGTGGATTTCAGAAAAAAAAGATTCATCCAACTTACACTGAAGTAATTTTTCATTAGACTTTCTGTTCCAAAGAGTTTCATTTTCCAGAAGTAATTTTGCTTCCTAAATGCTTCAATTGAAGAAAATCTAATATAGAACTACAGCCTAAATCTTCATTATTTTTTAGTAGTGAGAATGGTAAGATAAACATGTATATATACCTATAAATCTATATATATAACAGTGAAAAAATAAACTCCATTTCTGAATGCCTGTGCCTCTCACCTTCAAACAGAAAGAAATACTCGGTGTTAGAAAATCTCTCACAGTATCCTGCTTTTCTGTGATTTTCTTTAATTATGTGTTCGATAGTAAATAGAAGTATCAAAATAAATGGAAATAGTTCTCAATGCCTACCAGAAACACTCTGTATAGAGGCTACATCTAAGGAAACTCACCTCTGCACAGGTTGTCCTAGCAATAATTGATCCTGCATAAAGCTAATAAACGCTCCTAACATGTGACGGAAAATGCAGTAACCCAACTGAAATGCTATTTATGTATTTGCAGATACACTTTGCACTAAAAAGTTTGAAAAACAAATTAGAGATCTCAGAAACATAAATTCGAAACTTATTGACAGAGAGGTTGTTTCTAATTATGCATACTTAACAAGGTCATGTCAGTGACAAATTCAGTGTCTGTCACACAAATTCATATCATACAAATTCAGTGACTGGAGTCCTGGCCATGATCAGCTCTACTCTAGAATTTTTAATAGTTCAGGTAATTTAATTACTAGCTCTGCACCATTTATACATTTTCTATTAGAGTTTTTCCTGCCTGTCCAGCAATATTCTTTCATGCATTCTCAATATATTATAATAAGATTTAATGATATGCCTTTAACTTATGGACCCTGACCAGCAGCTTTTTAGCAGCTGAAGTGGTACCACAGGATGTGTAACAGCCAAGTGGCCAAAGGCACACTGTGGCAATATCATGATTAGCTTGTCATAAGATGGTCAATTTATTTTAAACAAGATTGAAAACAAGAAGAATTAACAGTTATGTCATTGAAAAAGCCTCCAAGCCAGGGTCTCTTTGTTGATCCTTGGACAGGATCAGATTTCACTGTTGCCCTTGGCTCAGCCTCCACAGTTCACATCAGGCCATGCTCACAGGAGTCTCCTGTGCAGCACCATGTGTGCAGCTCTGTTCCCTCCTCTCAGCAGGCTGGAAATGCAGCTCTGCCCAAAGAGGACCTCCTGTCATGTCTGCTATTAAAATACCCCAAATCTTTAGTGCTATATTTGGCTTAAGCTTCCTGATGTTAATTAAGTGCTGCCTCAAAATGAGGAACGGCACAGCAGGCAGGGCTGGAGGATGGGATGGGGCATCCCTGGCTTTCTCAAACCTACGAAAATGGAAGTGATTGAACTTCTGATGTGACTAGGAAGGGCAAGGAATACTCTTCATGTTACTGTGCACAGGGAAGTCGAGAGAGAAATCAGATTTAAAACTCCTTGTATGGGAGCACATGACTGCATTCTTTCACATGACTGCATTCATAAAAATTGCTCTGAGTTGGGGCAGGCAGTAAATGAAGGAGCCAAGTCTTCCTCACCAGCTATGAGCAAGCTGCTGCACGACTCTGAGACACCAGAGAGCAACGCAGTGCCTGCACTCCAGGAGTTACTACTCCTTGTGGTAAGGTACAGAACAGGATAGTGGCAGATTCCTTGGCAACACCTGATCAGGCACAATATTACAATCCTCTATATCAACTGAGAATTACTCTGGAACACTTACGGTTTGGTCTGTCAGTGGTGGAAGCACAATTTGTTTTTCTATTTTGTTTAAGACTAACTTCCAGAGCTCTTTCAAAACCCGTTTCAGAACTGTCTTCTCACAGATTTTTGCAGAGACACTTAAACTGGAATGAAACACAACCACAAACCAGTCAACAAAACTAGCATTAATGCTTCAGAGGTGGTATATCATGCTCATATTAATAGCCATTAAGGTTTATATTTTCTCTACTAATAAAAAATTTTCAGTAGCTAAATTATTTTGCAATATTATCAGTAAATATTTTTGGTAAAAAGACTTGCAGATGACAAACTCATATAAATCTCCACTATCTAATTTAATGCTTAGTATATCACTGATGCATATTTATTGAAAATGCAAAATCTTAATGAGTTATAAAGTTTGATGGATGACACAATTTAGCACTCCCATACCCCTAAATTGAAGTTTTAGTATATAATTTGTTTATGTCTTAAAAATAAAGAGCAACTGTCTCTCTTGTTTTGTATTTCTGGGATGTAGAACTGGTTGCTGACAGCTAATGCAAATTCACAGCTACTGTTTGGAAGCATTTCTTTCTATATCCTGACATGTCTGAGCAATCTTGCTATCTATTACTTACAGTAAAATTAAATTTTTGGACCACCTTTTCCATCTTCACTTTGAAAACTTTTGTCTGGGGAAAACCTGCATAAGGAACCAAAGGGGTGTGTAACGTGTGACTGGAGACCTTGAGCACAGGACCAGTGCCAGGCTGCCTGTCCTCACAGCCACTTCCACCAAAAGGCCACTGGAGTTTGACAAGCACCAGTGACCAAGGACATCAATGTGCTTCCAGATGTGCCTGGGCTGCACATGGTTTTTCAGAACTTGTCACTGTTGAATGATGATAGCATAAGTTATGCTTACTTACAGAGGCCAGAATGAATTTGCAGGATCCTCTCAAAACTTAACATTTTAACAAATAATAATAAAAAAAAATCAAGCTGCTGCTGGTTTTTGGTGACAGTGAAGTGCATATCAATAAGCAGTGGAACATTGGGTACAAGCCTAGAACAAATGCCAGACAATTTCAGTAGGGGAATTACTTCTGTTCCTTTGTTCAGCATAATCTTCATAACACAGCCTGTGGAGGAGAGACCGTGCACCGGCTCATCTTCAATGACTCCAAACATGACAAGCCATGGAAAGACAAGCCTGTGGCTTATGTAAAAATTGCTCAGTGTAAGTAAACAGGTTAGGCATGGGATTCTGCACACAGTGAATACTAGAAATATTAAAGATACTATAGAGTGCTTGCAGGTATCAGCAGTGCCTCAGAGTCAAACCCAGTGTGCCTGACTGCAGCCTCCAGCTCCCCGTCTGCCACGCTTACGTTTTGTCCAGGGAATCCATGAGAGGCCGAAGCACAATCTCAGCATCAATGGCTGCACTGTTCTTATTGGCTGCTGCATTCCCATTGCCTCTCATTTGATTCAGTTCATTGCTCATTTGTCTTACACAGTCTTCAATAACAAATTGGAAACTATAGGATGGAAAAAACCAAGGAGAATGAAAGAATTCTGTGAGAGAAAACAATGATGATTTTGCATCAGGTTCTTCAACAAGACTTAAATATTTTCTGCAGTGATGCAATGTTCAAAATTAAAGATACTGTGGTGTTACAGTCTGAAAATAAGTTCTACTGAGAATTATAACCCATATAAGTGATTCATGCCATGTTTTGATCTTTCCAGTGCCTTGCTTCCATTCTGTCACAATTTTCATACCCTTGTAGGTGTGCCAAATATTTATTTTCTGAAAGCAACAGAGGTATCAGAATCTATAGGTTAGATGTTATTGACTACCAGCTAGGAACAACTTAGATTTTAATTTTGGTGTGAAAGGGTGATACAACCAGGTGATGATAAACAATTTTTCTCTTGATAGTTAATAGGAACCAAGCTTTGATATTCTTCTTGAGGTAAAATCAAAAACTCCTACTGATTCTGCCCCGTTTGGCTCAATTTGACTTTTTCCAGATTTCACACAGTCAGTGGATCAGAAGGTTTGTTACTTCTTTGCAACTACACAGAGTTAAAACACTTGGACTGTTCAAAATAACCTTTCCCAAAAAACCCCTTGCTTAGAAGCACTCAGACTCTACCTCCTGGGAGGAATCTTTTTCACTTCAAGGTGACTGTGAATATCCTTCCTCCTCAAGTTTGTATCTACTCTGAAAATGGTTCTGTTTCCTAACTGATCTGGCTGAGTGTCTGACAGTCCTTAAGTGCTGTTGATGTGATAGTCTTTGGACAACATATTGACACCAAGCAGAAGAGCAGTTAATCAGTCACCAGTTCAGAGGCAGAAAGAGTCTCTGCACACACAGTAATTTGGTTTTTGGGTTGATTTGTGATGGATTGAAATGGTTTAGGATTAGTTTATGAAGAGAAATGCAGGACAGAGGCCAAAAATATACCAAGCTTGTTAAGGTGAAAAGATAAATGGCAAAGATTAACTTGAGGGAAGGGAAAGAGAATTTACTGTGACAGAAAAGAAACAATCAGTTATTCCAGTGACATGGCTAATTGTAAAAAGAGAACACAAACCTCCATGCGAAATCACTGGCAAAATCAGAAACTTTTCCAAATGCACTTGGACATACGCTTACCTACACACCTTAAAGCCCTAGATAAAATCCACACGAGACAGCTTGTGAAACTGCTCATGGAAATTCTTGGGACCAGTCCCTCCAACAAAAGCCAAAATAATGCATTGCCTTTCCTGACATTAGACATCTTTCCAACATTGTTAACCTCACAGACCCAAGCAGTAAACCGACCCATGAGGAATGTTCTAGCTATGTGGAGCATGTCCTACACTGAGCTATTCTGGGTTTGCTTTTGCAGAAACCTAGTTGGCTCATTCAGAAAGAAGCCCTGGAAAGAAATAATATTCATGCACTGTCAATGATCTGAGAAGCAGAGCCTGGGAGCAAAAGTACAGCAAGACAATACAGCAAACTAAGCAGACTCAGAGAAAAGCAGACTGTCCACCCAGACTGCTCATCGATGGATTAAACAAGCAACTACAGACTTTGCTTAATGAGCACCACTACAGCACTAATTCCCTTTACTTGGATTGCTTTCTAATTTGAAGCAAAAGTAACTTGCTGCTTCTTATACCACAAGCACTGCTGGCACAGCACCACACTCATTCAGGACTGCAGTGTGCACTCTGACTAATGAAAGGTTTTGAGAGTAAGGCTCAGTAGACAATTTTTGAAGAGCCACAGGCAAGCAAATGATTCACAATGACCACTTGAAGCAGGCCAAACACAGGCAGATATCCCTGGTTGAAGGAGGCCACTTGGAAAAAGCTGTCAGTCTCAGGAAGTAACACAAACATGGTCAGAGAGGAAAGTTTAACATACAACATCAGGCAAGAAAAAACCAGTGGCTTTGCTTTCCAAAAAACAGAACAAAAGCCATCAGCATCATCTCTGTAACACGTTCACGCCCACAGACGATGTCCAGCTGTCTTTACAGCGAGGTTAACATTATTCGTTTCAGTCTAAACACATACATACACAAATACACACCACTCCATCAGGGCAGGAGCAAGTCATGCCTCAGGACATCCAAATAACAACCCAGACTTCATCAACAAGGGAAATCTTTTGAGCAGGATTATTTCTCTAAGGTTTGCAGTGAAATGGGTTTGTTACCTTGCAGCATACGTTACACTGAGTTCATCCAATACATTGCTAAGTTTCACCTGAAGTTCTTTTAGAAGAACACTAGCTTCAGGATCCAACTGCAAAGAGATAAATAAGATTATATTTTATTGATACATTGGGTTTCTGGGGTTTCCATTACAATCAATGAGTTAGGAATTATATGCAAAGATACACTGCACTATGGAAAACCAAATGTGGAAACACCTGCTGCAACACAGAATAGCTTCAGTAGGCTCTGAAATACAATTATCATTTTAAAAATATGGAAAAAATCATTGATTACAGTAGGGAATATTCATATTGTTAGAAATCAAAACTGTGCCATTGAACAAATGACTTTCTGTGGGATTGTGGAAATGGTGTTGGCAGCCACAAGGAGAGAACTACCATTATCAGGCCAGTGGTATTCAATAAGGCACACCAGGAGAAGGATGCAGGAAAAGTCAGTGCTTGTGTTAAAAGTAATGCAGATGCCTTCATATTTTTATTATTTTTGTACATTTCACTACGATTGGTATATTTTTTGTGATTTGCATTGAAGTTGTTTCCATATTTCATATGTTTCCATAATGCAGTGTAAAGTTAGAACAGCCAGCACTGAAAAAGATGCTTGAAGACTATCCATGCCAATTCTACTGACAGTGTGTGGGAAGGGACTCTACCAAATTTCAGTACTGCTGTTTCTAAAAGCCATTAGGGCAGACAAAATTCAAGCACATTCTTATGCTCTGATAAAGGTTTTCTAAACATAGGAAGAAAGTTAATGCAGGGGAGAAATATGCTTTTACATTTACAGGGATGAGGATCCATGCATAGATATTTAATCAAAAAGGTACCCTGCTGATATTGATCAGCAAACTTGTTTATTTGCTATGGATTCTTTTACAAATAAAAAAGAACTTTTTTTTTTTAATCTCCTTGATCTTTAGCACTCAGGAAAACTTGTTACAGTCCATTCTGGGATATGACAGATGATCATCAGGATCAACAGCTGAATATGAATGAAGAGCTGATGTTCCAGGTCTTTCAGCTGCCTACATCCCAGTGTTAAGGAATGATTTTCAATGATAACCCTTAATTTGTGGATTCAGTTGTGCAGCAAGGTCAGGTACAGATCTTCTGACAATTTCAAAGGACACTGCACATTTAGAATACATAATCAGGGCTATATCTCTTTTTGTTTCTCTGTCTTTCAACTGCATGAGTACTGTTTGATGCTTATTTTTCCTCTAGTGCTTCAGAGCACCATGGTGCAGCAGGTCAGTTCTTTTCTGAGGCAAGGGAAAGCTGTCACAGCACCTTGGATAATTTACATGAGACTACACAGGAATTCTACAGCAAAGCAAACTGAAATAGATCCAATGATCTACTGTGTTTTTAATCTTAGACAATCCTTTATCTCCTTAGAGGTTATATGTGGGTTAAAATCATAGAAAATCCAAGATTTTCACTACAGGTTTTGACAATAACCTGAAATAGGTGACAAGGAGGAATCACCACACATCCTTTAGAAGATATTGAGTGTTGTGTAGCACTCTTCTAATCTGAGAAGCTCCTATTTTTCTTATTACTGTAAGTACTTACTGTGACTACTTACTGATTAAGTTTTGAATTACTTTGCATTGAGAGAACTTCTGTTGCTTCTGTATATCTTAGTAGTGTCCCTGGCAGATACACTTTGACAGTTCATACACTTAAAGTGATTGCTTTCCTTTGTATGAAGAGCAGGAATTAAAAAGCTAATTTTACCGCAATGTCTATATTAGTAAAAAAATTAAGACTTTACTATCGAAGGCAAAGATTTCTCCAGGAAATGCATTTCACTAGGGAATTATACTGTCTCTTTTGGAGGGATGGATACAAACCCCGAATTTAATAGAATATAAACATTTAACAAACACTGAACACACAGGCATTCACGCTGAACATGGTACATGTCAAAGAAAACACAAAATACCAGGCAAGCAGAAAACTCAAAATTTTTTAGCAGACCATGCACAAACTAGAGAATCACCTTGTTACTGGGCCTACAGAGATCAATGCAGTTTCTTTCCATCAGAGGTTGTTAGGATAACCAGAAAAGACAATGTACCTGCTAAATTCACCTGGAATTGAGCTTAGTCCAGCCAAAATTTGATTAAATGCTAACGCCAGATTGTGGACATTACACACATTCTAGAAGGGTGCATGCAACTGTTCAACATTTTAGAGGCTCTGTGCTCACAAATTGCATGAACAAGTTTGTGTGTGCACAGCTGGAGGCATCTGGCAGCACCTCCAGCCCGGTGTGTCCACATGCTCATGCCCATCGATGCGCTGGCACGGGGGGAGCGCGGCACAAAGAGGTATGCGGGCCATGGTGGCATCACTAAGGAGATGTCAGCAAGATTTTTAAATGCTGCTTCTCTTTAAGTACTGGAAAATACGGTGATTTGAGTGTCTCACCAGAACTAAAATGTGCACTTTTCATTTTATTTTATCATGTGCCTACTGTGTGCTAATGATTGTCCTCGGGCATCATCCAAATATGGCACAGCATGACCTGCTGCCTTTTCCTGATACGGCAGAGCTAAGATGGAAGCATGGAAGTGACACCAAAGGCAATGCTGATCAGCATCTCAGATGATGTCATAGAGGGATATCCAGACATGAAATGAGCTATTTATGGTGTTGGGGAGTTCTCTTTTTCTCTTCAAGTCTCATTTACTTCTTAGAGTTTGATGAAGAAGGAATGAAAACTAACAATCTTCCCTGAACATTCTTCAGGAAAATAAAAAGCAAAAGGCTCTACTTGAGCTGATTATTTTGGGGAAGGAAACCCCAAACTAACAAAAGCCAACAATAAAACCCAGCTGTGATTGTCATTACTGTACCATATCTCATTTAAGCACCAAAAGAGAAAAGACAAAGCATTTACCCCTTGGAAAAATGTGTTCTGGATTCCATTCACAGCTCCCAGCATATGTGGACTAGCCCAAAAATACACTGGAGTAGGTTGCTCAGGTTTCAAAACTGGTTTTTTTAAAGGAGCAAGCTTATTTCATTAATAATGTGTAAATCATACTTTTCTATCGATTCTTAATATTCTTGGCATTTCTAGGCTCATATTTCTGTTATTTTGCCATGTTCTTAAACAGCAGAAATAATTTTTACCCACAAGGGAATATACTCATAAATTTGTTAGTACACTACGTAGGATCTGTTGATTATGTATTATCAAAGAGATAATTAGAAGTTTCACTTTTTCTGAATGCCACACAAAAACTGAAAACACATTTTCTCAACAGCTGAAAAAATGAGAGGTATTTGAACATCATAGTTTCCAAATTCTGCCTGTCTAAAACTGAATTTTTTCACACAGACAGGCCTTGGAAAAGAGTTAAAAAACTGATGAATTTGGCTGCTTTCAGTATGTTAGATTGGGGTATTTCCTGCTGTAATTTAATGTGTGCTAGTATGGACATAATCCTGTTAACTGCAAATTTGGTGGTGTTTCTGCAGGAAACTGCAGAGATGCAAATTACTTTTGCATGAGTTAAATGGAACCTCTCTAATCTGAATTCCATTTAGCTGCAATTTCACAGGTCTAATTATTTATAGTTTCCTAATGGGACCACCTGGTTACTTCTGTTCAGAAAATACTTTTACATATTTTCTGTATATCTAGCAAAGATCCAGGATTTGTCAACTCCATCATTTTAGTGTATTTTATGTCTCTGACAGACATCACCCTTCCTCCACTCACACCCTTGGGATATTGAGGTGTGACATCTTTGGCTGCCGCTGCTCTGAGTGCACTGAGAAGCGCTTGGGCCTGGGTACAAGATGTAAAGATGCACACTTTAGAATTATTCTGCTGAAGTCTGGTCCTCTGTCACCCCATCTAAGTCTTTAAGGCCACATACAGATTCCTATAGGAATTCCTAAGCTTTATATGTAAAGTTGAAACTGAATTTACCAAGGTGGGAATATGATTTATCTACAGTTAATATAATACTGTCATACATAAACAACCTCCTTTTGTTTTACACCTTTTTTTTTTTGATCTTAATTACTGAAACTCATTTCTGCCATGTTCTGTCATCTGGTATAAAGCAACACAAGCATTGGCTTCTCTTCTTTCTCTTTTATCAGCTTCCAGCTTGTCAGACATGAAAAAAATATTAGTGTAAATATATGCATTCCTTTTGGATGAAACAGACAGGAGCTAAACCAAAATTCTATGATGATGATCTGTTCCCATGTTTTTGGACTTGATTTCAAAAAACCCAAACAAACAGTGGGTTGGATGCACTTTACTACTCTTTCTTATGGCAGACTGTTCTCATTGATGATTTGTAAGTACCTCCCCTGCTTTGCTGCAGCAGAGGAGGACAGTTAATAAAGAAGCTCATCTTGTTCAGATTATTTTATTTTAATGGTGGGGGTTCTGAGAAACCAGTTTTTTCTCTATTTATAGAGCTCCCTGCCTGCAATGTGCAATAAGCCTACTCTGAACAGAGGGACTGCTGCTTGATTGTGGTTATTTTGACTGCACAGTTTGAAAGACATACTGCTCACAGTGTGACACTGAGGAGATTAACAGCATTTAATTTTTCTTAGAATTAGTCTTGCTTCAACTGAAATAGGTCTCATTATTTGGCTGAAAATCATCTGACTTTTATGCCCTCCATAAGTGAAATATTAAACTGTTTTTTCCCTTCAAGGAAACTGCTTACAGATTTTATTGCTGGCTTTGTTTCTAATAAGTACCAGTTCAATAAGCCAAATTGGCCATTAGCAGTTGTGCCTTTGGAATAGTGAGGGGGATAAGTATTCCAACTGGAGGAGGACAAACATTTTAGTGGCATTTTGATATGGGTGAAAAAAAAATTGAACATGAATGTGCTTTTCTTCAAGAAATTGCCCTAAAAGTCTGAATGTATTTTTAAGACCTCTTCTCTTAGACTGTGAATCAATGATGCACTTAAGGCACCTAACAAAGGGATTACAGAAAAATATATCCAAACTGTCTCCATGGATTGTGTTGCACCCTATTTGTAGGAAATTCTGCTTTGATACTGCAACACCCTTAATAATTCATCCTCATTAACATCAAAAGGAAACCAAAAAGGATGAGAAGTCGTAAGAACTTTTGAAAGAAAACTGCTATGAAAAATTCCTAATTTTAAAAATTATTATATAAGACAGTAGGAACAAATGAAGAACTAATATTTTCTTGTGGAAAAGGGGACTTTTTAGAGATACAAGCAAATATTCTGGTTAAAATAATTTGATGTAAATAGACATAAAATGTGACGCAGCTTTCCTCTGCCCTTGTTATTATCCCAATTCATGGACATTTACCTGTTTTCATGACATTCAAAATTAAGATGGGATCCAAGACCTAGTACAAAACTACTTTGCACAGAACATAAAAGCATGGAGGACAAGATTACTTGTAATATTCAGAGATGGGAAAGAGTATAATAGGAACCACAAAAACAGCCACTTGTGGATTATGAATATCTATTTCCCAAGTTTGATAAGAAATTTGCAGTGACAAAGCTGCAGAATTTATTTCCTGTTATCTGGAGCAGGATTTTTGCTGTGGCAGCTTCAAGGAGCTGTTCCTGGCTCAGCAGAACCTCCACTCCCTGGAGTGACTCTGGAGCTGCATCTGGAGGCTGCAGTTCCTTGCATGGCACTGGGGACCCATCTCACCTCTGCAGGGTCCCACTGGGGATGTGGAAATATCAAATGCTCTGTTTTCCAGTTTTCTCTGTAGTGTGGCCACATTAGATCAAAGTTTTGTGAATCTATCAAGCTACAGCCTCAAGAAGAAAAAGGATGATATATGCATAACTTATTTTTTAAACTCAGCTACTGATAGTATGGGTAGGATATTCATGTTCTAAACATTGCTTCTCAACAAGCAGACAGGATTTTTTTTTATGGCTTGAAGATGTGTTACTTTCTTCATCATGTTTCACCACAGTAAAAGAATACAGTCAGAAAGTTATTGAAGCACTGTTTATGTCCTTTTACTGTTGGACAGGACTTCAGGCACTTTTAAATCTTCTGAAATGAAAAAGGGGGTAGAGCTGAGGATGTTTTGAACTGTTGAATAACAGCTTTGGTGCAATGGTATCTTGAATACAAACAGGCCCCCAGATACTGAAAAGTGCACTTAGAATGTTTTATAGATTTTTTTTAAAACTCTGAAACTTTGCACTATCTGCCCAGTAAAACATTTCAGTTTAGTGTCAACTGAATGCCCAAGCATAGCTCTTTTTGATTTTAGATCATAGGGAATTACACAAATGCATCAATGGAAATAAGTAGAAAATGTGACTGTTCTTAGCCTTAGAAAATATGGTCAGGAATAATAAAAGATGCTTACTATCACAAACCTCATAAGAGAATCTCTCTCCTTCTTTCTTCTGCTCAGTGGATTGCAAGTCAAAGGCATTAGACAAAGACAATGACACATTACAGACAAAACGTACTGATACAGAAAAAGCAAAGTACAGTCCAATACAAACATTAAAAGAAAGCTGGCACTACAGATTGCAACATAAAACACCCAGTGCTGATAGAACATTACAGATCATTAGCATGTGTCTGGGAAATAGAGTTATGTCATTCCAACATTTTCAGGACAGTAAATAGGTCTTGTAGATTTTTTTTTTTAAAAAATTTGATTTTCTTTGCAAGTAGAAGTGAAAGCTTTGACTAGACTGCAAATATGGTGCTAATGATCTCTAAGGAGCTTTGAATGAACCTGGGAACAGATAAGACTCACCTCCTTCCCTCCCATGGACTCAAACATTTTCTCCAGCTGGACTCTCAACTGCTGAATGTTGTTCATCAAGATACAGGCCTATAGAGAGAGCACCAAACGTGAGACTGTGCACAACTAATTCTTCAGCAGCCCTACATTCAGAGAACTAGAGAATCATTAAGGTTGGAGAAGATTTCTAAGACCATCTTCCTTCATACTGCTGTGTTATTTAGAGGAACTTCCACTGCTGCCTGTCCTTCCTCCTTAACTGACCCCTTTCATATCCCAGAATTTCACATCCTCAGCTATCCCAGGTAGATTCTAGTAACACTTAATACAGCTACATCTGGTGGATTAATGCAATAAGCACATCATCATCATCATGATCCCATGGAGATCAGAGGCAACAATGCTCAAAGTGCTTTGGGAGTGACAACAGGCTGCAGGAAAGGCATTGCCACATTGCTTGCTAGACCCAGTCTTTGCAGAAAACTCTGACAACACTGTACCACAGATAATGGCTGATGCTTAAGTACTTTAATAAATCAGGAGGCAGTTAATAACAGAACAATATTTTAGAAATATACATTTTTGCATTACTTGAAAAGCTGGTGAATAAATTAGGCAATAGAATTCTGTAATCATATTATTTTAGTCTAGAAATGTGGCTGTTTAAGCTCATTTTTTAAAGGTAGAACACTGTGCAAAAAGCCACTGTGCCAAAGACACCAATTTCTGTATTTATAAAAGGTTAAAAGTAAATTGTTAATAAAATTAAGGAGCTGGTTACAAAAGTCATGCAAGAAAGAATCTATTACTAGAATCTTGTGTACTTATATGACATTATATGCTGGTTTGTTATGGTGCAGATGAAGCAATCAGAAAATACTAAAAGAACTGTGGCTGGCCAAGGCTAATGTGTTCTAGTGCACGACTGGATTAATTTAGACACTGAAGAAATGCATTTCAATAAAACTAATATAGTTTTTTTCAGACAACGAGGTGGTGGTGGAATGATTTCGCTGATTGATACTCATTCGTACCTTTCTAGTTAATAGCATGTTCCAATGATGAGCTAAAACATTATGGGATCAATAACATGATTTAGCTTTAATTATTAATGCATTATTCTCATAGGCATTTGGTGTCACAGTCCTTTCCACTGAAGGACTCCATAAATCCACTTCTATTTGTCTATCTACCTTCTATTAATTTACAATCACTAAGATTGTAACCCTCCTTTCCTGTACTATCTCCTAATTTCTAACAAATGAATTATTTTGGAAATTATCCACTGCATGTTTGTGGTCATCTTGTAGTTATTTTATAACTTTAATACTGAAATGATTAACTAGTATTCTTAACTAATTTCACTTATTGCAGCTTTTACACATCACTGTAAGTAGCTATGAAAACATGCTGACCTCGCTCCATTCATGTTTTTTCATATAAAGAAGTGATTACATTTTCAAAAAGTACAGTAAGTCACTTAAAGGTAATTTCTGAGGCAGAAAAAAGCCACAGCTTCTTACTCACCACATTTTCTTTATCACAATAGGAGCTGAAGTAACTTGAAATAATTGCAGCATACTGAACAAGTACTTTGTTGATAGTCTAGAAGAGAAGACTCTTTTAAATGGTGAATTTCATAATGTAAACCAAAAATAATAAAAGAAGAGATTTGTATAAATGGTAGGTTTTACAGGTGCTTACACACATAGTATATTATATTTTTTAGATTTAATATAAACAGTCCTGTGAGCACATTTTCAAATCCCTGCACAGCAGATGGTGGGTAGGTCTAAATGTAAAGCAATCTTCAATAGCAGAGATAATTTAATTTTAGCAGTACTGTTTTTGAGAAGCACAGAGAACTCTACTCCTTGCAATGTACTATATAATTAATGGAACAGTAGCAAGCTCAAAAAATCCTCCAGGGTGACAATACATAGACTAGAAATATAATGGATATATAAGACAAAAGGAGCACTATTCAAAGCCTGGCAATATGAGTTACCTTACCATAATAATGTAAATAAGAACTCTGCAAATGGAGAATTGTTGTAATGAAAGAACAGAATTAAATGTAAATGTGAACTTTTCTAAAACCAGCAGGACTATAGTGGGAATTCAAAGCTGATAAGGAAATGTAACTATCCAAATTGAAAGCTGGCAGAGCTGAGTTTATCAAGCAGCATGTGAATAACCACCTCAGCACTTCAAACAAAAATACCTTATTGCCACACCTTGAACTTTCCTTCACTTGCACTGCCTAATCAGCTAATTGCATTTCAATGAATGCCTCCATTAATGGAGCTGCAATCAGTTCTTAGCAAGATAACAATTGATATACACACATATGTATAAAACACATAAATGTGCAGTCTCAGAATGGATAGAAATTTTCAAACTGGTAAACTGTTTTGACAAAACCCAGCCTTGAGCCACAGCCAGCATGTCTTTCTGAGGATCCCAATCAGATAGAAAACACTGATTCTAAAAAGCATTGGGATCACTCAGCTTTTAAGTACATGGCAACACAGTGTCATTCTCTCTGAGGCTTAGTTGAGATGCATTGACTTTAATTTACCTTTGCAAATCTTCTCATTAAATGAGATAGTGCTTCTGGATTAGGACACTCCAACTTCTTAATAATCTCAAAGCTTTGATTGAGCTGTGTGAAGACATCAACCACAGAACAAGAGAAGAGGGCATGATCTGACGTTTGCTGGAACTAGAGAGAAACATTCAGATGTTAATATTTGTTCAGAGATCAAAATTGTATTCATTGATTCTTATACTTGAAATTCCTCCTAGAGTCATAAAAAGTAATAATAACAAAGTCTCCCTGGTAATATTAAGAAATGTGGCTTTTCACTTTTCTGATACTTTTGAACCTCTTAAAAATAAAACCAGAATTTTTGCTCATGATATCATTATCACATGATAGGTTAATTAAATGATACCATAGAGTAAATTCTGGGGAGATTTAGGCAGAGGGAATTAGAACAGGAATTTCTCTACAAGGTATCTTCCAAAAGCTGTTATCTTCTCAAGTCTAAGAAGGATGTTGTGGGACCAAATATACTTCTGGTTTTGTAATAATGTATGTCTTAGTACTTTATTTATTCTCTTCTTTAAAAAGTAAAAGCTCACCCCATCTTTTTTGTCTCTTTCTAGTGCTCCATGAAGAAATTCCATTGAGACGTCCTCATTTTCATCCAGCCACTGAATGACAAATGGTTCAAACCACCTGAAAATTAAAAGCAATGTAAAGTAGGTGGGTTTCATAAAGATCCCAAGAGGAGAGATTGGCACCTTCTGTTTTCATGTCTGTTCTAATTACTAAAGATTCCAACAACTCTGGAAAAGTTTTTGTCACCAAAATGCTGCAGCTACCAAAAGGCTTTTCAGGCTTTATTTTCACAATACTGTAACTGGCGTACCCTGGTGATGTAAAATTACCAGTAGCCAATTCTCTACAGTGAAACATGGCAGGTATGCACCTTCCATCAATATTGGCTCTTTGGTAATTTATTTTTTTATTTGTGTATGAAATAACTTGTGTATAACTTTGTTCTATTAAAAATCACTGTGTTTTATCTTGCTTTCATTTATTTAAAAAAAATACATAATGACAGGCCTCAAATCTCAGCAAACCAGCAGACTTGCAGAAGATTAAGGATAACTCATATAGGACAGAACTGAATGTATTTATTGCAGGGAGACAGGTGAAAACAAAACCAGCAGCTGAGTGTTAACCCAATGCAGTGAGAAGATTTCAGTAGTACATCCCATTAGCATTACAGCTTTATCCAAATTTGGTTATAAAACAAATGCAGGGACCTACAGCTAATAGTGCTGCTGTTCCCACACCTCATACCCTCCTCAGACATTTTTTGACCAAAGCATTTTGTCATCTCTGAAGACCTGGAGTTACAACAAGAAACCTATGAAATAGCTAATTGCACATTTAACACCTGCACTGTTTCACTTGATAGAATGAAGAATTAAAGAGAAGTGCAAAATGTAGTTGTTGGTGCCACACACCTTGAGATCTTGCACAAAGCTGAGCATAAATATTTGACCAAAATAAACCTTGCAGGAAGGCCAGACTCAGGGAAGCCTTCCCAAAACAGCACTTACAGAGAGTATTCAGGCACTGCATCCTTGAAAGCAGAGAGTTCTCGCACATATTCATTATAAAACCATTTCACTTTGAAGTGCAGATTCATATAATCTGTGCTTTTGCATAATCGCTGCTTTTCGTGTTCTGTAATAGAAGGAGTGGAAATAAAAGCTCTTAATAGCATTCTAACAGTAAATAACGTTCTTGTGCCTCAGTGCACCGGTGACATAATAATACAGGACTTGCATTTTAAAGCATAATTGGTTTGATTTTTCTAGAGGTAGCAATACCCACAGTTTCAGTTTTCAGGATCTGAGTACCCTTAGGAAAAACAAAATAAACCAAAGACCAAACCACAAATTAGGCTTCTTCCCTCTCTTCACTGCAGTGAGAAAAAGGCACAAATTTGCTGAATTCCAGTTCTTTATATCCTTCTTTGGCTGTTAGAAAATGGTTAAGAAGCTTTTGAGTGTCAAGCTAGAAAAGACAACCATAGAAGTGCAGTAGCCAGAGGAAGTAACACCTATAAATGCCAGTCCTACATGAATCTGTGCAACCTGCATTCAGAGCTAAGAAAAAGAAAGAGAAGACTCCACAGCTCTACAGCCATCTGATTTATGCACAAGTAAAAAAGATGCTTTAATAAAGTGTTTTTAAAGTTTTTCAAATGGACTTCACCTTCTCAGTGTCCCTTTGTTTTCCACATATTGAATATGCCAATGGAAGTGGGTGGCAGAAGTCATGGAGCCACTACTTTCTGCATTTTTGAAGTCTGATTTAATTTGTCTGGAACAAATGCCCATCTTTCTTCCAGGATTTTGATCTATGTTTTAGCTTGTACACTATGCTCTGCATTGTTCACCCAGCCACTGCAGACCTGGACAACTCCACTCCTTCTCTCCCTTAGCTAACAGGCACTTTATCCTTGCTCAAATCTTTCATTTCCTTCTCCCTCAGCATGAAACCAGGGATCCACAAGCTTTGGGTGGAATAATCATACCTTTGTTTGCTGATCACAGCTTCCTAAAATCTCCACAGATTTCATCTGTTTGAGATATCATGTCACTTGCACATTCTTCCCTAAGCAAAAAAGTAATTTCTTTTCCCAGCTCCCTTAAAAAATGACCTAATATAGGTGCTCAGCAGGAATATGTTCTTGTGTAAATATTATGTATTAAGAACTTAGCAATTTCAAACCTCCTTTTTGCTCCTTACTTCTGCTTGCTTTGCAACACAGCTTTATACAAATCTCATATATTTGGATAGGAACCTAATTTTCTGTAACAGCAGAAGCATCCCATCCTCTGTCATACACTGAATGTGGCATTGGATTCTGTCAGTGAAAGTGCACTGTGAATGACACATTCTGTGTTTTCAGATCCAGCCAGGTACATTAGAAGGAAATGTTTAGTTTTATTATTATGCCAAATCAGCACTCCAGTACTACCCATGCCATCTGACAAGTGTTTCACATGCATTTTATTATGCAGTGAGTTACTAAGTTTCGTACAAATCAGCTTATGAAGTGCTCCTGTGGGCTTTCATTGCCTTTTTAGCATTGCAGTAGCATTTTCACCTTCAGTGCCTTTCCATCACACTCAAGAAAAATCACTAAATCAGTTTCTAAATGTTGTATTTATTCATCTTCATGCTACTTGAGACCACTACAAACTCTCCCCAGTACAGTAGCATTGTTACTAGCACTAAACAGGACCACAGAGAGAAAGATGTTGCCTTATTTCATGGTTCTGAGGAATTTTTTTTTTAGGTAGCAGGTTTTTCCCAAACTGTTATAGAAAGCTAAATGATAAAACATTTGCTCTATAAAAGGTGTTCTTACAAGGTAGGCCAGTCTTTCACTGAATACTATGATGTTATTGCTATGAAATTCACTGCACAGCTGCTGCTTAAGTCATTGTTAAAAATCTATTCTCGACTGCATCCCAAAAGAGTGGAATTTCTGAAATGAATAGCACTTTTTTTTTTCAATCAAAAAAAGCTTTGCATAAATGGGTTGTTAGATTATACAATATAACTTAAGAATGTTTGCTATAGTGTCACAAACCAAGGAAATGCTTATTTCAATTTTGGGAATGAGCTACTACCACTAATTGGCAAATTTGTCCAGGAGGGTACAACTTACACATACCATTCACTGATACTTTCTTTTTAAGCTTAAGATTTATAACACATTAAAAATGAGCATGAAAGTAATTAATGAATAATTGAACTTTTTTTTCTGCTGGCTGTTATGCCTTGTAGAGAATATTTAAAGAGTCTCCCAGGATATTATTTCTAGTTACATATAAGTGAAAAGTGCATTCAGAATTCCTGACATTAATGTATGAGAACATCAGCAAACACTTCACAGGACATATGAGGTCATTTAGTATCCATGCATTTTACCTATTCAGGTCATAAAAACCAAAGAACGAAGCAAACAGGTGCCATATGAGTCAGCAGTGACAATTTAAACTGGATAATAGATGGGTTTATCCATGGTAACCATGGATTTTGGTTACAAAGTGCAGCAACATCACTGTAGGTGTTCTGAATTTAGATTAAGACCAATAGATTGCTTCCTTAATTTCTGAAAAACTTGCACAAGCTAATGTAAATGTGAGCCAGCACAGGATACTTGGATGCATTTTGGAGATCTGAGTCTATTTTCCTGGAGGGAAAGCTAGTGCCATGTTTTCCTATACAGACACATCCATTTTGGGCTTTCTGGAAGACAGATGTTGTAGCTGCACAATATAACTCTTTTTAAAAAATTCCATTCTTGCTTTGCAAAATTATTATACTACTGAGTCAGTCTGGAACTAAACCTGCCAGTTGTGTGCAAATGTGCTCTCTGGAGAGATGATGACAGAAATACCTGAACTTCCTCATAACTGATTCTAGGTAAGGAAATCTCCAGTATAGCAAACCTAGTGCTGATAAATGTTTTTTATTTTATGTTGCTCCTTTTCTGATACATTTCTTGTAGTGCAGCACACGTTTATAAGCATCTATTCATCTAATAAGTTTCATAAAGAGGCAATGTTCAGTTCCCATGCTGTATATCACTGTGTCATGGATCAGTGGAAAAATACCGGTAAGATTCTTGTGAACTGTAACATCTGCAAACTTTAGTTGTGTGTATGAGGCACTTCAGCTGCTTTTAGGAATTGCAGTTCCAGTAAATCTAACATTTTTCCATTTTTGATGCCGGTTGGGGTGGGGGGAATATCTCCTTAGGGGTGATGCTGTAATAATGCACATGTGCTTCCACAGGATTGCAGCAACACACACTAACTGCAAACACAACAAAAAACTGTCTGGAATTGTTCAATCTCACTGGTACAAATCACAGAAATGGAAACCCCCTCATGAAGATCTCCAGCAAGCAACAGCACTGAAGAAAAACAATAAAATCTCCTCAGATGTTATTTGTATAACGAAGAATGAAGAGAGATTGTTTTTAAAAGCTATTACAGGGAATGCATTAATATATGCAGAAGAACTTGGTGAGTGACGAAATCAGCACAGAGCTGGTGATGCTGTATCTGGCATGTAATTAAAGTGCAGGCAGCAGCTCTTTTAGAGAAAAATTTATAAAGAAACATCATAGGAAGGACTATAATCCAAGGTTCTTTCCTCACAGGCCTTGACCAAAGAACAATACTTTGGACTCATGTTTTATTTCTTGTTCATTGTCCCAGCAATTGCTGAAGATAGCTGAGAAGATTTTCTTAAAGCAACAAATAAAAGTCATAATGATGACTTACTAAGCAGAATATCTACATGACACTAAAAACAATGTTATTTAACAAACTGGAATAGAATCTTGTTTACTACAGAATCCTTTTTTCTTTTTAATCTTGAGATAATAACATGACTTTGAGTTTACATGTAACTTTTCATATGTATTAGTTGCTAAAAAAGGAAAAAAAGGGTAATCTAACAACCTTCATAAAAGATGAACATGTTAAATATTCAGATAATCAAACTGATATTTTGTTCAACTTTGATTTTCCTTATTTGGGTATAAAAACAGAACAATTTTTTTCTACAGCAGTTTCCAAGCCAATATTTTTTGTAAAAACATGTATTTAAGCTGCTTGAAGGATTCTAATAAGACGGTTTTAAAGCGTATTTCAAATCTTTATGAACATGAACTTCAAGGAAATTAGTCTGTAAAAAATGAACAAATTTGCTACATACACATAAATATATTTTTCTAAAGAAACCCAAACTTGTCCAGTTTTCAGGCTTTATAGATAATGTTTCAGGGATTAATAACTACTATAAAGAACATTTATATGTAGCAAATTAATTACATCACAACCAGCTGGTTTGACTGACATGCATTCTATTGCTCTACAGTTTATTAAAGAGAAATGGTTGAGACTAAGCATATGGGATTTGTGTTTGGAATAGCTGCAAATTTTCCCATCAAAACTCAGCTGTTATTTTCAACCATTGTGACATAATTCCATATTATTTGCAATAATTACCTACCAATCTTTCCAGAGACTACCAGCTGCTATCTATTTCTTCCAGAAGTGATTTTTCAGAAAACCTGCTATTTCCAAACTTGCAGTCATATAATTGGGAAGGGTAATTGGGAACACAAAACTGAGTACAGCTAGAGGAAGGAAAGCTGCAGTAAGGAATGACATGGATGGGGTATGAATTGGTATTCCTCCCTCTGAATCGCTGTGGAAATGTTACACTGAATGATGTACCTACGTTTTGGATAAAAGTAGAAGTTAATGTTCATCCCAGTGCAATTTCCCCACAATACAGGAGTGGTTGCTATGCCACAGCCTCTTTTAATGTGGGTATTATGCTTTAATTTAGACTTAATCCCTATACCACTGAAAGAAGCCTGAAGCTTCTGATTGTATGAATGTTAACAGTGTACAGGCCACAAATAAAGAAAAAAATTTAACTCAAGGCTACAAATGAAGAAAAAATTTAACTCAAAGTTCATCACTGATTTAGAAGGAAATATTACGTTCTACTAGAATCTCATCCCAGGATTCTTGTACTTTGCTAAAGGCAATGGAAGTCACTGGTTATTAACTGAAATAGACAGTAGAACACAACTAATTGATAATCATGTATAATTTACATTGATTTTTATAATGTGAAATACTACTGACCTTTCTGAAAGGGCTCTGTGTCAAGATGAATATAATAAACAAAAATCTGAAAAACTTCTCTCATTACCTCCTTTTTGGATTACATTTATCTCTACCGCTCCCTCTAATTCTCCTTTAAAAATATATTGTATCTTTGCCAACAGACTTCTACAGAGCCAACCTTTCCTCTGCATTTACTTGGAAATTTTCGTCAAAATATCTTCAGACAGTTCACAAACATAATGGACTGCACCTGGAACATCTTTGTGGGTGATGAAGCTATGCAAATGGGAAAGAGACCAAGTACACTTATTAAGGCAACATGCATAAATTAAGAAAGGCAGCGTAAATCTTCTTCAAAGATTTCCTTCCTATGGAGTCATATTTCCTCCCTGGACAGAGGAGCTACTGGAGAAGGTCCAGTGGAGGCTACAGAGATGATGAGGGGTCTGGAGAATCTCTCTTATGAGGAGAGACTTTGGAGGAGAGCTGGGCCCGTTTAGTCTGGAGAAGAAAAGACTCAGAGGGGGATCTCATTAATGCATATAAATATCTCCAAGGAGAGTGCCAAGAGGATGGTGCCAGACTCCTGCCAACCCTAGCAATTCTGTGATTCTGCTACAGAGATCAGAGAAGGAAGACAGACTCTCTTAATCTGAAAGGTGAGGAAAAATGGATTTGCTGTTCTTTTTGTGTCTTCTTGCCTGCAGTGAAAGCAGCTAATCAATCCCTGACTTAATGCAGTGCACTGTAAAAGCTGATGTGACATTGCCCTTTACATTCAATGAGAAGCTCTCAAAGCAAGAGGCCATTTGTTCAGTGCTCTGCTTTGCCTGACATTTCACAGCAGGTGCAGGGGAGTTCAGGGTCACCTGCTTGGTGTTGGAAAAGGCAGAGCTGTACAAGGTTCCCTGGAGAGGTGAATGTTCCTCATGGGAACTTCAAGGGCATCAAATACCAATATTATATACTACTTAAGAGGTGCAAGATGTAAGATCATGAGGGATGTATGAGCCTGCTGCAAACTATCCTATCTTCTACTCTAAACATTGCACTTGCCATTTTTTACCCACTGTGTTACATTGCCTAAATGTTTCAGATTACTTTGGGAAATTAACTTTGATATCTTATTAACATTACTCAGTTGCTTTTTTACTGCTTATTTGTAGTTATTATTACTCTTATTAGTCTCATCAATCACTGCTTCCAAAGCCATACTCTTCCACAAAAGTTCCAGAAAAGTGGATGGGTTATCACCAAAAGGGCAATGCAAGATGTGCAGCTTGATTATGCCTAAACTTGCTCTGTTTTGCTTGCTGCCAAGAAAAGAAAAATGCCAGGAACACAAGTGAATGAATAAGATCAACCTCAGTATAAATTTCCCCCTTCAATATCATATCAGACTGAAATTTACCTACCATGATACTAAATAGAGGACAAACATTTGGAGACAAAACCCTGTCTTTGGGTACATATGGCTATTATTGAACACAAAAGGAAATAAGCACTTGCTTCCAATGAGTGAAATCATCTGAACAGTGCCTTTTACTCTTGGTGGAATTCTTGTTTTGTATATTTATTGACCGTGCAATGTATAAGGAAGTGGAAGCTACGAATGAAGCAGAAGAAATAGTCCATCCTGATATGAGATCTATGATGACAGTTAGAGCCCTGGGTCTGAAGAATATGACTGAAATTTCCAATACTACATACTTACATTTCAACATCTATTCAAAGTAATAAAAAGAAAGTAATGAAAGTAATAAAAGTAATAAAAGAAGAAAAGTAATGCTAATATAGGAATCCAACTTATATTGATTAGGCTTTCATAAAACTCTAATACATATAAAAATTGCAAAACAAAGAGAATACATTTCCCATCCTTGGAAGTGCTCAGGCCAGGTTGGATTGGGCCCTGAATAACCTGGTCTAGTGGGTGGCATCCCAGCCCTTGGCAAGGGGGTTGGAACTGGGTGATCTTTAAGGTTCCCTTCAACCATTCCATGTTTTTATGATTTGATGTTATAATGCTTGAGTCTGGGATGGAAAACAGAGTAAAGGAAACAAAGAGCACTTCAATAGCACTGGAACTTAACTACTGAATACTCAGCTTTGTATCTTCAATGTAATTTTTGTGATAGGTTTCTTCCATTTACTTATTGCTTAATTTTCTTTAAAAATGTATCTTTCCATGATTCTCTGCTCTTTGCCTCATCACTAGCATGCAAAGTGAGCATAAAACCTTATCAAATAGGCACGCTAGCATTTTACAAGCAATTAGTAGGATGAAGTACAGACCAGGAAGAATCCGGCAGGAAGATAAATGTGAGGTGGCACTTAAATAATTACCTGTGTTCTGTCTGGCTCTGCCTGCAAAGGCTCTAGTTCTTACCCAGCAAATTGCACTTATGGCTTATTAAAAGATAATGTGGAAACAAGCAGTTTTAACAGATTTATCCTATTCTCCTGGGGGTGAAGCAGTATCAAATGTTTAGTTTAGAACTAATGCACTTGCCCATAGGAGGAAATTGATCTCAGATTCTATAGGAGAAAAACACACAAGTGAATCTCCCTAAGTGGAACAGTCCTGAAAGTAAAAGACTGAGTCTTCAACCTAAGAAAAGAGAGACTATAAGAAGAACAGCTGCTGTGTGAAGAAAGCTTTAAAGCAATGTCTTAGTGAAAATGGGCAAGATTTAAGATACCAGAGGTTGCCTGTTATTTTTAATTTTCTTTAACTTGAATAGGGTATTCTACTTGATAAAGAAAGGTATTTCTTTTCCAGAAAGCTGTTACTAGTACTGTTTTCTTATTTTTAACAAGAAGTGATTGCCTGAGTAAGAGCTAATAATGGTGTTTAAGAATGAGAGTAATAGTCATTGGCTAGAAAAAAAAATAAATAAGGACAGAGCTATCATTATTAAATGTATAGGACAATATACACTGCTAATATTGAGTGACAAGTTTAAGACTGAACAATGAAGTCAGGCATTCACTGATGCACCACATTTTTTCTAGTAAATCTGGCACCATGAATACACCTACAGTCAGACAGAGAGAGGCTTGAACTTACTAAGATTACTGTAGACTTGTACTGCTGTACTAATCATTGTTCTGATGAAGATGGTTTAATGAGCAAAATCCAAGAAAATGGGTTAGAGAACAAGGAAATTATGGATATAATGGTCCCAACTGCAAGGTTGTGCCATACCAGAGATCTCTGAGGTAGTTCCAAGCAAGATGACACATTGCTACAGCACAACATGAAGTCATGAAGAATGTATTAACTCAGCTACTGGGAGCAGTTTTGTCCCCTTCATCTGTCTAAATCACTGGATATAATTAACACCAACAAAATAGTGCCATTTGGCATGGCGATGGTGCTTTTTAGGCCAGCCTGGAGAGCTCAGCTTTGCCCTCAACAGGTGGATTCTCATACTCATGAAGCTCAGCTTCTCAGGATGTACAGAGTGTACCTGCTGCTACCACCATCCTTGTCTGTTATGGTGAATAAAGAATGTTTCTAACCCCCCTCTTCCTCTAATCACAGCAACATTCTATCTTATGTGCCAAAGGAAGGTTTAACTCTAGCTGTAATCTCCTTGACTCTGCCTTTACAGACTCTCTGAATTGCCATAGAGGACTCTTAATTCCTCAGGTGTCTGAAAAGACAAGCATGGAATACATTTGCTGAAAAGTGCCAATGCAGAGATGAGACCGACTAAAATAAAAAGGTTTTATACTTTGATAGTGATGACAATCCTGCATTCTTGTGGATGCTGCCTTCTTGGACTTTACAAAACCTCAGTCTCACCTTTCCTCACCTCTGTAGCCTCTCTCTAAACCAAGACTATATTCCATCTTAGGGGAAACTTCGTACATTGTAAATTTGGAGTTAAAATAGGCTTGAAATCTGCCCACAAATGGTATGACCTTTCTCTGGGCAGCATTAGCCTTTTTGGCTTTTTTCTATGCTGTCTCTGTGCTCAGCATCAACTCCCAGACCTGCCTCTTCTCTTTCAAATCACTTTATCAGTTTCTGTCATGGAAGAAATATCTGTCAGAGAAACAGGAAAATGCTGTCTTCTTAAGCACAGAAGACAACAGCAAACTTGAAAAGCAAACCTACATTAAATGCATAAAATGGTGCAGTGACGACCTCCTTTTCGTATTTTTATAAGGCCTTTAAAATCTCTGCTCTGCAGGATGGAGACTGTCTATTGCTGTATTTACACAGCAGCCAACTAATTTCTGGTCTGATTCTGGTCTTGACTTCTGGCCACTACCAGAATTAGATTATCATAATAACAGCAATTAGGATGTTCTCTTTCTAACAGACTGGATAGTTCCAGACATTTGATCTGGCCTATTCAAAAGTTAGAGATCTGAAAGATCTGAAAAAAGACATTTCTGAGGACAAAGAATTAAAAAAGATACTTTGCAAATACATGTCTAATTTCAGCTTATTACTCTCTCATCATCTTTTAACCTTTGCATCTTTATACTTGTAAAGGAAAAGATTTCTTACCATATGAAGTCAGTAACAAATCATATGCACTGTTGGTGAAATTCTCTCTCTGTTCTCGTTTGTTTGGATCATAAATATGGAATAAAATTGGGGGATCAGACAGTACAAAAGTATTACCATCCTATAAGATCAGATGTTTGTGTAAACTAAATGCAAAACAACAATCTATAATGTATCATGCAAACCACTGATGCTTCATGAATAATGTGCAAAGAAGAAAAATGCCCCAAGAAGACCAAATCTAATAAAGACAATTCTCAAAGAGAAACATGTGATACCTTCTTCGTGCAAAATATATACATGAAAATAATCCATTAGACCAGAAAAAAGAAATATAACCAATGTGAACTCCATTTGTTAAAAGCTTTCCTAAAACTTCTAACACTATGCAAAGGCTAAACATTTTAATTAACTTTAATTGGAAGAAAGTCTAGAATGAAATTATGAACTCGATATCAGATTTTAGTACAGTGTTGTTCCCAAGGCATGTCAGCTTGGCACAATGTAGCCCTGATCTTGGCAGCTGTGCAGACCTGAACTGTGCTTTGGGATGTCCTTTCTTCCCTCACCAAAAACCCAAGCTGTTCCCCCAACGCCAATTTACTGCCTTGGTACTCACAGAGACATGGCTTTGCTCTTCTCTAGCCAAAGGCCACTGCCATGGCAGCTGCTGTCCCCTCTGACATCTCCATGTCACAGCAGCAGCCTCCTTGCTGGAGTGTCCTGGCAAGGACCAAGGGAGAAGAGAAGCCAGAGGGTGTGTGGTGCTGGCTGTGCCCCTCACAGGCTGCTGGGTTGTTCTGCAGGAGGAGGTGGGCAGGGAGCACTGCTGGAGAGCAGCAGCTCTGCAGTGCACACACCCCCTGAGCAGATCCAGGGGGGATTCAGCTGTACAGGGAGAGGAGAGAGCCTGAACAGCCATTCTGAACCGCACTCAGGAAAAGGGGAAAAGGAGCAGAAAGTGGATGCTCCAGTGTTTGCTGTCTTCTTATTTCCTGAATTGAAGCTGATGGGTGTGGCTGGATATATTTGTGAATACATAAAGTGGGTAAAACCAGAAACAGGATCTCAGATGAGCTAATCTAATCTTTTTTATCACATGAGCAATCCTTTTGCAAACAATGCTGGACCAGTTTATTGCTTCTTGATTGGATGGAGAAAGGAATCAACTTCGTAACAGAAAAGATGCTGCTTCAGGAGATTAATACTAAATTGGAGTAGAGAAAGATTGAAATTACAGCCCTGGACACTAGGTATGAACAGATGGTTGCCTATGTTAATAACTTGGAAGGCGAGAGTGGCATAGCAGAATGCAATGCATTTTAATGAACTCCATTAAAACCATGAAGACCAACTGTGAACATATTTAAGAGCTTGTTTCTAATCTTATAGAATTTAAAGAAAAAAATATAGCCATCAACAACTGAGTTAAACCCAGTTTTCAGAACAACTATGGAAAGAATTAATAGTTCAAATCTCAGCAAAGCTGGGCTGAGGATCAGTATACTGATCTATATTTTGTGACTAGATTTATTCAGGTTCCTGTTTAGGAATGAAATCATAGAAGGTGAAATTGTGTATATTCATAATAATTTATACTAATTTCAAAATAATACCACACTAATTTCAATTTCTTTTAATTATTATTTATATGCAGGAGCTGTTTCACTAATGATTCTGGGAGCAGTTTAGAATTCCTAATGCCAACAATGGCATTTCCTTTCCTCAGAAAATCAGTATCCACAGCAACACAGAAATGAGACTACATTCAGGGACTGGTCTGGAACATAAAAAGTCAAATGCCTTCTACATCTCTCTTTGCAGAATAAAGATTAATATTAACATTAATATTTAAAGTCCTGATTCAGTCCAAACATCCACACTTTATACGTGGTACAATTAGGTCTTTCTTAAGAGCTTCTTCTATTCTTTACAACCAAGAAACAAATCATGGCTTCATCTGAAGCTGCCTTTTGAGTGATCAGTGTGCTCTAATGAACAAATAGAGTGAGTGACGTTTTGTGAATTATTTTATTGCAGTGTAGAATGTTTACAGCTCGATGGCTAAAGCTCTGGGTGCTCAGGGATGTCTGTGTGCAGAGTATAACTCCACACAGGTTATGAAGTCATGGCAATTGAGGGCTATTAGAAATCCTCAGTAATCTGTGCTGTCTGTAAGGGAATCACAACGCTGAGTTACAGAGCAGCAATTTTCTGATAGCTGTCCTGACTGACAGCCTCTCCAGACAGGTTGTTTCACTGGTGGAACCAGCAATGGGCTTTAATCTAAAACAGTGGCTTTCACTTGGTCTTGCTTTTTCTCAGCTCTTGGAAGCTTTCACTGATCACTCTTAAGGGATGATCTCCGGCCTGACATCCCTTCTCAAACTTGGACTTTTGATTCACTCTGACATGACTACAGAACAGCACTTTGAAACAAGAGTTTGAACATCTCTCCTCCTACCCACATCTAAGATGTCTCATGTCTTCTGATGTCATTGTACATGTTTTAATTACCTTCCTTCCTTTCTCCTCTTTTCCCTCTGCTGTGCTTAGTACAAAAGTTCCACATTCAAATAACACAACTAACAAAATAAAGTAACACAACAGCAGATGAACAAAACAGTTCCTCCATCGATAGCTGTTCTAGCCACTCATCTTTTCTCTTTCTTTATCATCATGAAAATCTGCCATGTCATCAAAGCACTGCTGCACTGATATTATCACATCAGACGTTCTAGAGAGAACAATATAGAAATGTTTCTTCAAATATTTGGGGTTTTTTAATCCTTTATGTCTGTTGAACTGTGTTTTTAAAATCCAACTTCACATGTTTTTTCTCACCCTTTGCAGACTTGCTCTGTAATTAGTAACAGACTTGACTAAAGACAATGCCAGCTATGCCAGGTACTTTTACTTGGTTTGCTGCAATAACCATATTTTATTGTGTTTGAAGCCATTAATTGGAGACAATTGGCCATATAGAAAAAGCCCATGTATTTTAACAATGGCTAACTACAATATCTTAAAAGACAAAATGAAACTGCATTTGATTCTGCTGGAACCAGAATGAATACATCCTGCCTTTTGAACACAAAAAGATTTAATTAGAACTGTGTGCTTTCTCCATAATTTCATTTTGCAAATGTTCCTTATGGGCAAGTTAACAATTTTCAGCTAGTGAGAAAAATTGGAGTGTCTACAGTTCTCTCTAGCAAGCACATGTGTATCTTTTTGGACACAGAAGATTTTTATGAGATCTTAGAAACAACATTTCAAGTGAAAATTCTCTTGTGTTCTTTCACAGATAACTTAATCTATTTGCAGTGCAATGATTTGATTCCTTATAATCCTTCTTTCTCACTAACTCACAAAGCATCTTAAAACAAGTACACCGGAAAGCTTTAACCACACACAGAAATCTGATGCCAGGTATCACTTGCAGTTGAAATCAGTCTTGGTGAACTCACTAGTGTAATTAATAGTTTGTTCTAATTACCTTCCAGAGCATATTTCATGTCTTGGGCAAACAGAGTCCACATGATTTCAGCACTGATTTTTCCCATGTTCAGCTCTTGAGGGAACCTGCAATCAATCACATTACATCAGTTCACCTGCTGCTAGGAATGATGCTTACAGCTGCACAACAAAAAGGCAAAAATTTCCACAAAATAATTCCACTGTTATGCACTTACCGTATTTTATGTTTTGTAACAATTATATATACCATCCAACTGTCAAATAAAAACTTCCCTTGCACGATATTTTAAATCAAGAAACATTCATCTATCTTGCAGATGATTCCCCAACTTTAGATAGATCAGACGGCTTATGAAGTACACAAAACAGTTGGCTCAGATGTTCAGCAGACACAGGTTTTCCTTAATTCCCTTGTGACACTGCAGAAGAGTGAAGCTGTCTGTGAAGCTATATTGGTTTATATACTCATAGAATCCAACTCACTAAAGATTTCCACCTAGATACATGGATAAAATAATGAAGAGTATAACAAGTAGTGAAATGCATGTTTCGATTCAAAATTTTAGTTTTGGTCTTGTGCTTCATGTCATCTTTGAGAAACAGTCCTTTTCAGATATTTTCTGCTGTTATCAATTGAGTATTTTTATACAAATTTTTTATAGATCCCACCTGCTTCTTATTCAATGCAAAAGAAAGCCCTTAATCTTTGAGTTACCATTTTCACTTCTAGCAACAAGCAAAAGCTGGCATTTTAGTGACCAGCACTGTGTTTTATGTCACATTTTTTGTCTTAGAAAAAGGGCTGTCTTTAATTCAGGTATGGAACTGACATTAATGGAGCCACTCAGGACACAGAAGCAGAGCCAGGCAGGTCAGGCAGATAAAGAGCAGAAAGTAGAACACAGAAACTCCCAGTGGGGTAAAGCAGTTGTTTATAGCACAGAGGTGCAGTGAGAGCCACACAAATACACACACAGTTCACCAGGAATACATAAAATAAGGGAATATATTAATGAGGAAATACACAGAGCTGTGTGGCTTTTGTGTTGAGGTTATTACTCTTTATACTAGAAAATAATTGGATCTGAAGTATTTTGACCTTTTACTAGAGTGCTTATCAAATTCAGAAAATATTCTGTAATAATTTCTGTAAAAATGTAAGAATTTATAAAGGTCTTGTTGACATAGAAAGAATGAGAATTATGTGCAACTTTAAAGTGGTAGCAGTATGATATAAGTAATGTATTCATTTTAAAGACCTATTTGACCCTGATCATATCTGCAAAGAAAAAGTACTTAAACAGCTCATTAGCTCTGCCACTTTAATAGGAAGCTGTTGCTGGCTCAGTTCACTGAGCCCTCTTTATGCTAATGACTGTTCAATTAAAGAACTTCGTATTAATTCTGTTAATACAGAATTAATTTCTGTTCAAAAGCCGAAATGTATTTCAGCTGTCTTAATTTCTTTACCTCCAGTCCACTCTGAATGCTCTCTTAGCACCAGACTTGAACTTTGACAGAGTTGCTCTGAGGAAGTATTTAGCAGCTGATTTAATATTGACACTGTCTTTTGAGCATATTGCAAGGCTGGCCATGAGGCAAGGCTGGGTCTGATAAAAGTGCACTTGTTTGATTAGTGATAAATAGATTTGTCTAAGCATATTAACTTGGGAAAGCACATGCACACACAAACTGCAATTATCAATGTCGTTTAAATTAGTTCAACACATCCCACCTGGCTTCAGTTAGGTGAAGTCTAAAATTGATGACATTTTTTATACTTCTAACAGACTGGTGGGCATTGCACAGCTGTCAGTCCGGGAACCACCAGAGGTATCCTTGCAGTTTAGTAGTGTATGTGAGGAGCTGACATAGCTAATGCACAACAGAAGCACACAACACATTCCTCATGCTAAAGATAAAAGGTAACAGAAGCAGCTGTCTTATTAAAGGGAAGGGACAATCAAAGGTCAGATACTAAAGCATCTATATAAGTATGGTATTTTGCACTGCTTGTATTTTATCACCTTATTTTTAGGTAAGAAAACCTTTTCCAACTACAGATTTTGATCCCTAAGATGCAAAATATCAGAAAAATTTCCCATGCAAATCTCTACAGATTACATTTTCTAATCTTTGCAAAAGCCATTTTCACATTTCCCAGAGAAGCAAAAGGACAACCAGCAGAGTGCTCTGTCAGTCATTTAGCTTGCATTTGCTACAGTTACTTCTGACCCATAGGCCATAATTTTCCCAATTTCTATGTCATTCTTGGAACTATATAAAAATCTCAGTTTATCCAGAAGAGTCATGGTGCCCATACATGACCGTATCCATATATTTCCAAAAATACTAAATTGCATATACAAGACAGCCACCAATGTCTTCTCTCTATTGATTTTAATTAAGCAAAAATCTAGTGAAAACAGTTCTTATTGGCTAATTCTGATGAAGGACTACATATAAAGCCACAGATCAATGGAAGGAAATTGCACTCAGCTTAAAACAAAATGAAAAGTATCAGTGCATAAGCAAAACACATATAACCCCTCAAAGCATCCCAGACAGTACTGTGTGTCTCTAGTTCAACCCTAAAGTCAGAAAATTCTATCATGACAATTAAAAATGCCTTTTTCTTAATTTGTGCTGCCATATCACCAGACTGCTACATCTTGAGAATATCCAAGTCTCTGAACCTCAGATGCACTTTCTCAGAATAGCTTATTTTCCGTACTTGGTGGCTTCAATCTCATCCAGGTGCTAAATCTCACCAGTCCTAGGGGGTGAATACATTCAGTTTTGTGCTGTGCACGCAGCAAGAGGATAGATCACACCATCTGTGGAGTGCTGGCCATGGCCACTTCTTCACTAACCCTTCAGACAAAAGTTCTATTTGATTTTAGAGAATATGTATTCTATTTAAACTGTGAGCAAAGAGCTTATTTATTCTTACTTTTTGTGCTTTATCCTCATCTATCCAAAGCTTTATTTTTAATGCTCCTTTCCCGGAAGAAAAATTAATGGGCAGGACAGATACTGTATATGGTCTATAGAACTAATCTGGTCTGTCAGTGCTACATTGTTATATGAGAAGCTACAGCAGGCAGGGTGAAAGAATGAGAGTACATTACACAGGATAATGTTCACAAGTTCAATGAAAGAAGTGATATTCACATGCTCCCACAGAATAAAGTGTAATTGATAATGGGGAATATCACTGATCAAGACACCATATCTATCACATAGATGTTCCATCATGAAAGAAACATTCCATAGGCTGACACAGTCCAGTCCATGATACAGTGTACTCTGATTCTTTTCCCTTCCATAATTTTTTCCCCGTTGACCTATGTTTCATAACTCACTGATATGTAGGTTAGGTTATAATTATGCTGTTTCTACAATAGAAGTTCATATCCCAAATTTTCCAGAGTTACTAAACATCTTAGCTCCTGAAGCATGAGGAAATCTGCTCCTGCAGATTTCGTGTGTTAGTCCTTTCCATACTGGGTGGAACACAATGTGATCACAGAAAACAGATCCTAACATTGCAATGATCTAAGGATCAGTAAGGAACAAATTTAAAAGTCCCACTAGAGCTGTCTTGTTTGTTAAATTTATACTACAGTGACAACTTGACTGTTCTGAGTCTATGTGCAAAAAAAAAAAAAAAAAAA
>VZSR01003798.1:11361381-11476574 GCA_013398615.1 Brachypodius melanocephalos | reverse complement strand
TGCAGAGGCCCAGAGTTTAGATCTTGCTTTCAAAATACAGAAACATATTTAAGTTGAAGATTTTGTTCTTGATTTGATATTCCTTTCATTAGAATAGATATTTTATTTTGATAGCAATTTCTCCTGTCTCACAGCACATACTACGCATAGTAAAAGTGCCAGAAAGCTCTGGATTTGCCTGTGAATCACGTTCCAAACACATTTTACGTTGTTTAACTACTAAAATGAGGATTTTACAACTTAATACCAGACCATATTTTCCCTCAAACTTGTCGAGTTTCTCATGTCATGTAAGAAGTGCAGGTTGCCCCCACACTCCCACTGGTCTGGTGTGGTCTGGCAGTGCTCAGTGCTTGCTGAGGTCATCATGTCATGTTTCATCTGGAGTCATGATCTGATACAGTTCAAACTACTCAGTCACAGTGTAATTTTTAACTCTAAAGCAGATATAAAAATAGGGTTTCCAAAGCTGGTTGAGGAGTAGAATTCTGAGCAATATTATACAATTGTGAAAACTTTAATCAGAATGCTCTCCTGGGGATCTTTGGTTACCTCATTTCTAAAATAGGATTCAAATGGATGCAGTCCACTGAGACACTGCATGGCCATATATTTCTAATAAGGAGTCATCATATTTTTGCAGTATTCTTGTGTATCCAACTTATATTTCCCATTCATCCATTTTAACCCATTTTCTTTTCTGGGATAAGCAGGGGGGAAGAGGCTGTCTCATTTTTTCTCAACAGTTTTTACATGCTGCTTTTGTGTTAGAAGAAGCTTTTCTTTTTAAAAAATGTATCCAAAGCAACTCTGAACAGTTCTTCAAGATTTTCCCACCCACAGCCTCTTCATCTTTTACTTCTGATGTCTCCTACTTCTAAAGGACATGCTATTCCCTGTGTTCACTCTTTCACTTTCTAAACAACAGCAAGAACCAGAGAGGAGTCAGAGACACAAGCTCTCTGCCTTAATCTGTCCCAATTCCGTCCACTCCTGATTCTCTTTACACATCTTACACAATCATTCATCTGTACTTTAGGGAACCTACTAATCCCCTTAGAAGAATTCTGTTCTTTATGCCTTTACTTTCTCCCTTACAGTTGTATAAAAATACAGCTAGAACATTTTTTTTGATAATTAGCACACAATTACACTTGTTTAACTTCAGTGAAGAGACTGAAATGAATCACATTTATGTATTTGTCTCAATTAGGTACTTTACAATGACTGTATTATTTACACAGCCTGTTAGAAAAAAGGTTGAGCTTTCTTTAATGGAGAAACTTGACACTACATCATAAATATGGAGTAAACAGGAAAAGTGTTTTCTTTCCTCTATAGGATAAGAACTTATTCCTTAATAAGGTCAGTGCAACAGATGATTGAACAAATAAATGGTTATTATCCAGGACTGAAGCAATGCTTTATTTATTTCAAGTAAAGGAAGGAGTCAGAAGTCAATGAAATATCTTTCAGCTTCTGGTTATCACCAGGAGGTTTCTTTGTCACTTTTACTGTGGGGCCATAAATAGAATGGTACAGACAGACAAGCACATCTCAACGTACAGAGCATCTTCTAGTATATACCCTGTTTTGGCTGAAAAAAAACAGATTGTTCCTCCTACCCTTCAGAGCATTCAATTAAATGCAATTGCAGAAACTTCTATTAATTGTTTAGTCATAATACAGATACAGGTTTCAATGTTAACTTTTGCATAAGTCATCACAGCCAGACTACGCCCAGATTTTCCACGATCTCTCTGTAAAATGGCTCCAAAGAGCTAAAAGAGCTAAAACATTTCCCCAGGGCCTCATCATGTCACATTTCAATTAGTGTGAGGCCTGTTTCTCTAGCTGTGATATGTGAAACATGTTCCTTTTGCACTCCTTCTGTATATTTCATGTTCAGGCTCCAACACTGCCCTCTTTTTCTGTGTTTATCGATTGTTTCTCTCCTTTCTACTCATGTATCAACCTTAAGTTATTTGACTTGCCTTGGTTATTGATTGTACCTCCTTCATCTGCTAAATCATCAATTCTGAGAAGTCAACTTCCATCTCTAGGATACTGCTCTCCACTTTATACATTTTCAAATCAGTCTGGCCAGCCAATTATAAATTCAGAGAGGCTGTTTTTGTGAAGTTCATTTGTTTTACAATTACATGCCTAAAAATCATATCTAAAAGAGTTTCAGCATGATTTGAGCACCATGTGTGCCACAATGCTCTCAGATCATCAACACCATCACACTGAAAATTCCCTTCACTGAAATGTCACTGACACTTCCCTTCTATCTCTCTTGTGAGTATTTTGCTACTTCAAGTTTTGAGATGACTCATATACCACCTGTCTTTAATGTTCCTAAACCAAAAGACTGCCATTATCAGAGCACTGAGTTTTTATCAAACTATGTGAATGCTACATTTTGTATAAAAATCTCTACCTATTTAAAATACAGCTTCTGATTCAGCTTTATTTCTTGTCCTTATTTTAATAAATCCATGATTTTTAATTTTTCTGGGGAAAGTAATTACTTACTGGTTCAAGATTGGTGTATATGCTGTTTTATCTTCGTCTATAATGGTGACCATCAGAGTAATCAGCTGTGCCCAGAAATCCAAATTCTTTGTTGTTGGTCCCTGTTCTTCTTTAGGAACTTCTTGTTTCTTACTCTGTTAAAACAAGATTGAATATGTTTTCATTAGAGAAAATTCTATAGGAGTTCCACCTATAGATTATTCCTTGACTGGGAAGAGTGACACATTAAGAATCTTTAGAAGTGTTGGACCAAGACTGGCTAACCAACAGAGCAGAGTGCCTGAAAAACTCCTTGGCTGTGCACAAATATAAAGAGCCATAGTGTGAAGATTGTCATGTCAGCAAAGGAGATCAATAGAGACTTGGTTTTTAGTGCCTGCTCACACTGTAATAAGATACATTATTAAATTCTTTGCTGTGCTGAGACTCAGCACAGGTAGAATCGCCTGTTGAGGCAGAACTTTTATACCCAACACAATAAAGACTGAAAAAAATCAATGCTGAAGAGTGCTTAATGTTTTGTTTTGAATCACAAGCTGAAGGTATTCAGCCTAACAGCTGCTTATGATTTATGGTCTAAATGAAGAAGCAGTTGAATTTCCCTTTATTTTATTGAGAATTTTAAATTTTTCAATTTCACTAAAATGTGCATTTACAGATAGACTTTGTACAGGTTTTATTTATGAACTCTTAGCCTGCAATTTCCAGGCAAAAGTATTGTGCATTTCTTTGCTTAGCAGAAGGATCAGATTCCTCATCAATGTCCAATAAATAACTTCATTCTAGGGACCCAAATATGAAAAGAAATATTTTTAATTCTGTATGGACGCATACATGAATAAATTCTGCCAGACAGAGCTATGTCTGCACATGCTAGATCTACACATGCTCTTCTACACTGCTGTGTGAGATTGAAAGGGGTCTCAGCTAGTGTGCCAGAAAATAAACATGCCTGTGATCCTGCAAGGTTAACACATATTCCCTGTATTTCTCATTCCTAGTCCAACTATGACCACTTCAATGGATCTGATATTTTTTGAATATGCCTAACACTGTATCAGTGTCACAGTGAATTAATCAAAAGTTATTTTAACCTCAATTAACTTTTATCTATGAATATCATTTAGAATGGCAGAAAGAGAATTTCAACAATACCTATTTGAAACTGTTTTTGTGGCCACTGTGGAATATTTTAGACAAGTATCATTAATCACACTGCTTCATGCTCAGTTGAACTACAAGGGTACCACCTCAGTGTCTAAAGCAACAGAAATAAAGCACAGAAGCAGGTCAAAGGATGGAGGGTCTGGTGTCACCAACAATTAACAACTGTGCATGCAAAGGAGAGAGCTTTTCAAAACAGAAATGAACACTAGAGCACTAATGTCACTCACAAGGGCTTTCCCTGGAATACATTATATTTTTACTAAAAAGGCCTTGTTTCTATATCAAAGATATATGTCTAATAGATTATTTTTCCCTCAGAAGTTTGTTAAGTCAGACAGCTGTAGAAGACAAAGCCACCTCATATGTAGTTCAGCATCTTATCCAAGAACTGTATTTCACAGCAAGTGACATGTAGCTCAGACAGCTTTTCAAAGCTGTGAATGTGAATCACAGAATGCAAAATTCTGTTCTTTAACACAGATAGCAAAAAGTAACTAATTTACAAAGTAATAGTTGCACAAAGAGGTCCTTTCTACAGAACTTGTCTGGAAAAGAAATCTCTTTAAAATCTGTATGACGTTTTTAAAAGTCCCAAAGAAGGTATTTTTAAAATAGTCTCACATTATAGATGTAGTTTTATGCCCTGAAATGAAAGTGCATGCTCTGCCCATCCCTATTTGTTATTTCCATTCTTTGCCCTACAATCCGCCTAGTGTGTTAGAAATGCTCAGAATCATTCAAGCTCTTTTTGCCTTATTATTGTCAGTACTATTATTTGCTTTATATACAACAGATGCCTTTGTAGGAGCATTATAGAATTATGGAACACTCTGAGTTGGAAGGGGCCCACAAGGACCAGCGCTCAACTCTTGGATTTCTGCACAGGGCAATGCCCAAAACCACCCTGTGTGTTTGACAGTATTGCCCAAATGCTTCCCCAGCTCTGGCAGGTGCAGTGCTGTTATAAGCAGGTAAAATAGTGGTGAAAATTTGATTTCAATCTAGATTTTTTTTCTCACTCTTATTATACCGATTTGAAAGCAACTGTCAGTGTAAAAGCATGAATTAAATAGCTGATATACCTAATTAGTGCCACACTAGCACAAATACAGTGGGAAAATTTAGGAGACCCTAAATACCACGTATTATTATAAAGGATGATAATGAGAATTTTTAAAAATATAACTGAAAAGGTCAAGAGGAACAAAAATTATTGATATAGCACGATCAAAAAATGATTAACTAAACTGATGCTATTAGCAGTTCTTAATTTTAAAATAAATGATTTTCTGAACTTTCCTGTATTCTGTTTTTGTTTGATACAGCACTGCACAAGCTCAACTCACAGGCTGCTCTTCCAGTAACCAAGAGACCTTTCCAAATAGTGATATGAATGAAAGTTTGCCAATTAGCAGAATTACTTTATTTTCCATGAACTGTTTCACCTAGGAAAGGCTATTTAAACTATCTTGACCTCCTGTAATATCACTGGATGGTAATGCTGCCCCCATGCACAGAACCGTGAAATGCCATAAGATGTCCTACACTTAAAATCTCAATAAGTGCCCAAAGGCACAACAGGGGCTTCCTAAGGGGCTTCTGTTGGCAGCTCAAACAAGCAATAAGAGCAGATGATATCTCACCAACAAGACAGGTTTTTATACTCTCATATTAATTGACTTGGGTACTTCTTGTCTTTAGTATCACCCTAGAGTGGCAGCAAACACCTTATTAAAAAAGTGTCTGTAAAGAGAAGTCATATTATTCACTTAAGAGGCACAAATACAGTAAATACTGGAGATTCTCTGTGCTTTTTTTCTAATGCAACATCCAAACTAGGTGATAACTCTTTGTCTTTTGCCACGTAAGACATCAAAATCAGAAAGAGGAAGTGTGTAAGAGCAGTTTTTCATAGGATATGAATAGAAATAAATTATTTGCACCGAATCGTGTTTTTCTCTTTTACCGTGAAATATCCTAGTCACCTGAATTCATATGCAAGCAATGGATCACGCAGCACAGAGCTTCTAAAATCATAACTGGTGTTTTGATATGCTCTTAAAGAAAAAAATAAAATGTAGAGGGAGTTTTCTGAGTTTAATGGGAAAAAAAGGCTAAATTGTTGACAAGCAAACATTTTGTACTCTAGAAAAGCTGCTGAGTGGAGAAAGCAATCTCTGACACAGTGTGAAGCAAGATTAAAATCTACATCTATATTACCCTGAGACAAATCTGTAAAGCCTGGTCTGAGAGACAGAGGGCTTTCAACTTCTCCCATCACTGATTTAACCAGATTGTAGGATGAATGTCTGGTTTAATTTTCTTTGTTTTTATTTTGTTGTGTTCTGTGCAATCAATATCCATTAGTATCTGCGTGACTTTGACAAACTGAATCCTATGATATCAGAAAGTTATATATTGCTGTCTACTGCAAGCCCCAGGCTAGGTTTCAGAATACAGGATTTTCTATATAAATAATGATAGAGTGGAAACTCAATGGAAACCAACATAGTAGCCTTAATCAGCACAAGGCTACAGAGGGCAATTTTAAAGACCAGTCTTAGACAATGAAATATTAATTTTAACAATTCTTCCATATTTTAAACTGCATATTTATTACTTATATTACATATATTATTACTTAATGTAGAATCACCAGCAAATATACAATATGCACTATATATAAAGTATACACATATGCAGACATTCCCATATTATGCCTGCCAATTTTTAGAATTTTGTATAAATTTAATGGTATTTTTAGTATCTAAAAGAATGAAAATTTGGCTTTACAGAATTTATTCAAGAGAGCCTAAAGCCAGAAATCACTTGCAGACATGCATTCAAAACCTGTGAGGGATTTCCCTGTGCAGTGCTGTTGCATAGTAACTAAGTCCTGAATTGTTAACTTATTTAAAACTGAAATCCTATTTGAAGAATAATCATAGAGTCACACAATGGTTTGGGTTGGAAGTGCTGTCAAAAATCATCTTTTTCAGTCCTCCTGCTGTGGGCAGGGACACCTTCCACTAGACCAGGTTGCTCAGAGTCCCTTCAAACTGGCCTTGAACATTTCCAGGGATGGAGCAGCCACACCTTCTCCAGGCAACTTTATGTATTCTTCAGTACCAACTGAAGTGGAACAGAATTCTTTTGGATTAATTCTCATTAAGAATTGTCAGCCTTTTTCTTCAAGGGCTGGCATGTGAACGGAGCTGGTTTAAGGGGTTTATCTGTTCAGAGCAGTGTAACATGCACAGCTCCTCTGCAGAGGCCAGCCAAGTGATACTGTGGTTTTGGTCTGACCCACCCACCCAGAAGTGTTCTGCTTCTGCAGGGAACATATGGAGGAAGACCAAAGTGAGTCCCTCACTTATTGCAAGCTCTTTGACTTTCTAACCAGTGCTCTCAGACAAGCGGCTAAGAAGAAATTGTATCTGTAAGATTTGGTCTTCCTCTGACAGAGAATTCTCAGAACGGGGTTGGAAATACCACAGCAAAAAATCCTTCTGTTCTGAGCTAATTTTCCAAGTGTTTTTCTATTACTGTGGTTAACACACTGCCCATCAAACACAATGCTGCAAGACAAGGAGAGATCTCTAAGTACCCTCTGCATGCCAGATTTGAAAAAGTGGGAACCTTTTCAGTGCATCTAAAGCAATATGGAAATATAACAAAGGGCCTCACAAGAAGTATTATTTGACACTGAAATTTGCATGCCTGAAAAGTAGAACTCTCTGTAGTAAAGAGCTTTTGCTACTGCACTTGATTTCCCACTTCATACTTCTGAATGTGTTTGAAAACCACAGATCACAGTCAGGCTTCAATTCTTGCAGTATAAGAAATTAATAATTTAACTTTGTTTTGTTTTAGTTTTGGTCATTTATACTAAAGAGAAAAAAGTATACCTCCAAAAACAGCTGTTAGGCTTGGATGCCCAAATCCCAAATGGAAAGGTGACCAGGGACTCACAGCTGAGTAACAGCTCTCAAAAGCACAGACCCATCCATGTGCTCATCTCCAGCTCCAATTCCCAGAGCTGGGATGTTTTTAGTACATTATCGAGCCAACCCAAGGTGCTGTGCCCTGTGAGAGACAGGCAAGGGCAGAGCACTGTGCTGCTGCTGCAGCTGTACCACACCTTCCTCCTGAACAAGTCAATTGTTCTTTGCTACCTCCTGTCTGCTCCAAGCTGTGCTGTGACAGCATGCAGAGCTGAGCAGACTCAAGTAAACACCCTACATTCTACCCTAACATCAGGTAAAATATCAGGCCTGTTCTGATGAGCTGCTCTCAAATATAAAGTACTCCAGTGTTTTATTCCAGTTTATTGGTGCTATCACTCATGAAATTATTCGTACTGATCAAGAGCTCTTCAGATAATGTGAAGGGTATGGTCTGAATTTCTTTGGTGTCACTCAGTGGAGAAGACTGCAAAAAGAATTATTGAAGGGACCTCAGTCACTGTGAGCACCAGCCAGGATTTCAAAATTTGTTTTCTCAAGAAAACAGAAAGAGTGACATATCTGTAAATTGAGTCAGAAAGCTATCAAAGTGCTCTCTAAACTACTTCTTCAGGATATTTTTTTTAACATAAGGCAGCTAAGCACTTCACTCAGATAACTGTTAATTAAAAAGAGAAAATACTGCATGTGCTGCATAAGGAACTAGATAGTTCTTCACCAGAGGGCTTTGCCTCCAATAATGAGGATGGTAATATACATGTCAGTAAGACTGTCAAGCTATCATGTTTTACTGTCTGTGCAGTCATTGGTTTTTGCCATCAGCTGTTCTTTGTATTCTGGTGTGGAACTGTAATATGACATTTTTGCATACTGTTAGCATTTGCAATGCTTCACCCCAGGAAGTATCCTCAGGGGCGATATTTCGCTGCAAGACATTAGCTTTTTAACCATGATTGTCTGCCTGACACAAAGGTAGAGAGTAATAAAAAGAGGAATTGCAGACTGCTGAGCCTCCTTTGTGATTTACTTGTTGCATTTATAGTGGCAAACATCCAAACACTCCAGTTTGAGTGCCCTCAATTTTAGCAGTCGTTGCTCTATTTTCACCCCAAACTTAAAAAATCCCACACAATCAGACGTGAAGCATATTTTCTAAAAATACTGTGGCAGGCATCTCTGAGAATTTTAGGTTGCAGCCAAAATCAAGTGCAGAAGGTGGTTACCCTGAGTCACACAAAATACACACCCTGGGTGTGCAGGGGCCTCAGCAGCTGCCAGTCCTTCCCCTGGGTGAGAGCAGGTGCTGACCTACATAAGAACCATTTCTTGTTGCTTTGGGGCTCATCGATTTCAGTTCTCAGTACTCACAGCTCAAAGCTCAGCTGTGCAGCTAAAACATGAACCTCCTGCACTGCAGAACCATGCTAGGATGAACTCCCTTCCTCCCTCTGAGGGGAGGAGACCTAACCTGATGAGGAGGAGAGCAGAGAGCAGGGAATGGGTACTGAGGAAGGCTTAAGAGTGGAATCTGGTCTAATCTAGGGGGCTTGGATACAAAGCTAATGAAATGTTAATTACAATATTGGTTACTGCTTCATTATAACAGTGGTACCACAAGCCAGTCACCTGGATTTGCTGGAAAGCCCCCAGAGCTACAGGTTCAAACAAGCTGCCAACTTAAGTGTTCCTAAAACCGAACGCATTTTTGGATATATTGATAGGGAACCATAAGAGACTCATGCTGAACAAAGTCTCCCTGTAGAACTCAAGGACTGATGTAGGATTTAGGTAGTCTTTTTAATTAGTTCTACTCATCTCTCTATTAAAGCTAGACCAGTTGTATTTCTCAGAATTGTCTCCCACCTTCTGTGAAACAAAGTTTGACTGTCTGGCATTCAGATTATATGTGATTGTTGCTTGAATTTTTTGTTCGATGATGTGATTTGCTGTTAGAAATGAATTATTTTGAATGCAATCCATTTATTTTAGATTTTGCTTTTTACACACCTTCACTTGAAGTTTCTTGCACTGCTTGGTGATTTTAACTGTACAGACAATTGTCTGCCTAAAGTTTCCACATAAAACTGCCCCTGCTGGAAATCTCGTGAAAAAGAACTCAAGAGGTGCAGAAATACAGTGAAATGCAGTTAACTCAGTTTTCCAACTGAGTGAATACTTGTGGACTTTTTTTTCTTTTTTTTTTTAATGACTTATTTTTCCACCATTAAGAAGAGTTGTGTGAGAGAAAAATATAATAACAACATTGCCTGTTCTGCCTCAAATTTAATTTGGAGAGAACCCTTACTTAAGCAAGTTTTACATTGTCTACCAAGCAGAAAAACTGTAATATCACTGCACTTTAAAACCATATTTTGAAACAGGCTAAATGAGTGTATGAAGTCACATTAAAAAGTTGTGAATTTTTTGAATACAGACAAGCTTTTGCAGTTGTCACAATGCTTTGCAGAGATAAGACTTCATCACTTTTAGCTGTTTACTGGGGACTAGAATCTACTGATAAACTGCAGACTTATGTAATACCCAGTCTAGCAGCACTTCATATTATATTTACCAGCCAAGATCAAATTGCTGCAGAGTAAACATTAGTGAGAAAACAGAACAGTTACTGACGTAAATAGATGTGATGCCTGAAGCTGCTCCTTCCACTAATTTATACTCCTACTCTGCTTACAATATAATCTGCTGTAGGATAAACACACATCAGCACTGTGTGTGGAGTGCTTCTTGGTGCTGGGGAGAAATCCTTACATTCAAAGATACAGTTAAGTTTTCTCAAATAACAAGAATCCAACATGAGAAAATAAATTGTCATTTCAGAAATGTTGAACAGATAGCAAATATCACCTTTCCTAAAATACAGGAATTCATATTCTGGATTTAAGTGAAATATGCTCTCAAATACATTTAATTTGAAGTCTTATATCATTAGTATGAATGATCAAATTAATTATAAACACAGAAAAAGTGCATTTGCCAAAGAACTTAGTTAATCCTGTTCAAGACTAGAATCACAGAACTACCATTTTTTCAGTGTACCATCCAGAAAGCAAATACAAGGTACAGGAGGTAATATGATAAAGGAGTGATGGTCCTTTAAGACATTAATTAATTCTAACATTACTTATAGAATGACATATTGCATGACATCTAGAACACAACAAATGCTATAATTATTTTGCATTGACAGCTCAACCTGACAGACATATTAAGAAATGTTTCAGAATTATCCTCTGCTTTCTTAAAGCAGTTACTAAAGCTTGGATCCAAGTATGCATCATAGGTGCTAAAATATAAGGCTAGAAATGATATATTATTTTCAGCAAATTTATTCATTTTTCTAAGGCTACAGAAGTGAAATGTTAGGTTTTAAATAATTATTTTCCTGTTACAGACCTTAAATGAACAGTGATCAATCAAATGTCATCTTCCCCCAAACCACTTTCACAGTCATGTCCATCTTGACGACTACATTATGAGTTAATGTGTCCATTTTGAAACTCATGTAAAACATTTTAGAGTGCATAGCTGTGTATGAGTGTATTTATGGTATGTTGCTCCTCCATGCATAAATAAAATGAAAATCTGAGTGCTTTGATATGAAGGAGCACTGGAAGGCTGTTTACTAAAGGCGAACTAGCAATAACAGAGGAGCAATAGCACAAAAGAAGTTAATTTTGACCTTACCTGATCCACTAATTGGGAGTAGAGATCATAGCAATTGTCAAAAATGTATTTATAAGTTGAATCCAGGCAGGCTCTTACACAGTCTTTCACCACAGTACTGGCTCGAGGGGGGCTCTGCAATTCCAGGACCTAATTAAGTATTTCACAAATAGGAAAATGTCAGAATTAGACTGAACACTAAAAATCCAAGTGTTGAATGTAGTTCTGTTACACAGGATGAAAAGTGTTCAAACAAAGCAATGATAAAAATAATTAAAATTGTGTTGAATTAAGGTGGATTTAATTCAAAGACACACTAAAATTCAAGTAGATTTTATCGCTATTTTTTATTTGAATTAAAATATTTATATGGTGAAAGGGGCATGTTTGCCCAGGAGTTTACATCTTTACATTTTAGAATTTACTTTTTATAAGTTTTTTTATTATTTAGGAAATAATTATACCGTATACTTATGTGCTTTTGTTTGAATAAGAATATCAGCCAACTAGCAGTTATTTATTTAAAGCAAAGGGTTCATCTTTTACTCCATTTCAGAATACATTAATCCAAACTCTAACTTAATGGATTATTTTAATTCTCTTTATGTAGTTGCCTAATGCAATGGAATCACATGCCATTATGACAAAGGCTGCTTTGTGTTTCTCTTTTTTCATTCAGTAATATCAATATTTACCATTCCAAAAATACTTCCATGCTTGACTACTTAGATGTCAAGCTTTGGAGAGAATAAGGTTATAACAAAGGCGGATAGTTATCAGATCTATTTTGCTGTTTGACTTGTGATTTTATTATATCAGTAGAAAACCATTATTCTGTATGACTGCCAAGGAATTCAGCTAAGTATGCTTTATGTGACTTGACTTTAAACTAATTAAAAAGGTAATTTTTTTGTTTCCTGCAGGAAATTTATTTGTGCAAGTAAAGGACAATACCTTCATCCGAAAAAAAGTAATGCTGGTTAGCAGGTCCACAGTTGATTTCAGATCTTGGAGTCTTTCAGAATTGCTGGCAGGAAAATTATCCTGGAAGCAGGGAAAGAAGGAATCGTGCAAAATTTGAGTTACAGGTAAAATCTTTGAACACCTAGTCAGAAACCCTCTAAGAAAACATAAGGTGCTGCTTGGAAGGATTAGAGATGTTCCTGTTACCCGAATTCTGCCTGTGAGGTAGTTAAAGATGAATATCACTTGGACATGAGGAAGCACACCTTTGATAACAAATTTATTCGTTGCATACTACTCTTTCTTGAATATGTACTTATCCCTTGACCCATTCTTAGCTTTAGGAAAGAAATTACTAAGCTTTTTCTTTTTGTCAGATTGGAAAAATGTTGGTGTTAAACAGCTTAAATTCTATAAATTTTTATTCCAAATGATTTGGGGTCTCATGTTGGCTCTAGGTAGAATACGTTCTACATACCCTGTATTTAGATAAATCAATCCTCAGAGAATTGTGCAATTGATCCAGCAGCTTTATGAACTTTTCTCTCTGTAAAAAGAAAACAAGGATATGTTGCACTAGAATTTGCAGGTTCCTGTAATTGCTGGGGGTTTTAGATGCTTCTTTCCACTCTTCACTTATTTGAAAATCAATTTGTTTTCCATTATTTCATATACAAGTGATGATTTGAAATGTCTGTGTTTCAAGGCCAGGCAATGCATCTTCTTTCATTGTATTTTCCCTTTCTATCTATATTGTATATCTGGAATGCATTAAACACTGTGCAGCTGTGCAGTGAGGTCACAAAGATTTTGCAATGCAATATTTTCCTTATAATTGTCTTGCAACTGATTAAACTCTTGAAGAAAGCACCTCCCCCTTCCTTTAATAAGTAAGAAATTATGTTCATTTGCAACAGAACTTGGTGCAAAAGTATGACTGAAAATTATACTTCTGAAACAGTGGCTTTTGTAGGAATAAGTTAAGTAGTACTAATACAATGCAATTGTATTTTTTCCTTTCAAATATGAAGATTAATTTGTTATCTTGATAGATGAAGGAGCTCTGGAAATATTTTGCTGTGTGATTTCCAGCTGAGTCGTGCCATTTTCAAGTAATACTAATTAGAGTTTCTAATTACCATGTTAGAACATATTCCATAGTCTACTGCACAAAAGTGAAATCCCAGCCTATGTGAAAGCAGCAGACTTCTGGAAGAAGCAGCAGCTAATCGCTCTCAGGCTTCAGTGATTGTGTCTGCACCATCCCTCAAATGTGATGATCAGTAATTTGAAAATAGAGTCTTTGTGCACTGTCTCTCATCAGTGGAGTTCTAACCTGCACCAAACCCCACTAATTTGGCACAGTTCCCTTAAGGGATCGATCAAAAGAGAACTTTTTTGTCATGTTATAAATCTGTACTGAAATATTCAGTCAGCCAAATCATTCCCAGCTGTAGCCTGAGGACTTGAATTTGAGATGCTCTTTCTGATGAATGATGTGCAGCTATTCACTAACAAATGCCTTTTGACCCAGGAGAGAAGAATAATCTAATATTTTGCTTATAAGTCAATTGTTTGAAAAAAGAGCTCCAAATCTCTATTAGTGATGCCTACTACTCTTTTCCCATCCATCTGTTGAACTATGAATTGGATTGGAATTGCGTCAAAGGCAAACTGGCATTAACATCAGAGAAAGGACTTAATCTCTGCCCAGGCTGAGGAAAAAAAGAGGTTCTGATCACTGGAAAAATGGAAAAAAAGGATAAAAACCCCAGAAAACCCATCCTAAATTTCAAAAGTTGCATCAAAGCCAAAGGTCTAATAAAGCTTCAACATTGAAAGAGAAGTCTTGTTTCAACACAGACATTAAGTCATTCTTGGTTTTCTCCTTCAAATGTATAATTTAATAATTTTGTCTTGAAAATCTAAAATTCATAATTCCTCTATTATTCTAATGTTGGGGAAGTGTACTACTGCCCCTAACACTACTTCAAATAAAACTTGAAATTTGGAATTTTACTAGGATTTAATAAATTTTAATTAGGATTACTATTTCATTTCATGTCAATAAAAGGTCTTTTATGAAAACTGTTACATCAAATATACCTTTGATAAAAGCCGTAAAAATAAAAGCCCCACTAATAAAAGAAAAAAGAGGAAAGAAACAAATTAATGTTTCAGCATAAGTGTTTATGCTCTCTCTCTATTATGTGTGATACCAAAGCTATGAAGGCAATTTCTCTGAACTATTGCTCTGCCTTCTTGCTCTCAATTTCCTGTGAGAGTAGGTGATGAAATCAGAATAAAGAGTGAATGTATCTTTATTTATTATCATTTTCAAAGACTAGGAAGTCCACACTGTGAGATACTTATGCACAGAAGAAAATTTACCAGTAACAAAAGAAGTATTACCACATCCTGAAATGCCATTATTCCTCCTAAAATTCCCGATACCTAAATCCAGGACAATGCACCAGGAAAAATTTCAGCAAAAATAAGAGAGAGTCCATTATTACGGATCCTTGTGAGAAGTGCAGCACTTACGGCTACATCCATTAGGTTCACATGAGTTCACTGATGACAGCCCAAGAAAGGAACTGCATCCAATACTCAGTCTAATGCAGTTAGCAGTTTGCAAGGGCCACTGCAATAAGACAAAACCCTGTTTGTTGGAGATTTTAGTAGTGTGAATGTGTGCCAGTGCTTTCGACACTCTGTGCCTCACAAGGAGCTGAGCAGCATCTTCTCTGACTTTCATAAATACTGATTTTAAAGACTCAGGCTAAAATTTTCAAAAGCTAACAACAACCCTTACTCTTTAAAATAAGCAGTTAAATTCAATGTATAAGTTAACATGGAATAACTAGGAAAATAATAAAAAAAGAGGATTAGAACTCTATTAAAAAAGAAAATTTACTTACCCCAAAGTTGGTAGCAGCAAAGCGATCTGAGGCAGATACATTGGTTGCTGCTGTTGTATGAGCATAGAAAGCATTTATATTGGCCAACAATGTACTCATAACTGCTGGAACACCAGGGCACATGTATTTAGAAGAGAGACAGGAAAAGTGCCTGCAATTCAAACAAACCAATAGTTACTGAAGATGGCAGGGAATCTGCTGCTTCTCCCATTATAATTTCTTTCTAACTCCAGTGATGTAACCTTCAGGTTACCTCCTGGAAAACAGTATGGATGCATATGAAGAAAATTCAGGCGTGTTTGATATAACTGCCACTTGTTGCACACTGATATTTTCAAACTGGCCACATTAGATTCATATTCAGTTCTTACTCTGTTAATCCTAAACACAAAAACATGACTTAACTATTTTAATTGCTGTTAAGCAAAACATTAATTATTAAAGAAAACCTAAAAAGCAAACTCTAACTCATCATCACAGAAAGTCACAGGAATCTATAGTAGAAGGTTTAATTGTTGCCAACAAAAAGACTCAAGCCAGCATTTTAGTGTGGCTCTTATTTTACACTACATTATTAATGAAAGGTGCTTCAATCAGCTTCTGTGTTCACCTTGACTTGAATTAGGCCATATCTGAAACTGTTCCATTTTGATCCAGGCCAGTAAAATTTAGGTGATCAGTCTATTAAACCCAAAGCAGCCAAAATCAGAGGTGCAATGTAGCAGCACTGTTTACTGGTTTAATGAAACAGGAGATGCCTGCTGGTAGCATACAAAAAGCTTGTAACACAACAAAACATGAGAGGTACAAATGGATGAAAGGTCTGACACATAAGGAGAGTGAACACCATCACTGTAAACATAAATTCCTAATTTCAAGATTTATTATTAGGCAGGACTGGGAGGGATAAAGACTAAACGTACACAAATAGGAAAGAGAAGGAGGGGAGTTAGGAAAAGATGGTGATAAAAATGGGTATACAGTCAAACAGAAGAGGATTAAGAAACTCTTATCAGTCTCTGTGTGACTGAAGGTCCCGATTTGGCCACGTGCTCATCTTAGCTGGAGTCTCTGGCTCCTCTCTCCCGTTCCTCCTCAGGAACATAAGGCAGAGCAGTGTGCTGGGCCTGAACCACCTGGGCACTAATGCCCTTCCAAGAAAAAAATTAAGGTACAGTTCAACTCTCCTGCTGAACTTAAGCCAAAGACCCTTAACTATTGTCACTGCCCAAATCATCTTTCAAGGCATCATTCAAGATCATTTTCCTGTAGGGGCAATCATTAAGTGCTATTATCTGCATTTTACATAACTGAGAGAAACTGCTCAAAACTGCACAGAAACCAATCACATGGGCCAGGCTTAGAACGCAGCAATCCCAGCTATGTGCTCATGGAATAGTGTTACCAAGCCTTTAATTCATTGCCAGTATTTTCAAGAAGTGCTTTTGAAGAGTGAAATGTGAATTCAACAAAAGATCACCACGGTTCTCTACCCCTGAGAAAAATCTTTCATTATATGTCACATGTTTTCTGTCAAGTAGAAGAATAATACTTCCCTTTGTAATGAAATACAACAGTGATGCCAGGTGGTTCTCACCAATAAAGGTAACCTTTAAAGCTAATAGAACTATCTCCTTATCTATAAGTAAGTTTGAGAAATACATGTAGGGATGATCAGAACCAGTTTTCAAAAAACTGACAAAATAATTAACACTTTTACTGATGACCTTTAATTTCCAAAAGGCTTTTAGTGGACTTAAAGCTCGTTAGTGCATGAGTAACATCAATCTGGAGATAAAAAGGCACTAACAACCCGACTGGCTTTAGAGTCATACCTGTGACATGTGCTCTGCTAAGGTAGGAGGCAGGCAAAAGGAGCAGCCAGCAGCAGAGAAATCATTGAGATTGTCTCAATTGCCTTCAGGGAACATGACAGACAAACATGGAAATATTGTTTGGGTCAACTTCTTAAGGTGACTTCTGCAGGTTCCTCTAACGATTTCACAATGAGCTACCCATGACCTGCGCTGAATTCTTATCCTGAAGAATTGGTACAGACCCAAACTGTGCCAATTTTTCCCAAGGAAAATTTAAAACTATTGGTATATTTTATGTCCTTATTGTATCACTGCACTGTTTACCTGTAATGTGCTTAGTGAAATTTATGATAAAGCATCTGTGACAGACCTTTGTTTCTCTCCATCATTTAAATAAAATCTTTAATGTTCACAGAACCTGTTAAGTACACAGTATGGGTCATGACTCCGAGTGCTGGTAACTCAGGTTATCAGCTACCTGCAAGATACCTTGATTCCTTCTGCTTGCTAAAACGAATAAACCAAAGTAAACCCCTACCCTCGTTTTGGCAGGTCTTTGAAAACAGCAGCCAATAGCATGAGTTATTAACAATTTCTAGTGGGCACATGATGTCACAGCAAGCATTGCTAAGTCTCACCTTTTAGAGCAAGGTTGCACTGCTTAAGCTACAATGGTGTCTGAAACCAGGCCTGCTTGCTCCAGCTTTCTTACTATGCAATTTCCTGACCAACAGACACTGCCTGGGATTCTTCCAATACTTCTGCTAGCATGAATTGGCGAAGAAGGAAATCTAATTGATGTGCTGTACTCATCAGTAAGCAAATGCTATCAATAAAAAATTAGTTTAATGGGCGATTTGTGTGCTTTTTGTAATGCTGCCACATTAATTGAAAACTAGCAGGAGAACAAGATGACATAGTTAGTGCCCATTAACCTGCTGGAATGAGAGCTATGTTGCTGATTGAGAATCATTAGGTTCTACCTGTGGTGACTCTTGCCAGTAAGAAATAAAGATCTTAATAGAGCTTTTATTGCACTTGACTCTATTACACAGTAAATTCAGGTTGCTGATATTACATGTAATTTCAGTGTCTAGTCAAACGCTGTTTCAATACGTGCTTGGATTTTTTGCCTTCTAAAGAGAAATAAATTAATTTGAAAGATGAATGACAGGAAAAAATTTACTTTTTCTTCATTGCAGAGTGTGGCTTAATATGCACAGGTAAATAAAGTTCCAGTATAACTCCTAGACATTGAATTTACAGCATAAACTGCCATCAATCACCAGAGTCATCAAAATAAAGTCTAGCTGGATCATTGTGCTATTTTTCTACTTTTTCTTCCTGTTTTCTGTGATATTTATTTTCCTCCCTATTGTCTCAGACATCCATGCTTGCACTTCTGGGAGTTACACATTCCAGTTGTGTGGCTAAACAGTGTCTGCCTGGCTGCTATCCATGGGAAAAGCCAAAAATTTCTCATCTGAACCATGTAATAATGGCTGTAATTGTCTTGCTTTTCTTTTCCTAATATGAACTCCATGAAGAGTGGAAGAATAAAATAATCATAAGAAAGAAGAGTGGATTATATAACCTATACAGTCAAGACTTCAAAGAGCTGCAGTTACTGCAACAGAATCAGTCTTTTTGTTGTATTTTGGTTTGGGTCAATGGCTGTTTTTCTATGCACATGAATTCCACATTTGGTAACTTAAAGTAGATTTCCTTGCTCAGGAACTGTGCAGTTGTAATCTGTATCTTGAGAGTAAAACACCCCTTCTAAGTCAGCATCTTTAGGGAAAAAGTGTCTACATTTATCTCTTAAAAATGTGGAGATGTTCCAATCTCCAGCAAAAGGTGCAACCACATCTGAATCCATTCTCCTTCCAAGAGAAAGGTCTCACTGGGGACAATGACTAGAGCAGACACCTGTGTGACATCTTCTGGGCTGATTCCCACAAGCCAGTATGAGTATATTCACTGTATTTCAAAAATCAAGGCCAAATTTTTGAAATATTGTTTCTGTGCTCTAAAGGAAAATATATAAGACAGAAGGAAACCTTCAGCGCTTATTAAGGGATCATAGACAGCAAAGCCACCATCACGAACCAGAAATTATGTAAGAGTGGGATTGTTTATCGCTATAGTGGAACAGGATGCCAAATTACTTTTGACAGAGGTACTTTAGAGAAGTTTAATCAGTTTTGTGCTGTGTGGAAACACAGAAAGACATATGTTCCTACTCCAGCATACACCATCTATCCATACTTAAAAGGGCCAAGACTGACTATCATCAAGTGCCACTGGAACTACATAATATCTAACTTTGTATAATATCTAACTTTAAACCAAATCTGAATACTAAAAATTACATTCAGGCAAAAAGAGCACCTCATTAGGAGCATCCTAAAACTCACGTAGCCTGATGAAGTGCAGATGTTTCTGAAGTCTGGATCCTGGGGTATTAAAGCTTAGTCAGTTTTGCATTTACAAACACAAACATTTTAATTTCCAATGTTATCATGAGACACGCAGTAGAAGTACTCTGCAACTAGATTCTCAAGCAAAAAATGCTTACACAATATTCCTCTGGGCAAAGTGATTACATTTAAATTCTCTCTCCGCCGTATAGTAGAAAATTGCTTTTGTTTTAGTAGGAGATCTTTGTTACCAAATGCAATCTGATAATTCTATTTTCCAAATCAAGAAGCTGTACATTTTCTTCCAGCCACTAAAATTGTTCCAGAAGAAAAAGGTAATCTCATAAAAAGAAATAAAACCAGCAGATAACAGGCAGAAAGAAAAGTCCTCATGACAAATAGACTTAGTGTCTTCACTACTCTTCTCCCCAAAGTCTGAATGCTCTGAGACGTGTCTGCAGATGAATCAGCAGAACAATGTATATAAATATATATTCTTGTCCAAGTATTACTTGAGATTACATTAATCACTGATTTTATTCTGAACTTAAACAGGCTGAGGGTGTCACCTCAAAAAGGGGACATTATTGACATGCAACATTTAAAAACATACAAGGATGTGGGTATGAGGGTAATGAAATCTTCACTTTTACTTCTTGTGACTATCAATATTGAATTCATTTTGTCATTACTTCTGCCTTCAGATACCTAGTTTGAAGGAAATCAAAATTTGGGGGAAAAGGTATAGAAGAAAGCAAGAACAAAATGAGAATGAGGCAAAATAGGTCAATTAACTTAAAATGGCTTTGCTAGAATTTCTGAGTAAGGACTCCTGAAAAATGTGTTGGAGTACTTGCCCAGCTCCACGTTAGATGTGGAGACTAAATTTACTTACTTTTTATGAATATCTGTAATTCATGTTATTTACTGAGACAAAAATACAACATCTTCTTTACCTAAAAATATAACCTGTCAATTTCTACCACTTTTAAGTAAAAAAGATTTTATATACTTACATTAGTTATATTGCTATTTTTGCAATGCTGACTTTTGCAACATCTGAATTTCTAAAACCAGTTTCGAACTTTTTCTGGAAAATTTTGGAGTACTTCAATACATCAAGAGATGAATAAAAATAAAATTCGAAATAATTTTAGAGTTAAGGTTGTCTGTCAAAAATACAGCCATGGTATATTGAGCTAATCAACTACTGGTGTGATAGTTAAGCCAAAACTAATGCTAAATCAGCCCTTTATTTCTTATGCAAATGGCTAATAACAGCCCTCCTTTGGCATTAATAGCTTTTAACAATTCATTTCTGTCAAACCTTGAATTCATTTTTGGTACACACAGCAGGAACAACTCTACCACTAACATTTTGGTAAAACTACCATGCCATTTTAAATCAAGTCATAAAACTACAATACCAGGATAAGTTAATAGATGACCTAACAATCACACAGAGCTACAGAGAAACTAAACACAGAAACACAAATACTCATGAAAGTCAACACACAAATTCCTCCATATGTAGATTAAATATAAAATAGAAGAACTCTCAAGCTTCATTAATTATTCTGTGCAATGCTGTATAAGTTCCTTGAAGGAAGATCATTAAAAATGTGTATAGTTCAAAATACGTCCCCTACCCTTCTATCAGATGAACAATACAATAATTCACAGACAGCTACATAAAGGGCTCATTGCAGTAGCAGGTGGTGTCATTATATTCTGCAATAAAAAGAAAGCTTCAGATTTTTATGTACCTCCATACGTTATAAGACTTCTTGTTTAGGAGGTAAAAAGATGCAAAAAAAAGATGTTCTGATTAAAAATTCCACAATATCAGGTTTCTATAAAGAAAAAAAAAATCTGTATTTTTTCATTTAGAGGACTTATTTGGAGTCTCCTGCTTTTCTACAGCTCCAGCAGAATATAGTCCTTTTCACCAGAAAATTTTTAGCTGGATAAATTGAGAACACAATAGATTTCTCATGTCTCCAGGCCTCCGAGCTCTGTGGTGCTGTGTTCTAAGGTGTTCAGACAGCTACTGCAGAATGGACGATGTAACAGGCCTTAGTACTGTTAAAAATGGTTTGCACTAATTATTTATATACAGCATGGAAGCTCACTGTAGCCATTGCTGTTATTTTGTAGTCCTGGAAGAGAGTACAGAGCTCATCAAACCCTGTTCCAGTTGCATCTGGAGCACTGGAAGTCTTTCTGAACTGTGCTATATATCAGTATTATAAGGATTATGGAATGCATAGCAGTAATACCAGTAACAGCTTATAAAATGCTTATATCTTAAAGCCACTGCAGATGAGAAGCACCTCAGTGAGAATCAAAAATGATAAGAATTTTAAGTCAGGAATGGAAGAGAAATGGCGAATAAAATCACAGAGGCTTGGAATTCGTTTCTTCCCTCAAACACATTGTTGCCAGCAGAGCAGAGAGACAGCCATGGTGATACTCACGTCATAGCTTGATAAATATATTCAATTCCATAGCGCATGGCAAACTCATCCACAATTTCCTGGGCAGCATCATCAAAGTAAACCTTCCAGGCCTCATCACCTTTCACTTCGGGGATCTTCACCACACCGTTGGACTTCACTTCCGTCAAGTAATGGAAGAGATTCTGAAGGTAACAAATGTTCCAAACATGAAGTTTTGGCTTTTAAGAAGCATTCTGAAAATATGTCCTACATACAGTCATCAATATGTTAATTGTTAGTCCATTTTATAATTGTTTATTTTTCCAAAGACTGGCTCAAACTAGTCAGCAGACTTGTGATTCCCTGATATCAAAGTCCTGTCTGTTAACTGGCACTGAAAGACTGCAACATAAAATAGTGCAGAAACTTCTCTTTTATATGCCCTTGTTAATGAATGAAATGGTGATCTTGTAACACTTATTACAGAGTGTTTCAATTTGAATTGTATCTGTAACCAATACATTTCAAATTAATTATTTAAGTCCTTAACTTCAGGGAGCTAACAGAAATACTGCAGGTGCCTCTCAAGTTGTGCAACAACACTTAGGTTTAGTACCCTTGGGAGCAAAGGTAGGATTTCACATTGAATCATGGCATAGAATGCTGCTCAGATTGCCTAGCTCCACATGTATCCATGAATTCCACAACTCCATATGTATCCACCAAATCCAACAGATTTTATATTCTATTTTCAGTGATTGAAAAAAATCCCCCAGTACTTTTAGTTTTACTCACTAGCCCATAACTGTCTCATGGATTATCTTAAATTTTTTTCAATGTTGACAAAAGTAAACTAGATGAAAGGAAAATTAGATTTTACAATATCTGTGCTTCCCCTTTTTGTCACTCCCCAAAAAATGAATTACTGTAATACAGAAGAAATCCCTTAAAATGTACTTCTGTAATATATAGAAATGTTTGTATATTTCTGATGTTAGCAATCATGTATCAAAGTGCTAAATCAAACAACAGTACAGGGAGAGTTTATCTGGCTCAACCTCTTTTTCTAACACCTCCTGGCAGGAATGATCCATTTGTTGGTCTTATGTTATTATTCTACCCTTGCCTCTGAACCTTATACTTCCTCAGCAATACAGAATTTGAAATCTGAAATAAACTTGTCCTGAAGTACAGCAGCAGTTATTTGTTTTAGTGTTCTAATGTCCTGTAGCCTTTTCTCCTTATCCATGCAACAACCGAACAGTAATTTCTATACTGTAAACTATAACTTCTCCAACATACCTCGTGTAGACAGGTGTACTGCACATGATAGGGAGCAACTTTCTCCTCTCCCTCAATTTCAACATTGATTTTCAGTCTAATGGCACCAGAGACAGCCGATTTATCTGTTCGCTTTTCTGAAGAGTGGAAAAATAATACATTAGTAACTACCAAGAACACACATATGTCACATGAAAAGCTCTCATAAATCATTCTAGTTTAATCTTTTTTAAAGCCAGGGAGTCTTTCTGTTGAAAATGAGGATGTTTTTTAGTACCTCACACATGGTTCAGGCACAAAACAGAATATCTAACTATGAAGAAAAGAATCTTTCTTATTTTATCTCCCATATTCAAACAAGGCTGCACAGCTATTTATTTATTACTTTCCCCTTTTCAGTTGAAATTACTTTAATTTTCTACCTGATATCTGTCCTAATTATTATTACTTTCCTTTAGTTATGAAGACTTTACCAACACCCTGGACTACTCTCTCTGAGTGTGATGGGTTGATTTTGTTAATGCCCACCAAAGCTGCTCTATCACCTCCCTTCCTCTGCTGGACAGGGGATAGAAAATCTGTGAAAGCCTCATGGGTGGAGAGAGGGATGGGGAACAGAGCACTCACCAATTACTTCCGTGGCCAAAACCTGACTCAGCTTGGCAGAAAATCAATTTGTTACCAGTGAAATCAAAGCAGGATAATGAAAAATAAACCCAGATCTTAAAGCACACCTTCCCCTCACCCATCCCTTCTTCACAGGTTTCCTTTACTCCTGATTTTTCTCTATCCCTTCTGTGCTAGGGGACAGGCAGTGGGGGTTCTATCTTTCATTTTCAAATCAACCTGTAATGTTTAGTATTTTAAAAGTCATACATTGGTACCAAAACTACATATTTTGAAGTCACAAAGTTAAAGACAGTAGGACTCTACCTAAATTTGTTTTAAAAAATCAGTAAGAATCATACCTAAATTATACCAAACATCCATTTCTCCACTCAGTGTTCTTACTTCAATGATTGTTTGCCCAAGGAAGTCATCTGATTCCTTTTTGAAATGCTGTTTTACTCTAGATTTGATATCATCATCTTCATCCCATACTCTTACTTTTATTCTATCTGTCGAGTTATGACATTCACTGGAAAAACAAAAATAAAACACAAAATATGAGTGATATATAAACTATATTACTCTGCACTGCTGTCTAATTCATTAAACTCAATCTCCACACACTTGCTTAACTGCGCCAAATGTCAAAGCACAAACAACCTACAACACTCCGAAGAATAAAAAGGCCATCCCAACTGCCAGGGACAAAACTACAATTACTATAAGTATAAAAATTACTACATATAAAAAGAATACCTGGATTCAATTATACATACATAGAAATTGTATTTAGGAATGTCAATAACTGCTCATTAATTTTTTAATATGGAGTTCATACTTCTTGGTGCTATTATTTAACAAACACCTTACGAAAGATACAGTTAAGTCAGGTTTATTTGTTTAGGAATGCCATGTAATACATACAGTAAACTACCAAAGCAGTAATCTGAAATAATACAAAAAGCAAGAAAGAAATTAAATAACATTTCCAGTGTGTGTCAGGAAGCTTTTGTTAAATCTAAGAGGTATGCACAAACATCCCAGCAAGAAAAGTAAGGCAATCAGAAAAACCCAGGGAAATAAGTAGCTGCTTTTTGAAAAAGATACATTAATGTTCCTCAAGACCTCCATTCCCTGGTAAGGAGAAAGAGTAGGGACCATGCCATCTTCTAAAAATTTTCTTGTAAATTTAAGTGGCTTACTAACCCCTCAGGGCTTGAGTGAATTTGAGAAACCGGTGGATGTATGAGGGAATGAGCTGGCTTCACTTGCAATCTGCAGAGCACACAGTGAATAAAAATTTTTACTCCCAGCTGCGCCCTGCATTTATTTGCACAGAAATGGAAAAGAAACTCTATTACTGCTTAGTCCTATCAGGCACAATGAGGAATGTTTACTATTCATCGGTGATGGCTTTTGATGGCTTGATTGCAATATCCCAACACTGACTGCAGAGGTTTGGGTTAGTGAAAAACTTTTTGCAGACGTTTGACAAGTACAGAGCTGGCATCAGTTAAATCAATACCACACCCATGCATCCACATGAAGTATGTTTTTAATATCCATTCACTAGTGCTACAGAAATATTTTCTATATTACATTTCTTTATCTTTAAATACCACTTTGAAGCATAGCAGCATCATCTGCTGAAATTTTCATCTTCAGCAGGGCCTTACTTTGACACTTGATTAAGAGATTTTACCCAAATTCTATTCCAAGCACTATCACTGCTTAGTGATCTGTCTCTGTTTTCAGTGTTAAAACAGTAATACTCCAACTTATCTTCCAAGCAGCACCCCTTAGGGGTATTCTGAGAATTAATTAGTGGTGGTAATGAGCTTTGGAAGTATAAAGTGCTGTAAATGGTATTATTACTGTCAAGGCCAATCAGACACTAAAAATGGCATGCACAGCTTTTACACTGTGGCATCATTCAGTATCACAGAAATCCTGGTGTCTGTCTGTATTCCAGATTTTAACTTTGCAGATAATTCTGGAAATTAACATACACATTGTTCTGTGATTAGGAAAACTAATAAAGTGCAGTTTCCTTTTGTCTTATGACTGGCTTCCCTGACATCCAACCAACCATAGTCACCTATTGAATCTTCTCCCATAGTTGGGGTTTTCATAAATTACCCCTTTATGTGAACTCCTGGTATCTGTTATGGGGTGAGCTCATACTGAGGACAGTTAGGATCTCATCTCTGACCACATAGTTTCATGGAACATAACAGACATACTGTTTGGCAATCTGTGAAATTTCTCTGACTCTGATCACAAAATTCAAAAGGTATTGGGAAGGACATACAAGATATAGGAAGATAGAGATGGATCAAATAAACATCACTGCCTTAAGAAACTAGGCTAAACACAGAAATTTAATTTGATTCTCCTAAAATGTAGCTCTAAGTTGCTGCTTAACATTGCTTAAGTCCTGAATTGCGTTTAGCTGTGCACCCAACAGAAATAATTGACAGGGAATTTCTATAGCGACATAGGGAGATCTGTCACTGGGGAGGTATTTATGTGACCCTCATCACCATACCTGTGCTTTTAATAGAAATCTTATTCCTGCTTTGATTCTCTGGCAGATGCTGCATATAAAAAAAGTCATTGTGTACTTCAGCACAAACATATTTTTATTCTCCTGAGACAACATGAATTTCCCTCCGATATACACTTAGCTGATTAAGAAATATTTATTCATATGGTCAGGATGACTGTACTATTCCCTGATATCCTCAGTTGTCCTCAGCATCCTTTTCTCCTTTTATCTTAGACCAGGCACAACCAAAGTGTTAACTCGTGTTCATCTTTGTGTTGAAACTTCAGCTACATTTGTAATGTCCCTGAGCAAGACCACAAAAATAGTAGCATGGATTTGTGTTTAAAAACTGAAGAGTGGATGAGCAAATACTTCCTCCTGGCCTGCCCTGTGGCAGTGTGACTGCAGGGAGATTTACTGCTAAAGTTACAGAGCTGTCTCTCAATGATCCTGCTTACCTGCCCAGACTCAGAAACAGCCCTGTGTAATGACATGCACATTCTGCTTTAGAACCTGTCACTGCTAACATCTGTCCAGAAGATCTGTGTGTAATTCCTGCTTCTGTTTACTCCAGGAAAATCAGCCCAGGGAATTAAAGGCTAGACAACATATGTTAAGTTTCAGTGTTTCTCTTCTTGCCACTCTGCTTTATATGCTCAGTAAAAGCATTAACAGAAGTGTGATACAGGAAGGTGAGAAATGAATTGTTCTCTAGCACACAGAGAATGAAGGAGCTGATGCTTCTGAAAACTAGAGAAGTTGCAGTCTATTCAGAGATGCAAGACAGAAGAGACAATTTAAATAATTTACCAACAGACTGGTGGTACTACATTACTTCTGCATTTCCAGAATGCCATACAAACACGAAATAATCCTCATAGAATTCCAGCTTATTTTAATGGCTAAAGTAATACAACTGTGTTATAAGGTATCTTTACAACAGTGTCCCAATGTAAATTTAATATTAGAGGCACTGGCATGACCTGATTGTACATCTCCTCTAAGAGATCAGTGTTAAAATGACAACTAAGTGTTACTACGCTATCTTCAGGAAGTTCAGGAAGCCACTTATTGCTTTTATTACCCCTCATGTTTATTTTTATTGCCATTACTGCAAGGCAGAACCAGGTCCATACCACTGCTGTGTCCACTTTGTTCTTAGGTTCTTTGTTCACAGACAGTTCCACAGTCCCTCAGGATATCACTTCCCAGAACTTCATCAGCCCAACTGCCGGCAAACTTTTTCTGAAGTCTGATTTAAACCTCTCTAAATGTAATTTGTGGCTATTACTTCTTGTTCTACTGTAACAGTAAGCATGGAAAATAGATTATTCCTTTCCTCTTTGCAGGAGAAAGGATGTGTTTAAAGACATCCTTACCTCCACTACTCGTCTCTTCTCTAGTCTGGACAGTTCCAATTCTTTAGCAGTGTTGTCACGGGCCATGCTTTCTGATAAAGTAGAATGAGACTAATTATGCTTTTTCTTGCATTATTTTACTCTGTCATAACAAAAAGAGAGTCGTATAAAATTAATCTGGATTGACAGCAGTTCGAAAAGAAAAGACTCAGACCATGCACGCTGTACTCTGAAACTGAAAAACACCATCACTGAACAAAAAATTTATCACTGGATTTGCTTCTTAGAGGTGTTCTGCTCTCTTGATTTGGGCTGAGGCTGTGAGATACAGTTATTTAAATTAGCAGAATGTCTCTCAGAAATTTGGCTGATTATTGAAGATTTTTTTAGAATGGATGAATCTAGTAAACTAATGTGTAGGTTTTATTATTCAATTGGTTTTATGTAATTTAATTCTCTGTTATATACTCTTGCTTAGGAGGCAATCCCTGAACTATTTCAACAATTCTGGCAAAACTGTGCTAAGATATCACTGGAAACTGGAGCACCATTTAAGCAGTTAACCAATCATGTTATCTTCAGGTACAGTGAAGACCATATTTTTTAGAACTCAATTCAGCTGATCAAGAATGTATAAAAAACAGTTGAAAGAGACTTTGGTGAAGTCCTCTTGGCCACTAACAGCAAATATTGCTTTAAATGAATCCACTAATAATTTATTTCAGAATAAATAACGTGCAAGTGTTACTCTTTAAAGTAACTCTAAAGAAAGAGCATCTACAGCTGGATGATTGAAATTAATTTGAGCAGTTTTCATGCACTGAAGGTAGCAATATAAACCCAATGAAGATGTTTATTAGAACCCTTATGTGGTCTTAGTGACAGCCAAAATAGGAAAAATAAATAATGTAAAATAATCATCCAGTGATTTGAAAGATCTCTGTATTATACGATTGTATCTGAGGTATTTATGAGTGGTCAGAGGAAATGTGGTACCTGCAAAGTCAGCAGGGCTATTTGGAGATGTGTGCTAGCCTAGACAACACTGTCAGAAAAAACATATTTCTGTATTTTAGTAGACAACTGTCGAAAATAGTCAAGAAAAGAATGAGAGCAGACTTTTATTACAGTGTATCAATCTAAAGGTTTCTACAAAGCTGAAAACTATATAGCCAATATGTATCATCCTGTAATTAAAAAAAATGAAAATGCAGTCCCTTTTCTGTTTGATGCCACACTCAACCAGAAAGAGAAGGTGGCAGCTGCAGGACTCTTCTTTTGCTCTGGCATTGAAAGAAACTCTCCTATCACTGATGTTTCATTGAAAAAACCAGAAAAACTTCTCTGTTTTCTCATTTCTAATAATGCTAGGAGAAAGGATCAAAGCCCTTAGCACCTATACTACATTCATTAAATGAACATCTGCTGGCCTATTTACTTCTCTACCTTGTGCACCAAAAAGCTCTATTTTAGTTATGCTTTATGAGGTCCCCTGTTAAAATCCATGCCAGTGTCCCATGGTCATTTAGCAGAGGGTCAGACTACATTTTGTTAGAAATATTCTCTCACTTTTTCCATGCAATCATATCTGGGTTAGGTGTGGTTCCAAGAACCAGAACACTGCCCTCACTCCATGCGGTATGACAGAGCACAAGCTCAGTGGGGAGTCAGTGTTTTCTCCAAGTCCTTGTTTTGGAACAGATGGGAAGATTTAAAAACATGGTTTGGTATAATAAGCAAATATTAGATTCTAAGATTTTTTGAGATGTCTTATTTATGCATTTTATAATTTAAAAGTTAAAATGATGGTTAATATTAGATTTTACACAGGACCTAAATATCAATTACCACTAATAGAGCCTAATTTAAATAATACTTCCATAGTCAATTAAATAGCTATATTGATTTACTTTAGATTTAATCTTCTGGTTAAACATTTATAGTTTATTTAATACAATTTAGAAATTCTCATATCTTTTCATCTGAAATCTAAAGCACTAAATAGGTCAAAGAGATGATTTCAGAAAGCACATGTGCTATAAAAATGTTGAAAAACATATTCAGTGTGAAGCGATTGCTCAGGAGGTTCACGCTATCGTAAGGTTTGAGAGGGGGTTATAAATATTATTCCTGGGGCAGATGATAGTAATACTTAGGGCTGGGGGAAAAAACCTCAACATATTTTCAAGTTTCCAGGGATTTTGTTGTAGCCCTGCTCATATCTTTGAGAAACTACATTCAACAAACTTCCTATAAAATTTGCTGAATTGCTTGTACCATTTTTGACATAACACAGTTCCTACAATTAAAATGCAAGAAATTAATTAAACTCCTACTTTTGGTCACTCAAAGGCATCCAGTGAGGTCTGACACTTCAACTGTTACCAGAGTAACACAGTTAACTCAAAAAGAAAACACTTTCTGGATAGACAAAGCTTGTAAAAAGTTTCTAGGTGTCTGTTTTCTCTGAATTACCTGTTCATTTCTAATAGAAGTGTTTGAAACTGTGAGAAGAACAGCATACATTGTTTAATTCAGCTGGATCCTCCAGTAGCTTTTCCAGACAAATAGAAGCAGCATCTTGGACCAAAACTGTTTCAAACTCTACTGAAACATTAACCTCCTACTCAATAAGGTGGCAGATTTTGGTCAAAAACCAGGGAAGTCCCAGATAATAATAAGGAAACCTGTCGTGTTATGACATTGCACCTCCTCAAAGAAAAGAGGGCTCTACTTCAAATGCCTGAACCTTCACAGAAACTGTTTGCACAGTTTATGTAGCCAAGGAATAGTGACAACTTTTTCCCTCTTTATAGAAGGAAAGAAATATGAGAATGGACTAAACAATGCCACCATTTCCACATCTGACTTTCAGACAACACCCAGTCTTTTAAAAGTATGGACAATACAAACACACTGACCCTGAGCCTGGAGCACACCAGTTACTACCAAATTCCCCAGTTACACCTCAGAGAACCACAGCATCAACTAAAACCACATTTACCTGGCATGGAAGATCAGAAAGCATTTCTAATGACAACGCTTAGCATGTAAGGTTGAAGCATGAAAACTGTTACTTAAGTTCCCTTAGAGATCCCCAAAAAGACTCAGTTAAAAGTTGCATGATCACTGTAAAATAAAGCCACAACAAATTTTGATGCTCTCTCCATTCAGAACTCACTAATTTCATAATGCTATGAATATGCATAGTACAGACTAAACATATTTTCAAATTAAGCCAGTATTTCACTTGTTAGAGTTACATTACCTAAATGTAGATTAAAAAACCAATAACAGCATTTTCTATACTTACAAATAGAATTTTTCATCCCATACTGGATTCAAGTTTCCAAAAATAGTTTTTGTTCTTCGTTTGTTTTTGCCAACTTGCACAGTAACATATGGGTCACTTGAGCCAGTTTTGTCCTTAGCCTGTAAGCCCTGAGCACAAAGAACTGCGACAAAAGGAGAGAAATTTGCTTTAGCCCTCATTGCCTTTATTATCAAGAAAGGAATGAGAGTGGCAACAGCAACAGGAAACAAAGGCTTCAAAGTGAGGGATCGTGAAGGAAAGGTTTCTGGATTATTTTCCCAATGTCTGTAATTCTGCAGACTGACAAGGTTTGTCTAACTACCCTTCTGGACTCTATCATATTTTAAAATATAGTTTAATAGAGTAATAAAGATTCACCACTGAGCACCAAACAAATACTTTTCACGCATAATTCAAATACTTTTCTCAAACTTTGCTTTAATCAAAATAGCAAGGCATATAATGTTGTATAACTTCTCTTGAGTTTGATAGTTCCCTAAAGTTCCCCACTCCCCAATAAATAAATAAAAATTTCCAAAATTTCTCCAAAGATCCAAACTAACATTTCCAAAGTAAAACCACCAATAATATTAAAAATATGCCCTGTGGCTTATGGAATTAAACATGAAGGGCATGGGTATCACTTGTCATTTGTTCTATTAAGAGATGAACCATGATTTTCAGAACACTTTGTATGCTATCACAGAGAGGGTGGCAGTTCAGATCAATTATCATCAACTGTTTATGTATTTGCTATCCTTTCTGACAGTTAATGTGAGTGTGTAGTTAATGGATATGGATTTAATGGCAAATATAATACATAAAATTTGATTTTCCATCATAACTCATAGAAGTGGAAATCTCAGGAGAAAGCAGAACTGTCAAAGAGCAGGCTACCAAAGCCAGAGATCTGCAGCTAAAATGCCTGCTCTGGCTCTTACCATTCAGCAGCAGTTGCCTTTGTTATTTTGCACGTATTATTTAAATCATCTCAGTGGTAACATTCAGTTAATATTCGCTAATGTCAATCATTTTGGATAATGAAGCTCCCTTGGCATGCTCAGAAATATGATTACCTAAAAATGGCACCTTGCTCAGCAGATCAGCTTTTGGTGTGGGTTCAGTTGTATGTGCTGACTTCAGGGAAAGAAGTAAAATTCTGCTAGTCTTTAACACATCCAATTTCTGAAAACACTCTTAGGAATGAAATAGCATATTTTGTCCTCCCCATTCACTCTAAATCCTCAGGGAAAGTTTTAGAATGCAAGGAAGTATCCCTGTCCTATTTATGCAGTAGAATTAAGGAACAGTCTACCAAAAATCTTCAAGGATTAAACTGTATGTATTATACTGGTTTGAACACAAGACAGCCTTCAGTATCCTTTAGAGGTAGAACTAAAAATAAACATATGAATTAAATATGTCCCTAGTGCTTGGTGACAGTCTCAAAATTCCACAATTATTCTTTTGAGTTTCATGCATCACCTCTCAACCTTCAGAATAGCCTCTGTTTATGCTGAGGTTTTAATTCAAAACCTGAAATGTCAGTTTCCAGAGGACCTGGAAATTATCATGAGCAACCAGGCTAATGGCACTTGGAAGCCATCTGGAATATGTTTGGAGTGAGCAGAATTATGCAACATCAGCATCATTTAAAATGGGACACACCCTTAGTCAAGCAATGCAAATGGATAATAAGTTACAAACCAATGGGATCTGGAATTGCAAGCTCAAGTGTTTTTTAAATCACTCAAAGCTTTTTTTGAGGGAGGAACTTTAACTCTTGCAGTTGGTGGCAAAAAGCTCATCACTAGCACAGGAGATGTTGGTAAGAGGTAGAAGAGAAATTATTTTCACTTGTCCTCCTTCCTAGACCAGTAGAATATAAAGTGATTTCGGCAACTTAAAAGTCAGCTCTTGCAGATGGCATCCTATAAATTCAACTGCTGTAGATACACGAGGTATGCAATTGAACACACAGTCCAGCTCTACTTATTAAAAAATCTTGCTCCTGAACCAGGGGAATAGGAAAGAAAAAGCTCTTAGAACAGAAGAAAATTACCTGTGATAGTTATTTTTGCTGACCATTTGGATGTTCCATCCAAAACACTTTGTTTTGCTGCTTTTGTATATTGTACAAAATCTTCTTTAGAAATATCAAACATTTCCTGGATTACTTCAAACACTTCTGGTCTATTTTTCTCTCTAATCTTCATTCTTTCCTTCATAGCACTAATAATATTTTGTGTTTTGTCTTCTGCACCATGTTTGGAACTTTTCTCAGCTGCTCCTGAAATGAGAGAAAAGGTCAGAATTTGTTCTTTGTTCTTTTCTCCTTTAGGGTCTCCAGTCAACTCTTGGTACAGCAGTACCTGAAGGAGATCTTAGATTTACCTGAATAATACCTCATATAAATTCATTGTGATATCTAAAAGTATCAGTTGATTTAGTTTAACATAAGGGGTTAATATTCAGCTTCCATCAGTATTATTGTTATACATAAACCCAACAATTTATACATAAAACCATAATTTATTAAACCAATGCTATCCAGTGCCCATCAGTACTGTGGAAACATCTCAACGCGTACTGAGCTGTAAGAACAAATTTGTGATCACAAAACTTGATCATTAGACACCACACCTGTGGTATTAAACATAGAGACGTTTTGGAAAAGAGAGCCTACCCAAGAAAATAACATATCACAGGTATGGAACAGAGAGGTTCCCCTCTCCAATAGAATGGTCATTACTGACAATTTCAGTCAGTATATGAGGATGGTAGAAGAGATCAAGGGATACTATCTGTGTGAGAACATTTCTAGACTCTTTTAGCCTGTGGTGGCATGTCAGGCAGAAAATAGGTAAATTTTTGGGGACATCAAAACCAGTAAAATGTTTATTGGTTTAAATTAAAAAATAAATAAAAAATTGAAGGAGACCAAGTTGTTGCAGATCTTATTCACAGTTCTTTTCAGAAGTGGTCTGGAGAGATTTCCCTCTCTAACAATTGTAAATGATCTCAGAGGCACTTTCAAAAACAAAGTGAAGTTCACCTTATAAAAATACCCTTTTTCTGTCAGAGGAAAAGGTTTCTGATCAATGTGTCTACAACATACTCCGGAAAAAACCCTGAAAATCAACCTTGCAGTTGAGTGTGAGAAAAGAAACATCAGACTTGTACGATCAGAACGGTAGGAAGCAAAATTTTAAATTCCTGCAGTGCTAAACAGGCTATTTCAATTCTTGATGAGATTAACATAAAAAACAAGATAGAAAAATACTAAAAAATTTATAATCAATGACACACTGCCACTTGCTATAGGCATTTCTGAATTTTGGCTCATGTTGTTAAACATGACTCAAAGGCTTGTGGCACTGAATGTCAGAATCATCATTATCATTAGCAGCAGAAAGTACTCCACTCTTCCAAAAAGTCATGAAAACATTATCCAGCTAGCCATCCTCAAATCCTGGGAGGACAAAAGTATTATTGTTCCCTTTACAGGGTTAGTAAAATTAAAACAAAATAATTTTGAACAATTTGTTATGCAATTTTAAATTCAGATTCAACACTGAAGAAGCATAGAGTTCCTTCTTTACAATATCATCAAACACCAATATGTTCTTTTGAAGGAGTTTTTGTTGAGGCACTCAGCTTGCAGTGGCTAAAGAAGAAATGATCAGCTCCATAGAGCTGGATAGGGTCATCTTTCAGCTGAAGATTTCAGTGAAGTCTTACAAACCAAGTATTACATGCTTTGTTTTCTTCAGTTTTCAAGGTGTCTGATGGTTTCTTAGCACATTGGAGGGCAACTGATTCCTATACAGAGATGTAAAGTGGGAATGCATGATGTTATAAGATTAGAAAAATGTGGGTTGAAATAGCAGATACCAGTGATCTCAGACTGCCAAAAGGCTGAATTCGATGGCTTCTTCAAGGAGTTTTCCATGGCTACTAAATCATGAGAAATATTGAAAATCTCTTGGTCAGAGTACCTAATCTTTTTGAATACGAAAGACCAAATTCAGTGATTAAAGATTATCCAGTCTGAAAAATTAGGAATTAGTAGAAATAGAATTATGTGCTACCATGAAACAAAATATCAGTGATTTTATTGCAAAAAAGATGATTGCTGAGCTGCCTGGAAAACATGTCGAGTCATTCTTAGAAGATGCAGGAGGGAAATTTTTTCATTTTCTCTTATTTTCTGCCCTTCCTTAAAAAGTAGAAATACAGCAACATGACTGAATGATAAACCCTGGGCACAATCTGAATGGCAATAACATTTTCCTGTTAGAAACCTTGCTAATTTTTGAGACAGCACAGATAAAACTGAAATATGTGCTGAAATACAACTTCCTTTAAGTAAATATTCTTTCTTTTTATACTCCTTTATTGCAACTAGTTTTACATCCCCTATTGCTGACAACCTCTACTACTGTCTATCAACAACTTTTTCATGCAGTATTGATCAAACTAATTAAGACAATAGTGTAACTTACATTGCATAGGAAGTCAACAAGCTCCTTTCACCCCAGGGACTGATACAAACTCAACATGATTGAAATCAATTCTAATCTAATATTGCACCTAGTTAGAGAAAGGGATATCTTACTGAAGATGAGAGAGCTAATGAAAGCGTTACTGTTTTTTTCCAAATCTAATTTAGAACAAGTTTAAATATTGACCCTAAAGATCTACAGATGTGAACTCATTTCTACAGTCTACATCAGAAATCATTATATATTAAAAAATATAAATCACAGAAGTTTGAAGACCCCTACGTCCTACTGATTATGAGATGGGCAAAAGGATGACTATGATAAAAACAACTACATTTCACTTTATGACACTGTTAGGATCAGCTTTCTCAGAAATAGAGATTTAACCAATTGGTCAATTAATTTTTGAATGAAAAACAAGGAACAAGAAATTTTCAAAGTAGTATACTATGAACACTGAGCAACTAATCTGTTGGAAAAAAATATGACAGGATGCTCAGAAACTTTTGCATACTAATGAGAAGAGTGAGATCCCTTAGGCATGTTAAATATTTTACCTGCAATTTGCCTTCTAGAGGTTTTCCTCTTTTTAAGAGTTGTTCAGTTGTTCAATGTTCTCAAACTGTTCATACCACAGATGACTGTCAATCTTACTTATTTTTTGCATGCTCTCAGACTTATCTGTACCCATATACATGTAAAAACATCCATATACATCTGTAAAAATTCGTCAAATGCATCATGGTGCTCTGAACTATTTTTAAATGGGGTTTCTTTGGGCTGGTGATAGGGCCAGGGGACAAGAGCCCAGTTTCCACCACAGTGCAGAATCACAATTAAAGACAGTTAGGAAGTTTGATTTAGATATTCGTCACTGATTTATCCTCCATGGGGTCAGTTGCTCTGGAAAATTTTAATTAATTCCTGAGCAGTGCAAACCTCGAGCATCCATCCCTTGTGACAGCTCCTCACATAGAGAACACAGTGAAAAGAAGTAAGAACTAAGTGAAATATCTATGTAGTTTTCCTACATGTAGAAGCTCTGGAACATATCAAGAGTGAACAGTGTTGAATAACTTCAGAGTGTGGAAGCTCATTCCAAAATCAGAATATCAGAAAACTTGCAGGTCTCTATTTTCTATTGCTTAGAATGCCATATAATAATGGTGCTGTAATTTAGGAATAATTTAAATATACCTGATAAATTTTCACAGGAGAATGCATGGTGGCTGGAACTAAGCTGAGCAAGAAAAAAGCAAAGAAAAGGTTGTTTTGCCTTAATTCTAGTGCCAAATGACTTACTGACTAAATTTTTTTCCCCTTACACATACAGCGTTTAGTATTTTGAAGGGACAAGCTCCTACTTACTGTTCCATATTTTTGTCTACTATATAGCACATCAATATGACTACGGTAAGTAACAGGAATATTTTTTCAATATTCCCTTTGACATTTTTTGTGTTTTGGATTAAGTAAAGCAAAGAGGGCTTACGTCAAATAATAAATTGCTTCAGATAGTGCCATAGGCAGTGAAAAATAAATAATTCACTGATGCTAGCAAGCATTATTTTGTAAATGCCCAGCAACATTTGACAGATTTCAAGGACAAAAGCAAAACTAACAGTAGGTTTTCCATAAAGCTTCTGGCTAATTTTTCAATTAGGAGGAGCATCAACACACCTTCATTGATTTTGGGTGATCTGGTTCCTCATTTCAAGATATTGCTGAGCATACACACAAAATCAAAAGGTGTGAATTAATACAACACTTCAGCTGTCATGAAATACTCACTCTGCAAACAGTCAGCATTTAGGAGGTCTTGGCACTTCTCATGGCATTTGACACCACATTCAGTGCATCTCATGCCTTGTCTGGCTATGCCCCAAAGGAGGCCTTCACATTCGTAACAGTATGTGGGAGTTGTAGCTGTCCAAATTTCAAAGTTATGAGGTGTAGTTGATGATATTGGATAGATCAAAGCCTGCAGGGTCTTCTTGAAGACATGTATTTTCTGTTGGGTAAGAAAAAAATACTTCAGGGTTCATACTTCATACTCATTTTTGTACATTATTCCACTTTTGCCTTCTATGTTACAGGAACCAGAAAAGAAACTTTAAAACAACCTGAAGTGAATTTATACAGCTTGCTGAGGAATTGTGTTTCTCAGAAACCACTCATTACACTCTCCCACTCCTGAGCTCATGTAGCCTCCTGCCCTTTTACCCTGTTCAGCTTTGACATTTTTCACATTATAAATACTTTTGCATTTTTGCCAATAACTTTTACATTTCCTGAAATGTCAGTAAGTAATGAAATTTACCCTCAACAGGCCTTAAAATAAACATTTGAGGGTAAATTAAGTTTTCAGCTGAAAGACACAATTTGTAGATTGGTTTTGCTGCTGGTTTTGTTCTTTCCCTCGTTGTTAATAAAGCAAATTGCAAAGGAGAATTTTATTTCTCTTACTGTCTAGAGGCTTTCATTCCTATTACTCTTGTCTGTTCAAATGTTTCTGTTATGTGAATTACAGAGCATAAAAACATGGCACTAATAACTTCCAGTATAACTATATAACTAATAACTGGTTTGGCTACATTTAGCACTGCTAATATATAGGAGAATTATTTAGTTATCTACTTATCCTCTGAAGGGAAATTTACTTCTGTCACATACTACTTGAAATACATGTTGATGCCATTGATGTATAATTTTCAAAAAAGTGCAGCTCTGTCTTTGTTCAACAAAGCAATTAAATGGGTGCTCAACTGAAAGACTATGTCTAAGTATTACACTGTTTAAAATGTCTTTGGATCCGTGCTTGAGAACACACAAACTCACTGTGTCATGAGTGTGTTGTACCAGTAGGATAGCTGTGACAGGTGGCAAAGCTCAAAGTCTTAACCTCAGGGTGTAATTTTTTGAGTAGGTGGTGCTTGAGTTTTAATAAAAGGCATTAGTTCAAAGAATTTTCATACTGAATCTAATCAGCCAAATAACCCACACCCACAAGAGTTGCTAATATTGCTGCCAGAAAAACTTGAGGCAGAGTAAAAACTAGAAAAGCCTTAATCAGAAGAATTACTTGCCCAAAGGGGATGTTTTATCCTTGACTTTCATTGGTGACTCCATTTCTTCATCTGCATTTCACATCTTCATTTTGTGAAGAGTATCTGGAGAATACTTTTATGCCTGAAAATGTCTGTCCTTTTTGTTTCCAAATCTTGCTCTACCCACTGTAATGATGCCCCAGGTTATTAAGTTTGGCTGGCTACTTAGAGAAGTAGAAAAGTAGTGCCTTTCCCTTGTTTTAAATATCTTGCAAGAGGCTTTACTGGCTGTACCCTTACATTTGTCTGTGAAAGAGCACTCCCTGCCCCTTCGTACATGCAGTGAGGGCTGGCACAGGACTGCCTTCTCTTAGTCACCTCTACTCTGAATTAGCTTTTTACATTTTCTCATCAAATGAGCTTTCCTGCGTCTAAATTATGCTTGCTGTCTACCTTTGGACTTACATTTTTATTTCAAGATTTCTTAAGAAATAACTATTTCTGGCACACAGTTTTTCATATGGCATGGTTCAAATGGAGGCCAAAGAATATAGAGGTATAAAAACACCTTCAAATGAATTTTCCCTTTCTTTTGAATGGATTCAGTAGTTTCTATGATTGATGGCAAGCATTGGAGACATGTTTGGACTGAGCTCTCCATTGGGATTTGCTGCATTTTCCTTTCCTCCTGAACAGGACCATTTATGTAGGAATCTCTAAGCATGGCCCAAACTATTCTTTCTTTTTGAAAAATTCTTCCTGCATTTGTTGGCAATTAACACTATCTCCAAAACTTGCAACTTTAGCCCTTCAAAGTCAGAGGCTGGTGGTTCTTACATGAGAAGAGGCAGGTAAATAAATTGATGAATCTGTACTTTTTGTCATAAAAGGTAGTAATTCTTATACATAATGTTGTTTGTTTAGTGAACATCTTTTAGTAAATTGCATGGAGTATTTCAGGGTCTTTTACTGAACTCAGGTACTTTGGTACAAACTATAAAAAAGTTGAAAAAAGTCTTCATTTTGTAGCACTTGGATACCATAAATTATTCCTCTATAATTTTTCCTCAGCCTTGAACTCCTTAAGAACCCACAGTTCTTTATTCTATCAACCTTGGTTACTATTTTGAGATAGCAGAATAAAATAACTACTGCCCCTACTGGAAGAACATTTCAAACACCTGCTGTTTTCTACCTCAGCAATCCATTGCTGAGCATCACCAAGTCAAAATTTTATGATTACCATAAAAGCACAGAAAGTTCACAATAAACCAGGTAAGACTGATGGATGTCAGTGTTTGTGCTATGTGTTCCAGTTCCCAGAACACCTGTCAGTATTTTCTGTTCTCCCATTCCTCTGCTGTGGACCTTACGAACAAAGTAAGAAAAATTCAACTCTCCATTTTTCTTCAGAATAGGATGTATTTTAGAAGTTGTGTATGCACTAGCAATTTGAGGAACACAAAACGGGCTCATATTTCTTCAAATTACTGCTTTTGCTTAGTCCAGTCATAAATCTTGCATCACAATTTAAGTGTTGCTGAACAAAATGGCACCTGTTGTGTTTTTGTTCATAGAAATAAATGTCTTTTGCCAAATCTAAGTGAAATCAGTAATGGAAAACCACAACTCACGAATTTTAGCTATGACAGTATGCTTTTTCAAAACACTCTTGTGGTTACTTCTTGTATGAATTAAATATTTCTTCTAGAATCACCTTGGTTACATTAAAAAAATTTAATATTATCCTTAGGACCGGGAAAAAACGATCATAAAAACCCATCTTGCAGAGTCCTGTCATTTCAACTGCGATCACAGTGTGATGAAGATAGAAAGGTGATAAAACACTGCAGGTAAACATGGTACAATTGGACTATTTAAAACAAAGGCTTCCCCAAATAACTGTTTTTTAAACCAAAGGTTTCTTGGTTAATCCCCTCTGACTGTCATTGATACAAGTCAGCAGAAGCAAACCTGGTCTTGCTAAGGTGGCTCATGCAGCAAATTCTGCTCAAGTTCCCTGGAAGTTTTTACACAATAAATGTAATACACTCCATTTCATCCAGTTTGGAGTGTGTAAGGCTGAAATATTTGAATATTTGAACAAAAATTCCTCTGTTACTTAGAAGTCTTAAACCTGTCATTGAAACCACTTACCATTTCATCAGTGTTTATGGAGGTCCGGATGAGCATGGCCATGGAAATACCAGATTTTCGAGCTGCAAGTGTCTGTTTAAGGCAAATGCAAAAGAGTTACCAATTATACAAGTAACAGCAGCTGTTGAATCTAATGGAAGGCAAGTAATACTTGATTATGCTAGTGGATGTAAACAAAACTGTAGAAGGTACAAAATCTTTTAGTTAGTGTTTGCAGCTCACAATTTTTATGGTTTCAGTACATAATGGAAACACACTTTCCATCATCATTACTGTTTCTTTCAGCAGTGCCCAGCTGAACTGCCATTTCTAATACAAAACCTGTTATTCAGAGGTTTGTGAATCAGTATTTTTAAACCACAGGCTGTCACTGTTTTTCTGCTTTGCCAACTAAATTAATGTGGTACAAGGATAGGCATCCTGCCCTAATTTGGAAGCTGACTGTGCCTGCAGCAATATGGGAGATCATTTTGCAGTAGTCTTAAGGTTCAAGTTGCCAGTCTAGATAATTTTTGGTAACTCACTGAGTATTTTGAAATGGTGTGTATGTATATAAAATGCTATTTAAATTAAAAGGCCTTAAGAAATCTTTAAGTATTATTTTCCTTAAAGACAATATTAATTCAATGCTATGGATAGCTATATGGAGAAATACTCTGGTTATTCAAGACAGGAAAAGAGACCAAAACCCTGTGTCCATCTGTCCTCATTTGGCCACATGATGTTATTGGTATATTGACAACTTCTGGTTCTGAAGACAATGCACTTGGTTGTAGAGATGAACTCTTCTGCTTTAGAATGGTACATACAAAGAGACTGAAAATAAAGTAATTTTAGTACACAATAAACAAGGAAATTTTCTATTCCTTAATGCAACACCCCAGAAATTAAAATGGGTCCTTGAGAATTAACTGGCAAGTATAATGATCAGAAAGGACCCTAAGAGAATGAGCTCTGTGTATTTTACAAATAAAATTTCAAATCTGAATATCACTTCTGCTATCAATAATCCTTTTGGCCTGACAGAAGCAGATGAGATTTATTCCACCGTGCACAATATCAACCATAAAACTGTTATATTACTGGACTGCACCTGCAGTGTTGTTTTCATTCCTCTTTTCTCTTATTGTAAATCATTCCAAGTGTGTTTGTACACTTGTGCCTTATCTCTGTTCTTCTGTCATCCACTATCTCCTTTGTCATGCTTTGCTGCCCTCACAGTCTAGCAGTGTGTAGATCAATTATACCACCCACTAACCATAAGTCTGTTGTTGCCTTCGTTGTGAGGTTACAGATTTTCTCCTAACTGGGAAGTCAGTCTCTGTAGTCCATCATTACAGAACTATTACAGCAAAAGTTTAAATGATACTTTGTATGTGACATTCTTATTTTTGTGAAATGCATACTGGGCCAGAAGCAATTTAGGCTTACATCAGCAAAAGAACTGCATCATTAATCTCTGGATGAAGAGACAATTCCAATTTCTTCCAATTATATAATTTTAAACACTGGTATATTTTAAATGGATTTCTATTTATTTATTTATAAGACTGTTCAATTTTAATTTTAAATGTTCACTTTCCCTGATTCAATTTTCAATAAGTTTCTCTTGATAATAATTAAACTTGCAGACTGACACAGAATTATTAATCTTGTGAAACCAATTACAGGGTAAGAAATCATCCTTGGCTTAGCAGTATTCAATTCATCTCTCTCCTATCACAAAGAACCCTCCCTTTTTTGTTTTCTCTTTTAAACTCAGCAATTTACCAACACTATGCCATTAATTTGCTATCAGATTCTCCATTCTGTTATTACTAAGTAAATAATTATGTTTATTTCTCTGTGACCATAATTTCATTCTAATTCTGTTAATGTGGGAAATTCCATGGGGGTGTGCCAGTGAGATTGACAAAGTCACAGGAAAGATTAAAGAATGTTCAGGCTTTGTTTTTTCACACTATTTGTGTCAAAACCCAACATTACAAGACCCACGTATCAAAGTTAAAAATGGCAAGTAAAAATACTTTTGGATCATTAAGAGGAAAAGAAACAACTTTTATAATCAGAAGAGCTTTGGGTTTTAAAAAAATGTATTTTAAAAGCATAACATTTTGATCCTTCTTGAAGCACAGGTTTTTTCTCAGTCTTGCCAAGTACCCATGTAGGTTTACTTGTCTGCACTATATTAGTTTTACAGTTTTCATGTCCCTTACACTTAGGAAGGGATTTGACCCTTTTAGGTCTCAATTGCACAATCCTAGCCAATCCAAGCAATAGAGCAATGTGAACAACTTGTCAGGACAGGAGCACAAAGGGCATAAGAACATTAACCTCAAATATAGGGCAGTGACTGCTGCTGTGTTCTGTCCTGCAGCAATGCTAAGGAAAATGAGCCAGCAGAACTGCAGTTTCACGCTATCACTGTAAGTCAATAAACTGATACTATTTCCTGTGAGAAAAAAAAATGGGGAAGCAATTGTGACCCTGTTGTGTGTCCTTCAAGCCCAGGTCTCCCAAGGGGTGCCCCTGGAATCATGGACCTTTACTATTTTGCTTCTTAATCAAAAATGTGCCTAAAATTATAGTACAGTGCCCTATATAAAATAATAAAACCTAATAGGAAACAGATAATTAGGCTGTTCTTAATGAAAGTTTGTCATGTTGGAAGAAAGCAATATCTAAAGGGATTTGTGATAAACCAGTAGATTTAACAGTCATAAGGATTAAATTCACAAGGATTTTAGTGAAAAAAACCCCCACATGGATTATTTCCATTTATGTACCACTGTCAAAACAAACTACACCTACAAGAAAAAGCTCATAAAATGCTTCTGTTCTAAAACTCTGAAGCTGGTGATAATTCAACACCATGAAGCACTGAACACATAGTAGTGTCACTTCTTAAGTATGGAATGAAACAAGGACAAGTGAGCATTTTGGAAAGAGAAAGGGCAAAAAAGCTGCCAGATTTATCTATGGGAAACAAGGGGACAGGTTATGAATGCAATGAGAAAACTTCTTTCCCTATTGCCTCTCTGTTTTCAAGTAGCAGCAAGTAAGAAAGGTAAGAGCAGCTCATCAGCTGGAACTTCCAGGAAGTCCAAAAGGTCTGAGAATCAAAATAATATAGAGAGCAACAGGAACCTGCAGTGTTTCACCCCTCTCCTTTATAACAGGACACAGGATTTGTCAGCAGTTTATATTTGTTTACCCCTCAAACTGATGTCCAGATACTACCTCACCTTTCCTTAGGTAAAAATGTGACTAGCAGAGCATAACGACCTTAAGTACTGTTGAATTATGAATATAGGAAAAAAAAAATCAAAATCAAAAAGCTAGCAAAAACTCCAAACAATATGAGATGATAAAGCAGATCATCGTCTATTTAATTTTTAATTTGTTTTGCATCTCCCTAATGCAGGATTTAAAATAAATTAGTCTCCTTCATGCTCAAGGCCTTCTAGATTACCTAATAACTTGTATCTACACTGCCTAATTTATTACCTCCAAATTTGCCTTAGCAGCTTAAATAAATAAATTAATATAATTAGAAGTCATTCTAGCAAAAACATTGAAAAATGGTAACTGTAAGTAAAAGCACATTGGATTCAAGCTACAATTACACGTTAAATGACAAAATGTGCTGAGGAAAAAAAAAAAAAAAAAAAAGAGAAAAAGAGAAGCCCTCTATCACAATGGAATAGCCAAGCTGTGTCTTTCACAGCTAAAATAGCACAGAGGAGCAAAAAGGCTCATATAACTTCATGACTGGTGGCTGTGCCATGCAATACTCATTCCTCTGGTTTTACAGAGGGTTTCAGTTTTCTTGATCATCTTTTCATTTTTACTGTTAAAAAAACTACAGACTATCAGCAGAAAAAAAAAGTTGATGACAAACCACTGTTTATCACTTCACAAATGCTGATATTATTTTTAATGTGGTGTAAAAGTTACCCACCAGAGGTGAATGTGACAAAAATTTCACTGTTAACAGCACTTAAAACTTGCACAATTTCTGAACTGTTTCTTTTTGAGCAACTACAGGTATATAACTCTAGGGATCTCAACTTTATTATTTTGGAAGACAGATTTGTACCATTTCGTGGTATGCTGGGGTGGAGGGGGTAGGAAGGAGGAAAAAATAACTTGAGATGAAGCAAGGTACTGAGGAAAATTACTTAGCCCTGTCCCATAATTTTTCTATTAGAAAGGTTGATGTCTAATCCTGAAATATTCAACAGAACTGCAGTACTGAGCCCAGAAAACAGATGTAGTAAAAATGACAATTCAGCTCCACTACACAATCATTACTGGACATAACTGGAATATCATTTGCTTTTTCTTCATATCTGTAGCACAGACAGAAAAGCATGATCTGTCCAGTCTCAAAGATATTGTTATGATTTCCATTTAGTAGACTTTAAAAAGCCCCCACAAATATACAAATACTTACTATTTTATGATTTATTTACTTAATGTATGAATATTTTTATTAGGAATATAACTGAATTTACCCATCAATGATTAAAAGAGTTAAGAAAATGGACTGCTGATAGCAGAAATGATGGTGTGAAATAGTCCAGGTATTTAGCTGGTGGCATACAAAAGCAGAGAATATGACATCTGCAATTTAAATGAATCTCTTCTTTATATGAATCTGTAAATTGCCATATTTGAATTCCAGTCTCTATAAATGTTTTTATTGTGGAGACACTTACAGAAAAAAGTTTCAGTGCCTTATCGTTTTAGCTGAAACAGGCAGTTGTTTCATCTGGTGTGTTCACTTCTACAGACTGCTTTACAACAGCAGCAAAGATTCACAAATTACTCTTGTGTTCTTATAATCAAATAATAAAACTAGGGAGTAATACAGTCTTGACTGATCAAAAGAAGAAATTTGCCTGATTACAGTGATTACACAGTATAGAATCACCTTTAAATTGAATAAACAAAAGAATTTTCTAGAGTCTTCATAACATTCAAAAGGATGACTGGCATTAACAGAAGCAAAGACAATAAAACAGAGCTACCTTTGGCTATGGCTGAGCAGATCACCACTCCTATTCGGCCACTGTGAGCTAAAAACTTCTAACCTCCAGTGTAATTACTGTATTTCTCTCCCTGGTTGTTCCCACCTCAACTCAAGCTCTAACTAATCCTAAATAGAATATAATTTTTTTAAAAGCAGAAGTTACAGCAATTCCATCAGGAAGTGCACTGGACTCTTTTTCCTGGCTCCACAGTAAATTCTTTGTCAAAAAAGAATGTTTTAACTTTTCAATAGAAGGTCATAATAAAGAACGACATTAAGGAATCCGTAACAGTTACTATGATCATTACAGAACATTTATAAATATAAAAATACTTACCATAGCCTTAAAAATCCAGACAAGATAGGAAAGAAATTATAAAGAATATTTTGTCAGATTTACTGCACAACAAAGAAATTTTATTTATCTTAGTCAGCATCAAAAGTGTCTTGCACTTATTTCTAACAATACTATTTATGAAACAGTCATAAGTAAGCATAAAAAAGGATCATTTACATTTATTTTGATGTCTTAGTGTATTCTGAGCTATACCTTTCTTTAAGCACCTCCAATAATTTAGAATAAAGCAGGCATTTAACATGCATTAAAGTGTCATAACAGGACAACAGACTATACTCATTTAATACAACTAATAGTGGAGTGGCTGCAGTCAAAAAGATGACATGAATGTAATTCAGGCTCTACTACGTTGTACACTGTAATTTTTCATCAATTTCAGAAGGAATTCTACTCTAAAATGGTTGCTGTGCTTTCTCTTTTTGACTGCTCAGACTGTGTGGAGGATCACTGGACACAGAAACTGAGAAAACATTGAGCAATAATTGGCAAAGGCTGTTCTTTTAATGACAACAGTAGTAATCATTTACTTAGCCTAACACCCAATCACTTTAGACTGAGAAATTGGTTTGGGGGCTCACTGTCATCAGAGACTAAATATGTATTTTATTGAATTATGAATTCTATACTACAGGAAAAGAAAAAGAGAAACGCAAATAGCACTTGAAATTCTTTGGAGCAGAGAGACTCTACTTAATCTTAACAATAATATTTAGACTAGAAGTCAGAATAAACTTCAAAGGAACTGCTATTCTTTTCCACTTTGAAATTTCTTTTCTTAGTTATCCTTATTTACAATAACTGTTAAAAACTGAGAACCTTACTTTGTACCTGAAGTATGCATAAATCTTTAAAATATTAAGAGTGGAAAAAGGGCTGCTTTTTAAAAGGAACTTTCTCTCTCTTTTGTATCAGAATAAATCAAGTGAAACCGTATGCCAAACGCTCAATAGCATCTTTGTGAAAATGAGTTGATTATTATTGCATGAAATGCACATTATTTGATTACACAAGTAATACCTAAATATCCAATGAGATATTCAGCCTTATCTAGCACATTGTAACAACTGCCTCATTGACTTTTACTGCCCTCAATCCATTTTCTCAAGACTGCTTTTTTCCATAAAACAATTGTTGCAAACCGTCATTCAGATGCACAGTAGTAATCACAAGAAAGACCTGCACAACTGGCAAATGAATCAACAGTTTCAGAAGTTACTCACCACATCCCGAACAATGGGAAAAGATTTCTTTCTTCGTAGGTCTGGCATGCTGTCAATTCCATACAGTCCACGACTGCAGAAGATAAAAAGGTAAAGGAGAAAATAAAAATATGGACCTCTCAAGACTACACCCTTAAGAACTGCTTGTAATATCTCTATTTACAGTTAAAGATCAAAATTAGCAGTTATCAGCTAAAGCCAAGTGCTTCAATTGAAAAACCAGTGTGAGTGTTCTTGGTGCATTTTCTCCTGGCATTCATGCAAAGTAGAGCTGCTTAATAACTCCAAAAACTTTTTACCATTGATTTAGAAATTATAAGAGCTTTCCATCATAAGTTCTTGTATATCTGGTAGTTAAGATGCAGCCCATTACATATTGAACATCATTGATGCAAATGAATATTGTTGTATTAAATTTGATACAAAGTTTAAAATATCTAGCTAAATACACAATCACATCTCAAATAACTCCATGTGACTGTGGAAAACAGAACTTGTTACATTTTAAAATAATTCCATGGCGACCATCATTATTTTCTCTCGCCTGGTTTGAGCTTTTTCATTGAGCACACAATTAAACCCTGGTTAGATCTCACATATAACTCGGAAACAACAACAAAGAGCAACTTGGAGTCACTTCAAATAAAAGGCTGACACACCAACAGAATTTAAAAGAATGCATATTGATCTGGATAACAAATTGGCCTCATTCTCTCTGACTCTTCCAAACAATTAACACAGGTATCCTCCTGAAGTTTTCCCACAGAGGGTTTTGGAAGATGTCTATATACCTTGTCAGTTCTAATTCAGAGATACTTGAAAATTCTCAGAGAAGCTGGGATATCAGATTTCTCAAGACCCAATGTTTTCCTTTCCATGGTCCTTTGCTTGGCACTGCCTCAAACATCCTGCTCAGTTCTTATATTTCTCTCTATCTCTGTGTATATAAAAACTACATTCACAACATCTGAAAGCCCTAAATTCATTTATGCATGCTATAATTATTGTGTGAAAAGAGATATTAATGAAGATTTTTTCACTTCCTTCTGATGCACCCACACCACTCTCTACAGAAGGGAAAAGAATTCATGGTTTATGTGATTCCTTTATATTGTCACACAACCATTTCTCCATCTGGATTGTGATACTAGCATTTTTTTTTCAGTAACATAAAGATCAAAGTAGACCCAAATTGCAGCTTCCAGACATACTTACAAATCTAGCAAAAGTGTGACATAAATAAAATAACATTTCTGAGGTTGTGAAAAGTACACAGAGTATACACACTGTACAGAGACCAAGAAATAAACTCAGGGCTTTTTGCTACTCAGAAGCAGTTCCATGAGCAGTAAATAAAACCTATTGTGTATAAGGCATTCTTATGATCACATAGAGGCAATACCTGTAAAGGGATTTCCATCTATTATTCTGCTCTATAACCAAAAATATGACTAAAATCTTACTAAACACCGTTTGCTCATCATTAAGAAATAACATAGCAAGGGAAAAACTTCTCATGTTAATGTAGATTATACATTGAATTCTCTACTCCCCTCCCTACTTCCAACTATAACCCAACAATAACTTGACATAGAAGATGATGAAGTGGAGTCATAAGAATTTGATGAAAGTTGTCATTTAAGGCAAGGAAAAAAACCTGTCACATTTTCTATTTTTTTGGTGCTTCTGGAAAAATTCTGCCTAACAGTAATCCCTTTGAATTTGTCAGAGAAAATAGAAAAATAAATTTGTTTTATCATAGAGAACAAGCCACTGAAGAAAAGGAGCAATAATCTGCATGCAGCACCATCTGTGTATCGTTAGTGAATTTCAAAATGGATTAGGCCATGTGGTAAAATTATCAGTCTCTGACTCCTCATTAGGCAAGCAGTAAATTAATACAAGAGCAGGTCTCTGGAAAAAGTAAAACAGTACTACCCAGGATCCATATACATGATGAGAACTCCAGCTGATCTTTCACTTTTTAAAAAGATGGAAATAATGAGCTCTAAAGTGTCTTATTGTCAAGAAAGTGAAGAAAAATAAAATGAGGATGATATTATACAATATTGGTATGGGAAACGCAGGAAAGGTGGTGCTTCTGCCTTTTAACAGGGAAGTTGCATGAGAATACCCAGAAAAGCTATCTTAGGCTGTTCTCTCGTTTCATGCAAGCAAGCGAAAATCATTGCAGAGAATGGAGAGTTGCAGTCCCTGCCACGGACTTGGGAGATGCGAGTGCCTGAGGTGGGTTCACAGCATTGTGCTATGGCAGCAAGGGAAGAGCAAGGCAGAACAGAGTCAGCTGGGGGATTTTGCATGGATAAAGCATGGTAATGCTGGTTGTGAGGGAAGCAATCTCCTCCATCACTTCAAATGCCAACACCTTTTGGAGACAGTAAGAGGGAGAAGTCATAGCTAACTGCAGTGAGTTGTGCTGGCAGCAAAAAGACTGAGGGATCCCAGAAATTAACATTAGTTTTTGCATGAAGGAGTAGAGTGGGAAGTGTGATTAAAACAGAGCCACAAATGTCTTCAAAATGACAGCATTCTTTGCCTGAATGAGAAGTTAAATGAAAATTGCATAACTGTTTTTTAGGGAGGCCTGGTAAAACAGGAGCTTGAATAAAGATACTGCGTACAGCAAAGCAAGGTGAGGACAGGTCTAAACTTTGTCAGCAAAAGAAGTAAGGTTTAATCTAAAAACGTGAGGTATTGTTGGACTACTGTCAGCCATTTGAAGTAGTCCTGTGCAGTGGTTACAGGATGTATACACAGTTTATTCTCAGAGGATTCAATATTTGAGCTTATTCACCTGTGGATGGAAGAGAGGGCATAAAAAGAGCAGCTTCAGTCTGTATATTTCTAGTCAGTGGCAAAAGTTCTCCTTACACCTATGAGATTGTTTTTTGTTTGCAACCCACAAAAAATAGGAATTCCACATTACTTTTTAAAAGTCTACGTCTATTAAGAAATTGTAATTAAGCAACTGGATGGGGAAAGTAGTACATACAGCAAAACAGCATGGTCACATGCAGCTTCCTACAGGCACAGATACAATACTTGACTGTCAGTACTTGCATTTAAGGGCTGCTTACAAAATTCTGTCCTAAACTACACAATAACCAGGTGTTAAACTGTTTTCCCCTGGTTTGCATCTGGTGACTAATCCTGCACAATGTCACCTGGGTCCTCACACTCTTACAGCAACTCTGAAGGTTCCAGGAGTTGCAAAGGGCAGGTGTACAACACTTTGAGGTATGACAAACTATATGGAAACTACCTACACCACTAAAAACTGTAGATCACTCATAAATTTGTTTAAAGTTTAGCAATAAATACGAATGTTACCCCAAGTATACCTTCCATAGAAGCATGTGCATAACATTAGGCAAATTATTGCCGTAACCACCTTTTAGGGACACCCACCTCTCCTCAAAGTAGGAATCTAAACAGGGAAAACTTCATAGGGTCAATTGTATTGCATTTCAGTCATAAAAGCAGAAGATGAATGAATAATTTAATTTCATCACCTTGTCTTTTTAATTCATTGTAATTATAGTAAAATAATTAATTGTAATTATAGTAAAAAGTACTTACAGAGTGCACCAGCAAGAGGGTAATACCCCTTTAAATGGGGTGTATAATAACTAACATAAGTGATACATTTTACCAAAGGCTTTTATTTCATTACCTTTCTAGATTGAATAATAAGAAAGTATTCAAAATAGGAAGGAATCCCTAGAACTGGGTGCAAGATAACTTCATTTGGACACAACAAAACAAAGTGTACAGGTTTCTACCACATTCACTCTCAGCCACTGGAAGATCTTTTCTCTTGACTTTTTAATTTCAAGTACTAGAGTGCTATTATATTGCCAGAATTGCATTACTACATATTTACCAGAATGAAGCCAAAATTGTGCTACAGCTTCAAAGGGCAGTTACTTTATATGTAAAGAGGTAAAAAAACCAAAAAATCTCTTATCTAACTGACCTCAGTATCTGAATTGTATTAATTTCTCAAAAAATCAGGAATTTAAAAAAAATAAAAGGGGAAGACATACACAATTAAACGATCTTCCTTTTAAAATAATGTAATTTCTTGAAACAAAAAAAGCTTAGAAAAAATACTATAATGTTGTAAGACTAATTTCCAGATACAAATAACAAAATTCTCAGTTACATTTTCACTTACCCAGCAAATGCTTGGACTGCATAAAGCTTGGAAGCATCCAAGGAACTTGCACTTACTAACTGAGCCTTTAATAGAGATAAAAAAAAAAACAAACAAAAAAAACCAAAAAACCAAACCACAGTTACTTGGTTGCTTTTAGTAAGTTTTGGACAGAATTTAACTGCATAAAACATACAAGACATATGAAAATGTTTAGCAGGGTCAGCTCCAGGCCAAAGCTAGACTAACTGTTCCTTTGGGAAACATTTTGGTAGCATTCAGCATTTAGTGACACAGTGGAAGAACCCATGGGAAGGCAAGGTATTGCTTCCCAAATACTGTTGCCCTTTAAATCCTATAGTGAATGCAGGGTAGGTGATAATTAGAGGCAAAAAACAGATATCATGTTTGACAGTAGCAGACCCCTGTGTTGGCAGTTATGGTAAGCACAACAGTGAGGGTTACCCTGTATATAAATGCAACACATTTGCAATACAATCAAAGGAGAACAAAAGAGTGGAAAGCTGGGAAAAAAAACCATGCAGATTTCACAACTAAAATGAAGGAACAAAACAGGTCAAATAAGTCACAAACGGACATCAACAAAATACATGATCCCTCTAGCAAATAGGTGATTTTAAACCTTTTCATCCACAGAACCGCTATCTGAAAGAGAATTGGGAAGAAGGGGAATATAGGTTAGAAAAACGAGTCTCTGAAAAGAAATTGTATGCTATAAAATCTGTCAATGTAGACCAGAATTCATGTAACACCTGTGCTTAGCTGTATAATTGTGGCAAGATCAATGTCACTACATTTTAAACAAACAAAAAGATGTTCTTGGTAGATAAGAACCCCTCCCACTTATGAAGGACTGTGTGGATAGCACATAATTCACATACTATACCCCATCTCCATGTGATTTTAAATTTTAATGCTTTTTAAAAATATATTTTAATAATAATGAATATATATTTAATATAGTTGCAGTGTTCAAATAAATAATGCCCTATTTTGAAGGCAAAGGAAAGTGTTTCTAAGGATATAAACACCACATTCCCCAGCCCAACTCCTGAACTGTAACTATTCTATCACAGCTATTCATAAAATGACAGAAATTACTCCCCAAAAGCCAACAGAACTACAATTGTGAAAGTATAAGTTACTTCATATATATTCATCTCATTCTAAATTGCTTAATGCAAGAGCACAATGTGAAAATTTACCAGGAGAAAATATTTGCTGACAGGAAAAGCTTTTTATTGTCTTGTCACATTTGCACTTAAAGTACAGTGCATACATGAAACAGCATTGTTTTAATTGTCACCTTACTGATCTTCCCATTTCCCCAAAGGGAATGCTCAAGGACCCTTTAAATAATTCAGATATTTTCACAATGTTTGGAAATATCTCAGGTTACATGCATTACAAAATAACAATTTACACCTTAAACATGTGCCACATTTAATTTTTAAACCAGTTTATATACAGGAAAAATCACGTTCAAACACACAAATGCAAACTATACTGACAACTGTAAAGCTGCAAAGTGTACAGTGGTGACAATCAGGGAACTAAAAGGCTCCTTTCTGCCACTAATTTTAAAGACTGCCTACATGATCAAAGTATTTGACTGACTAGATTTATGCAAATGAGCTTACTCTTTAAATACTCTATTTAAAATTTATTTGTGAAACATGTTTGTCTCACAACACTGGATAGTATTGGCTACTCTTTCAAGCATATAAAGAATGTTTGGACAACAATACGATCTAATTTCCCCACTCCAAAAATGTTACATCACTTCACAAGCAGTGTGAGAGCAAAGGGCTGAAGCAGCATCTGGCCATCAATGAGAGAAAAGGCATGACAGCACGTACCAACAGGGCAGGATAGACAGAGGCGTCTATTCTTGAACTTGTAAAAAAGGAAGGGTCCAAAAGGTGAAGAAAAATCTGGGGATTGAGGGAAGTTTTAAGCAAGACACCACTTGTAAATTAAGAAGCCTCACCACAATCTGTTCATGCAACCTGCAACTTCTTCCTAGAATATCTCATCATAACAAAATTGGCAATACTGACACATAAAGGCACAGAATCAATCTCAGTATTATTTATGTGGAATGCAATAAATAGTTTGCAGATACTTTGCTATCAGATGCCTAAAGAATCATATGAGTTCTTCATTTAATTCACTTTTTTAAAAAGTTATATTAAAATCTGTTGAGACTTGTCTTCTACATAAAATGGAGATTTTCAGATCATGAGAGAGAGATATATAAAATTTTCTTTACCTCTCTTTGTTTCACCCAACTTCATCTAATTTCACTACATTCCCTTTACTGGAATCTAATTTTGCCTAAATTTAGTGAGGAAAGTGGCAATTAGAATTAGGAAGGAGGAAAGGTATGTTTTTGGTTTAACTTGCTTTTCTTTGCAGTCACTACATATAATGAAAAATGCACCCATCTAATGGTCTTTTTTCCCAATAGAAATTGCATGAAGCGGCCAACTGACGCAAATTTCCCAAAAAAAGAGATCTTAAGAACATCTCTTCTTTGTAACAAATGAGTGCATCTTCAGAGACAAAATTAGTTTGAAACTTCATTGTTTACTGCTTCTTCTGAACTTAGCATGAGTGAAATAATCTGAACTGTGGAAATGTTCTCTGCATATACGAGAGCACCAAATCAGGAAGTGCACAGAGTCACCAAGCAATTCACTTTAGTAGTCGTTAGGCTACCAGAATAGACAGCCACATTCCTTGATGTAGATAAGAAATGAACTGTGATTATGTAAGAGACCACTGAATGTATTTTCAAATCACGGATTCAAAGCTAGACATCTCAGATTATACTGCTGAATGACAATGATTTACTTAAAAGAGCTTATCTTCATCTAACTCGCTTCTGTCATCTGCACATTCAAAACACTAACCTAAAAAAGTAATGAGTACACCTAGGAGCATATAGCTAACTCTTTTTACTTTAATTAGTTGCTTCTCTTTAAACTTTTATTTCAATTGAAAATTCACTACATTATGAAATACCAGTAATAGCCTTCATATTGTGCCTCTATACCACAGGCCATTTTAGATAAAAGGAGGGTGTTTTGTACTAGGATTATAGAAAATATCCTTTTCCTCCTTAACTGTTGCTATTTCAGCTCAGTGCAGTCCACAGATATCCAGATATCTACAAACCTGTGTAGCAGAATGATGAAGAGCAGGGTGGTCACTAATCTGCATACTACTGAAAATTATTTTTTACTAATATCAAATATTGAAGGCAAAAGGAAAATGCTCACAAGCTCTTTTTATTTTTAAGGCAGTCAATTACATTTAATTAGAGAAATAAGCAGGAAATTAAATAAAATCAGCCTTTAAGTTTCCCTTAATAAGTTCCAGGTATTAAAAAGCTGTATAATACTCAGCATAGCCACTAAATCTTGGCTTCTCTTGAAAGTGGTTTACATATGGGGGTGGCTGGGGAATGAAGTGAGAGGGGCTTGTAATTTTTTCAGTACCCTCAAATAAGCCCTTTTGGTTATTTTCTATCCACCTATCAGTTTAAATGTAGGCTAAGTCAAATTTCCAACAAGTATTTATCAATGCTGCATAATTATTATTCAAACTTGGTATGAAAATTAACGGATCTTAGAAAAGTTTAACTTTACATTGTTATCAGCTGTTTTCAGATTGTCATGGTCCAATTTATCTATTCTGCTAGCAATGTTGTCATCTGTAACTTCTCACACAAAACAGAAATAAATCATACAAGACAACCAATTTCTATACCCAAATTTCTGAGGAAAAAAAATTATCTATAAAGGATGCTGAAAGGGCAGAGTCTTCCAGCATGAAAGGTATATTAGCACTGAAGATATGGAAGTCAAGACAGACCTTTGCTTTTGTACCTTGTGGCACCATCAGAAATACAACTGGTTCTATCAGTCAGCAGAGATATTTCTATCAAAGAGGTTCAGGTGATTCTGCCTCCCAGTCATAACACTCCTTCAAAAGTCTTGTGTCATGATTTCATTTCTGCACCTTTCTGAGCAGCAGAACATTGTCCCAATACACTCCTCTCTCTCTAATGACTGCAGAAACTCAGTTCTCCACTCCCTGCTATAGCACAAAAATTGTAACAAGGTTCTAAAAATCTAAACTGCTAGGAAACCCTAGGATCAAAATTAATCAAAACATTGATTTTCCACTCTTGTAAGTGTGCATTATTGCACAACACGAAATAGGAAAAAGAATTACAGTTCACTGTTCTCTCAAAGTACCATTTCAATATTTAATTCTGCAAAATGGCTGCAAGAATGTCAAACTGACTGATAATTATGTTGTTCCTGGAAGCAAAATCTTCAGACAAAATACTTGCTGGAATTCAACAACAATACAGCTGTTCCATGAAAATATCATGTGTAAAGTACCCACAGTCAGAAGTAGTTTGAGGTCTGAGGTGAACAATTTTAATTAGCATGTACTGCCAAGAAAGGAAAATAACAGATGAAAACCAGGTTTGAATAGACATTAAAGAAATAGATTGGCCAAAACAACGACACAAATTAAGCCATGCTAAAATAATAAATGCTGCACCCAGAAGCTATTATTGCCACTACAGAACAGAACATTACACTCTGTAAGCCCAGAGGATGTTGTATTGCTGAAGCTTATTCTAGGGAGATAGTGTATAATGCTTGAAAGATAATATTAAAGCTAGCACTTCATAAGAGATGAGTGATGCTTGTCTGATGAAGAGAAGGTCAAACTTGAATAAAGCTTGGTTGACAGGAGAAATAGAAGAATCGCTGCTAGCACTTGACTAGCAGTGATGTAGAAAAATTACTAGCGGATACATGGAGAGTCAAAACAGGAGGTCAGTTTGGTGAAGATGAAAACTGCATTTGTAACTCTGTTAATAAAGTGGTCTGCAAATCTGAAACAAAAGGACATGCTTTAAAAGCATCTTTGGTGTTCAGAAATTGAGTTCCATTAGACTTCTAATGGCTTTGTTTTCTATTGTTTTCCAACAGCTGGTAGACACTTCAACCCAATTCTAGAACTTTTCTCTAAAACAGTAAGTTATAGACTGTCAAGAGAACTATTTGACTACAGAATGTGGTGAGCTCAAAAAAAGTACCATTCTCTTGAAGACTGGGCTCTCTTGACAATCTCTGTCTTGTTAGGGTGATAGTAGGAAGTAAAAGCATGGATTTTAAGCACTCTCTTCTGACCCCAGAAAGCATTAAAATGATGAGGCATACATTATTCAAAAGGATGAAAAGGTATATTTTATCTACCTCAACACACGTGATAACAGCACACGCAACCAAGTAATTAATTATTTGCTGTGAAAACAAACAGATAATTGATGCAAATCTTTCTGCATCACACAGCTAACAATGCCACAAATCATTTGACTTGGATCACTGTATCATGGTCTGAGCTACAAGCTGAAGCCCAATTTGATTACTTCCAAAGAAATCCAAGCAAACAGCCCCTTGGTTGGACAACAAATGTGAGAGTAGTTCCTCTGGACTCAAACAAAAACCATCTTCCTCAGTTCTTCTTGCATTGAACATGAGGAATGCACTGAGACACGCAAGCTAGTTTATCCTGACAGCATAGACAGAAGTGACAGCAGGGCAGGGATGTTCAGTGGCAGCCTGGGACAGAGGGGTGAGCTGCTGTCCTCCTTGGGCCACAAAGAACACATGTGCAATAGGAAAGAGCTGAGCACTGTAAGAGCAGATCAAAAGGTCAAAGCAGTTGGTGACAAAGACACATGTGCTCACAGCAAAAATGTTTCAGGGGCATTTACCTCATACCACTTCGATTTTTGGCCCTGATGACTGAAAGCCCATTAGCTGCTGAGCACATCAGATGTGATCTTGAAGAGCAACATCTGCCTTAGTTCTATCAGTAAAATGCAAAGATCCCACTCAGCCATTCCAGTGATCAAACCAAGTGTGATGAATTGGGAACCCGACAAAGATTTGCTTCAAAAGTGTACCCCTGTTGTAAAATAAAATGCTAATGGTGGCACACCCATAAATCATATAAATATACTACTGTTAAAGAATAAAAATAACATGTACAGCTAGGATCAGGAACAAAGGATCAGAACCTAGTACAACAGTCACATATTTCACAGGGTATGATATTCACAGCTGCTGTTGGCATGAAGTTGTTTCTTTTCCTGTGGAGCTGTTTCCACTTCTGAGATAAGGTTTAGGAACTATCTAAAAGAGTCTCAAACACTTCAAACATTATCTTCAGAACCCCTAAACTAGAAGGCTAAAATTTTTTGATAAGCCAAACTAATTTCAAGACTTACAGTAGTGAAAGAAAAAAAATGAGTCAATGTATATTTACATACAAAATAAAACAATGACATCAAGCTACTATCTGAGATAAGACAAAGATATCAGATTCTTTTTCTATTGATAAGAAACTAGCTTAACAGAGACAAGAGAAGAAAAATACTTAAAATAATATGACTAGCATTAAAACATGGTAAAATGGTTATTTACTGTTATCATTTATGGTACAGGTAAACTCAAAATCAAATTATAATTTGTTTTGGCTCTGCTTGAAATAATAATTTGGAATAATTATGTCTAAACACCAGAGACACAGATGTTAAGAGCAATAGACTGGTACACTGGAATTCAAAGGATGACTTTTGGTACTATTGGACTTTTTTGCTTGATAGGACATGCATAAATCCTTCTGAATTCCTCAATTCCTCTTTCTAGTTAATAAAAAAGGCATATCTCCCTGTCCTTTACTTTCATGGTTTTTTAGAAAAAGAAAATTTCACCCAACATGCCTTTAAGAGTCCCTAAGGAACATTCCACTACCTTACGTTTTCAGTACCCTCCTTGCCTTATGGATGCAGAGGAGCATCAGCTCCATCCTGTTCATGCTAAATTAAACAGGAAGATCTACAGGATGAGATTAAAACTGTCTTAGTTTATACTCATCCATTTTATAAATATTCTTCTCTCCTGGTTTATTTTTACATTCAGTAATAGTACATCCATCATGTCTATCTGTCCTTATTCCATCATGGTATACATGCAGCTGAAGGACAGGAATTCCTTTGGTGAGGCTGCAGTTGCACTGGTGATACCCAGAGCTATACATAGTTTATGGGTCTGTGACAGCATTGACAAATCATCTGCTGCTGCTCCAATAATCTACTCCAGAGAAGCTACTCAAGTGTCAGTCAGCAGATTGCTCTTTGCCACTACTTATTCAGTGAAAACAGATTACAGTATTTTCTGTAGTATTTTCTTCTAGCTAACTTGTATCCTTGTATCTTTTGCACACCACATTCTTTGTTATAGCATCCAAGATATTTCTAAATGGCCCTGTCAGCAGCACAAACATAAGTCTTGATTTTCAGATTCACTACAACTTCTTCTCTTGCAAGCTATCTTAAGAATACTCTCAGCTCCTCAAGGAAACAAAGTTCTGTCAGTATCAACAATAATTATGCATCAGAAATAACAGGTATTTCATCAGAAGAGGGTCACAATGGAGTAGATGTATTGTGTAAGCAGGCTGGAGAAGAAATGGTTACTCTCACTATACATTTTAATGGACATGTGGTACTGAGGAAACGAGATTACTGCAATTTAAGGAATCTATTTTGGTGCTGTATTCAGAATGATAATGAACCACAGAAACTTAATAATCCAGGTTTTTCAACTGTCTTGGCTCTCTTTCTCAACACCATGTTTGTGTCTCTCTTTTCATTAGGTAAACAAATGTGGATGTCTTTCACTCTTTTTTTGGGGGATGGGGAGGTGGTGCAATAAGAAGCAGTAATTGTACAGGATGGGAGGAGACAAAACACATTTTCAGATGATGTGGGCGGAAACTGATAAATACAATATTCCTGCACCCAAACTGGTTAGCCACAATTCCTTTTTCACATGTGTATGCGTGCACTCTGATAATCCTCCACTAATATTACAGGAGGTAAAATAGTGAAAACCCTCTGGAAATCTGCCTTTTTACATTATTGAAATACGAAGAGCAGAGGAATAGATTAATCACCTGCTGTTGAAAAGTATTCTATCCCCAAATCCATCTCTTTATAGACGATATATTAAGTGAATATTTATTCATTTTCCTTAAACATTGCAGATGAACCGTATCAGCGACATGGAATACACAATCAGTCCTTACGTTAATGAAGTAATTTATCACTCTTGTGAAAAAACAAAACAAAACAACCAAATAAACCATAAATAAATGAGATGTGGGAAAAACAAACAAAACCTTGTATCACTAGACACTGTGGCTCCAATGTTTTGAAACAGAACAAAAAATCTTGAGGCTTGGTACTGCTGCTACTTTTAATTAACTGTGAGTGTTTCTGTCTGGACCCTTTTATACTATATTATGGACAAGACTGACTGGAATTAGCTATTAGTACTGGTCAAAGAAAGAACAGGCATCTCAGTTTGGCATAAGACATGCAAATACACATGTTCTATCTTTATTAGTTGCTTCAGTATTTTAAATACTAAACTCAAATTCTGCCATCTGTCTAGGACATCCTTCTTTCCCCCAATCTGCACCAGATCTTCAACAACTGGTTCAAGAAGCTACTGCTCACAAACCACAATTCATAGAAAGAGTCTATATTATCACTGAAACCAACTGAGAAAAGTGCGGGCAACTCTGGAATCTTTTCCAGAGGCATAGTTTCATCAGGACAGAAAATCAGGCTTATGCTAAGGTACCTGTGAACATAAGATAGGGATGGAATGGAAGAAGCCACTAGGGAGTAAGAAAGCTAGAAATAAACAAGTGAGGAGTAGAAGAATAAATAAAAGTGTAAGTCATTCTCAATTACAGTGTACAGAGGAACAAACAACGGGGTAGCATTTCTTAGATTTTTCAAGCCATCAATCCCTCCATTATTATACATGCATCCACGCAATGTCTCTATATCCTTACAGAACTTTAAATCTGAGGATTACTCATGTACTGCTCTTGTCTCCTCTCATTTGTATAACCTAGTCATTCTAGTACGCCTCCAAAAACATTTTTTAATAAATAATACATAAGCAATCAGCCCAGAGTGTATTTTTTCCTCCAGCTAGTGACAGAGAATAGGACTATCTTATGGGGTTCTTGTGCACTAACAAATTATTTATGTACCAAAGATTTATTGACCTTACCTTATGCATTACTAAGATGAAAAACATATCATTCTAAACTCTTCTTTTGTATTAAACTAGAGAACTACCACTACTGTATTATATGGTTCTATTAGAACATATATGTTCTGTTAGAACAGTCTAACAACTCCTGCTTACACGGAGGAATGAAACAACTAATTGAAGAATAGGTTATGTTTTGGTTGTATAGTGAAAGTTAATTCAAAGAACTTGTTCTCTTTCTAGTACTTTTTCATCTAAAAATAAGAAAGCTGAAGTTGACTGTGAATCAGTTACAGGGCTAAGAGAGAAAAAAAAAAACCCAAAACATTCATAAAAGTAATGTAAACCTTAGAACAGCTATTAGTCACTTTTTAAAAAAGTTATTATTGCTCCTGCAAATGTACAAAAGAAACACCATAGTAGATCAAGCTCTTTACTACTGAATACAGGCTTTGGCTAAAGGCACATTTTTTCATCACTACAATGAATGTCTCAGATAATTGTTTTTCCAAGGCAGGTAAAGGAAAGATTCAGTCAAGGTGACAATTACCATCTGGCTAGCTATAGCCATTATGATGCTCCCAAGTAAATGCACATGCAATATTATAACAAATGTAATTAGAATTAGTTGAAGTTTACATTGAATATCATAGTATTTGTATATTACTAGTATATTGCTTTGTATATTACCAGTAATTACTTTGTATATTATTGAAGTTATATATATGACCATCTGCTTTGAAGTCTGATAATATGAAAGATAAAAATCATGAAAAATCAGTGTCAAACCCTCCTATGAATTTAGTTCCTTACTAAAGGAACTTCTTCACACATGGATGCTACCACTTACACTCTTGTCTTTCTTCCATACCCTTCTCACCCCATTTTGGGGACTGACTACTTCTCTGAGAGCTTGTTGGGAGTACAAATAAGTACAGAATCAAAGTAAGAACAGACATAAAATCAGGTTAGACTTTCACTCTTTGAGTACATAACAAACTATGGGTTGCATAGGGGGTACAGAACACTGCCCATCAGGATGAATATGGCTAGCAAACTGCTGAAGAGAGCAAGAGTGTAATATCTGAACACTCTGTATTACTCCTATAAATACATTTATAAAACTATGAGAAAACCAAGAACAGTGTACTATTTAGTTATTTTTTAAAGACTTAAATCTTGTGAAATTTAATTTTCAAGTTATTGAAATTCAAAGAAATACAGTTACTTACAAGCATGTCTGACTAAACATATTCAGAAAACAGTTTCAAAAACAAACCTGTGAAATTTAATAGGTTGATTTCTACAGAACTGTTTCACCCTCTAAACAAAACCAGACACATTCAGAAGTTTTGCTGCTGAATTCAATGGGAGCAAGAAAAGGTACTATACAAAAATCAATGTCCAAATCTAATGAGAACAATGTTTTACTTAAAAGACAGTATTAAAACACTATTACCTCCAGCAAGGATCTTCTCCTCCAAGTCATTCATTTGCTTCTTATATGCTTTTAAAGCAGCTTCTTTAAATGATGGTCGTATTCTTTTTTTCTTTGGAATTTCAATAACTTCAGTAATCATTTCTGGGACATTCTGATTTTCATCCTCCCTTATTTCTACATCGGGAGCCATGTCGCTTTCAATTTCCAATGTCTCTTCACTGATCACACTGTCAAACTGTGTGTCATATTGTTCCTCTGGTAGCATTGCATAAGGAGTTTCATACAAAGACTGGTCCAGTTCATACTCTTGCACCTGCTCACTAGTTTCACTACTGTTAGTTCTATTTTCTAGTTTAGCAAGGACTTGTTCCATTACTTCTACATAGTCTGTTTCATTCTCACCGGATGGTTCAATTAATTCTTCCTCATACTCTGCTTTGTAGCAATAAGGCTCAGCATAAACATCAGAATCAAGCGTTGTACTTGATTCATTTGCAGTAGACTGAGACAACGTTCTAAACCTTCCCATAAAAGATGAACCACTGTCTTCATACCCACTTAAACTTTGTGTGCTTTTATTCCAGACTACTTCTAAAGCTGACTTAGCACGCTGAAGCGTAGATCCAAATTTAGGAAAGCTGAAAGTCTTATCAGAAAGATCTATGCTTAATCGGCTGTGCCATGATTTCGGGGCAGTTTCCTCTGAGTCGTCACTTGGTAGCTCACTTTGACTTCGGTACATCATAGGCAATCTGTTTTGATTCTGATAAGAGGAGATAGAATTTGTTTCCTGATAATCATCATATTGACCAGTCCACTGACTTTGTGTTTCACTATCAAGGCCTGGACATGACGGAGAAGTACCATCTAGAGTGAAATCATAGCTTTCAGTGTCATACTGGAGGTCAGAACCTTGACCCTTTCCAAAATCTGTCTGTTGGTCTGAAGGGCTGCTCATATCATACACAAAAACTTCCTGTGTGGACGAGTCTAGGCCCAAATCTGCCCCTTGTTCCAACTGATTCCAGTTTTTCCATGGGGAAAGATCATCCTGTAAAGAAAGCTGACTGTCATCATAATGGTTTATGTCTCCAGATACACAGATTATTCCATTGCTTACTCCACTATCAACAGTTTCTACGTTCCCTGCTTCATTTTGCTCTGGATACTGTTGCATGTCTTGGGCAAAAGTCTGTTCCTGGGAACTGCCATACCAATTTAGAGAATCATCTTGCTTTCGCTGCCAAAGCTCTCGATCAGAGGAAGACAACAATGAACTGCCATTTGTTCTGCTAAAATACTGGTTTTCTGAAAAATCCTCAGAGTAAGACTGACACAATTTTGAGAAATCTGATTCTGAACGGCTAAGCTTTGGCGTTGCAAAGTCATTCTGTAAATGCCATAAAGGAGTCACATCTGAATAATAGGTCTTTGATTGTTTTTCCATAGTGCCAAATTCTGGTGACTGATTGTCATAACTTCTGTGTGAAAAGGTGCTACTATCAGCAGTTCTGTCAAGGTCTTTAGTGTTTGGGGACTCAGTAGTCCCCTTCGTAGTGCTTGTTTTTATGTGAAGTGCTGATTTAGATATTTTTGCATAACTGTTCTTATTTATATCTGATTCCAAGTCTTTATCACTCTCAGGTGACTCCCAGTCGTGCATTTTAGATTTTGTCTCCACGGTTAAAAGCTTCATATCCATGCTTTCATATGTCTGAGAAGAAGGCAGTCCTCTTTCCTTTTTATCTTTTATTTCATGGGAAAATATATCTGTAGAAATTCCAATGCCAGTTCCTTTAAGTTTATAAGACTTTTTTAAAATCAAATCTCTCTGTTGTGATGACTCAAAGTAAACCAGAATGGGTCTTGGCTTTGCATTTGGACAGTCTCTTTGCTGCCCAAGCCTTTGGGCAAACTCAATTTTAATAGTGCTTTGTGCCTCTGAGAATCCCATTTTTTCCATTAATATTTTGTAAACTATGCTTTCAGCTTTTTCAAGCCGCTCTTCAGGCACATTTAGAAACCTAAGACTTGCTTTGTTTCCTGGATGGCCTATCTGCTTAATGTAGTCATGTATGTCCCGAGTTTCTCGTCTGGACTGTACAAATCCAGTTCGCAATTGTTCAATTTCATTTTGCACAACTTCTACGCTACTAGAAATTTCATCAATTGATTGTTTCAAAGCATTAACATGCCCTCTTAATTCAGAAAGTTCTGTTTCAATTTGACTTATTCCCTGAAGCTCTTTAAAGATCATTTCCATAACATCGTGGGTTTGGCTAATACAACCTGTCGAACTAAAGCCAGGTTCAAGAGTATTTGATTTCTGGTGACGGCCAGTTCTGTCCAGAGATTTACTTCTTAATCCCCATGTTTTCCTCCATGAACTCAGCTCTGAGTCTGATGAGACACATTCTTGGCTCTTCTTCCATTTCCTCAGTTTTCGTAAGGCTCCCAGCTTCAGCGTGTGTAAAGTGCGTTCTCCATCCGAACTTCCATCGGAGGCTGCGAGGCTGCTCAAGCTTTTCCTGTTGCGTCTCACAGGCATTGTGTGGGATAAGTATTCGTTTTTCTTGCTATTAGTTTTTACTTCACTTAACGACTCAGAACATGAGCTGTCATTTGAAGACAGGTCTTGAACTATATCTTCATTATTAGTGTTTGCTACAAAAATATGCCTTTGCAGTCCATTGGCAATAGCAACTCTGTAACTGAATGTTGGAGAAAGTGAAAATTCTCTATTGCTTTCCTCTTCTTCAGTTGATAAGTTGCGAGCAGATGGGCACTTGGCAATCTTTTTAACAGTGCTTTTTAAAGTATTTGAGAATTTTGGATTTCTTGGTTGTCCAATCTGAGTTAAGTCTTGTTCCTTTTTGCTCTGACAACTCTCTTTCCTTTTTGTACTATTTCCCGATTTCTTTGTAAACATTCCTTTGCAAATCTTATATAGATAAGATGAGATCAGGCTCTTGAAGAGGGCAGAAACCATGGAGTGTAATTTATTTTAAGCTGTTTCCACAAAACACAAATTTTGATCCAGAGAAGTATTTGTATCTCCAAAAGGATCATTGGCAAATGTTTCAATGGAGACTATAGCCATAAAAACTACTGATGCGCTGGAATAAAGTGACAGAAAAATTAAAAAAAAAAAAAAAAATCACACGTCTGCTTGTTCAAAACAAAATCCTGAAGAGGTTTTGTTTATCTTGCAAAATCTCACTCTGTTGAACATGGCTTCTTGAAGTGTCTAGAAAGGAGGGAATGACATTACAATGGCTGCCAAGCAAACTCGCCATTCAATAACACTAATGATGTTCTAACTAGGTTACAATGAAAACACAGATGATTCCACATAATTGTCTGAATAGTTTTTTTCATTAATATTTGCAGATGAAAACAGTTCTAGGCAATATTGTTAACAACAATTAATAAACTATACTTATTTCCAGGCTTCTTAATCCAGTTTAATCCTCTGACTTTAACAGAGATAATAAGTTTAAATGCACCCTGCTTTCTTTTAGAGTACTGATATTTCAATTTAGATCCATATGATACATGCCAGTGATCAAAAAACCCAAAAGTGTAATGAATGGTTACTAGCTAGTAAAACTCTCTCTTGCTTTATCTTTTGGAATAAGGTAGGATTGAGGTACAAGTGAGTATTGTATCCATGAAGTGCTGCTCTATCTTGAGATTAAATTATGTACATATGACTATAGTTTGTGAAATAATTGCTTTGATACCAGACTTTAACATGCTATGATAAGCCAGGAGTCCAAAGTGGCCTTATCTTCTTGGTTTCTCTTCTTTCAGAAGTAAAAAGAAAATAACTCTCAGCACGTAACAGAAAATGACAACTAATGGAAATTCTCATCCATGTTATTGAATTTGACATCTTTCTGGTAACAGAAAAGAAAACCAAAACAAACCCCAAACCTACACAAAACATGGTTTACAAGTTGCAGGACCTAAACTGGTGCCATTACAAACAGGAAAGCTATTTGATCTGAAAGAACTCTAAAAAGTTTCCATGAAGTATCTGGAAGTTTCTATTCCATAAAACAAAAGCTTGTATTCCACAGAAACGTAGTCAATACATTTTAAACATGTCAATGTATTCTTCTCTATAGCATATCATTCACCTTCCAGTTTCATAGTTGCAAAATAAAAACGAGGCAACCAGCCCAGGAAAATCCATCAAAGTAGTTCTCAAAATGGCCATTTTAGTTTCTGAAACAGCTAAAAATTCTTTGGCAGAATAAGAAGTCTGTTTAGATACAGGGCATATGAAGGGTTAAAAATTGCTCTGTGGTGTCTTAAGAGGAGTAGAGAATATGACCTGTCCTTGCCTGCAAACATCCTGGCACTTTATGAAACATCATGGTCCACTGACACACTTCAAGATCTGGTCTCTACATTACATAATTCATCTTCACTGACTTTACTATTACACTCTATATATTTATTCATTACATATATACACATATGTAATGATAAATAATAAACACTAACCCCTGATAAATACTGCAGCAGCAAAATGCACTGTGCTGCATAGAGCACAGGCAAAGCTGCTAAAAGCCTGGCTGGCTTCTGGAATCCTGGAACAGAGGATGTAAACAGGCTCATTTCTTTTCCAGTTATAACAAAATTGGGATGCAGAGTGAGCAGAAAAATAGAAAACATGCTTCACTCTTCCCAAAGTGGCTATTTATTATTTTATACACAGGTGAAGTATCTGTGGGACATGAATCACGTTTTTGACACATATACATCAGCTTAGCCTTGCCACTTCTTTTTCTTTTAGGCTTATGCCTAAAGTATCAAGAGTGAATTAAGAGCAAGCAATATCTGGAAGCAAAAGAACGCTCAATGAGACTGCATGCAATTTTCAAGGAATGCAAATGACATCTCTCAGAATATTGAGAAGTTTTCACGAGAGCTGAGGCTTCCTTGTTTTCACATATTATTAGTGGAGAAAGGAACCATCTTGGGACACTTTTCAATGTCAAAGGCATGTTTCAGGATGTAGAAACACTTGTTAACCATTCAGATCTTACACTGAATGTTTGTAACCATTTATTGAACAAGATTTGAAATGTGACTGCCTAGCTCCTCTGCCCACATAGCCACAGATTTTTAAATGCCCTCCTATATAAACTTCACTTACACGACTTGGACATTCTTCAAATTACTTCAAATCAAAAATGTATAAACAAGCCAGAAGGCTTGTTCCCTGTCTCAGTCTAAAAAGCATCAAGAAATAATGAAGTTCTTACTGGAATCTGGAACATTTCCATTCACATTAAATAAGGTTTAATGCTTCTCTGTCAAAGAATCTTAATTTTTTTTAAGCAAGCCAAATACATACATATATATGTTTGTTTTATGCAGTGTCTAATCAATGCACTTTATCAGAGATAGAAAAGTATTACAAATAGCTGAACATTCAGCACTGAATTTATTTAAACCCAGTTTCTGACAATGCCATAGAGAATTAAAAGATGTGCTGTTACAAACACAGGGAGATCTGCTAAATGGAGCAGATTTATGTTCTCTCATGCGAGTTCTATTCCAACTCAGCTGTATTAGTCATATGATCTGTTAATCAGTTTACAGCCTACCATTGCTCTGTCAAAAACTCATTTTCTACAATAGTACATCTACACATGGAATCAAGTTTGAGTCATTACAGGTCTCACGCATTTCTTTCTCTAAAGATTTGCATAAGTTGTTCTTAACATTTTAAATCAATGTAAAGTTAAAACTCCATAAGATAAGGAACAGTCTTTCAAGAAGCACATAGAACCAAGTCAATTATTTGAATGAGCTGCAAGTTGTCATTTGAAGGGTTTCTTTTATCCAGGTCTCCCGATAAACCATTAAGATCTCATTTTTTAAATTCTCACTTTGCTTGTTTATTGAATGAAAACAATTTTTATGATGAAGTTCAACATCACTGTGTTAGCCCATCCTAACCATAAGGAATCATGTTGAAATGTTACACCAGTGAGGTGTGGACTTCATGCTAGATGGTAATAGAGCAGGAAACTGGAAAGTGCTACGGATTCTGAGACTATAACTAAAATAAATTCTTAATGGGGTCCTTCTATAAAGAAGGGAAAAATTGATGCTTCCATCAACTTTGACCCATAGCAAGCCTGAAAATGGTTTTGTTAATCAACTTGGTGAACAGATAACGTGGACCAGTTTCAAGCATATTCAACTGGATTTGTTTATAACAAAGCATTGTCAAAATAAAAATGGCAGTTGGAAGCATCATTTATAGAGGATCTTATTCCATGTCTAAAACTAATGTGTCAGGTAGAAGGGGGGAGGAGTGGGCTGAGCTGAAAATGATAGCTTTTTAAATAATGCAAACAGAGTATTTTAGTTACATATCTGAAGACCAGACCTCCATTTCAAGAAATTATTTTAACAAATTTAGCCCTTTATTTTTATAAAAAAAAGAAAAGTGAATCATCTTAAAAATATAATTTCAGTATTTAAATAGAACAGCTAGATCACTGATCAGTTTCTATTCTGACCCTAGTAAATGAAGCTGCAGAGCAGCAGCTCTCTCCAGTTAGAGGTAGCTTTCTGGATGCAGACTGTCCTCTTATAAAGCAAGAACCAGACAGCTTCACAGCACTAACCACCTGCAAGGGGTCTGTGTGTATGGAAAGGGGGCAGGCAAGAAGATGAGACTGAAGCACAGTCTCTCTCTATAAAATACCCTATGACAGTTCATGTTGTCACCAAAATGGTAGGGGGAACCAAAACAAAACCAAATAGTCTTCATCTGCAGCAATACCATTCTGTATTACTGTCAAAATAGTCACTAGAGTCTACAGACAGAAATATATTTTTGTGATATGCAAAATTCTCCAGAAATTAATCAAACATAACAAAAAAATGTGTAAACAGTCTACCCTGCATTCCAGAAACTGAGGCTAAGAGAGGTTTTCTTACCATTAGGAACAAAAGGAATCAGAATTCAGTAATACAGATTTATTAATGATGGTCTTTTACTAGTCTTATGCTTGCCTGGGAATAAGGTTATTTTGACATAAGTGTGCCTGCCCTCAGCTCAAGTCTGCTGGGTGAAACCTATGCTCCCTTCCTTTTGACAAGCGTTAGATGTACACTCCACATTGCTTCATTAATTTACTATAACAAGAGCATTATACTGACAATCATCTCAGATGACCTAATTCAGAAGAACTTAATTTAGAGCACTTATCTGCTCCTTTACATTCTTCCTAAATTCTCCTTGTAGTCTTAACTACTGACATTTTTAATCTGTGTAATTTGTGAGTCTCTTAAGGTAAAATGACACTTATCTTAACACTGCATATGCTATGTGGATGACCTGCCCAAACACTCTGGCAAAGGCAGGGAGGAAAGGGATGAAGAGACCTGCTTTCTCTTTTGGGTTATTACTATGTTCCAAGAATTCCTCAGGTTTTCACAACAGAAGACTTTTGCTCTATCCCTTCAGCCCCTCCAACACTCACTCAAGAGCATGGAGTGCTATCAGCACTCTCACCACCCTTTGGCTAGGAAGCTGTTCCTATTTTCCTTCAAAATTATTTGGAAAGGTTACTATACCTGCTTATTTATCTGTAAAAATCTCTTTATGGATCCTGCTATTTATGCATATCTAACCACCCTAAGAACATGTTGGCTTCTCTATCTATGAGAATGTAAAAAGTAAAACTAACCACCCAACTGCTGATTCAAACTCCAGTCTTAAGAGCCTACAATCTGCTAATTTTTTAACCCACAAGGCCCACTGCTGTGTCCTGAGGAGGTTGCACGTATATTCATTTGGTACACTGCAGAATCCAATCTAAAAATTTAACAGTGATATTGCAAGACTGATTGGTCATAGCTATTATGTATCTCTTCTATCAGCATACAACTTAATAGAGTTTAAGGAAAACAGATGGAAACAGCACAGGCTTAAACCTGACTGGCTCATTGTGATTGAGAACATCTAACTCAGAAATCATATACAGAACTTTATGCATTAGTGAATTAACTCACTAGTTAAACACTTGCAATTAAACTACTTTGTAATGCATAGAAGCACGTTGTGTTTGGATTAGTTTAGAAGAAAATATAAATTCCTAGCAAGCTAGGATGAGGAATTTTCTGGAGAGAAAAGTCATCTTCACTGCTTCCCTACTACTAGGGAAGGAACAAGGAAGAATTAGGAAGTTGTTCAACTATTTATGAACTACTAATAAGATTTTTAAGGCATTTAGAACACTATTTCTTTAGAAACAAATCTACAGTGTGGTATTTACATTACAAACATGAAAACTTGTAGTTGAAGTGACTTGTTAAAGGTCAATGGCCTTGACTAGACTAAAAGCAGGAAGAGCTATTTTAAATACAGTAGATTAATACTGAGATGTAAAAACCTTTAGAACAGATTCTAAGGGTAAAACGTGGCCCATCTGGAGAGCAGTAGATAACACAGGCCAGTTGAATGTTCACACAATAAGAGACTGCAGATGATTTGGAAAACAACTTCCATATCATTTGACTAAATGTAAGGACTCCTTTCTCCTTAATGTTTCTAGTTGTTTCCCTGACTTTTTCAACAAAAAAAGAACAAAAAAATCACTGTATTGTATAAACAAGGTGGTAAAAATGACATTTTCCTCCTCTTACGAGTGTATACATGATACATGCTGTCCTATACAAAAACTTGTTTTTAGTCAATATTCAGTTCAAAAACTGCTAAGATTGAGAAAATTTCACCAAACAGTTCCTTTCTATATAAATGCAGACTACAAAAGGAATGGAAAACATGGGGAGGGAAAAGTCATTTGCTGACAATATGGAGGTTACTGTATTACTAAGTCAGTACCAGACATATTAGCTTAGTTAGACTATTACCTGCTTGCTATTATGTCAGATTACTGTAAATAAAAGCACTACTATATAATAATCAGAACCTATTTAGTGCCTATTAAAAAAACAGGAAGTAACAACATACATTTTGACTTAATCTCAGTTCTGTCCCTAGTTTTGCCTGTATTTGAATGGAGGGTCTTTTAACCATCATACCCGGAGAATCCAAGCGATTTAATTTACATTGAAGCATAACATTTACACAGAGGTTGTATTTATAGTATACTGAGTGTATTCAAAGTTTCTTTTAATACTAACACTTCAAAAATTTCAACAACTTTTCAGGATAGTAATTCCATCAGAAAATATAATTAAACAAACCAAACACCACCACCTCCACCCCCCTCCCCCACATTTAATTTCAGGTAAGAATTTTAATCCTCCAACTAAACTGGCCTGAGCCTTAGAATGAGCAATGCACTGCCCCGAATTAGATCTCTCTTGGACAGAGTTTACCGTGAACTCTGTGACCACGTGTGCACTACATCACTCTACAGCTTCCATTTTTTTTTTCCTTTCTTTTGAGTTTGGGGGAAATTTTTTAACTACATACAAAAATTCCCAGTGAAATGTTTACAGTAAGAGAACAACTTTATATTGGCAAACTAAGCCCTCTGGATTCTGTTCCTCTGCATACAGATTTTACATATTTTCTAAGATCTAGTAAACGAATAGTACATCAAACTTTTAGAACAAAAAGTTATAAAAAGGAAAGTTTTTGATAAAGTGGTCTTTCATCTGATAAATGGTAGCAACCATTGTGATATTTGCATTTGAAAAATACCACAAGCACAAATAACTGCAAGTACTGTTGACAACCACATACACTCAGATGAGTAGGCACACACAGATAGAAACCATGCTTAACGCCTGAAATGACATTCATGGGTAAGGATGATAGATATTAAACATGTTTCTAAATCTGCTGCAAAAACTTTACTAAATACAACCCCAATTCAACATACTGAGAACTGTGACACTCAGATTTGTACCTGAAAGCAAGAACCTCTGCTACCAACCTAGGTGAATGACACAAATGAGAAAAACAAAACCAGTGTAACAACCTTCTCAGGTGCCAAAGAATTTTTATGCTTCAGAGCCGTAATGGTCTCACAAGCAGAAACTATCATACTGCATTCTTCCTGGATTTTAACAACACTACAGTTAAAAGAAAATTTGGAATTTTCAGTCCTCATTGATGTTTTAGAGAATTGGGAGATATTCTGAGCTATGAGTATTCTCCTACTGTGCAATACTCTGGAATCCCAGTACTTTACCTGAGATTTCCTAAGTGTTTTCACAGCAGTATATAGTCATTATGGTAATGTGCTGACATGACTGCAGAATCAAGCAAATGGTATAGTGACAGAAGCCCTTTATACAACTTTCCAAATTGTGTATATTCCCCTGAAAGAACAGTCATTTATCTTGCATCATGGCCTTTTCATTGAGATGACAGCTAATCTTAATTCATAACCATAATTTCTATCATTATATCCCTTATAAAAGGAATTTGGGATGAATGAAACAGGCTTTAAACCTTAAATTCTACTTTTCATTCTTCTTAATACTTTTAGACTTAACAGCATTCTCTTGCTACTTTTCTCACTATGTTGATTCAGATGATAAGATTCAGCACTGACTTTCAGAATATTTGTATGTGTCGGATAACCTTACATTTTCAATTGCCAGACCACAGTTGTGCATTACACTAAAGAAAGGCATCTATTTTATATAATCACCAACAGGAAACAAGCATAGCGTCACCCTCTATGTGAAAAATAGTCACAACTTTACAGACAGTGTATTTTCACATCAGAAAGCAATTGAAGTTACGCTTGTGAGTGCTTTTAGGCATAAGAGTTCCTGTCAGCCTGATGTTAACAACAGTATTAAGATGCTGGCACTAATATTAAATCTTTTTGGATCAACATGTTATTAAAAAAAAATCATCTTACTTCTAACTAGGCTGCATTGAAATTAGACATGAAACAGAATGTTTCAAGATATTTCAAGATTAATGAACAATCAAATAAGCATTGTTTTAATACATTTTTACTAGACATTATAAGACAACTATCAGTGTCCTTAGTTTAAGGGCACATAGCTTTGTGTTCTATTTCACTTATTACATGCCAGCTAGAAGAAAATATTAAGAAAGTGCAAAAGGAGACTAAAGAAAGGTCATATTTTATCTACATAATTCTTCCTCTTAAAGCAAAATGAACCATCAATTTCATAGTAAGAAATTAGTTTCAGCTACTATCGGCCTCTGAAATTGCAGAAGGAAAAATACTAACGTTATCTTCTTGAACCTAAAATGATGGACAAAAATGTATGAAATGCTTGTGGTGGTTTTTAGGTTGTGGCTTGGAGAAGGTATATAATAGAGGGTATTCTAAGACACAGATTTAGCTGTGGAACAGAATCAAGCATGTAGTGTAAGCAAGCTGTCTCTTCAAAAGAAAGCTGCAGGGTGTTCATCTTGGAAATTAATCAAGACCCAGAAATACATAAGCATCTGTAGAGCTCAATTTATTGCTAATCCTATCACAAATTAGGAGAAAGGTACTGACATAAACAAGCAAACCATAATATACTTGCACTGTGTATTCATATAACTAGTTTGTTTATATTTTTATATCAATTTAAACATACCAACTCCTTGAAAAATCCAACACCATACTGTCTAACTCAACTTATACTGTGAAGTTAGCAACCTTACAAAATAACCTCCCCTAGTTTTTAACAATGTGTTAATTCCAGAAGCCCAGACAGTTTCATCAACATCATAGCATTAGAAAGCAAATCAGTTACAAGTCAATGCATTGCATTAGCAAGAACAGCAGGAGGTACATTCAGAATGAAAATAAGCAAAGGAAACAAAGGAAACAGCAAACTGTATGTAGACTAGACAGAAATAAAAAGAGCGTACATACCTGGATTAAATTCTTCTTAAAAATAAAATACATATTACATACCACCATCTTTATATTATTTTCCATTTATGCAGAAACACTGTACACAAATCCATTACTATTTTGCCGTTCTTCTTTCAGCCTTAAATGATACAACATGAGGCTGCTTCCCAGTGATTCAAGTCAAGTGCAGTCAGGCATGCTGCTAGTCTGCAACGGTATCTGTTCTAAATTCCACGGTATTCCCTAGGCAGCATTAAACGGGGATTTTTTTCCTCCCTCTCCCATTTTTCCCCCTCCTACAACTTGTGCTAACAGCTAAGAGTAATCGTGATGTTAGCTACTAATTCATTCTGCAGCTCAGGGTTGTTTCTCCTCTGTAATAGCAGAGCAGGAGTCAATGTCCTACTCCGGTTCAAAACCAACATCAACACGAGAGAACAGTAATCATCCTGGTGCTTTATGTGCCGGGAACTTCCCCCGCTGCTGTTTTCTCCTGCCACTGCTCCCGAATGCAGCACCCGCTGCAATAGGCACAGCCCTGCTGCGTGGCAGGCAGCCCCTGTGCTGGCAGAGCCACTCACAGGCTCACGGAGCAGCCTCGCTCACAGGAACAACACATGCAGTGCGTCGGGGGAGCTGCCAGGTGCGCATCCGTGCCCGCAAGGAGAACAGCGGGAGAGAGGATCTCTTGCTTGGCACGGCCCTGTTCCACCCTAACCTTTTATTTATCGGTCTGGCATGACCCAGACAAACGACTGTGGAGCTATTTCTTAGAGCAGTGCTTTCATCAACAGCTGATAATTTTCTATACGGAATCTGCTAAATACCCTTCCTAAGTACTATCATTGCATTATGATTTAAAGGTGCTCCACGTAATAAGAAATGTATCACTTTCCATGAAAAGCACTTATATGTCTCCAATTAATACCTAGGCAGTAGGACTCAGTCATTTATTTACTGCAATTCAAATAGCAGAATGGAATACTATTGTGCATGCAGTCAGTAAACTATCCTGCACAGAATACATCAGGTGTTTTTGCAAACGTTAACAGGTTTAACAGTGTAAGGCCACATGCAGCCTTACATGTATTGAAAACATATTTAAAACTGACACATGAATAACTACAGAAACGCATCCAGAATGAGCCTGTATAAAACCATTCTACAAAGTGTACACAGAGCTGAAGTGTGAATGTTTCACAAAATACGTGTACAAGCATAAACCGACAGGTACCCGATTATCCTCTTTAATCTTGGGAGACAGCATGACTGGAATGCCATAGTGAATATTCAAGTATATATCTTTTCCATATAAAAATGAAACTCTCAAACTTTGGATAGTCTGTAAGAACTGGCATTTGTAACAGAGAAGCTTGTAATTCAGTTACTTTCTTCAAATGATACCTTGAGTAATAGGCAGCACTCAGGTGTGTTTAACAATTTCTAGTAATAGTTAAAACTCATTGGTTGTAGCTTTCGCTCTCTGCAATCCTTGCCCTACTGTTAGTACTGTCATTCTGGGACACTCGGTTATGTACAATTTATAAATGTAAAAGTTCTAGAATCAGATCTCTTATGTACAGTTGTAAATTAGTATTTTGGATTTTTGCATATCATTATAAAAATAATTATGGACCATTATATTTATTATGTCTTTCTGGCATAAACACCACCTATAAACAGCTCATTAATTAGACTTATAGTTAAGAATCAGATGAATGAATGCTTGATTATTCAAATCTTATTGTAGTTATTAGCCTGCAGCCATTACTTAATATTCTCTCTAAACTGAATCAAACTTATCCTGTAGAACTGCTGTATTGCATGCCAACAAAACACAACAAAAACTTTCTTGTAAGTGCACACCAGGAAATATTCCATTGATATCAATATTCAATACTACAGTCCTAACTACACAAGATGCAACAATAAAGCCTCTCAAACTCAACAGGACTGCTCATGTAAGGATGAAAAAAAGAAAAACCAAGCAGCCTAATCAAGCATGCCCACCCATAGTAGTCACACACCAAGAAATAAGTATCAGCTTCAGCAAGATTAAACAAATGGCCTTAAGACTACAGACAGTAAAACCAGCAAATATTGGAACTGTTTTGGAAAAATATAAGGTTTTATCATTTGATAAAAAAATGGGTTTGCCAAGAACATTAATTCAGAATGCTTGGATTATGGTTGATGTTCAAGGAAATTCTTAAGTGTTGACCTTGTATATACTCATCTATCCTGTTACCACAGGCTGAATATTTCAGCTGAAAGCTGAACTTATTCAACTTATTTGATAATCCATCATAAGTAGGGCATTTTACTCTACCAGATGCATTATTCAGTTGATATTTCAGAAGGAAATAAAAAAGCAAACATCAATCCAAAGACCTTCAGAACCCATTATGGCTTATCTTCCCTGGAGTTAAAACTCTGTAGAACTTCTCCAAGCCAGAGATACGGTGACTTTGCTTGTAATGATACTGATCAGTTAAGAAGGAAATTTCATGCATAAATATGTACTAATTACTTTCAAGTGAAGTTACCCAAAGTTATGTTGTACCTCTGTCCCCACATTTCTCACATAGGTAAGGTCCTGGTGACTTTCTAGAGTAAGTCTATGAGCAGATGTTTCTCTATTTCAGCTGTAGAATAGCTGAAGTTCTCACAGTTCTGGAAGCCCAGAGAGTTGTAAATCAGTGACTGGACTTAAACTCCTGTGCATCTTGAGAAAACATCCATATTAGTTTTTGAAAAACTAACACAAGGATTGTGCATGTGGGCCCTACGCATTGTAGTGGTTACTTGGCAGTAACCCGATATGTTGATGAAGGTGGCCTTGAAGAACTCTCACGATTCACACTGATTTACTTTATTTCCCAAATAGAGCATTAAAGTAGTAACTGCCACACATAGAAGGAAGAGAAGAAATACACGTATTTACATGTACATATACAATATGCATGGAGCTGTTGCAACTTGTTACAAAATTCCAGCCAAACGCTGTAGCTTAGTGGAGAGAAACAATGAAAATCCACCCAAAGAAAACACTATCACCACCAACTCCAAACCACAACCCAAACAAAAAGCCCAAACCCCAACGGGCAGCCATAAGCCTTCATGGAGGAAACAGCTGTTCTTTCTGCCTGTTTCCAGGATTATATGATCATGACTTTCAGAGATGATTCTTTGAATTCTTATAAATAAAACCTGTCCACTGAAAATATTTCAGCAATTTCCATCACTACTTTCATATAATAAACCCATCATTAAATGACATATAACTATTTTAGATGTTATTTGACTATTTCTACTGTGTAATTCTCATATTGAAATAGTGATAGCAGTAAACTGATAGAACGACTTTGAAGTAATTTGTATTTCATGATGGATTTCAGCCTGCAAGCTGGAAAAGCTGTCACATAACTAACCTATCTATCTTTCTCCCGCACGTCGCTTCCCCAGTTTGCTGAAGCGATGGTTATTTCTGCAGTAAGGCAGTAAGTGTCAGTTCTTGAATCTGATCAGTCGATGGGGAAGCGGTCTCGGGGGCAGCTCCGGATCTGCGGCTGAGCCCGAAGGCAGCGGAGCCGCTGCAGGCCCGCAGCCGCCGCTCCCCGCGCGCCCCCTGCCGGCCGCCCCGCAGCCGCCCGGGCGCAGCCGCTCGCCGCTCTCTGGGCAGGCACCCGCAGCTTCTACAGGTGCTCTTCTACACTAAGGGTTTTGTTTTCTCTACGCTGGCTGTGTTTCTTTATTAGTGAAGCTCAGTGTTTCCTTCTAAAAAGAGGAGTTTGCAATAGGAGGGGGAAAGAGAAAATAACTGCTCTTCTATTTCATAATGCAGCTGCGAGCTGGCTTGAACTATAACTTCAGATGATGGTGAAAAATGCTTTGGAGATTCTGAAGTTAAGGCGGCTAAAGCTACTTCTTATTCCACATTAAAACTTTTCCAGACTTTTTAAAAAACAATTGCTAAGTTTATAAAATTATGCAGTTTGAATTCTATTAGGTAAAATAAAATCACATTTAAACTTTTAAAAATAGCAATTAAGGGAGCAGGCAACCAACGTAAAACCACAATTTCTTCCCAGCTGCAATTTAATCAAAATTTACTCCCCTGATTTCAGACAGGATCATAAGATGGGATCACTGTTGAAAAGCAAATACAGGGGCAAAAGCCCAACAACAACTGAAGAACTAATCAAGAAACACTTTTTTTTTTTTTTCCTTACCCACAGGAGGGAAAAGTGAGCTTTATTCCCATTCAGATTTATCAAGCACCTAAAGAAATGCAATGTATTTGAAGTGGTAACTTAAGAACAATATCTGTTACTTCTGAAATTTAATTCCCCATTGTGTTCTTTTCTTATGACTACTTCATTCATAAGAATGTGTTCATTCCAGAAACTGTTTTAGATTTTTTGTCTAAGAAAGTAGAATCCTCACTAAAACACTTTTAAAATGAAGAATCTGACTCGGTTGCCACTTTTCATGTGAGGAACTGGTTTTAGGCTGCCTTTATCTCAAGCCTCAAGTTTTCTCACTCTTGCCCTCTGGTTCTCTGCCCCATCCCACTGGAGGAGAATACACAAGCACCTCTGTTGGGTTTAGTTGCTGGCTGGGGTTAAACCACAATAACAGGGTAAAGCTCGTGGAAACAGAAGTGACAGAGTGGAAGAGTTACAGCATCTCCATTGAATACAACCCCCAGTCATATACTTAAACTCAAGTATATATTTAACAGTGCTACTAAAGGTGCTAATTAAGAGCCATCTCAAGATGGCAGCAGCAAAGGAAGATTTAGGAAAAGAGCACACCATCAAACTTGGAAAAAAAAAACTTCTTTGGTAGTGAATTAAAACATTCAACCCTGTCAATCTGAAAATAGGTAAAGAGAGTAGATCACAAGAAAGATCTGTAGTAATGAACTACAAACTCTAAAGCAGAGGCTGCAAGGATTTGAGAAAATGAGTGATTGCAGCAATTGTGAACTTACATCTTTTATAATAAATCTGGAAGCAAGGTAATTTACTCTCCTGGATCGTTTTTGCCCTAGGCCTTTTCCCTCTAGCTACTGCTTAGATTCCATCAATATAATTCATTAGCTTTTCAGTGTATGACCTGTCATTCTCTGTGCTAGGATTCAGAGTTCATCAGTGCTCCATTCTTGGCTGCTCTCAGCTCTCTCCCCTATCCTAGATCTCCCGCTGAAATGATTGCTGGTTATCTGAGTATTTCTCTCTCCTCACCCCAGGGCTTCTTTCCCTTTCTTGCACTGTGAGAGGTTCTCTGCCAATCCTTATAACTAACAACCCCAATTCTCTCTCTAATGTGATGGCTTCTTGCCTTCACAATCCTCTTTATCATCACTGCATTCCAAAAGGCAGCTTTTTCCTCCACAGAATGGTGCCATTAAAGAACAGCCCAGCTGATTCACACTAACTGGCTTATTTTTCCTGGTTTACGTGAAACACGCATTATCACTTGTAAACCTTCTCTGATGAGAACCCTGTTGAGTTTCAGTCTTCTGAAGCATGTTTTTTAAGCACTGCCTCACAGAACACACTATAATTCAATTACAAATATGCACAAAGAGCTGTATAATTCTATAACACATGGCATTAGTTGCAGGTTACCAATGAAACCAACAATAAATAGTTTAGCATCAGTCCAAAAACAACCTGTAAAATACTAAAACATGGTTACTTGAAACAGCAGAAAGAGAAAAAATGTTTTGATGGTGCCCTTTTGAACTCTGAAGCAAAGAAGAGAACTGAAGTTTAATTGTAGGAGAGAACATGTTACATTCCTGTTCATTGATTTTCTATAATAATGGTCATAAACAAAAGCTTAGCTTTCTTATCCTCTATTGTGAATCATTATATCTCACTTTTTGAAGAGAAAAGCAGTAATAATTCTTATTTCTGACCTTGCCTAACAGAATCCTCAAGTAAGATACAGCAGCTCATAAAGATATCTCCCAGGATCCACAATGCTTAAATACCTTCAATTAATTAAAGAAACCAATTTTCAACTTGCACATTGATTTAAGGCAGGGAGGGCAGGGAGCAAATCATAGAATATCTAAACCCATAATACCGTAGGAAGATCTAAGTTAAAGTCTTCAATAAGTTAACTGTAACTCTGTTCAGATAAAAAGATATCTCCATTTTATTTTCTTCACAACTATATCAAATTCCAAAACATTTTCTCCCTGAGAAACTTTCAGAGGATATCATTCCAAAGGAGAAAAAAGTATACCTGAAATTTTAGGAAATAGAAGAAACAAAACCAATTTTTTCAAAATTGATGTGTAACACTGTCTTGAACTTCTACCTTCATCAGTTTATCTCCTTTTGTCAAAAGAAACTTTCTAAACACCACTTTTTGCAAGCCTTAAAGGCAAAAAGGCTTTTTGCAAGCCTTAAAGGCTGTGATCTTCCAACTGCTGGTCCAAGTGCCCCATACTGACCTTTCTACCTTCTTCATGTAAACCCAGGGTTCAGACACAAGACAGTCAAAGTCATTTGTATTACAGAAGTAGGACTCCTGATATAACCAATCAGTAATTTCCTTCAGACACTATATATTAAAAAAAAATGTGATTTGTAAAGCAAAGTCATTCCAGAAATTCCTTTAACTTAGCAGGTATATTTTGAGCTTCCTCATGCACCAATTAACATTCAAATCATTGTCAAAATATCTGCAGCTTGGCAAACATGCACTGATGCTGAACTCATTTAATTGAAAAGAAAGTGCACTTCATTTCTGTTTTCAAATTGTCAATTTGTCACTTTTTGTTTAAATATTTAATCTCTGAATAAATTCACAAAACTAAAGAAAGCAGCTTCTTTGCTGGCATTTTACCCAATCAAAATGACGATTGCCACTTGCACGTAATAATTACTTTTTACTTGAATCAGGATGCAAAACATCTATTATTAATACTTTACAAAAAGAAAATACTTGTTTCTTTCCAATTCATGACATGCTTGCATTACTTAGAATACAAGGTTAAAAAAATTTTCAACTGAAAGATTGCTTTAAAAAAAATCTTTGGGTTTATTGAAATCTTTTAAAGAGAAGGTTGGTATTAATCTCATAGCCCCATGGCTCCTAAACAAAGAATGATTTCTGCTTTCCCAGCCTTAAATTCCCACTGCTGTCATTGTGTAATATCTGCTTTAGTGTTAGTTTATCAAGTTTTGTTTCTGAATAAGACAGTAAATCAATAGAGCTGACAAAACTAAGCTGCTGATAACTTCTCTATTAGTGAGCATTCTCATACTGAGCATCACCACTGCATCCAACATGTAATCCACCACAAATCACAAAGAACAGCATTACATTAATCTACAGTGAATATTTAATTCTACCTAATATTTTTAAAATTTTGAAACACACCAATATAGTTGATTTATTGAATACTTAGTGATCTATGGATGCATTGTGCTCATTGTGCAAAGTTAGGAACAAAGCATGTCAGGAAGATTTACCAAGGCAGATCTGTGCCACTCTCACTGCTGATCTCTAGATTCTAAAACCATTCAATATAGTGCCACTATGTCACTGTTTTGTCTCCAACACTCATCATTGTCAATAAATACAGTTGTGGAATGATACAAAGGGTAACTTACATGAGTAGCGTCCTGCTTAACGTTAGCCTTAGGAATGAATTACTATGGTTTGTATTTGATAAAAAGCATATCCATCTCAGAGAGATGACATTTATTTATTCAAATACATTTCAGCAGCAAAACAGTCTCTACTTCACTAAGGATTAGTAGCTAACGATGTAATCAAAGTGACATATACAACTGGGGTAAGAGGGGAGAGACGGGAAAACACATTTGATTGTACTCATGGCTGACACTGAGTTAAAAGAAAAACTCTCCAAGTGCATCTTTTCATAATTGTCAGTACTTCATAGCACTTACTTCAAAGCTGTTAGAAGAGTAAGGCAAATAAAAACAAGCCTCACTGTTCAGTGCTCCTGGAATACAGTGAACATGAAACTGAAAACCAGACATTGGGAATGGATTACTTTAAAAGAATTGTGGTTTAGATTTTTGTTTTAATCAATTAGCAGAAGCACAATCAGAGGATCCTATCTAGTTTTGCATTGTATTTTTAAAAGTTACTTGCTGATATTAGGTTTTACCTTAAATTCTTAATTCTTCTCCCCTCTCAAAGAGGAGAAGGATTTCCCTAAAGCTTTTATCTTAGCACTGTTAGATCTTACATAATTGCAAGGAGGTTTAACTATTACTATTTCAAATCTGCACCAAGGCAATTTACTATCTAGAAAGAAACATTCTCCAAAACAGTTTGGCACTTTTCGTATCTAGTCAATGTTTGAGTAAATATTCATCAGCTACAATGCCTCTGGTGAACCACTGGGCTGTCATCTCATATCTGACCAAACAGACTAATTCAACTTAATATTTCCAAAGATTATCATTAAAAGTATGCATTCCAAATATTACTACTGGAACCTAAGCCAATATATTTTCTATTACAATAAGAATTCATGTTTGTTTCACCTGTGAGGAAACACCTTAAGGCCATCAACCTGAGCAAACTACATTCCCCCTCCCCCTGTTCCAAGCTAAACCCAACTCCCCTAAACCTCCAAGAATAGTTGGAAAAAAACCCCCAAACCCAAAATTGTTACTTCTCTGTTCTTAAAGGCTTCCATGGGTTGATTCCTTACTTATGCCTGCTTTGATGCCTAAAAATCTCCCTCACAGTACTAAAAATTGCTTATTTTTCCAGCTCCTTATGGATGGAGACAGTTCCCTCCATGTGGTAATATTATCTTACAGCAGTTACCTACATATAGAGACGGGCTTTCTGTGGAAAACTACTTAATTTATCTGTTTGCCTCCATTATGAGGCTCTGTGAGTATTGTGTCATCTGCAAGATATGTCTTCTGATCTTATTGTGCTGCATAGTGTTTCTTTTTATTGATGGCCTTTTATAGCCCCAATAATACTTGCAAGTGTAAAGTTTATTTTGATTAGGCATTGGCAGAGATTCATCCTTCATGCATCTCAGAGTTTCTGGGAAAACAATGGCACTTAATGTCACATCAAGTGTGCTAAATCAATGATGAGATAATACCAAAGTACTGTTTCTGAAAACCAGTTTATCTTCAGAAAGAAAAGACAAAGCAAAAAGTCCAAGGCAACCCACAAGGCTGAAGCATAAAGGACTAAAGATATAACTGTATTTCAGGGCCAATAACTTTATCAGAAGAAAAAACCTTATCCTAATTAATTTGTAATAAAATAAAATTAAATAGTAACTCAAGAATTACATGACCCTTTTAAATACTGATAGAAATTTTCCTCTTCAAAAGGAGTTCCACATGACATGTTTACATCTCCCATCTGCCTGATCTTAAAATTCTTAAAAGTCTCACAACAACTTTGCCACCATCTTTCAGCTCCATACTGATGCTAGATTAGCTGCTGAGCAATCTGTTCTTATTTCAGTGCACCAAGATGTTTTCACTACTTTGCTACAAAAAACAACTTAATGGCACAGTGACAGCCCAAGATTCCAACTCATGCATATTAACTTGCTTGCTTTACGTCTTCTAACTTGTGACCTCAAAATTTCTTTGAAGAACGGTAGTGGGGAAAAGCACAACTCTAATACTGCTTTATTCAAATACTTTTTAACATCGGAATGAAATTCAGCTGATTCATCATGTCAAAGTTGCTGACTGTATGGCATTAGTTTCTCGGTTTTAAACTCAGAAACAAGTTCACCCCACTGGCTAGGCAATTAAGCACACACTGAAGGAAATCTCTTTGCAGAAGAATTTGTCTTGAGGCTATTGCAACCTCTGTCTGCAAGAAAAGCTGGACTATTTGACTTGTCTAACCATTGTGTTTGATTAGAGATCAGGATTCTTCCTGCAACACCTGTAAGATGGCCAAACTGCTATCACCCCTCTGAGACTAAAGAAACTCTCAGTCTCATTCTCTTTCTGTCTCAGAATAAAAAAAAATCCTGATGTAAGGGAACTGCACAGATTTAAGAATGAATGGAAGGAATTGTTTCAACTACCAGAAACTTGGCAGTCACTTCCTCAGGTCCAGGTTACACGAACTCAAATTCTCCTTGACACTGAGAAAATTTTTTAAATTACAGTGACACATCAGTAGTTTTAAGAGTAGTTCTTACCTTCTGAATAGCCCTGGCCCATCTTGCTTTTGCAAAATTACTTCCATTACCTTGGTCTGTATTTCTCCTGGAGAAAAGGAGGGAAAAAAGAGAAAGTACTCAGAACAGAAAAGTACAAAAATAAATACTAAAAAGAAATCCAATAAATCTATGGATGAGTGGATCAAAGTCAGATCCATCACTAACTCACAATATCACCTTTGGATTACTGGGGGTTCCATTAAAGGTAAGAGTTTACTGGCTTCAAAAGACACGATCCCTGCTCCTCATATTATCAAGGTATAAAAGAACATTAGCAAAGGAATATATTTCCCAACTATAGTGGCTCATAAATCAGGATTACAAGGTCTTTAACATCAAATGGCAGGAGGAGAGGCAGAAAACAACAAAATCCAAACCACCAAGACAGTGAAAAGGAAACCTTTGAATTTCCTCAGTAAAGGCATATCCTTATGAGATAGAGACATTGTCACCAAACCTTTGCCAACTACACTAATGGAGTTATTGAGAAGCCACATAACTTAAAAACAATATCTCTTCCCCCCAAAAAGTACCACTAAACAAAAACTAATATTTACAGCAACCAGTCTTTGAAATACAATCTCTTGCATATTTGATTGCCCTCACAGGGAGGTTGCACACTTCCACAAGCCAATTATAATTAGGGGTCATTATTCAGCTTTTTCACCACACCTGTGAAGAATGACGGTTTAAACTGAAAAAATACTAATTCCATTAATGGCTGTTAAGCACAGGTTAAAATAATGAGTGTACACTCCATCACTCCTGCAAGATTCTAAGTAACTCAAGAGCCACTGCCTTGTACAATACCAGTTAAGTTGCAAAATAAAAAGGTATACTCTAAAATTCTACACATATAATTTACAGAGGACAGTAGAAACTGTTTACTAAGTAAAGTTTTTGCAGCCTATTTATATTATACTTCAGTGCCATCCCTTGGTCTACACATTACTATTTAATTATCTTGGACTTTTGGAACAGTGCTCTTTTATTTGAGGAGAAAAATGTTCCCTCTGATATGCACAGCTGAGTACACATGATGCAAACTAAGTATGATGAGGCTTGTCTTCCCCTGCCCTCATCTCCCAGGCTGCACGTTTGCAGGTCCAGCCTTTTTCCTCTTCACAGCTGGTTTTCTGTCTTCAGGTAAATCAACCAAGTGATACTAGTAATTGGTCAACCCCATCCTGCAGTTGTTAACTACACCGGAAACACTGGGCAATAATTAACCTTAGGGATTACCAAGGCAATTAACCTCAAAGGCAGATGGAGATTGGGTTGTCAGTGTTGATTCAGAGGGAACAGAGGTAAACAGCCTTCTCTGCTTTAACTAAAAGTAAGGAGAAGAGTGTTCTTAAGTTTTGAGGCATAATGTACAGAGGAGACAAAAACTGGTTTAACTGGTTTGCCGTCCTTTTAGGAAGTCACCAATCTGTGATCAGACTGCTGAGCAGAGCTTTCAGATCAGGCAGTTGAGTACACTTCTTGTGCCACTTAGAAACTCAGCACAGACAGACACAGCAAAGAGCAGTTTCTACCTGTCCACTTCCTGCTGACACAGTGATGGGTCCAGTTTGGACAAACGGTTGTTAATTTTCTATTCACATCTAATGAAACTAATTAGTTACCTGGCAGAAAACACTTTATTAATACTGAACAAGGCTTCTGATGACATGTGCTTTTTTACAGGAATTCTGGGTAACAAACCCACAGGATACTGCTGGGATTGACCAGTTCTGCTAACTGAACTGCACACAAGGAACATATGTGCCAGGCATATGCATTACTGTAATTGTTTGAAACAACATAAACAACAACAGATTAGGGAACATCACACAGGTATTAAGACAGAAAACAAGGGAATTGTATCTGATAATTAGAAGAGCATAATATTTCCAGTGATTGAATCACAAAAAGTTTAAAAACAAATGCCTTAAGAGTGCCTGAAAATCATACTAATTCACCACCCTTGCAACATAATGCCCAGCTTGGTCTCTGATGCTGCGCAGGCCACAAGAACAAGACAAGGAGAACTGCAAGAGACACCTCAGGAGAATTATAGCAATATTCAGATCTGGTGAGCCCAGCAAGCAGCACAGGTCAAAGTTTTGATGCACCAGGCATCAAACTCAGAGGACTTTCACATCTCTTAGCCGGAAGGATCAAAATAACCAATCTTGTGGCAGTGATTTATCAACCAATAACAGATTCGTGCAAAGGAATGCACAGGCTAGATGAACACAAGGGCTCTTCAGTCTGGTTTATCAAAAGCTACGGATTTTTAATAGAAAACAAAAGTCACATTGACACTTCTACTTAATAGATGTTTTCCCTCTTAATTTTGCTGGCCAAATACATTAAAATTGCTCTAGCATTGCAGTGATGATTTGCATTTCCATGGCACCTCTTGTAAGATTAATCTCACTACAGACTTCATTGTCAGGCAGTTAATTATGGAGCAGTTGCAGTGTGGCCACATACAGACAAAAGAATGACATCTTCTGAATGCTTATTTGTTTGTAATAGGCAATCCTGAACATCTGCATTCGTTTCTAAGTATTCATCACTAATGTCAATTTCATCAGCTTTCAATATAAGTGGAAACAAACTGTGGAAGAAAAATTGAAATAATTACACTCTATTATGACATTTTTATTTGGCAATTTCCACTCCCCACTGGCAACAGTCAGGCTGAAACTAACATCATGTGCTTAAATCAATCTCCAATGGATATATCGAGCAGACTATATACACTATCACAAAAGTGCTTGAGTTTTTTTTTTCTCCTTTAAACGTGTTTTTCAGAATATTCCAGTAATGCTCATTCTTGTACAAATATGGGATAAGGTTGATGACAATTTTGAGTTTTATTCTGCATTCTGTTATAGCTCAGGAGGGTGATAGAAAAGAATAAAGAAAGATTAATAACAACTTCTCCTTTTTTTTTTTTTAGAGTACTAAGAATGGTACTTTCAACTGTATCGCTTCTAGTGCTGTAACTTTTGAAACATGGACAATTTAACAGGCATTGGAAGTAAGTTTGCAACATACCCTAAACTTTTTTGTGAGGATTTTCACTTGTTACTCTTTTAGACTGCAGCAGCACAAGTTCTTTGGGAATATCTCAGTTGGTGCAGCTGGTACCTTGGACACCAGGCCAAAGCCTCATTAGCAATATGACAAACACCTGGGCTACAACAGCCTGTCCTTGTTCCAGCACTGGTCATCAGCTGAAGCTGATTGCATTGAAATAGTTTTCAGCTGAAAACAAGGTGATTCACATCAGTAACTGTCAAGTCAACTCATGCACTTGGTAGAAGGACACACTATTCTTATTGGAAAATATGTCTGGGATAAGGAACTACAGAACTGGTATCCCATCAAGGATTATTGGACCATAAAACTATAATTCAATTTTTAGTTTTTCATAGGCCTCAATTATACAGTGTAGATAAAAGCATAATTATAACATTAAAAAGCTGTGCAATAAGTAGCCATTTAGTAAAACACTAAGAATTGTAGGCAGCACTCATCCATCTTAGCCATAATCACATTTAAAGGAAATTAATGATGTGGTAAAATTGCAAAGGAAAATTAAGTTATCTAGGCATTCCACAGTTAACTATACCACAGTAAGACTTATTTTTTTAAGCTTTGCATAGATTAATACAATTTAGCATTACCCAACTGCCTCATATAGCTATTTTTGTGTGTTAGTGGCAAAAGAAGGCAAAGTTTCCCCTATGATACTTTTCTGGTGGCACTAAATCCATGTTCCCACACAGGTTCCCTTTTACAGATCTTCAAGTTGCTCTTGAAAATTTAGTTTTTAAACTAACAGAGCAGAGAACAAAACTTACTATAGATCAGCAACCAGCAGCTCATCCCTATAGTAAAATTTTAGTTATAAATCTGAGTACACATTTTTCTCTTCCATTGGTTTTCTTATTGTCTAAAATAGAAAGTTTCAGTAGCTATATTATCATCTTCAATCATACATTTATACTACTGCTGGCTTTTACTTCAAATAGTTTACAGTTCTGAGTTCTTGGTGGTTTTCAAAACTAAATTTAAAACTTCCCAGTTTCTTTGGGACAAGGTACTAAATTTTATGAGTCTGTATTTTGAGAACAACATCACTACAATAATGAAATAACATTTTCTAATTCCTTAGAGATAACCTTGTTTAAGTGCCTAAAACACATAGTACAGCAATAACATCTCTTTTCTAGTCATTCAGATTCAAAAATTTAGCAATGCATGAACAGAAACTAAAATATGTTTACATATCTGCTTTAGTTCAGTTTTTCCTCCAGCACTCTTTTACTTACCTAATCATTAAGAACTAAAATCTTTTATAAGAGCTACATCTTTTGACTCACCTAGAGCAAATAAATAAAGTCTGAAGCAATGCATTTATCCTCACGACAAAACTCTTTTTTTTCCCATTTCAAATTTTTCCTCCAGTTCTTCACAAGCTTCTCATAGGCAGAATTCATACTGATGTTGATTTTCTGTCTTACTGAAGAAAGAGGACTGTCCCTGCTTGCTTTTAGAAATACCCCTGAGCCAAGTCTGCACAGCTGTTAAAGATAAGCCATCAATTACTGCAGCCTGACCACCACTCCCCTTCCTGGCCACAATTAACTACTCCGGGCAAGGAAAGTACCTTCCTCTCTCTTATGTCTTTTGACTCCTCAGATGGGTTTGAAGTCTGATCATAGTATGATTATTGACGGGATGTTGCTGTCTCTTGCTTTAACAATTACTTTATGTAGAGTTATTTTAGTGATCTGACTTACAATATGACAACATTTTTTTTTTCCATCACAGAGAGAAATAGCAAACTCTTCTGTGTAGCTGAGAACGAGTACTGGAAAAGGAAAAGGAAACAATAACCATTTAAACTTCTGTATTTTAGGCCACTTCAAATGTTTAGATTTCAAAATAGAGGCATTTTGGATTCAACACAGTGGGATTTTCTTGTTATCTGACAAACTATTATTCTCAAACATTAATGTGTCCCTTTCTTGAAAGGTGTGGTTTTCAAGATTGGGTGACATCCTGTTGATTTGGTGGCATCCTGTTTTCATTATGCTGGAGGAGTTTATTCAATTTTATTAAACCTTGTTCTAAAGAACCAACTCAACTGCAGGCCTGGTGCTAAAAGGTGTGCAAACAGAGATGCACTGTAATCCATACCTTAACTTTTAAAATTACAATTCTTACCACTCAGAGCTATGAACTGGATTGTAAACTGTCATTCAGATCTATCAAAACTACAGCTTGTGATACTGACCTTGTACACTTAATACAGTGTCAGCAGGTAATAATAGCTCAGATTTCCCCCTACAATGCCATAGAACAGCAGCTTTGAAGAAAGATTCTATTTTTAAGGCCTGCCAAGACAGTAAATCAACATTTTACAAAGCAACTTCCAGGTATTTCTGATGGATATAAGGATGTTACAAGGCAATGCTGCTACCTGAGCAACCCCCACAAGATACATTATCTCCTCAGTGCTGCAGTAGCTACATTAATGATTTCCAAACTGAAAGATGTTTATCTGTACAAAAGGAACATGCAATTAAGACAGAAGCTGATTGACAAGACCAAAGGCTATGGCAGGAAACAGGTGATACAAGGAAACACATGTTGATGTGAATAAGACATTATCAAGACATTGTTCTGCTGTCCAGTGAAGTTGCAGCTTTTAATCAATCTTGAATCTGTCAAAGTGTCATCTTGGATTGTTCCCAGAAATCAAACAATGTCTGTCTGACACTTAGGGAAACTTTATGATTTTCTCCAGATTTGGCCTGGATTTACCAGTATGCAGCTATTTTTTAGTCTCCAATTTCTCACTTATTTCAATGCTGTATCATTAGAACATTTTTTTTTCTAATATACCCAACTCAAAAAACTAAAAATGTGGGTATTCTTTTTCCCAAACATATACAGGGAAGACGTATTTCTTCAATCAACTAAACTCAATTTTCTCCTACAAAATCTCTCTATTTATTCATAACTAATACCTAATCTCTCAATTTTATTAAAAAGCCATCAACATCAGCATTATAAAAGTATTTGATTGAGTATGCATGCAATAAACAAACAAAATAAATTGCTATGCAAGTATAATAAACTAACTCCAATGAAGTTTACCCTGCTTCTGAATATAATGGTATCTTTCAGGGTAGCAGTGTATAGATGAAATACGACACAGCAGTAGGAGTCCAATCAAACTTTTCATAAACATTTGCTGCTTTTCCCATGGCAACTTTCTTTTCTCCTGTTGTGTAGCTCTTTACGTAGAGCCCCCACCTGAAGTGGCTCTTGCTTTTAGAGATCAAGTCATGCAGAAAAAGAGAATTTCTCTGCGGAAGAACTGACACCCAATGACTATTTTAGCTTTTCTGTGAATGAACAAATTTTCTAGTAGTTTCAAGGGAATACTTGCACAGAGATTGAATCTTTTCAATCTTTTACACACAGCTATAGGTATTAATTAGATAAACTAGTTCCCAGAAGCCAACAAAGTTACCTTAAAAATTTAATATTATATAAAGTCTAAGTAAAATGTGTTAACCTTTATAGCAAGTAAACCTTTTGGGAACTTAAGGTAAGATAACTGCATAACAGTAATAGACTTAATATAGTTACATGATATCAGAAACCTCTAAGAAGTCATAGAACTTAATTAATCTAGGTAAAAGAAAACTTCAAAAGCTTTTCCTGTTCCTTTCAAGCCTAAAGAATTTATCATGGATGATGTTATATTACACAGAATCTCAGAGAGAGTCACAATGATTTCTTATTTATTATGAAAAGTTGTCCCTGTAACGAACAATATAAAAACTATGAATATTAATAAGGGAGCCATGTAAAGCTCAGTATTAGTTCGTATCAGAATGCAAAACAATCATCAGAACACTCCCAATAACCACAAATAAAACAGACAATTGTGAAGAGGCTGAAGGTAAAGAAACTCATAACATCTGAGTACTGGGAGAAGCGAAGCAGTACAGGCTGGTGGTGATAGATACTGGAAGAAACCAAGAGTAATCTCTGCTATGTGACAAAGTTATTTGCATTTTATTTTATTGTGTAATCTATTTTATAATTGGGTTTTGTAGGTTATTTCATATACACAGCAGGACATAAAACTTGGCTGAGCCTTTTGTGCTAGAGCTAGGTACGACACCTCCTCTACTGGAAGATTTCCCAAGATTGTCTCATTCCTAGATTGGAATATGGCTCAAGCACAGCTTTGCCTGTGTACCCACTGAGCAGGACCCCAGCCTTGGACTCATTGCTGGGCCTGAGTTTGACCCTGCTGTGCTGTTATGGACCTGCCTGGTGCTCACTGCTGTGCCCTGCCCTGGCTGCACCACTGGCCCTGAGCTCCAGGAGCTGCCAGTTTGGTCTGGGACCTGTTCCATCGGCACAGGCTTGTGCACTGTTGTTTGACCCTCGCTGCCATTCCCAGGCTGGGCTGGGGTGCTGGGCTGGGGCACTGGCTGCCCTGGCCCTGCCCTGCTTGCTGTGTTATCCTGCCTCTCTGCCCCACCCTGGGGGAGCAGCAGCTCATCCTCACTTACCTAAGGCTTTAATCCTGCACGTTTGTGCAAACCCAGCTAGATATGAAGATCCTGGCTTTCAGATGTGCCACAAAGGTTGGATTCACAGCTGCATACTTCACAGTTACTAAAAATTTTTAAATAGATTCTACTGAGAACTTGAGGAGGTGAATTAAAGCATTTAACTTATAACCAGTCAAACAAAAATAACCTACCAAAATCTATTTGGGATAACTTTAGGAAAGAAAATGAACGTCAACATGTCACGTCAGCTCACCATCACTTGCTCTAAACTGCAAATTGCCTTGCTTAAAATAAATCTCTTTGGGTTTGTCCTACACTTCCTAACAGTTTTATATGTAATTCATTGGGGTTTTTTTCTGACACAATCTTCAATTCCCTAAATGTTTCTCAATTATCTGAGAGTCCTTTTTCTCAATCTCTTTCAAGCACAATATTTTCTTTCTATATTGTTAACTGCTGATTTATCTTCTTTTCCATTTTTCTACTCAAAAATATTTAAAATATACAAATTAATTGGGTAACAATTGTAAAGTTCTCATTGTTATAAAGTAGAGACATAAAAAACGCATAAAAATTGGTTAAACTTCAAATTCACTGTATGTATGAGACTTAGCATTCTCTATCTCTAATTTAAAATTTTGTTTGTACTTCCTCTGCTCTACAGAGCTACTGTAACAGTTTTTAAAATTATTTAGAAGCTTTTTTTAAAGTGCTACTTTCAATGCAATCAAGAGCAATAATTTTAGGCCACAGAAGATCTGAAGGAAACACATCTGAGAAAAGCAAGAGGCTGGAACTGAAATAGGAAAGAGCAGTGGAGCAGGAAGGATCATCAATGAGGACATGAGTTTGAGTGACAGATGAGAATTAAGCCTGGGGTACAGTGGAATGAAGTCTCAGCACTGTGCTGGTACACAAAGGGCTTAATTTTACATAAGATTCTTACTGAAAAGGTCTGCCTTACTGTAATTATATAAATTAATAACAACATTTATTTACAGTTTTAAATGGCTGATTTATTATACAAGACTAAACATCATCTAAAGTTGAATACCTTCCTACCTACACTGCTTTCTGTAACTCAAGCAGAACAAAGCTGTCCAAGAAGCCAAAGACTTAGAGGAATGCTCTTTAATGTGTGAAAATAGTTCAGACTCAGAGAAGTCTCTTGATTCATGGGTTTTGATCTAAACAGTCCTTCTACCCTGCCTTTGGAACACAAAAGTGTTACATGAGTTAAACTACCTTCAGTTTAGAGAACAGCCTAGAATAATAATTAAATGCAAAACCACCCATCACAAATTATAACATCAACTTCTTTTCATATTTTGAAAACAATCTGCCAGTTCTGAAACCTGGGAACCAGTGGATATTCGTAGCCAAAAGCCTTGCATGTGATGGACATCTTTTGTTAAATGCCTCTTTCTTTTCCTCTTTTGGACCTTATTTCTTTTTGGCAGTAAATATGAAGCAATAACATATTATAAAAGATCAGTTATGCTTACCTATTCTTTAATTTAAATTTGAGGATTCTCTCACCAAATGATCACAACACAAAACAAATGTATATGTTTAAACACTATCTGTTTAAACAAATGGCTATGTATATGGAAATATGGCTTTAGTTTAAGGAGTTCATAACCTGTAACCAAGAGGTGGAGGTGGACATTTTCATGATTTAGAAACAATTTTATGCTTGTCTATTATTTTTTCTGTTATCTAGACATGAATAATGAAACAGATTACTGGAAAAGATGACTGTAAACTGATAACCTCAAATTAATTTAGACCTCAGCAATTCTTTTTTTTAGCCTCTAGGAAAAAATTATATTGCTCCAATAAGACGTCACTTAATAATTTACCACATCCTTCAAATTTTGATTTAGTGAGTTTTTGCTTTATGGGAAAATGTTACTCAGTTGCACTTCATTAGGCATCAGTCTACACCTAAAATCAGCAGCAATAAGCACCACTTATGTACATAAACAAAGAACTGATTAATAAGTATCAGCCTAAAAAAAAACTTAAGGAAGAAATTTGGAATATATTAATACATATCTCTATCTTTTAAATTTTGAAACAATCATATTTCTGCTCAGAATCTTTGAAAATACTTATTATTAGGTAAAAGAACTTTTCATCTAAAAATAATAATTTAGTGGTGACCCCTAATTTAGTACTATAAAAGTCCATTTAATTTCAATAAAATTATTTGGGGTAAAGGAATTCCATGGTCAGATTGGGTCAACTTCTTTCGGTTTAGCTTAACCTGCTCAAAGGCTCAGATATCTGCTGAAAATGACATGTCAGCACAGATGATATGCTAATGACTGGACATGTGCTTAGAAAAATACAGAGGAACAGCTCTTGAATGCTGCCATTACTGACAGCTCTCACCCCGAGGAAGCACTTGTACTTCTCTGTAAATACCCTGCAAGGACTGACTAGGAAATGTAAACAGGGTAAGGCTGACAGGCACCCAAGCAATGCTGTGGCACCTTGTCCATGTGCAGTCTCTAACTGCATCCCTGAGCTTGAGCTTTCTGTAAACTCATTTATTTCCTAAATGTAATATAATGTAATAGTTATTATTGTATTTTCTCTCATGTTTGAGCTAATTTTTTAGTACCGCTGCTGTTAGACACGATTTAAATAGTAGCCAAGTGCCTGACACACCAAATATTCTTGCTGCCTTTCCCAAGAGCCTGTTCTACCCTTCATCAAGACAGAACACTTTTTGGAGTGTCAGCTGCCCACAGTGTCTTTCCTGCACTGCTATAGATAAAGGACACTGTGAATGAAAAGTAATACAGTCTGTGACAGCTGCTATGAAAGCCAAAATGAACAGTAGAGGGAACTTTATTCTCTCCAGTTTGCCTTTCAAAAGAACTGAAGTGATTATTCTAACACAGAGAAAGCTCTCCCTGCTCAGAGACCGCTGCTGAGTGGCTTCTTAGAGGCTGACTGGGCTCCCTGCTGAGCATTCAGCTCCACTCAGCAAAAGGTGATGGCAGAGAAATAGTACGGTTGTTGCCACCTTATCCCCTCCCCCTTCCACCATTATGTGTCATCATTTTCCACATTCAGAGAAGCAAAAAGACAGAAATTATCTTTCCCCCCACTTTTTGTCACTGCATTGTTTGTTCAAAAGAAATAGGTAGAAAATATTCTCTTCTGGAAAACTTCCAGAAACGCAAGCAAGCTGTCTAGGTAAATACATCAGCTTCAAAAACGGAATCTAATGTCTTTCCTGCTTTCCAGAGGAAATAGAATAGTTACAATACCCAAATCATGTCAGGAGTTGCTTCCCTTCCCTTCTTAATCTTTCAGGAAGTCACTATGGAATAGCTAAACCCTATGTAGACGCATGCCCAGGGGTGAGAACAGGACAGGTGCACATGTATTTTCCATAAAGAACATAGAAAAGCTAATAAACACCTGCATCTCCTTGACAGATTTAAGAACCTTTCAGTCATATTCTTGCTTAAAATATTTTTGTATGTATCATGCTGGCATTCAGATATTAAAAAAAAATTCAAATCAACAAATGATATCACACATATTTGATGTGACAAGGTAGAATACCTGAGTTTGCTTTCTTGAATGCTGAGCCCACTTTCCATGGATGACTGACTGTCATTTGTACGTTGATGTGAATGTCTTGTACGTTGGAGGGGTGTCCCTCTGCGCCAATCTCTGCAATCTAAATCTGTGTGGGTATCTGTAGAGAAAGAAAAAGCATCTAGAAATCTTTCAGCTCATTTTACTTCTAAAAGAGGAAGTAGACATAAAATTAATTATCGTAATTCATTAAGTATAATAGTAATTCCCTATAGCAATAGGGAATTATCAAATAAATTGCAAACATTACAAGTCTTGCTTACAGATTGGGAATGATGCTTTGGTTAATTTTCCATCACAGTCTTTACCAACACTAGGTAAGCTGCCAGAAATTTCTGTCATATCTTTTGCTCAAAGTGAATGCAACACTGTTGTGAAACATGCAAAACTTTGGAAAACAGAATCTTATAGTTTTCCTACTGCTTATATTAATGCAAACTTTTAAATTGTAAGTATATGTGAATTATTACACTAACTAAAGTGGCCTATACTTAGTATTCTATACTCTGATGCATGAGTTTTCACAATCAGACTATTATGATTTTTCAGGACCTTGATTTTTTCTGATCAAAGTTATCAGAACAATTAATTTTCTCATTTGCAAATCCCTTGGGATATCAGTGTATTAGTATGGTGACTAATGCAGAAACAGGGATTAAATCTCATCATTGCTACTTTGTTCTTGTTACTTCATTTGCTCATTAATGTATATGAAAAATGTGATAAATTGAATTTAAACCAAGCCTAAGACATGAGTTTTGCATGATATTTTCCAAAATTATTAATGAGAGAAAAGTTCTGTTGACTTTCAGTAGGCTACTTGCCAAAATGACATCTTAGCTCCCAAGACAAACAAATTATTTTCCAAATTACAGCTATTACCAAATACTTCAGTAAAATTACCTTAATTCCTTTAGTTTATACTCTTTATATAAGGTCTAATAAAGTTAAGGAGCAAGCTATCTATCTCCAATGCCGAATTCAAGGAAAAAAACAAGACATGTCCTTTAAATTTTCTTCTGTTGCCTCTTACAAGAAAGACCTAAAAAAATTGAAGGAAAATTATCTTGTTTCATAAACCCCTGATTATCCTTTAAATAACTTGACTTTTAGAGACATGAAAAATGTCTGTAATTCAATTGCAGTGTTTATCTAAAGTCAGTATTTTATTACTGTGACTTTGCTTGCAGAATTTTAAACATAGTAGGTCTTCATTTTATTTAGCATCCTTTTAATGGAGCTCAGTCTAGCTGGCAACAGTGAAATGTCAACTTTATTGCTACCACAACTGACATCAGATGACACTTCTAGAAAAGGCGCTGAACTACTGATGAGAACACATTTCCATGTTACTACATGCAGGATTTCAAGTCCAAACGAAGTCATACTATTAAAGCAGGCTCTTATATTCCTGCCCATCATCTGGCATTCTCACATGAACATCTTCCAGGAATTGATGATAATCCTGGCTTTCTCCATAACCCAGACATAATGCTTTTGAATTCTTTCCTCGATGAAGAAAACTATGGTTTAAGAGTGACCTCTACAGGATTTTCACAGTGCTCCATGACTACAGTCCCAGGGCCTGTCTTGGGAACTTTTTCAAATATATTTGTTCAAAATCACAATATAAGCTTCAACACACCAACCAACACTCTCTCCAAGTAACAGCCTGAAATCACCAACAATCTGAATTTACATCTTGTAAACACACAATTAAGAGTTCCTACACCAGATTTACACAAGGTTTCTAGGTATGAGAATAATGTAATGACGTACTTAAAACATTCTGCTAATTCAACATACCAAAAAAACAAAGAAAATGAAAACTGAATGCAACTAGGGCAGAGGTTATATTTTGGAATTTTTTTGGCCAAGTAGTAAAGAAGAAGTAAATTTTGTTAAAAAAAGAAAACGAAAAAGAAAGAAATAAATAAAGAAAAAAAAGGTAGGCCATGTTGTAGCTTATAAGAAACTAAAATAGTCCACACTCACTCTGTGAAAAGTATTCCACCTGATGTATTAACAGGAGTATAGTCATGCACACTGCACCCTAAAACAATTCACCAAGGTTAATCAAAGACAATGCATTTTAATAAAAAATTAGACAATCAAAGAGCATATTCTTGGTATAACTTCTAGTCCTCCTTTCCATATAGTTTCTCATTCGCACTTCTTCATTTCTTTTACTTTATTCTTGCATAAATTAATCCTTTCAGACACAGTTCATTAGACTATTTAAACACGTAAAATGTTAAGCTAAATTGTTAAGCTAAATTATGTTTGTGACCTTATTTGGAGATAGACAATGTCATATAGATGGATTGATAATCTTAGTAAAGTCAATCTCTTTGTATTGTATCTGGAAGTAATGTGTGGTGATGCATTATTTGAAGTTCAGTTTCCATTTCTATTTTCATATACACTACCTTCATATATCCAGAAATACAAATACTTTCCATCTTCATATGCACTAAAATAAAGGCAGGAAACATTTGCTAGGAAGGTAAAAAATGCTGTAAAGGCATGAAACTAATTAAAACTTACACTGTGCATTGGTCAAAGCTGATGTGCTGCAGAGCTGTAACACACAGGCTGTAGTACTGACCCTGAAGGAGGTACTTCCTTCTTTAGCTCTGCAATCCACACGTGGATCACCATAAGCTACTGAAACTCCTCATCCAGCTCCTTGTGGGATGTGGTTCTTACCAGTAGCAATCACCAGTTCAGACTGTGAAAATGCTCCAGTGATGAATAGGCATTTAGGATTCTATAGAAAAATTGCTATTTGTTGTTGTATTTCAGGAACTTAGGTGAAATTACAGGAACTTAGAGAGAAATAGAATGGCTTGGAATGCTAGACCCTAACCTGTAACTCACCAAATGGTACTGCAAAGTAGATATCTAGCAAGATCTCATGAGAAGTTGGTGTTTTTGTGCCTTGAATCTCACTTCCATTTTTTATTACTTCAGAATGCAATCTCCTCCAGGAACCTGGGCCTTCCTAGGAAAAACAGGTTATGGAAATTACCTGGGCAGGATTTATAGCATTATCCACTTTTTACTGAACAAAGTTTCCCCTAAATCAATAGGAGCTCCTTTATAACACTATTTTAGTATTTTCCAACTTTTGCTGATGTACTAGTTAGGACTTCAAGTTTTCACTGTCATCAGATTCAAAATGTAACATTTGCACAACAATATAGACAAATAGACATTAAGGTTGTCAGATGATTAAGACACAACAGATATGAATATTGAAAATTATTCTTATCAACTGAGATTTTCCAGGTCCCCTTTGAACTGGTGCAAAACAAGTACACTCTAGCAAGACTGAAGCATTCCATCTAAGTTAATGACCTAGCCAAAAAAGAGCTTCTAAAGTAACACTCCCTTGTAGGTCATTTCTGAGTTATAAAGCCCAGAACAGAACTGCAGGGTTAAGACCAGAGGAATAAATAACTAGGAATGCTGCACAGTGGACTAATTATAAGTGAAGGTTTAGAGGCTCTGAAGAAATTAAGAAACAATCTCTTATCTTGCATCTTTGTTTGTTTAAAGTTTCAGTTTTTAAAAGAAAGCCACAACCTCTGTGTCAGCAAGTTGTAACTCAGCAACAGCTTGGGCAGCAGAGCAGAACAACTTGCCCTGGGGCTTGAAATGGCTCTTGGCAGCTGTGATACAGAGCAACTTCTCATTTAAGCAGGAATTAATTTCTTCCTCTGCTTCCATTTTCTGAGAAGAATAATTGTGATAGTTCAATGTATATATTAATATTTATTAGTTCCTGTAAAGAAATGGCTGTAGAGTCTGATGAGTCTGCATGAAATTATTCTCTGATTTTTCTCACCTTTACCCCATCTTCAATTGCTTTTTTTATGTTTTAGAAATATTAAAGAAGGTAAACAATTTTTATTTGCAAAGATTAAATTCTTCTTCTCTAATTCACAGTTACTTTAAAAATATGCATATGACCATACTTATAACTGGGAGAATTGTAGATTATTTGAATAAGATACCTCTTACCTTTTCCAAATTTAGAAACTTTTGCAGCAATTTCAGTTTAATTCAAAATTTCCACACTCCTAGAAACCCTTTATCTTTATTTTGTAAGATAAGAACTCCCTACTGAAAGCAAGTATGGTCATTCTGGTGGCCAAGTGACTATGATGGATATGTAACTCCTGTATTGACCCCATTTCCCCACTCACCCTTTCCTATGTCCTCACTGTTAATTTCTTCTGTAGCACCATGGGGCACATTTCTGCTTTCCTCTTTGAGACAATGGGCAATACCCACGAGAAAGAGAACAACAATCCCATTTTAATAGAGATTTACCCAAGGTCACAAAATGAAGAGCCAGACCATGGAACTTGATCTAAAATTCTTTCACTCTAATCATATAAACCAAACCATCCCTGCCTCCCTAACTGTTCCTGAGTGCTGCTGAACCCTGACTCACTTTCTCTGTTATACCTGGCCTAGGACCTGAGCCATTTCTCCAGGGTATAAGGCTGATCCATATCAATTGTCACTTGGAGAGCCACATGAGCTTTACTACAACAGAAACATAGGCATTAGAAATATACATTGATCACAAATGCTGTTACAGTATTTGGGGAGTCCAAGAATGGGAAATTTATTGGATTTTACTCAATGTTTTATATTTCCACAGAAAGTCAACTTACATCTGTTGCATATTCCACAGTGGCAAAGGGAATCCACAAAACTCCTAAAATGCTATCCCAGAGCAAGCCTTTCTTCCACAGCTCTATAATGAAGCCCTTTCCATCAGCATGGATTTCACTATAAAGAATGAATACAGAAATCATTAAACTGAAAAATGCAATCTCAACTGCTCAGCAATCTAAAATAATAATTTCTTATTCTTCTTACAGCAGATACAGAAGTGGGGGTTTTTCAGAATACTTGTAAAATACAAACTAGCAGACAAGCACAAATGTGAGACTGAAAAAGCCAAATCTCGTCTTATTGTTCAGGATTGCTCTTACAAAATCATGAGGACATTTCAACTGGAACAATGGGAAAACATCTACCATCTTCAAAAGCTGCAGATCCAGAGTCTATTTTAGTTATAATTATAGGATATGTGCATTTTATTACTAGCTGGTTTTGACCAAAAAAACCCATGCCACAACTTTATTTTGCAAGAATTTAAAATCAAATTTTACCAGGCCATATCACTCCTCCATGACACTGAATCAAATTAAGAGAGAGGTAATTTCCTCAGGGAATTTTTCCCATTGTAGACCAGTTCTGTGAATATGAACAATACAATAAAGAAGGTATCGGCGTCTCTGCTGTGACTCACTGTATGTAATCTTCCTTAATTTTAAATAGTAAAATCATCTTTGACTTATTTGTGTGGGGTACCACTGAGCATTACAGACCATAGCCCTAGATTAAGATCCCCTTGATGTGGTCAAGAAGTCACAATTTTTGATGTCTTCTATGATATGTCATTATATCTATGCGGAAAATGGCATGTAAATATATGCTGAACTAGTGTTCATATGTTGACCTAATGCTCTTCAGCTACTCAGAGTCTCCAGCCAAACAAGATAGCAGTTTGCTACAGTTCTCATGATATCATTTGCATTAAACCAAAAGAATATTCCCAAATCAACCACTATCTTCAGAAAAAACCCACGATGAAGATAAGACCCTAAAGAGAGATTAAGAACATTGTGTCTTATGTGAAATAACCAGGAAGGAAGATTGGAGAAGGCTTTAGAAATTCAATTTTTAATACAGAATAAAGTAAAATTAGGGAGGAGTAAGTTATTTCAACCAAAATGTCAGTTTCAGCATACAATCAAAATATATTTATATGTTTTGATAACCAGAAAGTATGGAAAAATGATGCAAAACAACTCATTCTTTCAACAAAAAATTTAAAATACTTGGACTAGAAAAAACTAGAATTGCAAAAAGAACATTCTTCTATAAAAATAACTAAAGCAAATTAAATGTTTAATTCTGTAAACATATTTCAACCATCTGTAGACCTCAAGAATAAAATTTATGTTTCCACAACAGGGATATGATCACAGAGAAAGACTTGTGCAGGGAAAAAGGAGGGACCAAAAATGTTGAAGATTGATGTGCTAAATCCGAATCTAATGAGATTATATTTATTGGGTTTAACAGCTTTGGAAGTGACAGTTAAAAGCAGGTTTCCTCAGAATGTCAGTGTAAAAGTGTTTGGACCCTCCTGACCAGTGAGGTGTACATAAGGCTCTACAGAAAAGAGAACAATAACAACTGAATAACAAGATGGAGAGTGAAGTGGGCAAAGATCTGCAAACAGAAGTGAGAATCAGTATAAGTCAATGATAAATAAAGTGCTAAACTGGCAGTTAAGTAGATTAATTAATGCATAAAATAAGAATAATTCATAATGAAACTGAGTGAACAAAAATCAAGTTGTGTGAGGATCAGTTTGAGTTCTGAGGATCAGTTTGAGTTCTTTATTTTCGCATTCCCTGTACTCCTAAAACATTATATAAAATTAAGTTTGGAGACAAATTCTTCCCCATGTTGACTGCTGGCCTCGATCTGCCATGTGGCTTGCCAGATGAACTTTAGTTGTGTTCCCCAGAGCTAGTTTGGCATCTTTTCTCTGGGCTGGATACTTTTTCCTTGCTTCTGTGCTCTGTCCATGACTTCACATGCACTAAATTGTTCTACACTATACGAATACAGCAAAGATACAACAAAATCAATTGATAAGAATTCTCTTTTACTTACAACATGAAGTCTTGTTCCCAGCAAGGCTCCCTTCCTCTTCTATATATTGTAGTGCTTTTTAAATTTTGGACTTTTAAAACAACGTATGTTTTGGAGGTGTCTGAAAAACAAAAAAAACATCATACTAAACCGCACTTTAGCTCCTTCCAGAAGATGAAAACACAACCATATGGCAGCAAAGGTTTAACTCATACTTCATACACACCTACACTCAGAGGTGTGGGTCAAATACGTGGATGTAAACAAGGATGTTCTTATTAGTTTTAGTAGGATTATGACAGGAAAATCTCTGCCCATGACAGGTGGGAGAGAACATATTCCTAAATATGAGTATTTTAAAGATCAGCTTCCAGACACAGCTTTTTACTGTTTATCAATCTCTCTGGCATCTCTCAGAAGAAACTCTTTTCTGCAAATTAGGATTTTTTTTTCTTTTGCCTTTTAATTGATATGATATTATTGGAGACTGGCTAAGGGGCTTTTATGTCCAGTTAAGGTAAGGCCATAGACTCGTAATATACGATTCAGTCTTTGTGCATGAATCAAGTTCTGTATACAAATACAGCAGCAAAATGGGTTTCAGATGCAGTCCCAAATGAACTCATAGATTTTTATGAATGCCTCTGTAAATGCACAGTGTAAGTATTCATAAAAATCAGACCTAATCAGTAAAAGTAATAAAGTTTTTAAAAACTTTAAAATTTCAAAGTGCTTGAAAGTATGGATGATAGAAAACGAAAGAACTGAGGTAAAGCTCTATCCTGTAGGGCCTGACAAAGGAATCTAGAGCTGCAAGGGCATGTTCTATCATCTCAATGAACATGTTTTTTCAGTTTGTATGCATGTAACATATCCTTCACGACCCTTTAGCGTCCTAGGCAAGGATCAACATTGGCACAACTGAAAAAAAGACTTTTTTTTTAATACAACTGCTGCCAAAAAATATATATACAAGACATAGTCAAGAACAGAATTTTTGAACTGTCTGTATTACCACAGGTGAATCAAACACTTGGAGCTGGAGGGAAGCTGTCACTATCTACAATAGATCACTGAATAGGTTGTATCAAATTACACTGCACTTAACAGAAGGTGTGAAGGAGAAGAGTTGGCTGTGTACATCCTGGATCTAGATTCTATTGATCAGGACCAATTATAATATTTGACCAAAGGACTAAAGATATCATGTAACGGAATTTTTTTTTTTAATAGAAAATGTCAACAGTGGCCAATGTTATCTGTTTATTTTCTACAACTCAGCACACCAGTCTTCTCAAATATGACTTAGGTTTTATACTGAAAAAACGTGACAAAGTCAATATGAATTTAGAAGCCTGGTGACTTCTTTGTGAGAAATGGCATCGACAAGGCATGGTTCACACACCACCACACTGTGTAACTGAGGCAAACAAGACAAAAAATTTAGTGGAAATATATTCTATATATTGCTAGTTTCAAGACAATAGCATTTCACAACTTAAAATTACAAATTGTCTCAGCTCCCAACATGGTTGATAATTTGATCTTTTAAATACATGCATGATTTTTTACACATTTATTTTCTACTGTACTCTTGATCTAACATGTCAAAGTAGTCCCAAGCTTAAATGATTCTTCAGTGTGATACAGAACCCCACGCCTAAGAAAGAAAAATGTAGAGCAGAAATTGAAGGGGGAACCAGACTTACCAGCTGTTTTATCCAACCTTCCTTTTTTCACTGTATTAAAAAAAAACAAAACCAAACTATATTATTAGTTTCAGATAATACCCTAACACTGTTTTCCAATCAGTTTTATGAAAAACAAAATCTAAGGGATTTATGTGGTATTAAAAAACTCAACCAAAAATGAAAACAAGTAATCTTTAAAAAGTATCACTGTGGGAAGATAATATGGTTGCTTGGAATTCTTTGGGGAAAAAAACCCCCAAACATGTGAAAAGTCTTTGTACCTTACAGGAATTTAATAAATACAGAGGGCAGAATGGAGGTCAGGTATCCAGGAAGGGTATTATACAGATTATTCATCACCTCATAATGCCAGCTCTAAATTCTTTGCAATAATAGTCCCAGAAGACCGATTAGCTGTATAAAATCTAAAATAACTTCTATAATTTTACAAGTAATCCTTTATTACAGGGTACTTATTCTGCCTATTAGAAAGGACATACTTGAGCAAACACCTTACCAAAAAAAGTGAACATTTCAAATCCCGATTTTGCTCAACAACCTAAAGTTCCACACAATTGTATCTCTTCCATTAATGAAAAATTCTCAGAAACTAACAGGATTGTGATTTGGATAGCCATAGGTATGAAAATTTAACCTGGTCATAATTTTGTATCAAGTGTCTGACTAATAAAGTTCAGTAAATTTAGACCTTTAAGCAATATTAAATACTCTTTCAATTTCCCTGCCACGTACCACAGTTCAGTTTCATTTGAATGAAACATCACTGCAATCCTACAATAATTAAACCTGCTCTGTGAATATATTCATGTATACATTATACTGCTATACTTAGGACCTAATAATTTCCAATAAAACAAAATTATGAGTCCACAATTTTACAATGTAAAGGTTCTCGGGAGATTGCCATTGGTTTCCAATATTCTTTTCATTTGCTTAATCTCCTGTACCTTCCTATTACTTTTTCTTGCTTTCATCTCTCCCTAAATATCCCTAAGAATTCCATGGAGCTGCACCATATTGCAGAATTCATAGCCTGAATAATTCCATCACATCTCACACTGTTTAATCACGAAACTTTCACTTTCAACACAAATGCTGAGGGGCCTAAATACTGAGCTATGAACAGAGGCCAAACACTGCAGCAATTCAACTGCACTACGAGAGGGCACAGTTTACATACTTCCCTTGAAGGAAGTACCGCAAGAAATATTCTCATCAACACAAACGAGCAATGCACAACTCCACTCTCTGAAGTTGCTTCTTACAGCTACATACTAAATACTTGTCACATGGATGAAAGAGCTCGATAAGAAAAACCTACCTTTTACAGAGAGAAGTTCCATCCCAGAAAAATATTTTAAAGATCACACATTGAAATTCAGGGTTTTTTTTTTTATACAAAAGGAAAAAGAAATAGTTTGGCTTGAATGAAATTACTCTTCTGCTGCTGCTCCCTCACTGCATGTGTGTTTCATTTTTGCAGCATGCTCCTCCCATGGCTCACATGGAGGGAAGCCAACCAACTGATGGAGCAGAGATGACAAATTGCTTCTCCCTCTTTACGCACAGACAAGGAAGAGGACAGGAGAAATATCACAACTGTTTCCTTGCCCTCATTTCCTCAGCTTCTATCTGCTGTATGCAGCTGTCTCTAGGCTAAACACATTTCCGAATGCCATCTTTTCCAAAAGTAACAAACCCATTGCAACTATTTTATTAGGAACATACTTTTGGAGCCCTTAAGCTTTGATTGTGATACTTGCAAAGCACCTGATTTGGAATACAGAAAGTTTAAGGCTTTTTTCTTTTACTGTAGAGACACAGAGGACACTTCTTCTGCTATAGCTAGGCATAAGTAATTTTATAAAATAATAAAAATAAATATTGCACCAAAAAAAGAATTTTATTATACTTCATTAATTTCTAATTCTGTTGCAGCAGTTCATAAGATAATGAACGTTCTCATTTAATGCTAAAACATTTTACAATATTCAAATCATATTGCTACTATACTCAACAACACTGAAATTATTACAAAACCTGTGGCATTTACGATTACTTGTTCAGATTACATTGCAGTATTTTTTTTGGTTTCTAATTGTGGCTAACAGTATATATACTTCTACAAACACAGAATATTTTACTTTGTAAACTTTTGAGTCTCCATCTCAATAATCGAAGCCATGGAGATCATGAAAGCCTACAGTCTCTCTACATAATGTGTGTAGGTTTTATCCCTGCATAGAAGTGCCGTAAGAAGTATTTATGTTGTTTCAGGGTCATGCTACTATGCCATAATGTAAAGTTGTTAATCCATTACATTTTGGTCTTGTGTTTTAGATTAATATATTTGCATATCTTTGTTCTGAGTTCTCTTCTGAAGAAATCTCCCACAGTGACTGATAGTCTCAGAGATGGATTTCCACCTTATGCAAACAATGGAGCTCTAGTGAAGCTAACAAAGCCAGTCTGGTACACACAGGATGAGACACTGATCACTAGGGTGCATTTGGATCACACGAAGAAAAATATTTACTTGGAACAAAACCTAATCACTGCTTAGTAAGGTTTAGTAAGTAGAGTTCACAGTAAGCCTTAGCATGAATCAAACTTACACAGCTGCACCTCTGTATCCATCCGGAACTGCACAAACTTGGCTCTTCTTCCTTTCTTCCACGCCCATTCTCAGGTGTCAGGGCCTGTCATATGGAATGCTGATTTTTTCCTTGAATCCTTGGATTGCAGCTGCACCTGTGGCCATTGTTGTTAATTTACTTTACTGTTCAGTTACATTACTGTGATGCCATGATTGTTTTTTACATAAGCAGTTTGGAAAGATGTTATGAATTTATGGTAAGAAATATGAAGAGAATACCTGAACACAGGCAGAAGGTTACTGTGGACTAGGAACAGGGCATGTGTAAATGCTCTTTCATTTGGAAAAAGCATTTATTATATTTAACAAAAGAATAGTGAAGAGCATTGAGCTGGAACAAGTTGTCAAGATGGTGTTTGGCTAAAGGGCACAAGAGTGGAAGCTGAAGGACAAAATCTATCCTTCAGTACCTCAAGCACTTACCCTATTACTCAGCCATGCCTTCTTCAAGGCTTTCCCCTTTCAATATTACAGTTACTATTTAATGCTTGATACAGGATTTCAGTTCTATATGTTGACTTCAGTTAAAAAGGTCCCAACATGACAGGCCTATATGCAGAATCAAGAATGCAGAAAGAAATTTGAAAAAAAAAAAAAAAAAAGAAGTAAAGTTAACTGTTTACATTGCATTTTTAAAATTAAACTGTTTCAAAACTGCTTATTGTTTCAGTTCACTCTACCCTATAGAATAGTAATTAGGTACAAGGCTGTTATTAAGGATATGTCACCACACACCTGACACTGTTGAGTGATCTGCTTCCATGAGAGCTATGTAGTTGTTTTTCAATTCAGATTTTCAGCTGATATAGGGAGAATATGATTCTTTCAACTTGTGAGCTTTTTTCCTACTGAGAATCTGCCTTTTTAAAACTTTTTCCTTTTATATGAATCCATATAGCACATATTAGCAAATTAAAGCTTGCCAGCATCTTTCAGTAAATTCATCAAAAGCAAGGAGATTTCACTCTGATGATTCACCTATTTGGCATTAAAACTCCATATTGTTCTTTTCAGGAAGTTTCTCCTCTACAGGATATTTGTAATGCAATAACCAAGGTCATGAACTCATAGATTCCAATACACTATTTTGCAAAGGAAAATAGAGCACATTTGAATACTGATTGCAAAAAAATGTGAAGACAACCTCCCAGCTTTCACAGGAAAATGAAAACAAAGCTTATTTTTTTAAAGATATATCAGTTATAGAAGAGAATATTTCTAATAATCGTGGTGAGAGAAAAAAATTCCAAATTTCAATTTGTTATTACGAATACAAAGTGTAGGAACAGTCTCCCTGCATCCCCTGCGCTTTTGTCTGAGACCATCAGGAAGCTATCTTTTCCTGACTAATTTTATGCTGACTCATGTTTGGTTTTAAAGAACTTACGGCCTTTGAACACAAACATTTTAACTATCTTTTTTTCTGAACTTCTTCCCTAGAGGAGAAAGCAATTTTGCTCCTTTGCAAATTAATTCAGAGAGTGAATTTTTCAGCTGATCAACATTCATCAGAACCTCCTCAACACCTGCCCATGTACATATATGCCCGTCACCTGAGAGGAGCAGGTCATGAAGTGGTTTCTTACATTCCCTTTGAAGTCAGTCATTGGCTTAAAATGAGAACTAGTGGGAGAAGATTTTTGTCCAGTATGAGAAAAAAAAGACGCACTCTCCTGATCAAATTCAAAGATAAATGGCTATATTATCATTATGTGATCCTTATGACACCGAAACCTGAAACTCACAAACAGGAATTCAATCAGCAAAGCAAGGGAAAAAAAAATCACTTTTCTCAGGCAGTTCATTTCTATTTTTCAGAAATATAGATTCTGCATTCCCAGGTGTATACTATAATTTTCAGTAGACTTCATAAGTGATAAAAGATAGAAATAATGAACTCTGTAACAAAACATGCCATCAAGAGATACATCATCAAAGTGACAGGATAAGCAGAAAATCAATCAGTTGATTTCTGACCCTGAAATACCATGAGCAATACTGAAGATAGGAACTACAACTTAGATCAGTTTTGTCCTTGCCTCCAAAAGATAGGCACAACTATGGTTAGAGATAATCAGTGATGTACTCTGGGCTTCACAAGAATCACCTTGATAAATGAGTTTAAAGCACTCCATTGACCCTTTTACAAGAGGAAACAAATGAAGGGCCCACCTTCAAAATGTTATGTGTTATTAAACATCAAAAATACAAATTTTATTGAAGTATCTGTTATTAATCTCCAAAACTGTAGTGAAGTCAAGCCACAGCAATAAAAGTTCCTAAAGTTTTAATACAAACAAAAATACAAAACCTTGTCACAGATTCATATTCTACCTGTCATATTCATGATAGTCACAGGAACTAGCAGGCTGTTAGACTAAAAATAGACTTATCTCACAGGTTTGTTACTATATTACAGGAAAGTGGTATTAAAACTAAAAATAAGTGCCTCAAATTTAAATCTGTGCATAATTGAATATTTAGAGGCATTGAGAAGACCATATAATTTTTATTTTGATCCTAAACTTTAGGAATAAATAGATTATTCATTCATTAATCTTAGAGAGTTTGTGTACAAATTTTACATGTCACTTCACATCTCGTTCCTTGACTTCAATTTTAAAAAGACTGAGAAAACTACCACTTATGTCTTTTGTAAATAGTGTTGAAAATAGCATCTGTACAGTGGTTTGGGATCTTCTTATCAAGAAAGCATTGAGAATAAAGATAAAAAATTTTAATATTTTGCATAAATAGAAACTGAATATGTACAAACTAGTCATTGGAGCACTGCACTAACTGGGCAGAGGATCACATACTCACACGGTATGTGATTATGGTCCTTAAATTTGGGTACAGTTCTGCCCCCACTGTGACCTCTGTCTCTTCAATGATGCAGTCGTCTGGACCACTGACCTCACACGGCCCAGAAAGCCCTGATCCCTTCATGCAGCAACACAGCTCAGAAAAAGTGACCTTAAATAATGCAAGGAAACATAAATCTTATAAAAATAGGCATTTTCTTTTTTACAATCTGTTTTAAGTTAACCAAGATTGTCTAAAGTTTTTATTTTGTTGTTAGCATTGCTACTCATTGGTATGATTTATGTAAAATTGCTTGCTGCCACACAAAAATTAAACTGTACTTGTATTAATAAAGAAGGAATAAGAATTGTACCTCATCTAGAGGGCAAATCAAACATATGTGCCCAGTAACTGACTGTCGGTTTGTTCCCTATGAAAGGAAATGTTTCCCAGTCTCTTAAATTGCTGCTCCATGTGTCCTTACGTAGCCTTAGTTACCTTCTTGGTTACTTTTATTTTACATTTAGGGACACCTAGTGGCTCGTGTCTGATTTGCTCTGGAAAGCAGCAACGATTTTGCATATCTGAATGAACTTTGTGGGTTTCCAGATCTTACTCATCTATTAAACCATACCATAATAAACTGTTCAGTTCACAGAAGAAATTAAAAAAACACGGAACTGTATTTCATGGTACACATGGAAAGTTTGAGACAACAACAAAATAATTTATCCCTTTTTTCATTCTTTTGGAAATTCATATCCAAGGAGTAAACACGTCTTTTTTTTTAATACCATAAAAATGTACCTTAATTATGTTTCCCCACAAACCTCAATTTTATTAATCTTGTGCACTAGATTTATTACTTTGGCCTCTGTATCTTGTCCTAAGTATACATCTCAAATAGATGCCATTTTCCATTGTTCCATGTATGTTTGTATTTTATTTTTTTAAAAATTATTTTATATCCAAAAGCTACATTAAATACATACTTACAAGGAATCCAAATATTTCCCATCCTGTTTCTATAGAAAAACAATAGATAATCTTTTACTCTTGGATTCTCATGCCCTATAAAAGTATTAAGCAAGGAAGTCTTAGAAACAAATATATATGGTCTTACAGCATCAAGAATACTGGAAAAGGTGTGGTCATGATTCTTATGATGAGAAATTTTAAAATTGGAAAAAGTTGTTACAAGAATTCCCTTACATTTTTCCCCCTTCCCACATCATTCCTCAGAGAAGCACAAAGAATGAATAATAAATCCATATTATACATAGAATCTTGCAAGGCAAAAGTGAAGTGAGACACTATAGCAAGGAAAAAGTACTCAAAAATATTTACGAGAAGGACAAAAAAAGGAGGTTACTTCCATGAGCTCCAAATGCCGTTAAACAGCCACTGAACAGTAAAAAGTCACATTTTGCAGGCCAAGCAGAAAGAACTGATCAGGGTTTTACCTCCCTCCCTCTTTGCACTTTGCTCCCTCTCATGGCTAAGATTGAGTATAACAGTCCTTCATAATTAAAATAAATAAGCAAACCCATACTTATTACTCATATTTTAAAATTAATAACGTTGTGAAACTAACTGTTTGTCTGATCCAGTGTCTACAGATTTTATCATTTTCAGGGAAATACTCAAACAAAACCTACAGTTTGTAAATACAATAAGGAAATTATTAAGACGTTGAATTCATAATACCAAACACTGCCCAGCTTTATTGACACAATGCAACAAGTACAGGCTTATCTCAGCTTTTATCTGACAGCAATTTGTGAAATTAATTTTTTTTTCATAAAGGTTTGCTGATTTAATCAACAGCATTCTCCAGAAGTCTAGCCAATGGTGAACATACCCATAGCTTATCTTTGCAAAACAATACTTCCATTGACATGAAATCTGACATTTTTTCATCAATATTTCATCACATTACACATAATACAATAAATTCTCACTGCTTGACAACTACCCCGTAATGCAATCTAAGCTAATGCTGTTTCATATTTCAGTATGTGACATTTGTCAACAATGTTGTTAACCACTAATTGCTCTTATTCACCTCAGAAACATGCCTTGATTGCTAATTGAGGCCAGATAAATATTTCAGTTGATTGAAATTGCCTTGCTGCCCATACAGATAAACAGGGAAAAATCGTGAAAGATTAAGAGAAGAAAACTAGAGAAATTAATTATTGGGTGATGACGACAATAAAAACAGAGACTGAGATTAATATATCATCTGAATGATCAATAAAATAGTGAGTGAACATAATCTTTTGTGAGTAGTATGAATGTACAAGTACCTATACAACCCCAGATCATACGAAACAGGCCCAGTTTTCCCCATTTGTATAGGATTTTTTTTTAAGTTTTGAAGTGCTTTTCATTAATAGTTGTCAAAGCTTTCCACAATGGAAGTGAATATAATTTTCATTAAATTAGAGATGGGAAAAGTAAACCACTGATGGGCAAATTGGCTGTACAGTGTTTCTCAGTTGGATGAACACTCAAGTCTACAGTGCAACACTGCATTTCTGTATCAAGCACTAGTTAATCAATCCAAAATAAAACTTCTTCAACAAAAGAATCTGAAAAATACTTTCCAAAACAGAACTTCATTAGATGCATTCTGTAACAAGGAATTATGCTTGGATAAAATGAGACGAAGTGGTGTGCAGAGCAAAAATTAAGAACTAGAATTAGAACACAAGCTTTCCGTAACAGGCTGTGAATGCAATGCCCAAGGAATACAATCAGCACCTGATGCCTGTAGCTGTGACTCGGCAAACTCACTTGGGGAAAGAAGTCTGACTTCCTTCAGAAGATATTTTTCCCATGCCCACACTGTCTCCAGTTAGTGTACATATTAACCTCTGAACTGCCCCTGCCCAGTGCTGATTCACTATGGATTTCAAATTCTGTAAACATTGCAAGTTATTCATAAAAGCTGAGCCAAGGTAATCTTTATAGTTTGTTTTCATATGCACACCCAGCAGATACCATGGCAGGTTTCATGAGTCAGCTCATTCTGTCTTCCCATAATGCAGGCTATTCCCAAGAATCACTGCTGCAAAACAGGGAAATACAGAATACTTAATCTTTACAATTTTATCTTCCTCCACGAATCTTATCTTTGCCATGACATTTTTCACTTAATGCGTACGTGTATTTTTAATTATGTAAAAAGTATTAAAGTGCTTACATGAAAAGTACTGAACACTATAAAATAATTAAAGGAATAAATCTTTGACCTCATCTAATTACTTTTACGACTACTGCTATAGTGGATAGGGGATGTCTCAGTGGCATAACAGCACCATTCAGTGATTCTCTTTGCTCAAGGAAATAATGAGATGGCTAAACCAAGGATATTGAGAAAGGGACACAGCAAGACAGTATTTCACAGGAAAAGAAGAGTGAGAAACTAGTTTTATAAACCTGATCATCATATCAACACTTTCAGAAAAAACATGCAAAAGTGATGATTCCAATAATTGGTTCACCTTCATACTCAACACAAGTCCAGTTTTTGGCATTGTAACTAAAATCCTTGATCCTGTTCTTGAAACAGGCTTCAAAATCTCCCTTTCTAGTTTCTTAAAAGAAATTACAACAGAGTTCCCAAGCTCTCAACAATGTCACATTAAAATCTTGTTGTATCTATTAATCATACAATTCTTTTTCAGAACAAACCATTATTTTTAAAAGAGCAGTGCAATGTGAACAGTACAATTTTCAGCAAAAGTCTTTTATTCATTGCCTGAAGGTGGCATATAAGGCAGCTGCAGGGACTTTTGACAAGGGTATGTAGTGACAGGACAAGCAGGAATGAGGGAAGGTTTAGACTGGACATTAGAAATTCTTTTCTGTGATGGGCAAAACACTGGAAGAGGTTTCCCAGAGAAGCTGTGGATGCCCCATCCTGAAAGGATTCAAGGCCCGGTTGAAAGGAGCTCTCAGCAGCCTGGTCTAGTGGAAGACATCCTTGCCCATAACAGGGGCTTGGAACTAGATGGTCTTTAGGATCTCCTCCAACCCCAACCGTTCTAGGATTGTAGAAAGTATATTTCTATAGTATGAATATGTACTACTTTTATGGAGTGAGTTGTTTTTCCCGAGGCAACAAATGCGATGCTGAAAGACAAAATAAAAATCAGAGTTTTGTGACTGTGTCTGAGCATAAGATGCAATTAAGGTCTTTGGTGTGACCTTCCCTTTGTGTCAAATTGTGCTAAAACGTATGTGACAGTTTTTGTTATGAAAACTTCCATGTATCAATGATTAAGGAGAAGCTGTCAAAATAATTTATTTAGGTTCACAGGCAGAATTTGTGACTCACATGAAGTGTCAAAAAGCACAAGCAGTATCTAGTTTATCCATTAGGTTACTTGGTCTCATACAATTATTTCACTGTCTTGATACCATTTTTTGACTACAAAAACTTTAGCTGAGGTTCCAGTTACCACTATTGACTTTAAAGGGCTAGTGTTCACCTTTTCTGAGAAAAATTGTATTACGGTTCCTAAAGTAAACTGACTTGTATAATCTCATTTTGCTTTCAGTATGATTGTTACTAGAATCTCCATAAGCAAGCCCAGAAAAGGAGGTATCTTTGTGAGTTTTCACCTAACATACCATGTTTCAGTGTTCAATACTTGCCCTGATGCAGTTTAATCAAATATCACTCTTTACATTAAAGCTCTATTTTTAGGACTTAGAACTTGTCTATGTAAAATGATTCATATGGTGAAGTGGTTCAAGAAGTCTCATCTTCAAAGATTTTATTTTATTGGATTAAAAATATTTTTAAATCTAAACTCCAGAGCTGCTAGAAAAAAAAGTTTGCAAGAAATATGGTTCAGTAAATTACAAACTTAAATGCTTTTGTCTTTATTTATTGCATTCGCTTACCTATAAAGCATAGTCTATTGATGCAGACTACAACCACATCAGAATATTTGAGAACATTACTATTTAAGTCAAGGCAGATATCTTGGAGAAATGGTCTTGGTGTAAACCTGAATTCAATAATGCTAAAATAAAAACACTGCATACTTTAGCTACTACATTTATTATATTAACATAAGAAAATCATAGGCAATAAAAACATAGTTAAATCTCAACATCCTTCCAACTCCCTGTGGATTTTAGGCAAACAAATGTAGGAAGACATGATTTTAGAGAACAGAATTTTTCTTTTTCTGTATAATGAGTTTCATGACGTTGTTTGCAGCCCTAGATGTGACTGTGACTAATTATTTCTGTAGTTAAGTTGAACTCACCTATGCACTGCACGCCCCTTTCAGCACCTCACAAGGATCTCCTGCAGACCTGCGGGAAACCACACCTCACCCGCCTCCGGCCAGCGGAAATGTTCTTTTCACCGTACTTAAGTTCAGGGCGGGCAGATGAGGAGTTTTGCCCAGCTTTGAGGGGCGGGCAGGGCACCTCTGCCCGTCCCGAGGCAGGCGGGGTGCAGGCCCTCCAGGGGAGCGCTGCAGCCCGGCTCTTCCCTGCCTACTTTTTCTGCAGCTCTTGTTTCTCCCCGAGCAGCCGGGGCAGGGAGCAGCCGCTGTAGCTCTTTCACACACCGGGAGCTGGCCGGGCTGAGGGCGGCGGTGCCGCTGGGTGCAGCGCTGCCAGCTGGATCCGGCCCGCGCCGCCTGTGCTGGGTGTTGCCGCTGCCAAGCGGGATAAAACCTGTCCCGGCTGCCCCTCCGTCCCTTCAGCGCCTTCGCTGCCCCGCGCTCGGCGCCTGGGAGCCGCTGGAGGTAAGGCCAGCTCCCGGCAGCTGCCTGTCCCCTCATCCCCGCTCCTCCCGGCCGGGACA
>VZSR01003798.1:11235846-11361201 GCA_013398615.1 Brachypodius melanocephalos | reverse complement strand
AGCTGCCCACTCAGCCCCTCATCCCGCTGGAGATGCCCTGTGCGGCCTTAAGTCTCCGCTTCCTCAGGTCAGGTTTGTCAATAGTGGGTTCCCCAGAGCTGTTTTGATGGGTGAGAAGCCTTTTTAGCCTGCGCAGTGTTTGTCCTTTCTTACTTGGGCTGATTTCATCCGTTTCTGGGAGGTTTTATTGGTCTATTGCACGTGTAGTATCAGCTTTGTAACTTTTAGCTCTGGTATGTGATGTTGGATGTCTGTTGCTTCTGTTTTCAGGGGAGTTTAGTGAATTTCATAGATTCCATCAATTGCCCCGGCATGTATCTGGATTTATTGGAGAAAACTGGTAATGTGAGAACACATAGAATGCAAAATATTAGCTCCTTAAAATGTGGAAATGCTTTTGTGCTATTTTGGTGATTTGTTATTGAGTATTCTTTATTGGGTAGATGCAAAGCATTAGTGTACAGATTTTCTTTTTTCAGCAGTCCCATTTTTTCTTTCAAATAATTCTGGTTAAAGGGTGGAATTTTTTTGAGACTTGCTCAATTAAAAATTAATTAGAATGGCTTGCTTAGAGTCTTGATGCATTTCTGTCATGATTACTTTTTTAGTTGCTACTAGAAATAGTAGTAGTTGTCTTAAAATCTAATGAAATTTTAACATGTCACTGATGTCCCTGGTACAGAACTATGGTCTTTTTGGGATTACTCGTAGCAAAAATGGCTGTTGTGGTGAGGCAGGTCTGCTCAAAAGGTTTGTGTCAGTAGGACTGATTACGTGACAATAACAGGCTTTTCCCATTTTAAGACTTTTCAGTGCTAGAATTTGAGGTTCACTGTAAAGAAAACTGTGATCCATGGATTGTAATGCATTGACTATGTTTTGGACTTCAGTCTTGTTTCATAATAAACAGTGTCTTTTTACTTAAGCAGGTTAGACTGTGTACATAAGTCATGCACAGTTGTTTACACTAAACAACTACATGCCCTGTAGCAAAGATCACTGCAGTGAGGTCCGTCTGTTAATTGAGAGTGTCCAAAGAGTAAAATTGAAAAAGAAGTAGCTTGTCAGAGTTTAGAAATCCTCACTAAGATGCAGTTGCTTACTCCACTGATTAATGATTATTACATGATAATTGAAAGAAAAAAAAAAAAGCAAGGGCTGGTGAAATGTTCTGGTTGTTTTGTTTTCACCGTCTGATTCCAATTTTGTTTGTTATTTAAACATGCCAGAGTACAGTGTAGCTGAACCAAAAACATCACCTTTCTATGATCAGCAGAGGTTTTTGTCTTAAATGAATTCAAGGTCACTTAAGGAAGACAAAATTATTGACTTAAATTTTTGATTCATACTCCCTGCCTGCCAGTTTGAGTTCCTTGTAAATTTTGGTTTTAGATGTCACATGTCATGCCAGATTGCATGTTTTTTCTGTTAAAATAATGTAAATAAGGATAAATTTTGTAAGTATGGCTAATTCATTACCGAATTGGTGATATTTCATAAAAATGCAAGTCAATCAAAGCCTTTGTTGTTTGCAAGTGAACTTGCTTACATCTGTGGGATATTTTGACACAGACTCAAAGGTTATTACTCTCTACACTTTACAAGTTTTGAAGATGACATAAACTTGGAGATGACATTACCTTAGTAAGGTCCTTTGATTCATATGGGATTTTGTTTTGATCATTGACTCTTTAAAGTGCATAAATGTTTTTCTGCTCAAAAAAATAATTTATAATTAAGGAAATGTAAGGAGCTGTTTCTTTGCTAGCATAAGGATGGAGCACTTTCTTGCAGGGAAAACTTATTTTCAATAAACCCAGGCATGACTGAATGTGTATAAAACTGAGGGTAAAATCTTCGAGTAAGATGCAATTTCATAGAAATCAAAGCTTACATTCTGTAGGGACTGATGGCCTTTTCTGTCACACATGCTTTCTTGTAAGAATTGATGTGTGATTGTCCTAAAACCTGATGGAAAGTTGCTGCTGCAAAGCATTTCACCATTTGGATGTGAGTAACTCCACTGGAGATGACTTAAGGTGATGCTTTTTCTATGCTCGATGCTTTAGGAGTGACAAAAAACTCGCATGTGTGCAGTTCTGCATAGTGCCTAAGCAAGGTTTCATTTCCTAGACATATCCACTCTTGATAGTAGTTGATAGGACATTCAGACACCCTATTTCAGACAGTAAATGTGTTGTTTCTTTTTCCTTTAAGAGAAGGGATGACGTCTTTTACAGCTCCACACACACACTTGCATAATGTTTTTCTTTTTTCAATTAAACTTAGTTTATATCCCTGACATATGGCATTTAAAACCAAGTTTGCTAGCTCACATGCATTAATTGTTATCTAACGGGTTTAAACAGTTACTGTGTTGTTGAAGCCTTTAATGACTGTTGAATTGAGTGGAAATTTATATTTTTGATTTATCTACTTAGCAAAAAAGCATGTTGTGATATTTTTCTGGGGAGCTTAATATAATGTAACAGTTTATGAGGTAAAAAAGGAACTTGAAGGAAGTGAAGATTGTTTTACTGTATCTTATGACAGTGTGAAAAGCACAAACCTTGAGTTGCTATATTTTCAGTGCCCCATTTTCCAGCTTAGGTGCAACATAAACTATCTTAATTAATATTGTGTCACCAAAAGGTTTTGAGATGGCCAATTGAATTCTGCCAAGATAGAGTCTTTTGATGAAAACATATCTTTATTGATTGTAGAAGAAGAAAATCATTCTTAAAATGAAATCCAGAGAAAAAAAATCATATCCCTCAGAGAAAATTTCTGAGTGGCAGGTTGAGATTAACATCATAAAATTGAATTTGTGCTGCAAACCTTTGATGTAATCAGCAGCTGGGAGATGGTGTTGCCCTTACTGTGCTCCTTCTGATTGTGGTGAATTATTGTGTGGAATGAAATAAGTGTTTCTTGTGTCACTTGTTCAAGAAATACAAACAAGGTATTACCAGGTGCTTCTTGCTGGTTAAAATGGGTTGTATTGATTGCTGGTCCCAGTGCCCTGCTCCCTTGGACTGCAGGAGCAGGACATCCCCAGGGAGGTGTGGGTGTCACTCAGCAGTGACTCCAGCCCTTTAGAATGTAGCCCAACAGGACTTGAGGAAAGTCTCATCACATATTAAAGTGGATCACCACAGATGGTATGCAACATCCTTAAGGAGTGGATATAAATGGCTATAAATTCAAAAATGTTGTTTTGGCATGCTAACTTTTACTGTAAAGTGATATTTTGTTGTAAGAAGTCTTTCTACTTTTAAAATAAACTATAAATTTACATTTGCTAGGCTTTTTATGAGTTACAGTGATGAGAAAAGTTTGCCACAACCAGCATTTTATATGATGAACTGTTTGAGAGTATGTCCCTGGGGTAGTTTAGCTCCTCATTTTAAGGACTTTGGTGGATGTATATATTTATCAGAACTGTTATTTCTGAATTCATTGAAAGATCAGAATATGCATTTTCTCTATCAAGAAATGTCATTCTTACAACTGTAGCTAATAGTTTAACATCTTGAAGATGTGTCATACAGTAAAGCTTCCTTCAGGCTTTTGAGCAAGCACTGGAAATGCAAAGACCAATAGGGAATGTGTGCCACAGTCTTCATTGGGGCAAAACTGTACCGAGATTTCTCACTTCAGATCACTGTGAGTGCGTGGGTGTGCATGCTCCTGAGCCCTCAGACACTCTGCCATTCTAACCTTTTATGTTCCCAGGCCACTGGCTTTAAGGTTTTAATTTTTATTTTCAGAAAACTCAGCTTGAGGAAGGGATGTGTGCCTGAGTTTAAGCAATAATTATGTAGCAGCGATTGGAAGGTCTGAGATGAGCCCAGTAGAGAAGCTAACAAATTGTTTCATTTTGTTTTAAGGTCAGTAGAGGAGTCAAAGTCAATATACACTTAATATATATGGGGAAAGTATATGTTAAGTTATGATGGCACTAATTCTTTGTGGTATAATCTGACCTTTTTCATTCTTGTCATTTCATGACCAGTCCTAGTCAAAAAACCTGAGTGATGAAGACCTTGCATAAATATGTGCTTAATAAGGCATTCAAGGTCAGACCTTAGGCTTTCTGGCCTCTTAAAGCTTTTGATTAGACTTTTAAATATCTCATGGATCCTGTAGAATAAGGAGTGGTATACTCAGCTTTCCAAATTAAGCTTTAATACTACACAAATGGCCCAAAGTTACTAAAGTAGTACAACCAAAGTCCTTAAAGCTGTGAAAATTTGGATGATTTTCCAAGTTAACAGTGGTTTGTGGTGTGGTTTCAGTGTGAAAAGGAACTAGAGACAGAATGGTAGAGATGGAACAAGTTAGTGGTCAGATGGGCTGGACTGGTTTTAACTAAAACCAGAGCTTTTCAGTAATCAGAGGGCACTCTCTGGCAGTATGGTTATAAGGGCAGCACAAATAAGCTTATTAGCCTGTAAACAGGGAGAAATGGGCAGTAGGACTGAGAAACGTGACTTCAAGTTGAACTACGGGTTAATGCTGTAAATCAGACATGCTTGAGTGGGCAGAGCTGGAGGAATTTGACACGTGCTGATAAGCTACATGCAGCTCTGATATGCCTTGGGCAATATTTGACTTTGTGAAAACAGCTTTTACCTTTTTAAAAGAAACAGTCTGATAAATATCTGTTGATTTTTATTTCAAAAAAGTTTGCTTTAGGTGCCATCAGTATCACTAAAAAATTGGTAAACCTAAGTATTGTCAGACAAAATATGTCCATGTGGATATGCTGTATTTCTGGTGAAGTCATGCTACACTAAGAAGCAAAGGTTTCATTCAAACTGCTTGTGCATCAAAATATCATAATCAAAAAAACCCCAGGAAACAGATGGAAAAAAATGTTAAGGGCTGTATTAATACAAAAATTCATACATCTTCTGCTTTCTTTCTCTTGGGCTTCAGCCATAATGTAAAGGAAAACAGAAAATATTCTTGTAACATTTCAGTCTAAATTAAACCAGTGTTTTGTAAGTAGCAGTAGTTTTTTATTCATGTTATGCAACGGTAACTAAACCGTCTACAGATAGATCATCTCCATGTTACCAAATTCTATCAATTTGCTTTCTTTTTAACATCTGTTAATTAGAGTTCTCTCTCACTCATCGCTTGCTCAGCAGTAGGTCTTTGGCTAAGAATACTGAACTTGGTTCTATGCTCCCCTTATAAGAAAATAAAATTTATGACTTAATATTCAATACTCAGTGCAGTACAAACCTGAATTGTACTTCCTTGTGGTGTTTTACACTAATTGAACACTCCCATGGTACAAATATAAATGACTACATGATATGCAAGCAAATGCATTTTAAAGATGCAAGATTTGGCTTATCAAAATCTTTTGACAGCCATCCCTGTATAAGCCTTAGAAAATGGCAACCTTTTTTAGCTTACCTGGTAACTAAAAACATGTCATTAAAGATTGTCCAGAACAGCTTTTATTTCAGGGCATAAAATGCAAGAGAGAAGGATTTCATTGCTCACCAGTAACTTCATATGACTGGAGATTTAAAAAAAAATTTGAAAAGTCAGATTCTAATGCAGGGAACAATAACATGTCTCAGTATTTTTATATATCCACAAAGAGCTTTTAAATGAAACTGAGTGGAATTTAGCCTAATGAACTCATGACCTCAATTTTTGCTTAGATTCTTCTTCCTCTGCCCTCAGCATTCGGTCAAGGTTGTATGGCAGGACCTCAGTAGTCTGCCATACCGATCTTTTCAGTCTTTTTTTCTCAGTAGCTGAGCCCTTTATCTCATTTTCTTGTCAGGAAGCAAGACCATTCCTTTAGTTCTGTGTCGCTTAAGGCTTTTAGTAGTAGTCATGAAGATACCTGTTGTCCATATCCCTGCTTTCAGCTGCTGCTGTGCTGGGTTACGGTTTCTTTAAGCATAACTTAAAAGGCTGCTTCTGTGCTCTGTTTCTGTCCTGTGGCCTTTTCTGAATTATCACAGGAACTGCTCCTCATGTTGCTTCTCATCCCTTCTGTGTTACTTCCTTTGACTCACTGTTCCTGGCTGTCATGCATTTTGTTCTGCCCACTTCCTGTTTCTCCTTACAAAAGTTCAGCTTTACTGTCATGTTTTTTGTCTGAGTTCTCCCAGCTGCACTACTGTAGCATCTTGTTTCGTTTTGAACATCTTTCCCATGGATGTGCAAAGGGCTCTGGTGTCTTTTTCTCCAGGACAGATTGGAGCACATCTTCTCTGAAAGGTGAATTTTGCTTAGTAGCTGCAGAGTGGTTGTTCTGAAGTGTGTATCTGAATTGTATCATTGCTGTCTGGATTAAAAGCAAGGTGACACACAATACTTTTGAAAAGAACAATTAAAATATTGGTTTATTTAAGTGACCTTAGACAATGGTGAATTTGAAACAGCTTAAAATCTATTTCTTCTTGTTCACTGACACTTGAGAATAACATGTTGACATACACAAGCATTTTTGGCATTGTTCAATCTGTCTGTCTATTGCCCGGCTGGTGGGAGTCAAAACTGCCCTCAGCCAGATGGACAGCTCCATTAAATCAAATTTTTGCAGTAGGGAAAAATTAGATGATAATTTTTTTTGGACAAGGGACTCACGTCTTGAACAACAGAGAGAGTCTGTTCATTCTCTGTTTCTCAGCTTGCAACTCTGGTGCCAGCTTTATTTTGGTCCTTGTCTCTAGGAGATGCCACAGAAGGGTATATAGTGCTTTGCCATCTTGGGCCTCATTTTTCTCTTTCTCCCTGACCCACCACCAGTTCTCTCCTTTGGCCATATTACCCTTCTCTTGCCTTACCGTCCTAGAAATCACAGAGTCTTTACTGACCCCCTGTTCCTGTGCCATCTCTGCTCCAGCAGTTGGCTACTGCTGCTGCCAATGAGCAGCCCTGCTGGTTGGAAGGAACAGGGGAGGTGTTGTGTATTGCACCAGTCACATTTGGGGAGAATGATGAGAGCCCATCAGAGCTAAGCTGGTCTATGTGGAGCAGCACACAGCTCTTGTTGCTGATGTTTCAGTATTCTGATAGTCCTGGTCCCTGAAATTCAGTGTCATGTTGGCAACAGCAAGAAAATGTTTCAATGCAACATCAGCTTCTTACGCAATATTTTCTAGCTTCTCCTTCCAGATATTGATTAAATTCCCCTCTTTTAAAGGCTAGTTTTTCTCTTATGTTTAATCTTATTAATCCTCATGACTTGTTTGTTTTCAGGTGTTGACCATGAAGGCGTTGGTACCGGCTGTGGCCGTGTGGGGGAGAACAGCTCCCTCTCACAGCATCACTGCTGTTATGATCACAGATGACCAGCGGACCATAGTTACAGGAAGCCAAGAAGGACAAATTTGTCTCTGGGATCTTTCATCAGACTTGCAGGTTTGTGTCCTCTGTGCTACAGTTTGCCAAATAGACAGACTGGATTTTTACCTTTTATTATTGGCAATAGGATTATCCAGACTTGCACTTATTCAGATGAATTTTTAAAGATAGTGTGATATTTGTGGAAACTCATGAAGCAGAAAGTGAAATGTCTATATGAGCAACCTGTTATTTGCAGATTTTGGAGAATTTTTCATGGATTAGCATGACCTGTGGATTATAAATTGAGACTTTGTGCTCTAAGTAATGACAGCAAGTAAATATATACAATTATCATGATTCCTATCTTGTGAAGGTTTTTTTCTTTCGTAAATCAATTGCTGAGTGTGACCTGTCATTTAAAGAAAAAGTATCTACGTAGAAAACCAAATCTGTCTACTAAGATGGAAGCAGCAAGATGAAATGTCTCTTTTTGATGCAATTAAGATGCAAATTGTTACTTTGATTATTTCATATTTGTTTTCCTGCTAATGGAGCAGAGTGAAAACAGTTCCTGGTTTTTTTTTATTCTGTGTTTCTAGAACTATGATTCTATTCTTTTTTTTTTTTAAATTTAGTTGTCCCATTCTTATTCAAACGCGGACTGAAAGTTTGCACTTTTGTAAGACTACCTTTTCCAATTAAAACTTTTGCATGCAGTGATGATAATCAGAGAGGTTATTTAAACATTTGGTATGAAACACATGTTTAAGAGCTTTGGTTCATAAGTGTCTACTTCTTTGTGCCACCTTTTGTGCATTCTGTAGGGTGAAGGCCAGAGGTGTTCTGCACATTGCCTGTTTTATAACATTTGATCTCCATATGTTCTTCAGAAGATAAATGCAATGAATAGAAAAACTTAGCTTTATGCAAACTGCATAAAAATTCATCAACATATTTCTGCATTCCAGAAACATGACTGAAGAACGCAAGAATATAAAGCAGTTTGACAATTAGATATATCTACAAGTAATATTCTCTTGGGTTTAGATATCTTTAGTTTATACAGAAATTGTTTAAGATAAATCATTATATTATTCTCCTAGATTTCATCTAAAGAAATTCTCTTTGGCCATACTGCTTCTGTAACTTGTTTGGCAAAAGCAAGAGAGTTTGAGAAACAGCCTTATGTAGTAAGTGCTACTGAAAATGGGTAGGTAACTGAATATTCAATTATTAATTTCTTAAATCATGAAATGTGTTAAGTGTAGGTCAGATTTTGCATTTGCAGAAATGTTTCAATCTACTTCCATGATATTAAAGTGATAGCAGCTACTTAGGATAGTGACTACATTGTTAATATGCAATAGTTCAACTAAGATCTTGTATCATGGACAACAGAAAGGTTTAGCAGAAGACAAAACTTTTTAGTAGACAGATAAAAGGAATTATTCAAAGGGGTTGGATAGACCTGATTCAAAGGGAAATTAATGGGCTATTGGAGGGCATCAGCAAGTTCAACAGCATTTGAGTATCATGGTGTTTTTCTCTTTCTTCCTGAACTCAGTCTTGAGAACTGAACCAGTAAAAGAGGCTAATGTACTCTGATCTGGTTTGTGGTTTCTCAGTATGTATGGAAATGCAGAATTAAATTAAATGAATTAAAGGCATATGTGCTCCTTTTCTGTCTTTAAAATCTTATGTGCTGTTTTGGAGAATGTCCTTTCAGAGGGCCCTGATCTTGCAGGTTTTCTGCTATATATTTGTTACGACAAAGCCTGTCACTTGAGTCAAACTACTTCCTGCATTTCTGCTAGGGTACAATTCAGGATATTTGATAACCTTTTCACCTGGGGTCTGAAGACCTCTTTAGGATTTCATCTGTTGAAAATAGGTAGGGCTAGCTGCTTACTTTCTTAAGGGCTTTCTTAAGCAATTTTGTCTGGTGCTTAACTATATTCTCCTCTTTTTTGGGGGTTCATCTTTTCTAATTAACAGGACAGCTCTGTTAAAATGGCTTTCCATGAAGGGTACATGTCAATTGTCCTTCAAGCTGTATCTTCCAGCACCTTAAGGCTACTGGTTTCATACTGAGTAGCTTATTTATCCTTTCCAACTGCAATGATCTGTGTCTGATTCTCTCATTTAATCATGGGTACACAAGAAAGGGACAACCTGCAAAGAAACTATCCCAGGCTTCTTAATCTTGAAAGCTTAGACTGCCTCATTGGACAGGTAGTCATAAACAGTACTGTTTGTTATGTTTATGCAGAGAGGGTGAGAAGTCTACACAACCAGTTTTGTATTGCCCTTCTACAGTTCTACTCAAGGGTTCTGAAATGAAACTGCTCTTCATCGGAGTTCTGAAGGGCTGTTAGGGCAGTACTGCTTCCAGATCATACTGGGAGAAAAGATACTGTATTTCCAAAAAACCTGTGGTGGAAAGTGTTAAGATACAAATGAGAATATTGCTATAGATATACCATACAGAGATGTTCACATCCTGAAGATTTTATCTCTGAAGTGATCATTAGACTTGTTTGGAATGTGTGCAGGTAGGATTGAATTGTCTTCTGCCCCATTTAAGTGTTCACTTTTACCAAATTACTGCTGACTTCTCATCTGTAGTACATAAGGGCAAAGCATCCATCACTGATCCCTGTAAGGTTGCAACATGAAGTTGAGATAATTACAAATAGGAAGCCTTGTCTTCAGGAGATGGAGGGTTTGCCAAACTGCATTTTCTGACTTGTGAATAATTCACTTCTGCTATTGTCAAGCTTCCATCTCCTTGTAGTGTGGATGGATAAAATTTTATGGAAGATGATTCTATGATAATCTTCCATATTCCACTCCAGATTATTTTCAGAGTTTCTACAACTGAGTAATCCCCAAAGAACGAGTATTGAACTCATTCTTCTTATTGAACTTCAGAAACTGAAGTTACATTCTGACATTGTGGTCTCATTTGTGCATGTTTGTAGGTATGTATCACAGTAATGTAGCTAAAGCAGTAAAGTTTTGATATAAACAAGGAGAAAATCATTGCTCTGAAATGTTTAACAGTGTAAAACTTTCACAAAAGTTCTGACTTTGGATCTACCAGCTTGATTGCTGCTATTTCTCAGCTGAAAAATATTAACAAATAATACTTTGAGTTTAGCATAAAATGGGGACGTAGGTAGGTTAAAATGTAAATTACTAAGTAGTATTTCTTATATAATAAAATACTCTCCCCAATCTATTCTTTAAGTCTTGATACAGAAAATTTCTTACAATATAATGTCAGAAATAATGAATGTTTCAGTTCTGGAAGTAATGTTTGTTTTTTAATAAAATCTAAAAGCATCGAAGCTTAACATTCAGTTGCTGAACTGTGATAACATATCTCATAGAGCCTCATTTACAGCACTTAATTTCGTTGTGTCTTGTGATTCAGTCAGACTGCATGTTGAATAATGTATAGATGAGGAAGGTGTGCCAAAATGTCTTTCTCAAACAAGCTTAAATGTGCCCAAGTGGAGCTGTAGTGTTGCACAGGTACTCAGGTGGTTGAGTGTATTGAGAGCAGATTTTGGGAACAGCCTCATGATGGCACTGTTTCTTCTTTACAAGAGTTCCTCTCAAGAGCTGGAGTCTGATGTGGGAGAAGATGCATAATGCTTTTTGAAACGTGTGGTTTAAGTTCAGTGAAATGAATTATTTTCAGGAGGATGTAGTTCCAGTGACAGATAGTTACAGTGACATGTTGACGAGCTGTAATGGCAGTATACCTACAATTTGTTGTAGACAAGAGTTGGTCTTCAAGTCAGGTTGGTTGCAAGGCAGCAGGGTGTAATTACCAAAACAAAAAGAAACAGATAGTGTATGTCATCCCCTGCTAATGACTACATTTTCTTACCCAGCAATCTGTAACAAAAAGCTTTATAAATGACCAGACTGCACTTAAATACGGCACTAAAGAAAAACTTGGTGGCACAAAATTATTCCAGCCAATTGAGTGGAAATGACAGAGAATAATACAAAGTTATCTTTGGCAGGGAGATGTGTGTTTGGAATGTCACTAGTGGACAGTGCATTGAGAACGCAAAGCTTCCTTATAGACATACAGCAATCCATGTAAGTATAGCAACTTTTCATGGAATCTCTCTTCACTACAGGAGTTTTGCTTTATTAACGTGATAGTTTTGAGAAACCATTTTAAATGTATAGCTCATAGCATAGGAGAAAAGACCCTGTCACAACATAAGTCGTTTTTTACCTCTTTTTTTTCTTTTAAAAAAAGAATTGAGGCTTTTATATTCCCCCGAATTCCTTAATCAAATCAGACTGATTACTTTTAAGCTCCAAATATTTGAAATTATTAACTTACTCTCTGTGCATCAGGTAGCCAAGTGAAATTGTCTTAATCTTTGCTCTTGTTTTGTTAAAACTGCATGGAAGCTTCAGGTTTGATGTTGAGTTTTTCACGACATTTTAAAAGTACAGGTAATCTGGCCAAAGTAATCTGTGAGACAATCTGCTGAAAGACTTAATTTTAAACTTTTGAATGGTTTTGGTGCTCAACTGACCTCCAAATGACTTCACCCCATTTTCAAAAACACACTTTCATTCATTGCAGAACTTTAGGACAAATCCCTTATTTTCAGAAACTTTGAATATTCCTTCAGATAATTTCATGTTTGTGGTTGAAACTGTATCCAGGTAAAATGAGTATTTTTGGTGTGTGGGAGAGCTTGAAATACAGATAAGTGAGATTGCGGGGCCCAACATCTATGGGTTTGATTCTGGGACATAGCTGGTTTCTGGATATGTAAGCAGAGGAGAAACTCAGGGCTCCTGTATTAATTAAAATGCTGTTTTTCTTCAGTGAGGAAGTCTAGGGCTGCAAATGACGGATATCTGAGCTTTCATGTAACTCCAAAGCACAGCCAATTTGGAATCCAAAATTTTTAAAGCTTCCAGAAGAAAATGTTTTTTCCTAACACTGCTTTAGTTGATATGAGGAGTTCAAACACAATTGTAAATTGTAAAGGGAAGAGGAAAAAGCTTGGATGTATTGCCAACAAAAATAGTGAAAGATTAACTTCTTAATTTTTTTTACATATATGTATGTGTATAAAAACATAAATTAAGAATTATTCTACACTTCTATTTGTTCATATGCTTAAAGTGTATATATTCCTTAAATGGATGTATATACACAAACAAAACGATGCTTAAATTATATATAATTTGAGGTGCAGTATGACCTGTTGTGTTCTAGTGCTTAATTAGAATTTAATAGATGAATTTACAGACAAGTTCTGCAGGAAAGTAGGCAAATCTGGCCTAGTTGATTAGCTGACAATCTGTACATTTTTTATTAAGATCAAAGGCAGAATATTCATTCTTACCCTTCAAATAGGTGTAGCAAATACTTGTAGAAAATAGATACTTCCTCTCTATTAGAAGTGAGCTAAACCTAATTGTGGCTAATAATTATTTTTGTTTAATAACTTGGGCAAGATAGCTAAAGGAAAATAGGAACATCTAATAGGAAAACTTTCTTAGGAAAAAGTCGCTGTCGTTAGTAAATGCAGCCTTCAGATAGCTATAAGAAATTGTGTTTTTCTGTGTGTGTGTTCTGTTGCGTATTTTTTGTTCTTCCATGGAGAAAGTTGCTTGTGTTGTAGTTTGTTTGGTTTTAATTGAACTACTAACCTATCTGCTCTAGTAGGTTCCTTTTGTTCAGTGTAGATGATTTAGCTATGAATGGCAGATGTCAAGTAGTGCAAACTGAATATTTGCCATTTGAAATTAAATTTAACACCAGGGTCAACACTTTTTGTGGATCTTAAGCAGTGTGGAATTTTCTCAGAGGAATTACTGACTATTAAAATCCTCTATTTCAAGCCTAATTTAATGGTAACGGTAATTGTAAATTCTAAGCATTTCTGCCTCTGTTTATTCATAATAGCTGTAGTACTATTTATCCTATTTCCAGTTATTTATATTACTTTTATTTTCACACTTTAGTTAGTTGACTGAAAAAAACAAGAATTATTATATAAAGAAACTGTGGTTTTTGGGTTGTCTGATATTTTTGTCTGACTACATGACTGTTCCTTTTTTTTTAAGGTTAATATTAAATGTTAATCTGCTTTGAGGTAGCTGCTTATGCATTTATAGAAATTGTTTACAATTACAGCTGGAGATACAATGGAGGTGTCCTTGCACATATAAAATACCTAACAAAAAAGAAATCCTCACAGTCACTCTGCACTCTGTTCCTTTGCTTTGTGTCTGGGTTTTTTTTTTTTCCTTTATGTGACTGCTGAGAAAGAATCTTCTGAACACTAGGGCATTTAATGTCAGGATGAAGAATATCCTATGGAGTAGAAATCCTTCCTGGAAAGTAATCAGAAATTCATTATGAAAAAATTAATTATGAATATTCTGCATCTTCACCTGATTTTTCCTTTTCATATGACTCTTGATGACAGGAGCTTTATTAAATGTTTGGAGAGGTGCCTGTCCGAGAAACAAGTCTCGTATTCCTGAGCAATTTATAGGGAAATTTACCTGACTTTCTTCCACAAATTATAAAAATCCTAATATTTAGGAAGAACAGGTGCTGCTTTCAGTCTGAAGCACCTTTTACTAAGCTGTGTGCCTTGCTAGTGTCACTAGCAATATTGTGTACAATTTCACATATGCCTCAGATTTGTTAGTGCTGCTGCAAGTGTTGATTATGACATGTTCAGTGTGAAAAATCTGCACGCCATTTGTGTATCTGTGTGCTGACTCTCTGCTTTCCACCTGGACAGTATTACCATTGCTCATTCCGAATGACAGGTGAAGGCTGGCTTCTTTGTTGTGGAGATTATCAAGATGTTCTCATTATTGATGCTAAAACTTTGGGTGTTCTTCACACTTTATCGTCATCTCAGTCTTCTGATTGGATAAATTGTATGTGTATTGTCCACTCTGCAAGAATTCAAGGTATATGTTTTAAAGGTATTTATGTAGGCAAGTTAAATTTTTGATTGATGAAATATTTCTGTATTGATGGTATGAGCCTACTTGATTTAAAATCAAACTGTTTCACAGAGCTGTTATGTAGAAGATGTAATGTTTCATTGATAGCACAAGAGGTGTTTTTAAGGCTCCTAATATTGGCCCTGTTTTATTTAATGTGGTTTTTTAAGAGGAAAAAAAACCTTCTGTACTGGCTGTAAGCAGCTCATTTCTTGGATTTAAGTATAAATAAGTTTTGTAATATCAGATAAATTAAAGGCACAACACCACAGTTCTGTGCCTTCTCTTAATACATTATTCACTGTTTGCTTATATGTTTTGTATTTCTATATATCATTTACTTATTTTTTGTGTAAAACTGATATTTCATCTAACCAATGTCCTTTAGAATCCTTGTTTTAGTGCTGAATAGGTAGGCACTGTGTGAACTTGGCTTCAAGTTGACTGTCTCACTGTTGACTTTCCACAGAAGACTCTTTGGTTGCAGTGTCTGTAGCTGGAGTTCTCAAAGTGTGGGACCTGTCTTCATCTCTGAATAGCATTCAGGCAAGTGTTAATATGAATGTTCTCAAGTAAAGGCTACATTGAAGCAGAATATGAATAAATTTAAATCTTCTGGGTGTGTATTAAATAGATTTTATTAGTTTTGTTACAAAATTCTGAAAACACAAAGCATTATTTAAAATTGGGCCATTGGATGGACAGCTTTTGCCTTGACAACTGTACTACCTTTTGGCCAGGCTTCTTGTCTTTTCATATTCCAGGATGCTTAAGTTTCAGTGCTTTCCTGCTATCCTGATAATGCCTTTGAACCCCTTCACTCTGTCCTTTAAACTAAAAGCTCTTCAATATTGGCCTTTGTACTCCCTCTTCACCCTTGTTACTCTCTTCAAAATGCTCCTTTAGATTTTGTTTTCCTCAGTCTGCTTTTCACAATGCTGTCTTCACTTGGAAAAGACTCTTGCTGTGTCAAGTGTCCTATTTTTCTATCTTCAAGCTCACTTACTCTTTTTTGTGTTAATAATCTCAGCAGCTGTCACCTTCCATGAACAAGTGTTAGAACTGGGATGGAATTTCTGTATTTTAATTATACTCTAAAAGCTAGATTCACAAAGGGGCTTCAACAGTGAGACAGAAATGGCAAAATATCAACACAGTTCTCTGAATGTTGGTAACTCATCACTGCCTGGCTCCACAAACTGTGGGGTGTGGGCAGCACTGCTTGTTCAAGGGTACAATCAGGCCCCTGAGGACAGTCTGTCAAATTTGATACCATCCTGGTGTTTTTGATTTATCTGTGGTGTTTTGGTGTAGGTGCACCTTTTCAACATTCCTAGAGCAAACCCCACTGCCATGTTGTAAAAATTCTGAGGACTCTAACAAATGATTACAGATGTCAGAGGAACATATGGTGTTGTGCAGTCTTTTTACTGCCTGGGGCCATCTTTTGTGGAGGGACTGCTGCAGAGTTCGTAACAATCCAGCTAAATTCTAAACAGCAGTGTTTTAGTAAACGTTGTTGGATTTATTTGGAATTAACTGAAGCCAAAAGATGTTGTAAGAAAATGACTTTCAATTTATAGCCATGATTCCAAGCACACATACCCCTTCTCGAGAGATTTTTGAGATTGTTGATATCTTAAAAAAACAGAAAACATGAGTTTTAAGTGATTTAATCAATATTTAATAAATATAATTCCAATAGAATATTTTTTAGCCTGATGACTTTAATATATCTGATATTCCCACAAAAAGTGTGAAAATACATACATTGTTTTTAACAGTACATTTAGCAACACAAAGCTAAGAAAATTAATTGCTTTTACACTACCTTTAAAGGTGTTAAAAACAAACAAGACATATGGCAACACCAGTATCTCAGACTGTCCTGGTTGCAACAAGAATGAGTGGGAAATTATAATATTCATCAACTTTTCTGAATCTGATACTCTATAGGTAGTTGTAGCTATTTTTTGACTGAAGAATACTTAACAGATACTCTTTATAGCAGTTTCTATTTATGGCCTGCCTTTGGTCCTTCTCCACATTCATTATCATTTCTTTAAGTGAGATCGTGGTCTGAGCCACACTGAATGTTTACATTCTTCTGTTTACATGTTAGTTGTGAACCCTGTTTTCTTTCTATTGTTAATTAAGAATTATATGTTGCTTTGAATTTTGAAAGTCTCTTAACGAAAGTTGTTTTCAGTGAGTTGTTTCTATCCTAAAAGCTCAGATATCTGAAACAAATATTACAGCTTTTTTTCTCCTCTGTGCTGTAAAGGAGAAACAAACTGTGTACGAGAAGGAATCAAAATCTCTGGACTGTATAAATTGTCAAGCAGTAAGATTTTGTACTTACACAGAAAGGCTCCTTCTGGTTGTGTCCTCCATGTGCTGGCAGGTACATTATTGAGCAATACATTTTCTTTTTGGTGTTGTTAACTTTGAAAAGCTGATGTGACTTTTACATGCAGATGCTTGTTTTTCTCCTTAGGTTAAAGAAAGCGTTCGCAAATTGTCAGATATAATTATACCTGCAACACTTCTTGGCTTATCTTAACTGTGTGAAAAAGATGAAGCTTTTATTTTTTATAAATGTATTTCCACTTTAAAAGTTTAACACCAAATTGGCTGAATAGAAGGGGGATTTAAGTATTAGACAGTTTTAGAGCATTGAGTGCATTATAGTCCCCTCCACAGTGCATTTGAAAGGGAGACAAAGATTAAAAACCCCTGTTTAAGTATGACAGAAGTACGCACAGTTGGCAAGGCCTCAGTAGCCAGAGACCTTTGTTTGTTGATAGAAGCAACAAAACTAAAGACCCCAGGCTATATTGCTTTTTTCTTGTAGTTATAATAAAGTAATTAAATTTTTTTAAAAATTAGTAACAATTTTAGAGAAAACATAAAGTATTTAAACTGAAACTTATTGTAAAAATTCTGTGTTATTCTTTTCCAGTGCTACAAAATTTATCTTACACTAATCATTCAGATTTATTTTAACATGTATACCTGATTTGAACATCTCCCAGGAATGGGTCAAAAAATTTCACATACACCTGGGTCAACTTCGAATAATGTAGTTGTAGACTATCCTTAAGATGTCTCTTGGGCTGCTTAAATTCTGTACAAAAGCATTTATAGAGAAAGTTCATGTGTAGAATGGATAGGCTTTTCATGAAAAAATATCTGTAATATGCATCGTTTTCTATTAATTCCGATAATGAGACTATAAGACCCTGATGCTACTTTTTTGTTGTTGTTGTTGGTTTTTGTTTTTTTTTTTTTAAACTATCAGTTTCTTTAACTTTGAACTGTATGGGTTCACTCTGACTTTGCAGTAGTTTGTTATTATCAAAACATGTTAGGCTTGAAAAATAATTGTTCACCTACAAAGAGTTGAACTCATGTTCTACTTACTGATCCACTGCCTGAGCCCAGTTTAGCTTCAAATGATTTTGCCAACACTATTTGTTTATATTTTGTTGTTTTTCTGAACTTAGGTCTATGATTATTGTGATTTCTCCTTGCTTTGTACTGAGTTCTCTAAGAGTGGTCAGTGCTTTGCTGGTGGGGAAGTGCTGGCAGCTTACAGACTTATCATCTGGACAGAAGATGGCCACAGTTACATCTACCAGCTGCTAAACAGGTGGGCTCAGATGGGAAATTCACACAAAAAGTTCAGGTATAAGATGAACTTTGGGAGGGTTACTATGGAAAATCTCTGCATGTTGCAAATGATCAAAAACCAGAACAAAACCACTTTGGCACTCAAAGATTTACCCTGAATTTGACAGCCCTCAGTCTTTGTTTGACACAGCGGGGGGCATAGGAATAAGATTAGCCATGTAGAACTTGGGCAGCTGGTGCTGTGATTTCAAAAAGTCTCCTGTAATTACTTATTTGGTTACCTTTAATTGAACTTGTGAATCTTGCATGTTACTGTTCTGCTTTCTAAAAAATTACTTTCTAAATCTTGTATGTTTAAAATTTCTTTTTTAAATTATGCAGTGGCCTTTCTAAAAGCATGTACCCTGCTGATGGGAAGGCACTGAAGGAAACAGTTTATCCTCATTTACTCAGCTTTACTAGTCTGAAGGAAAATAAGGTAAATTCATAAGGGTTTGAAAGTTTGTTTATTGTCTCTTTGCAATTGAAAGAAAATTCAAAAAAAGGATTGATGAATTCATCAACAGATTTAATTTTTCTATTAAAAATGAGTAATATTTATTCCTTCATTTTAAAATTGTTACTTACCAACTTGAAGATGCTTATAACATATTTCGTCTTTGATTTTGGCTATATTTAGGTTTTTTTCACAGTGGAAAAATGCCTTTATCGTCAGATAAAGATAGACTTGTTGTATCTTTTCTCTAATTTTGACAAAAAGAAAAATATTTTTCTGACAAAGATGTGGTCTAAAATAATTTTAGAAGCTTCTACTTTCAAATCTATAACAATTAATAAAACCAAAATAAATAATAAAAACTCCCAACAAATAAAACCATGCCATAAAACCAAAATCAAAAAAGCTAACCCATGAACAAAATGTAAGCAAGTTACTTAGGTTTTTTTTTTATTAAGGAATGTATGCATGTTTCAATGTAACTACGTAAATAGGTTGTGTAACCACTCGAAATTGAAGGGGCTGAATCTGTGGCATTTTATCCAGAATACTGCTGGCTTGAGTCTTCAGAGGCATAATCACATACAGAACTTTCTTGCACTGTGAGAAGACTGATGTACCCAGAGTGCATAAAATGAGACATGTGTGATTCTCTTCAGAACCGTGGTTTTGGCTTGAAGAAGCCTCTAATGTTAAGAGGAAGGTGAAAAAATAGGTGATCTCTGTACTTTTGTTTGAGAATTCATATTCAGCAGAGCATGTCACACCAATTTCAAATTGGAAGTTACTGTGTAGAGAGGTATCTCAAATGGACCCAGCTGTGTTGGAAAACCTACATCTTCACTCAATTTTTATGTAGGGCTTTGTGTGACCCAGTTGATTTGAAAAGTAGAAAATTTATTCTAATTAGGAAGCTGGGGAAGAGGGGACAGGAGAGATATGTGGTAGGCCTTCTTACTTGGACAAAAAATGAACCAGAACAAATATAACAGATTATTCTGTGTTCCTTTGGTTTTGGCTTTTTTGCTAAGTGTGATTGCTAGTGCTGTTAATGAAGTTGTGGTTGTTGGAAGATGTGGATTTAATTCCTGCCTGAAATTCCATTAGTTTGAGTGTTTGTGTGACAGCTCAAGCAGGTTGTTGAGCAGTTTCTGAAGATACGCAACAGAATTATTTTTATTTGTAGCTGACTAGAAACACTGTTAAATAGATACCTGTGTGAGCTTTTCTAGCATTCTTTCTTTGTCTTGACAAATCTAGGCCCTTAGAAAGCATGTTTGTTGCATAATCCTGTGATGCCTGACAAATTTAATTTTCAGTTGAAGGGAAAGAGCATAAGCCATTCAGCTTTTCCCCAAATGCTGTGATCTAAAAATCAGATTGGATAACTGCTGAAGGATGCCAAAAGGTCAGGAAAGGTGAGGGAAAAGAAATAGCCCAAACACATGGCTTAGCAAACAGTAGGGTTACAGTGGTGGTACAAAGTTCACATATGCTTTCCCCCAAATATATGCTTTTTAAAAAATAATGACCTGCTCTTCTTTAATATTTCCACTTTCATATTTGCCTTACTGCCTGAATAGTTTTTAAAGCAAGTTTGTGAGACAACCAAATCATTTGTGTGATCGATTTTGAACTCCATTTTGAGACTATAAACCGGACCATTTTACATGACAGTTAATTATTTTGGAACTGAGTCTCAAACTTCAGTGCTGTAAATAAGTACATCCAGCATATGAGGTAGAGAATGATAAGCTTTCTCCTGAGCTTTTTCTCCTGGACTAAACAACCTCAGCTCCCAGCTGCTCCTCATCAGAATTGTGCTCCACACACTTCAGCAGCTTCATTGCTCTTTGGAAATGCTCCACCACCTCATGAATGAATGATGGTGTTCTAAACTATTACCTGTGCAAAAGCATAATTCTTACCTTTCATTATTTGTAGTCATGCAAGCTGTGATGACTGAAGCTTATGCTCTTTCCATCAATTTGTTTTGATGCAAAGATTATCAATATTTCACTGCATTGTTTTTTCAGCCTGACCTTGGTCCTTATGCTGGTGAAACTGTAAACCTGGGGAGAACTCCCAGTCCACTTTTTAATTTAGGATGTAGATTTAGTCAAGGATACTTGCAAAGCAGAGGTGATCCTTGAGAGGTTTGTACCAGGCAGAGTAGACTTAGTCTGAGCAGGATTTAGTGGCAGATAAGAAATCAACTGTGGTCTGTTTTGTATTTTTACAGCTTTTGATGAAAAAACCCCTTCTTATTTACAATTACTTATTCCATTATTTTGTCATTTTTTTTTTCGCAATATTGATTTGCTATTCTTTTTTAGAGTCTTCCTTTTGTCATGGGCTTCATGAATGAAAGAAAGGAGCCTTTCTACAAGGTTCTTTTTTCTGGTGAAACTTCAGGACGGATCACTTTGTGGCATATTCCTGATGTTCCTGTGTCAACATTTGATGGTTCTCCAAAAGGTTTGGCCCTTTTGGCACCTTGCTACCATCTTTTTCATTATGTCTTGGGGTCAATTTTCATGAAAATCATAATTCTCATAAAATACTTTTTACACTAGAAAGTGATGCTCATTTATTCATTGTGTGATGATTTCTTGTAGTTAGGAGGAGTAGCAACTGCTGACTTTCCAACCCTGCAGAAAGGATAAATTAAGGGGAGTGATCAAGAGATGAAAAGGTGTATTTTGTTTAGTTTGACTTTTTGTATCTTGTTTTGCATAAACAAAAAAATCCTCTCTTGCCCCACCCTCTAGAGATCCCAATTACAACCATGTGGACTCTTCAGGATAATTTTGATAAACATCATTCCATGTCAGAGGGAATTATTGATCAACTTTGTGGATCTGAAGATGGATTTGGAAGTGCAGTTGTCAGTTCCTCTGTGTACATACCTGGTCTTGATAAGCTTGTATGTGGATGTGAAAATGGGAAAATTTTTGTAACATTAGGTTTAAAAACTGCAAGAGCAAGACTTTTACAAAACATATCTTTTCTTAAAGGTAAGTTTTAACAATTTGTTCAGATTCATCTCAGTCAAGCACAGAAGACATCATATTTCTAGCATCCCTTACAGGAATCCCTGTAAAAATTCTCTGAAAAGCGGGGCTGGTGGTCAGGAATGGAATGAGGAAAATGGAGGATTATGATGATCTTTCTCCTTCCATGCTGATCTAGTGGATCACAGCTTAGTAGGTGCTTTGCAGTAGTAGGCATCTGGGAATGGCTGTGAGATTGGATATTCTCTACAAGTGAGACATGTGGTATGTCACTATATTGGCAGTTTTCTTTTTTATTTGCTCTCTAAAAGATCATTCCACTGAAGGGAACATAAAGGGTACGTCTCAGTAGTGAAGCTCAGAGTGCAGACCTTTGTTCTCATTTTTAGGAACATATCCAGAATTCTTTGATCCCATGTAAAAGTTGGCTATATTTATCCTGACTTTCAGGAAATGTGCTGTAAAATATGGAACTCCTATTCTTAGAGAGCAAAAATAATTTATGTACCATCTTGTTTCAGATAATCTACCTTATAAGGTTCTGAGTGGTCACAGTAGCAGAGTCACCTGCTTGCTTTATCCACATGACACATCAGTAAGATTTGATCCAAGCTGGCTCTTGTCAGGGGGCCAGGATTCTGTGGTGATCTGCTGGGATATATTTACTGGGGGCATCCTACACCAGTTTAATCTGCAGTCTGGGGCAGTGACAGAGCTCTTGCGATCCCCAGAACACTACAGAGTGAGTAAAAGCATAATAAATGAAGACTCAAAAAATTATATCTCTATATACCCATCTGTTTATGTATATATTTACATACAAGAGAAAATGAAAAGAAAACACTGTCTGGCCACTTCAGCCCACACCACTTTATGTTTAATTTACCTTCACTTAATTGTTGCCTTTGGAAGTTGCTTTTAATTGCAGGGAGTTGAGTTCTTGAGTTTGTGACGTATTAAATTGAAACTCCTAACATTCTATTTGCCATTTTTAATATCATGATTATCAACTTATATCTCAATCTGATTAACTCTTCCCCCTAAAATTTAAAGAATGTACTCAGTATGGCTAGGAGTTTGAACACAGCACTTTAATCTCCTCTGTTGGTACAAGAAATGACTGGAACACTTTTACTAGGCCTGTTAAAATGCTGTGGTTATGAATATGGTTACAGTATTGAAACTGGAGTTTTCTGTTTTGCAGTTAAAAGACCAGAGTATAGTGTGCTGTGTGTGCAGTGACCACTCAGTAGCAATTCTACACCTTCAGAAGAGACAATGTCTCTTACATGCCAGAAAGCATCTGTTTCCTGTGAAGAGGATAAAATTGGACCCTCTTGAGAATGTGCTAATTGTTGGATGTGAAGACAATTCAGTTTATATTTGGGAAATTGAAACAGGTAATAACACAATGGGGTCATCCTATTTGTTTTGATGTTTTGCTCACTTTCCTGAAGGTTTATCTGTCTTGTGATGTTATAGGAGCATAACTTACAGAAGGCCAAAACATTAGTAGAAGTACTAACACATTACGTGGAGAGTTTCAATGTTCATGTAAACAAGAAAAAAAGAATATTTTCTTGGGTTCAAGGTATGCCACTAGTAAAATAGAACAGCCTAAGTCCGATCCTAGTCACCAGAAGTTCAGCTGATGTGGCAGTGAATTGAGAATACTCCTGGGAGCTATGAATAGAAGTCAAACTTATTAAAAAGACTGATGTTTTCAGTCTAAACTGTCCCAAGTTGAAGCATGGATTTTGTCCAAGAAGTGATAATCTCAGATCTTTTGATTTAATTGATGATCAGTTAATAGTGGAAGATAACAACTGTGTAGTCAGCAAAACTAAAGCTGAGTGTTTTCAGGTTAAACTGTAGATTTGAGAATGTAATGCTGATTCATATGGGTAATAAATGTAGTTATTTGAACTTGGACAGACAGAATTATTAGAGGTTGTAATGGTATTGGACATTACAAATATGTGAGAGATATTGATTGAGAGCTGTGTGTCCTGAGAGGAGGAAGGTGCATAGAGTCCAGAGTCCAGAGCCACTGAAATGCACAGCGTGCTAGAACTGTATCAAAACACAATTTTACTAACTGACACTGAGATCACAATTTATTTTACAGGTTATTACAATACACCAGCTACATTATTTGCTTTAGACAAAGCAGGAAAAATCAGAGTATATTTGAACTCTCTCTTCTTTACTCATAAAACCATCATCTACTTCAAAAATAAAGAGGAGATAAAATTGATACCACTGCTCATGCATATTACATATTCAGATGGTGCAGATGGCTAAAAGTGTCTTCTGTTACGAATATGGAAGAATGAGTGCCACGATCAGCACCTCTTTAAAAGTAGCTGGTACACAGGAAAAGATGCTGTTATTTGCTGTGCAGTAGCGATTAACAAATCTGTTGTTGTTGTTGTTCCTGTTATGCATTGCTGACTAAAAGATGCCATCTAGGGTCAATACCTGTGAAAGCTTAGTAGGATATACTGTAGTTGCTTTAATGTTGAATTACATCTGTATTGCAGCAGAACACAAGAGGTCATGGCGTTGATCCTTGAAATTGGCCTGACCTAGATCAAGAGCTATGTAGATACTTCAGTGGCACTCAGGCAGACAAAGCATTGTTCAGATGTGTGACAGAGATGTACACAGTATCACTGAGGCACCTCTGCCAGAACACAGCACCTTTCATTAGGATTTCATCTGTTGGCAAATGAATGGGCAACCACACATTGCACCAGTTGCCTACATAGTTACCACTGAACATGTTCCCTAACTCTGTTAAATAGGTTAATATCTGAGTAGTAGCCTTGTGCTTGAATGCCATTATGGAAAGGGACATAAGGTAGCTTTTATTGCTTCTACAGTCAAAAAAGTGTGTATATTTCTTCTGGCTGTGCAATCAGCTTCATGACTTGGGCTTTGCCTCTAAGTTGCAGTCAGTGAAGTATTGTGTCAGACTCATATATCACTGTTTGCAGTTAAAAAACCAAATCTGAACAGTGTTCCTGTGCAAAAGGTAATGCATGGCTGGGAAAACAGCCAGTCTGATAATAATTTCAGGCTGTGGATTAAGAAATTTCTATGAATATTTCAGTATTTACACTCTTGTAGAGTCAGCAATAATTCTCTTGAATTTCACAGATGACTTTAGAAAAGTTTAGAGACTTAGTACCACTTTGACTCTAGAATCGTTCTTCTATCTGGCAATTAACAGGGTGACCCCTAAAGCAGATGGAAGATTTCATTGTGCGTAACACTTGATTGTCCAGTTTCCTGTGACAGAGGTTGACACACTTGTATGGAAAGCATTTCAAAGGACCTAAAAATGTCTCAACAGGCTTTCATAATCATCAGTTTATGGGGCAGAAGAAGCCATGTCCTAGTTTAAACTCTAAACCAGTGCTACTTTGTGTACAACTTGTATTCTCTTTTCATGAGATTTACAATGATAACCTCTTTACATGATCACTGGTAAGTTTTCTTAGTACAATAATCTGCATATATTCTAAACAAATAGGACTTCAGCATAGTTTATGCTGAAATATTAAATATCAGGAATATAGTTGACTTCAAGTATCATTAAAGTCTGTATCTCTTCCTCACTGACTACAAGACAAGTCTAAAAAAGGTGGTGGGGGGGAGGAAAGGCAAAAAATTATTGCCTGTTGCTGTTACAGGTTGTAATAAGATAAATTTAATTATATCGTTTTATTCCCTTGATTTACAGAGCAAAGTAAGATTATTCTAAGTTTAAATGCTTATATTGTACCTACATGTGGGTAGTGATATAGAAAACAATATAGAGGCCATGAAATAATATCTGTGTGGTTTAATGTATTTTACCTAAATTTTAATATATGGATACGGCAACTTTCCATTACAGTGGAATATCTTTCCATGACAATGAATATTGATTTAATCATACATTTGGAATATTAATATAGTATGTGTACAGGATATGCTCCAAACTTGTGTGCTAGAAGACAAATATGAAAATCAATAACAAATTTTATTCTAATTAAAGTGCGGAATATTTCTTCCAATAGCCACCACTTGAAATCCCCTTCAATAAGGAAATTAGCTGTTATCTGTATTGCTTTTACATTTTCCTAACCAGTTTTTATCTTTGCTTTTTTAGAAAAGTAAATATCATTACAATAAGATATAGCAATAAAAGGATCAAAGGATTTTTTGTTTGCTGTGTACAGCAAATGGTAACATGTCTGCCGAGCCACCTAGATCCAGTGTGCATTAAGAGTGAGGAATGAATGGGTGGACTTTAAATAGCAGTCTTCCTTGCTCAGAGTTAATAATCTTCATTAATCAGCAATAAACTGTTTTTCAATTAGTACAGGTTTAAAGTGAATTTATTCCTTGAAGTTCATAATACTTGCAGAATGAATAATTTACTTATTTCCTGTTACTTTCTTTTGCCTTGCAAGCCATATGCCTAAAAAGTATTTCCATGAGGTCGGATCTCCTGATTAGTCAAAACTAACTCTGCTTACAGTCCTTACTAGAAAAGGTCAAAAATCATCAATAAATAACAGACAATAACTAAATAGAATATTTTGTTTTATCTGCACTGTTTGTGTATTGCTCTCCCTGTTTGTGCTCTACCTGAATCCTTCTCTGAATACTTTTTCTTGTATTTTGATGTGTTTGTTATCACAGTATCTGCGTGCTTAGTAACAATAGTTCTGCCATTTTCTTTTTACGTGCAGAAGCATTGCAGTTGTCTTGGCTTCTAACATCTGCATCTAAACAAACAAGAAATCCTAAGAATGACAGTGTTTTATATAGAATTATTCTGAGAACACCCTAGGTGGCATGTAATTTTAACCCCTCTATGTTTTGATATATTGAGTATATCAGAGACGTACATGAGAAGTACCTGCTACCTCAGTTCAGAGATTTTCTTTGCTATTTCTACCTGTTTTGGCAAATGCAGCATCAGGGTGATACTGATGTGTTTATCTTGGGGTTTTGAGTAGAGGTGAGTGAACAACTTATCATTTCCATTCACTGTAATGAGACAGACTGACTCTGTCACCACGTGGAATAGTCTCTGTGGACCTCTCTTGCTTGAGCAAGTGGGAAAAGCAACAGTGCTTCAAGCAATGCTGTCACTGTGGTGGGAACAAGTCGTCAGCTTGGAGGTTCAGTTCACAGAAGGTGAATGTTCAGCTTTGAGTGCATACTTTAAGGCTTGACGGTTTTCTGAAACACTTGTGTTTCATGACTTTAACAACAACGATAAATAGCGTGAGACACTTCTGCTGAGAAAGGAAAAAAAATCATACCACCTTAAGATAGCTGTCAAGCATTGAAAATTTTACCTCAAGCATTTAAAAGCTACACAAGTATCAATAAAATAAACCAGCCTTTTAATGAGTTTGTCAGCCCTAATAAAATATGCAGTGTCTAACATTAGTCAAATCCATGTGTATGATCATAAAAAAATTTATGAAAAATAGAGAAGTGTTCACAAATGTTCTGAAAATAATTTCTGTTCTGTTAACGCCACATTGATAAATTGGAACTTGTGGAACTTAGCCTTTGGGTTTGGGGCTTTTTTTCAGTTTGTTTTAATTTGTCAGTCTTAAGGTAAAACTTAACTAATGTTTTGCCTCTTTTTTATTGCATCTTTTATTTTATATGTGTAAGCCTTGGGTCAGTGGGTAGCTTGGATTTGAATATTTCATAGCTCTCTAAATTTGAGTCACTGTTGGGTAAATACTTATTGATGTAGAATAATAAAGGGTAGTGAAGCTTGGGAAAGTCTGTCTCGGGGTAAAAAAAAAAAAACAAAACAGGCAGTGTCATCCTTTGCCCAGTTTGCAGAAGCTGAGGATATCTAACTCTTGTGAGTATACAAGAGTGTATCTTTATATTCATATGTGTGCATACACACATGTACATTTATGTATACTTGGTGGAACATGTATGGAATGTAGCTGTATGTATCTGTTCTCTCTGGTTGATAATTGATCTTCATTATTATTATTAATAAATAAGATTTCATACATGTGTATATACATATATATATATATATATATATATATATATATATGAAGAGTAACAGAAAACTGCTGTGATCCAGTGCAGTCAGAAGAGTGCATGCCAGGGAGGGGTTTCATTCCAGACACTAAGGGACAGATTCTCATTTCATCTTTCTGTTTGTGATAAAGGAGTAGGTGGAAATTATTTGTGTATCTTCCAAGTTCAGAGCTGGTAAGTTTCTTCCATTCAGCCCAGCTTAGTACATTTATTGTGTCTTTACAATTCATTCAAAAGATTGTTGCTTTTACTATTTGGAATAGCTTAGATGGAGTCAGAGAGAGAACTGGGGAGGGAGTGTCCTTTCTTTTGGGGTCTTGTGCCTGCATCAGAAATCCTGAGGTAAGGACTGGCTGCATGGGGGAATTGCTCTTTTTACCCACATATATAAACCACCATTATAACTTAGATTTCAGTAGTTTCCTTTGTGTTGTTCTTCATTGCTTTTTTTCAGCTGAAGGATATTGACAATAGTTTGCTAATGCTCTTCTGAAAGTGTGTATTCTGAAGAATGTCAATAACACACTGAGTTGGACATGACAGAAATCATCCAAATGCAAAAATGAGTAAGGAGGGTCTGCAAAGGCACGTTACAAGGCATCTCCATTTTTAATCTCTTTCAATAAGTAAAATACCTTTTAAAATATTATTAGATTATTTTAATAGGTTGGATTTTGTATAATCAATCCCATTTCTATTTGCTAGATGGCATTTACTTTTGTCTTGGTGTTGGTTGGAATATATATTCTTAATACAATCTGTTCCATCTCTTTTGGGCCGATTGATATTGCAGTGGTAGCACTAGCAATAACGAGAAATTTTTCAAGCAATGTGCCTGACAGTTGTCTTGGAGCAAGATGGTAGAATTGTAAAATTCAAGCAATTTTGCGGCAAGGAACATAAAATTTCTGTATGCCTTATTCTACAACCATAGAAGAAAGTGAGTTGAGAGGGTTTTTTTCAGGTGAAATAGGTATTTATGGAAAAGAAGATCTTAACAGAAAATAAAACAACTAATGTTACAGATAATACTTGTTCTAAAAGGTGAGTTTTCTGTTTTGACTACTAGTAAAGAAAAGGATTTGTTCTCGACCACATGCTGTTTTTAAATAAAATCAATTCTGAAATAATTTCTCATTCACAGAGCACTGTTATGCTGTGAGAGTCATCTGAGTTACTAGGTCACAGCAGCACTGCAATATTGAGGATTTTCGATACTTTAGCTGTGACAGCAAACAGAAAGCACTGGAGCCTGATGATATGACAGGTCATGTGATGGCAGTGAATGCCTCGTCTTGAGGCAGGAAAATATGCGTGACCCCTCTGGTAAAAATGCATCCTTCAGTATGCAGAACCCAGAGAACTGTGTGGACAGCACTAACACCAAGAGACACAATTTGTAGTACTTGGTCCACAGGAAGAATAAGATGTTGTAGCAGTCTCTAGCCAGTCGCATCTGGTGGTCCAGAGCTGCCCAGGAGAGTGAAATACTCCACTCTTGACTGTTCCTGAGACTTGGTTGCCATGGTCACAGCTTTAGAGAGATAAAGACTTTCTTTTCCTGTATTTTGTATGTATAGTAGGGGGTGATAGCAGTGGTGCTGCTGCTGTGTAGACACCCCTATCTCTTCCTGTTCATTCATTGTTATTTTATGCTCCTCACTCAAAATCCTTTGGGCTTATTTGTATTTGAATACTTCAGGTTTGGGAGTGAATTTTGTTTCTGTCCTCTTTCTTGTACTCTCATGTACAAGCTTTGTCTTTTCTTACTCTTTATTTTTATTTTCCTTGAAAATTTGAGACAGCAAATTCCTAACAAATAACAGTTTCTGAACAATAACCACACCACCCTAGTATTATTTTGACTGTTTGCAGTGGTCAGAAAGTCTTTGTCATGTATACAGGTTTCTAAATCCTTTCATCATCTCTGTTTGTGTCTCAGATGTATTCAGGCATCACAGAATATAGGTCTCTTCCTTTATTCTGTCTCTGCCAACTATTTGCTCTGTAAATGTGTATTTTGGGCTCTTCAGAAGAAAGTTAAGCATATAATATAAATAATTTGTTATATTTCCATGATCACACATTTTCCTATGCACTTTGTGCCATTTTGTTGCAGCTCCAGCTGTACACACAAACCTGTACATACAGATGTTCATAACAGGGAACAGGATTGGGTACTACATGGAAGAAACAATGGGGTTTTTTTTTAGGAAAAGAGATGTTTTCTGGAAGATGCTACTTAAAAAGGATTTGAGATAGCCATTGTGAATGATATATAAATGATGTAAAGATGTAACAGGAGTTTTTCAAATCCATTTTAGGGTGTCATAACGTTCTGTTTGTAAGAAAATAAGCTGGTTGTCCAGGGCATTTGCTATTCAATGTTCCTCTCTATAAATGTGCTTTAAAAATAAAAATTAAAAAAAGCGCCCCAAATCAATTGTAGCTTCTCTTTGTGAGAAGCCAAGCCCTGTTTCTTGCTTAGTGTGAACCTAGAAGGGCTTTTTTCAGTGAATGAAATGTTAATTTTCTTTTCTCCAAATTACTCAAAAAATGCTGTGCTTGCAATGACGGTGTCCTGATGCACTTAGAGAAGAGTTTGTTAGCAGCAGAAATGTTCAGTAACCAACCCATTGGTGGTTTCTCACTTTGCATCTGGTAAGCTTATAATATATACAAGCATATCTGTCATCTGTTTAAAATATGTGCATCAAATATATAAAACATGAATTTGCTTTCATGTGGGCATACATTGAGAGTACCTGTATATTTCATTCAGACCATTGCCTTCCAAGGTTCAATTCTGCTGTCACATTTTCTGTACCTTTTACCACTTCTGGTATGTTTCTCTTTTTGTCAACTAAAATTTTTATCTTCAACCAGAAGCTGAAAAATTTACTCTGAATCTGTTGCCAGAGAAAAGCTCTAATATATGGAAGATAACACAAGTCTGTAGTATGATGGCCTTAACTAAATTATTTTCTATTGTATATCCACTGGATTATCCCACAGAATGGTCTGACTCTGAGGGATGGCTGCTGCTGAGGCACTCACATGCATCTGGTGCTACCAAGACACGTTTGAAAGTTGAATCTAATACCAAAGACTATGCATAATTAGGTCTTTGAATTTAGTACCATGCCCCCAAAATCTTGGGTTTACTAAAAACTTACTGTAATTTCTCTTAAAGGAACATAATACCTGGTAATTTCACGGGGATATTATGATAGTCTTGAGGACTCAGTGAATTTCACTGAAAAAAGTGTTACGGAAAACAAGGTTGGATATATGTATGTATACATACATAAAAATATTCACTGTGTAGTGGATTTGCCACAGAGAGTGATAGAGAAAACTTTGGCCCCTCCACTTGAAAGTAGGGGAACAATGATTTCTTTGAATTTTGTTAATATTTTGCTCTGAATAATCTACATAGTTCTGTAGCATGTTTATAGCTCGAAAGACTACTTTACATATATGGAGAAGCCAGAATAATATTCACTGAGTGACTGTATTATTTCCAAACTTTTTTACTTTGTAAATGCATTTTAAAAATGTTTGCTCATGTCCAGCATGAACTGTACAGTAGGCATTTATAAATGTCATTTTTGTGTTCCTGAAATACTGAAATGTGTCAGTACTGGGAGCTTTGTAGACAGTCTAACTGTGAAGACCTTTTGGGCAACTTACTTTCCTTTCAGTAACCATCTTGTTCTGTAATGGTACCTGGCACTGGCTGCAAGTCCTGGGGAGGAATTGAGAAAATGGCACATTAAAAACGGTTGGGGCTGATTCTTACTTCTTTCAGTGTAGTATTACACTAATCTGTGGTGTTCAACTGATTTTTATATGGGACAAAGAATCAGGTGCTCTGTTTTCTTTTGCTCTGAATTCAAAGACGCTGTCATATGAGTAGTAAAGGTGATACTGCAGTGAACAGAACTGGATGAGTTTCAGATAAATAATTTCAGATGAAGAGATTTTATACACATATATACACACACAAGCACTTATTGTATGAGATCCCTCAATCCCAGTCCAATATTTTTAGCAGGTGTTACTGATAGAACTTCAATGTTACACATTTTTTTTCTTGTAGCAGTGAAAGGGAAAATTCATGTTTTATTACTTGAGGGTAGAAAGAATTCAAACTTAAGGGAAAAACATTTCATGTTATAGCTGATATTTAATACTTGAAAAACCCTTCAGATGTATTTTATCTCTGATATTTATAGGAAACATGCTATTTCATCAATTTCTTTTAATTCCTATAGGAAATGTGTAGTATATAATAGTAGCTCATTTCAAATACATTTAAGCTCAGTTTTGATATCTTTAATTTTAGTTATAATTAAAATAGCATTACTAAAATTATTACTACATGAAACTTTTACTAAAGTAATATAACTGGGTATAACATCTAGAGAACTTAGATTCCAGAGAGCCACACAAGCGATTAAATACTCTCTGAAACATCACGTTCATATCTCTGATTACTAAGCTACATGTATATTCATGTATAAACCTTCTTTATGCCTGACAATTTTTAGGAATAGAATAAAAAAATTTGAGCTTTCTCTTGCTATTTGTAATCCAGAACACTAGAGGACAGCACTAAAATATTGCATAAATGTGTTGTTGTTTACACTCTTAATGATACAGATGCTCTGGGAGGGCTTTGTGAGGAGAAAACAAATTACTGTTTTGAACAGTTAGGGCCAGTGATATTTTTGTGAATATCCTTGGCTCCCTTTGAAAAACTGCATCTCACTCCACATGTATAAAATATCGAGCTGCTTGTGGTCTGGAACAAAGTTATTTGCTGCAGTGATTTCTTTAGAGATTAAGCTTTATTTTTAATAGCAATTGTGTAGAATAACTTTTTAATTTTAAAAAGAGGAGTTTTTTGCCTCATCTGTAAGTATTTTGTAATTTATTTGCTCACATGTAGTGTACGATATTAATGCTATGACACTAATATAGAGATGTGATAGTTTAGCTCATTGAAAGGGCTAAACAAGCTACAACTTCTGTTGTGTTTCTCTAGGCACACTGGAACGACATGAAACTGGTGATACAGCAAGAGCAATTCTTAGTGCCATTGACGATTCAGAATACTTAGTGACTGATGCTCTACTTCCTGTATCTCAGGAGTCAAAAAAACCCAAGAGTTCTGGATACAAACACTCGTATAAGCATGGCATGGGCCCTTATCCTGCTCATACAGAGAAATCTCCAGATAAGGTAAGAGTCAAGAGTAGAGCATTTATCCAGAGCCATTAGTTGTCATTCTAATTCCTTACCCTTTCACCCACTGATGTGTAAGTAGGATGGTGGCTTGGTTTTGAGTTTATAAAGGCTGCTTCTGGCTGGCTCAGTTTTTGTGCCTTCAACCCCATTTCATAGAAAAATGAAGAAAATTGACTGAGGGCCTTATGCAAGGTCATTAGTAGGTAATCTCAAAAGGATTTTCTCAGACCCTATTACCTGTAGTTAGATCCTATTTCCTCATGCCTCTAGCGTGTGATTGCACCTGCCAGTAGTACTCTGAGAACAATTGGATACACCTTACGCTCATTCAAATGTGCATATCTTGAGAACAAGCACGTTGTGATCCGATGCTATTGGTCTATCTCTGATTGCTTTTCTAATGAGACCACAGATCCCTCTTATCATTCAGGGATAGTTTTTATTGGGTACGTGCTTTCTCTTAGCATCATTACAGGATAGACTGCAAGTGCCTTATGTTTTTCATTTTGTGATTAAATTTGGCACCCTATTGGTTAAAAAGAAGATGGTAATGCTCTTGTGAGGTACTGGACTGCAAGTAGAAATGACCATCTTCAGGAAAGATTTGGCCAGGGAGAGATTTGTATTTAGCTTTATCTAGATTTACCTTTCTACTAAAATCATTAAACCAACTAATTGTGACTGATGGAGAAGATGTACTCTTTCTTTTTGTTTTGACTAAGTAATAAAAGGAAATAATATGCGTTCAGTAGTGTTAATATGCCATTAAAACTGAGAAAATGAGTACAGAGACATCAGATCATGAGAAGATTGAAAATGCAATAGTCACTCTATTTTCTTGTGGTCTAGATATCTATACTTTTATCATTTATTTATAGATATTTAAAAATTAATGTAGTAAATATTTTTAAATAAAATCAGTTTTAAAACTGATGATTATAACTGTCTCTAATTTAATACAATCTCAAATTCAATGAGATGGGTATTACCTTTTTCATGTAGGAAAAAAATGGTCCAAAGTTATTTTCTTAAATCCTATTTAAGCATCAGGAGGTAATATATTCACTGAACTCTCAATAAGAGTGTATCTTAAGAATAGGGCTTTCATGCTGTTTGTTCTTGCTTACCACTTTTTAATTAATGAGTTTTGGGAATTCTGTTCTCTGCAATAAACAGGGGAAGTCATGTCTGCTATTCCTCAACCCTCAGTGTACATGGAAGATATTTTACCACAAGTAGTGAGAATGAAAAATGCTTTCCCTCAATCACACATAGAAACAGCCTTCAGAATGGCCTTTATTCTGGCTTTATTAATTATAGGAAATGAAGTAGCAAGTATTTCAAAACTGATAAAGTACAGCTTGATCCAAGTCCTCACTCTTGAATTTTATTGTCTTTTCTTCCTTGTGTCTTCAAATTTACATATCACATTGAGTTTCTAATGATTGTAGTTTAACTCTTAATATTTTTCTTTGACCTTTTACTAACCTTAGTCTGATTTCTAAAGTTCTTTTTGATCCCATTTTCTGAAAAGTCTTATTAGCGTGTAATCCTGCTGAGCATGTTGTGGGGCAGATGGTGCGCTAGTTGGCCATTGACACAGAATCTGATCTCCCTGTTAGTTTGTTAAAAGGAATAGTTTCTTCTTGCCTTCTTAAATAGGAACAAAAGAAAAAAGTTTTGGTAGTTGTTTGGTAAGTAGTTTTAGGTACGTCTATTAAATTGAAAATTGCGTGGATTTAACCGGGTGGGAGGAAAGGAAATGTGTTGATTATGAAATATGGGAGAAGAGTTTTTTTGTAAACTTTAAAGTGCGGAGTTTAACATGCTTTGGGAATTTTCAAGATCTTGAATTGGGTGAAATATCACAACAGGAAGCAGTGGAAATGTAATAATTTGTAGTGTTTTTTTGATCTGCTATACATCTTGTCTGCTCTGATTTCTCGAAGTAATATCCTATTTTCATGTTTAAGTGTTGTTCATTAATTATCCTGTCCAAATGCAAACTTATTAAGAATACTATTGGTGTCTCTTAGACAAAATTCTGTCAAAATCTTTTTTTTTAGTTTCAAGGTTGTTTTGGCACTACAGACCTGTTAGGTTTGGCTAAATTCATAATAAATTAAGTTCTGTACTTGGGAAAGCACTTTTCATTCATCAAAAATGTGTCACCCAGTACACTGAGAGCTTCTTCCCACTTGCATCTGCATTGGAGAAGGTTCTGTAGATCAGTGTGGGAGATGCTGCAGCCAAAAATGTATTTACTATATCTGAACCTGGGAAAAACATAACAATGGAAATCCCCTTAATGCTATTGCAGAAGCCCAGTGCTGGCTACACAAAAGGACTGTGGAACTCTGCAGCTTTTTTGGCACTGTTCTCTTATTGCTGAATTGAAGGCTTCTTATGAAGTCTACTGTTTTTAAGTTTTGTGCAGAAAACTTTTTTTTTTAGGTTTTTTGAAAAGTGTTCTATTGACTCTTTTGCATCACTGTATTTTAGCATCTTGAAATATTCTGGAAATTCAGATTCCATGTAATTAGTGAGAGGACTGTGGTTATCAGACTTCAAGATTCCATGCCCTCTTCATTAAATATATAATTTCTACAAACTTAAAATGATCACAAAACTTTCAGATTATCAGAGAGTTTTAATATAGAGTGAGTGTTTCATTATCAGTTTCCTTCTTTGGCAAATTGTGTATTAGAAATTTAACAACATATTAAATTGTTAATAATTTTTCTGTCAAAAACCCCTATCATCAATTTTAGCATGTATTAAAGAACTCAATTTCAAAAGATTTATGTGGCAGGAAAAATGAGTGGGTGGCTATTCTGTCCTATTGGTATTGTAATTGTGAGTGATCCTTTGGTACAATGAGGGATCCACATTAAGATTTCAAGTAAAATTCAGCATTTATTCTTGCCATTATTACATTGTTTTATCATTCATATTTTATTTAGGATGAAAGAACATTTTCAAAATAATGGTCTCTTTTTCCTCCATCCTAAAAAGGATAAATATCCTCACATAGTAGTCCAGCTTCAAAGGCTTTCTTTCAAAACTTTTGCCATCATGTAAATCACGGATACAAAAGCAGAATGTTTTGATTTCATGGTGTTTTGACCATTTTAATTCTTTTATTGTGTTGCACGTGCCAGTGGGAGTACCAATAACAGATGACTGTGACAAATGCTGTTACCACAAGATCCATATTAATGTTGTCAAATCCCCTCGATATATTTAAACAGATTTAAATTATTTTTAATGTCAAAAGACCCAAAATATATAGCTTAATAGTTCTTCAAGAAAGCTTTACTTAATATGTGAATGTAAAACCTCTCATAAAAATGAAACTTTTATATTGGCCTTAGTCATTGACATAGGGTATTCATCAAGTCAGCAATTTGTGTGGCAAAGTGCCATTTGAATAGTGTATTGTTAGAATACTTATGGTCCACTTGACAAGGGCTCTTGCTGTAAATAGTGCAATTTGACTCCAGCTGTTAAAGAGTGGCTTTGACAGCAGCCAAATAGAATGGAGATGCTTTACTGCACCGCAGAAAAATCAATATTGGGTTCTTGTTCATAGTAACCTGTTTTTTTTGTTGGGTTTTTTTTTTTTTTTTGCAGATTTATAGGAGACTGTCTAGAGTTCATTTGTGAAAGTTTAAATATTATTTTGAAAGTGAGGCTGTTTTATTTTCAGATTAATGTTGGTGGTGAATGATGCTTGTGTTTAGTTAAAAAGAGAAGACAGTGCTTTGTGGATATACATAAACAATGTCATGATGCAGCATTATTGCAACTGTGTTTATAGGGATGCATGTTAGGATGTGGGTGCATAAGTTGTGTAACTAATGACAAAAAATGTTCTTTCCTTCCTCTTTGTGTTTTTATTTTTCTTTTTGTAGTGCCACTGTACTATCCCTGTCAATTTTCCAAGTATAGGGTTTTTTTTAAAGCAGGTTTCTTTGTTGTTCTCCCAGTAACAACCCCCACAGATGTTGACAATCTGTAGTGCCATTGTAGATTTTCCTGAAGCATGGTCTTGCTAGTGCTGAACAGTTTTCCAGCAGTATTCAGTGACACAAGGTTGCTATGATACCTGGCCAGTAGCAATAGGTATTGAATCACTGGTGTTAATTACAATAGAATACACACAAGACTGTGCTCGTGGTGTTTATGTGGAACTAGTTCTCATTATACCTCCAAGTCATAGTTCTGTTTGAAAATTGGAGCTCTGTGAAAAACTGATTTAAAAAAAAATTGAAATGCTTCAGTGAGTCATATGAAGATTTCATTGATGCACATAAAAAGCTGGATGTGTCTGAGAATTGTTTTCCTGATGTTCCAGAAACCCTTCATGTTGGAAAGTTTCCTACCTTTTCAGCTTCAATATTTTGGATATAAACCAGTGTTTATCATGCAGTAATATTTCTAGTGATTTCAGTAAAGTAATTGGAATGGTCTGGGTAAAAACATTTGAGAGAAAAGCAGCTTATAAAATCTGTGCAATAGTTGCTGAAGCTTGAACTCTTAAATTATACTACTGAAAATCTAGATAAGAAAAGGGATTTTTTTAATGTGTGTATAGGACAAGGCAAAGATGGGGAGGGAAACATATTCATTTATCTGTGGTCTTTTATAAGTATATGTATTTTTTATATATTAACTCAGCAATTTCTTAAAATATGTTGTAATAGGAGTCCTTTAGAACTTGATATTCACTTATGTAATAGTATACGTAGTCTGCTCTGAATAAAAATATGTAAAGGCAACAATTTCCAGAAGTTATAAATAATAAAAGAAATATCTACTCTGTTGCTGCACAGAATAAGAAAGAGGCAAATGAAGACTGTAGGACAATAGCAGCTATTTGTTTTAGTATAGTAAGGGAAGCAATTTGAAAATAAAATTGTTATTGGAAACCTGGAAATCACTGCTAGTTAAATCTTACTGATGGAAAATTTGATAGAAAAATGGAAATAAGATAGAAGCACAAATAAAAATAATACTTAGCAAATAGGAAATCAGGAGTAATACCATAAACAATGGTGTCACAGACATGGATTCCTTTAATTTCTTTTCTTTAATAATATTTAGAGCATTATTATGGGGAATTACAGATCTTGATGGTTTATGTGAAGTGGATTATTAAGGACAAAGCAAAATAGAAAGTAATAGAATATTTCTTCTTAAAGTTGGTAACATCACATTGCTGCTGCAAGGACATTTCTTTTTTCTGGGACTAGTGTTCAGTAGCTGTATTTAGTATTTTATTAAGTAAGCGTGATAGGAAAATGAGTGAAGAAAAAAGGACTCAATATGTACAGATTTTTTTCTGTGTAATTCAGTTACAAAACATTTTAGTATTATGTTTCCTGTGAAATTTTACAATTAAGTATTTTATCAAGGGACCAAGGTAGCAACATAACTACAGTGAAGTAATAACTTGGGGTTTATGAGATTAAATTGGGACCAGTTAAAAAGAACCATGATCCTGAGGGATATTGATAGTTCTGACCACATGCCATCTCTGATGGAAGTTACTGTAGTTTTTGAATTGGCTTGCCAAGTCAAGAATTTGTTGATTTTTGTTTTGTCCATTTATTGCCTCAAAGCGAAATAAAACCAAAAAGTTGCCATTGTGATACTGTAGCACATTTTAATCTTACACACATGGATAGCAATTAACACAGAATGACTTGTCTTAACTACTTATTTCAATGTTTCTGACACAGATTCTTTTCTACTCTGTGACTATACTGAAGATGACTGACTTAAAACTTCTTTCCCTTCCTAGACAACTAATTGCTCTGCATGATAAAGCTAAAGAGGCTGCTGTACTATCCTACTAGAAATAAATCTAAGGCCAATATCAACAGCCCTTGTGAAGTATTGCATGTTGAAGGATGATTTATTGAAGCTAACCTAGCTATTGTTGTCTTAGTCTTTGTCTTTTCCCATACCTCTACTGTCATGCTGCAATTCCTTTCTGTCTCTTGCAATCTTTAGCAAAGTTTGCATTTTGGTTTTTTTAGGGATATACACTTAAAATTAAAAACATACAGTTTCTATCTTATGGAAGTAGTGTTCATTAGATCATATTTGGCACTTAGGACTGTTTCTTTTAGGTCTGGGTGTAGAGCTGGGCACAGTCTGAGTTTTTCTATCTTGGATTTTATCTTTACTACTTTTGTAGTCTAGAAGGTCTGGTTTGTTCTGTAGATCAGTCTAACTGATTTTCCTTCGAAGTCCTCTGCCTAATTCTGAAATAATCACATGATCTTTGTTGTAACCTTTATATTTTTATGTTGTTCAATGGTGTTCTTTAAATTCTTCACAATTCATGATAGTAAAATGGTGGAATCTTTAGAGTTCTGATAATAATCTTTTTTATTCTAAACATTAATTCCCTGACCTCTTATAATTCAGTCAGTATTTTAGTGAAGAAAAATATGAACAAGAATTCAGTGCGAGACCTTTTCCTAGGTTTCCACCTCACACGACTATTTTTAAAAAAAGTAGTGTTTTTTTCAGAAGCACATCATCATCTTGCATGCAACTTTAGAAATAGGAATTGCGTCAAACAAACCTTATGCAGCAAAAGAAATACTTATGGGAAAGGATGAATCATCCAAGCACATACCTGAGAACATTTGTTTCCAAATCCTATCATTTTGGAAGCCTCTGCAGTAAGGCAGAGAAGCTTGCAAGGAAAGAACAGTATGAAATCTATGCATATGGAAATTTAGCTGCCATCCTGATCCATCCTGGAATGCTGCAGGATCTGAAGAAAGTCCAGCTTGCCTTTTATTAAAATCTCAAGAGTGACACTTTCTAGAATACATAGGGATTTTTTTGTTGTTGTTGTTGTTCTTTTTCTTTAGTAGAAAGTCATTTGCTTACGAATTGATGTAGAACTTTTATGTAGATAAATTTTCTGGATGGGACTCTTATAATTCAAGATGGGAAATGGACTCAGAACAGCCCAGGGAAAATATGTTGTTTCAGTTGGAGTCAGCACTCAGACATGTATTGCTAACTTAATTTTTATATACATCACTCCTTCTTAGGACAAAGCAATATTCTCAAGCTCCTGCAAAGGTCCTGTTGGCAGTATCACGATGTTCAGCATTATATGTCACAGATATTTGGATGTTCATTCATCCAGTGAATTGTTCAATATGATAATTCCTAAATCCTGAGCCAGCAGTCTGTGGCTTTGGACTGCTGTAGTATTTCTTGTCCTGTTGATGATCAAGAAAACTTTGGAGATGTTCCATCTTTTTTTCTATAGTGCTGAGTGAGGATGAAAATTCTTCACTACCACCCAGACCTGAGCTGTAAATATTTCTAAAGATATAGTTAGGAAATTTATTTTTACATTCAAAATAACTTTATATGTTAAGATGTAGGCAGAGTATTTGAATGTTGAGTGCATAAATAATACTTAATTTTAAACATTATCGTATTCCTTCTTTCTATCTAAATTTTTCATAGCTGAGACTGTCAGAAATGGATGTTAGAGAAGAGTGGATTTACAGTTCCCTTTTATATTCTTTCTAATAAAGTAATTCGAGATTTTGTCAAAAGTATTTAGAATTCTTTTTGATAGTGTGCCCAGACATACAGTAATATGAATTCTAAAGCAAAGCAAAAGTTGTCTGTAAAAAATAGTCTATATACGTTTCCTCAAATATTTTTTTGAAAAATGAAGTGTAGGCTTGTTTCCTAGTGTTGAAAACTTGTGAAGGATATTCAGGATATTAGTTTTACTTGCCTGTTATTGTTTGGTATCTTTTAAAGATTTGTCTCCAGAATCACTTTTATATGTACACTTTAATTAAATCCAGTAGAAAACTCTGAGCTGAGTGTTATGGAGAGAGAGGTTTAAACTTGAAAACAAAATGTGCAAAACATTAAATTTTCATGCTAGACCTCTACATTGAGCAATAGAATAGATGTGTTAGCAATTCTTCCTGAACAATTGAAATTTTTGTGCCCAGTAGATCCATCTGGACTACAATCTGCCTGACAGTGGCCTTCCATACATGATAAAAAGAGGGTTTATTCAGTTGCTTAGACTATTCATCACACAGCTTGAGCCTGAAGACTCCTTGGCTTAATTACTTACATTGTGCCACAGATGCATCAGCAGTGATGCTACAGTTACTGTTCAAAGTGCTGTGAGGATAGTAAAGCCTTCCACTGGGATTTAACAAAAGAAAAAAGAAAGATTACAGTATTGGGAGGAAACAGGGTGACTCTGCTTATGTTGCAATTAAGTTGATAGATAAACACTGGTGCAAACTCAAAAAATACTGTAGCCTTTTCTTCATGGGAGGTGGATTCTTAGGAAGGTCTGGGAATCCTCAGTAATGTGACCAGAATTGTAATGAATACCACAATAAAAGTAATGCAAGGTGAGTTCAAACCAGTTTATTTATACTGGTTCGTGTGAGAAGATTGATCATGAATTGAGGCATTTGTTCAGGACTGCATTGTCCAAATGTTGAAGCCTCAGGTCAAGCATAAATTGCACGTGAAAGCAAACTGGGGCACTACTACTGACTCCAGGCCTTTTCCTTATAAAGGACAGATAGTCCTTTATATGTGAGTACTGAGCTATAAAAGGGGTAAATGAATAAGAAAAAAGTTCTGAATGACCCCATCAAAGTATCTTCTGTCCTGTGACTAGGTGAAGTGTCTGAAGGTAAGGAATATGAAGGACCTTGGGATAGTGATACCATGACTGTGATGCTCACCCTATGCACGAAGCCAGTGTTGCTTTCTGGCAGGTAGACCTGGCCTCTTTGTGCACTTTGGGAGACCACAGATGCTCTTAGTGATAGCAACTCTTCACATGCTCCCTAAATTTGAAGCCTGGGAGGTGGGCAGGGTTTGACAGGGGTGTGATATGTGGACTGCTGATAGGAGCTAATGTTGGATTAGGAAGTGCGTATGTTTTTTATGTGGAAATGAAAGTGTAGCCAATAATTTGCATCCTTTCTTCCTCAGCAGGTTCTTTTAGAGATGGTGTATGGTGTATGTTTAAGTGCTATTTCAATTATATACCTGGTGCTTGTAACTATTTTAAAATAAATGCATCTTTGCACGAGATTGCTCAAACTTTCAGCAGAGCAAGAGAATAAGATAGCTGTGTATTCACGAAAAAAAGGTCATAATTGAAGAAAGCAGGTTTTCTGACAGGATTTACCTGAAATGAGACACCATTCAATGCTTAGTTTATTTTTAAGTTACAAACACCTAAATAGGATTGAAAGACCATATTTCTATCTATTAACATTTCTTCAAGCAAGACCTCGAGAATTTGAATTGTCTTTTAGGGAAGACTTGGACCCTCATTTCAGGTTTCTCTGGCTGACATTTCTTAAAGCCCTCGTTTTTTAAACTATTGCATCAAAATTCTAGTCATAAAATACACGAGTGGTCTGTATTGTCTCAGTACTCTTCCACTGAACGATGTTTGATCATGTGCTGTATGTTGTGCTGTCCTAGGAAAAGGTTATACTAGCTTTTCTTCTTGCTTGTCTTTTAATGATCAAAGTAAATTAGGCTCCCTAAATTTGGAAGTGACTTAATGCTAAGTAGACATGTAAGTTACATCGAGTTTTTAGTTTTATATGTAGAAGACACATCCAAAAAATAAAATTTCTTTGTAGATAAAGAGGTGTTCTGTTCATGGCATAGGTTTAAGATGTGGTATTTGAAATCTGAGGTTTTTGTGGAACTTGCTAACTATATTTTATGCTCATAAACCAGAAGCCCCAAACACAATTTCATTTATCTTTATATTCTAAGCTTTATAGAGTCTGCAAAAGTGTCCATCTGTTCAGCCGAGATTGCTTCAAATAGTGAGTGGTCAGAGAGACGTGGCTGATAAAGGTCAAAGCAGCCTCTTGACCCCGTGATTCTTGCCAAAGCAATTGGAGCGTAGGGACTGATGTACAGTTAGATACAGCGTGCTAACGTGAGCTCCACTTTAATTGGTAATGATAGCAAGAATACACAGTAAAGTCATTGCTGAAAGAAAACAAAAAGTATCCAATATAGTAATTTATTACCAGTCAGTGGGTTTCACACACGGGGTTGTTTTACCCCTGCAGTGGTCAGAGAAAGCAAAAAGGTACTCTAACACTTAACTGAAAATGGATGCCCTGCTGCTATCAGAGATGCATGGTGGTCAAACGATTGCCTGTGCCATTAGCTTGGTAATGTTTTCTCTATTGTAAACTCAGCTCCCCATGTTCTTCCTGTGCATCAGCTGCAGATTGAAGGCTTTCTCGTTTGTCTTCTATTTGTGCTGCCAATCATCAAGCTGCTGTTCACCAAGCACATTTCAAGGAGGCAATTTTTTTTTTACTCCTATTGACTACCATCTCTAGCAACTGAAGGCTCAGAGGATTTAGAAATAAATTTAATGCTTTAATTTACACTGTGCCAGCCATTTTGTGCATTGTTTATGTATTTGTTTTCTGTGACAATTCAAGAGACAGTTACACGTTTCCTGTTTTGCAAAACTATGCATGAGACAGATTTATGTTTTGCAGGTACTTTCTCTTATGCTACTATTTCCATTAAAAAGGTTGAAGAGAAAAATATCTTTGCAAGAAAAGATGATTTTTAACCTATTCAGTAGTAAAAAACAGATGGAAAATGCAAACCCAAATCGAACAAAAGCTAACACAGATATTTCTTCCTTCTCACCATCAAGGATAAAACATTATGTAGAATAAAATAGAAACATCATTGACTATGCAATTTAATGTATAAGACTCTTAGGTGTGGTGGCCATGCTTCAGTTAACAGTTCTTCAATCTCCACAAAGTGCAAGTGTAACAGGGTAGGAGTACCTAAATAGCTTTTACAAGCAGATGTGTGATGTACTTATTTTTTGTGAGCCCAGAGCCAGATTAGTGATGAGATGTGATTCTGAGAAGTAATGACCTCTGAACTTCTCTTGACAATCCAGTGACTGGCCTGATCAAGACAGAAAATTCTTACCCATCAATAAATTTTGTTTGACAAATTCTACTGCCTTCCTCTTTAATTTCTCTAACAGGTTCTCCACAATTTAGTTTTTTAAAGCCAAAATGTTTACAGTTAATGATTGTTACAGACTTAATGAAGACTGAATCAGACATACATATAGTCTTTAAAGTTTCTATTTTCTTTGTAGTGTAATAAAGCTAGACTACAGTAAAGACAGACGACAAAACTTTAAATTTGTTGGAATAAGCATATTGATATTGTATTATCAGACATCATTGTGATATTTCAAAAATTATCGTGTCAAAAGTCTTCCTAGAGCCTATAAGATAAGGTGCTTTTTTGATGATTCTATATTGGGTTTGATTTAATGAACTCTTCTTTGAAAATACATGGTACAAGTGGATATGCACAGAATATCTTCATTGAGCAAACAGTAGGATGCTAGTATTTTAATGATTAAATTTGCATTAGTTTATTACTAGTAAGTATATTTAATAATGAAACAATTACTCTTTAAAAGTCCATCAGATAAGACTTACTCTTTTATGATTACTTCAGTGGGCTGTTGTATCTGTATTAAAAGCCAATGGCCTAAATGCTGCCAAAAACCAAAAGTATATACCTTCAAAAAAAACTCTCAAGCAGATCAGAAACAGAAAATCCCTGACCCCAAGAAAAAGAAAACAGCAATGCACCTTCTATGAATGAAAAAATCTTCCAGTCTCCTTGGCATTATTTCAATTAAGCTCTACACATTCCCCTCCCCAGTCTCCCCCTGCCTAGTTTACCTAAGAATTCCCATTAAAGTAAGTTCTTCAATTTCTAATATTTTCTTGAGCCTTTGCAGGTGGCAAGCAATGGATAAAGGAGGGGATTGAACTTGTTCATTGTTAATGAATCCAAATATATTCTTTCAAAGGAGAAAGCTCAAAGGAACAGAATTAAACCCCTTGAATATGACATAATTAAAGAAACTTGTTTAGAATCAGCATATGAGCTATCAACAGGATAGCTCCCATTTAGGCTTTATACATCATGGTTCATTCTGCAGGCATAGGGAACTTTGGGACCAATTCTCTGCCACTTCTATCCTGTTATGTTTGGGGTAAAGTGAGAATGCAATGGATAAAGAAGGCCAAAAGTCTGGAAGAAAAGTCACATTTAATACTTCAGGATTTGTTTGGCATAGGAGTTTATACTACTGGTGCTGTGAGAACTGAGCAACTTCTATTCAGTGGTATCAAAGCAGCCTCTAAGTGTATTTTGAATCTTGTTTGCCTTCTAAAATTTCTACCTTGTGATTTTTTTGCCACTTTATTTCCTTTGTGTAAAATGAATGTCAAGATCATTCTTGTCAAATCTGTTTTTAGTACAAAACCCACAATAGAATACTTCTGGTAAAAAAGCAGATACGTGGAGAAAGTACATACATATGAGGAGCTGAAAAAGTATGGGAATCCCTGCCAGCTAATGGAAGTGTGTATTTTAAGTGGAATACCATTCCCATAACAAGTTGGATCCCAGTGGAAAAAGGCCTTTAGAGATGAGAAAGCAGCTAGGTAAAATAACACTTGAATTGTACTTCCCATGAAATTTTTATGTGTTATGTCTGTCTTAAATCTGTTAAAGATAATGGTGTGTGTTGATGCAGTTGGGGGCCACAGTAAGCACAGCCCCGTGCTGCCCCCTTCCCATAGTTACAGGAAAAATTTTCATTGGGTGCTAAGAATGAGTAGAGGGGAAAAGAGGAACAGGGTTGTAACTTGTGGAGCAGTGATGGATTGCATACCAGGCTTCTGAGAGAGCTGAGCAATGCCCCAAGCCCGTGAGTGTTTAAGGGGCATTTGGAGAGTGTAGTTGGATTAAATGATCCTTGTAGGTCCCTTCCAGCTGACATAGTCTATTCTGACTCTTCTCTGATCCTGGCTCAAACACCTTCAGTGGCAAACTGGAGAGATGTTAGGGGATACTGGCCATGCATGAAAAATAGCTTGGCATTTCAAAGCCTCCCTGAATCTTGCTCTTTTCTGGATATAGAAAGCTTGTTCTGCTGTGGGTCAGTGATGCAAGAGATTCACAAGCCTCAGGATATAGTTTTTGTCTGTAGTCAGACTTTTTGCTTCTTTAAAGCTAACAGTAAGTTGTCTGTGTCAAAAATAAACTTTAAAACTAAAAATGTTTAAACTAGAAAAGGAAAGGTACAATATATAATGTAAATATCTGTTAATCTGTTCTTCAATATTCAACAAATGCAGTTTCCAGCTCTCTAGTTTGTAGCTAGTTTTATGGATGTCTTTCTATTCTCTGTAATCCTCTATTACAAAAAATTACTTGCCCATATGTCCTAAATGGTATTTTATGTCTGAAGCTTTGGATGCCCACCTTCTTTCATTGGAATGAAATGCCTGTGGCAGAGAGCTAAGATAACTTGGCAGACCGTTTTATCATCAATGTCAATAAGCTTTCATATTGCAAATAAATCATGAATGTTTATTGTGACTTCATGTGAAGTAGCATCACCAGATGTGTCAATGGGTTGACATTGTCACTGTGTTTTCCTTTGTTTGGATGGTGATTTCACTAAAGGTTTCTATATGTTAATCAAGCAAATACAAGTATATAGAAAGAGAAAATGGTAGGCTAAATAATAATAGCTTCAATTAATGTCAAAGCTAGCCTGTGAATTCCAGTGTTTGCATTCCATGGGGGTTCTCCTTATCTATTAGGAAAGAGCATAATTAAAGATTAAAATAATCCTAGTGCTTAACTACAATGTATTATTTTTTAAAAAAGGAAAAAGGAAAGGGATAAAAAGAAAACCTGAACAAGCAGTTATAATCTCTTACTTGGGACTCCCTATGGAGATCTTTAAATGAGATTATGTATTTAGAGTACATCCTCATCTGGTTGGCAGCATCATTCCCAAAATAATAAAAATCATATTACTGCCCAAAACTAAATAGTCAAGTGACATAGAGTTATGCAGTCAATTCTTTCCTTGTGTTATTTGTACTACAATATTAACAGTTTAAAATAGCTAATTCTATAAAATCATAGTTTCTAATGTACAAGGAGTTAGGTAAGGTGATCGTAAGAAAGATGACATAAACAATGCTGCGTTCCAGCAAGAGCTGGTTGCTGCCCTGTTTAAAAACACCTGATGGTTTGAGATTTAACTATTTTCAAGAGAAAGTTCTTTGCATTAGTGGAATGTTTCAAATTATCAAAAGAAAATTAAGAGTGATCACTTAGATCATTAAGAGTGATCTGGAAAATTTTGTATCACTTGTGATATGGAAGCTGATGTGATAATTTGCAAAATTATTAGTAAGATGAAAAGTTGCTTCTTGATGTGTCTTTCTGCTTGTAAAGGTGAAACAGGCTGAGCATGGTGCTGAGAGCATAACCTTGTGCAGGACAATAAAAATATACCAGTCATAAATGCTTAAAGAAAAGGGCAGAAGTGTCAACAAGGAGTTTATATTTCCTCACTTCTGGTGTTTCCCTGAAGGTAAAAGACACTTCTTTAGTAGATGCAGTAAGATTATGGTACAAGATGTGTCACTGTGTGGACCTTATCAGCTAGATTTCAAAGTGCCTGGAGACATCCCTTCCACCAGAGCTTGTCACAGCATAGTGCTCACCCTATGCCAAGGGTACTGGTAAAAGAAAAGATGTAAAATTTTCTTCTCAATGACAATTTATCATTTAAGTAATGAAACTGCAAGGCTAAAATGGAATAATTTTTTTGTGAATATTTTGAACATTTCCTTATGTTCAGCGGACAGTTCATCATCATTAAGTTACTTCTACAGTTTAACACGTGAATCTAAAGTTGAGAGCAGCTGTAGCTTGTCTCTAATCTTCTGGTTTCAAAAACTATGGTCTTTGGTCATCTATTAACAGCAGTTATTGGCCATATGTATTTATCATGTTAGTATGTAGAACTGAAATTGTGCTTTACAAAATGCCATTACTGTGAATGAGCTTTAAAGCTGGGGAAAAAGTAATGGAGAATTCTAGAAAGATGGAGGTAGGAAATAGGGTGGCACAAGATAAAGTCAGATGTTCACAAACATTGTAGTAGCCTTTTTCTCTTAATTATTTTCAGCTAAGATAATTGTGTGTGGGGGGATTTATTTACCTAGGTTCCTTATTGTTCTTGATATGTGACTTAGCTCAGGAGGTAACTTTTAGATAGCTTTGCATGTTTTGAAATAGCAAAAGGCATATCCCGTACAAATCCCCTATATATATATATATATATATATATATATGTATCTCCCATGTAGCAAATTGCAAAAAGGCATATAGACAGTCAGAGTTTGCAAGAATTTTGCAGCATTGTAGGATTTGCTTCTCTACCTTTAATTTGAAAAAACAAAGGTTTTATGCTTTAAAATTTTGCGATGATCCTTTTAGTTTGAAATGAGACTTAGCTGAAGAAATACCAGCCTAGGGTTTTTGCAAAGATACATGCAATCTACAGTATGGCTGTGTAATTGAAGACATTAAGGAGCCTGTTTTATAATATTTACAAGTGGATGTCCCTGTGTATCTGAAGCTATTTGGAAGTAAATAATTTGTATTTAATCAAAATGGAATAAATATAATTAAATTGAACTTAATGGAGTTAATAGATTTTGTCTATTCCATAGGCAATTCTATGTTGATATCTTGAAAAGTAGTGTTGGATTTTTGTTTGGACATTTAATATTCTTCTTTCAGTTGACTGATACCAGCTGCATCCAACAGCCCTTCACTATTTTACCAGCTAAGACCAAATGGAATGATGCAAACTTTCATATTCTCTTATTTGACCTGGAAAAACTTGAGGAAATTCTCTCATCTCAACTCAATGAATTAAAGTCTTCAAAATCATCCCACAACCAATACACTCTAGAAAGAGCTAAAAGTACTACTGAGAAAAGGGCACTGACATTAAAAAGAAATAAAACTGCTGCCTTTGCACCTCAAGTAGATGGGCAGGCAGAGACTGTTTGTTCAGACCAAGTTCATAGGGATAATAATGGAGCTAGGCCTGTGGAAGAAAGTGGTGGCATGAAAAGACAGAAAAAAACGAAGAGTTCAAGAAAGATCAGAATGCAGCCATCAGAAAACATCGATGTGAACATCACCACTGATACAGCTAAACTGCTTTTGTCATGTCTCCTACCATGGGGTGTAGATAAAGAAATAGACAATCTCTGTGCAAGACACTTGGATGTCTTGAGGCTTCAGTGTCCTGTTTCTTTTGGACTTGTGTCAGATGAAAGCCACCTCTCACTGATGCTGCCAGGATGGAAATGTACTCATTGTGGTGTGCTAGGAGAACATGAAGTTTTCAATTTGTTCTCAAAAAGAGTCCTTGATTTATCAAACAAATACCTTGCTGCAACTGAAGGACAATCTGGAAAGAAGGCTGGACCTGAGAATGACGATTATGGAACAAGGGACTTGGAAACGCTATTTTTCTTATTTAGCAGAGTAGCTTTAATCAACAGGATAATTAACACACCTTCAGGAGTTACAGATGAAATTGAAAGGTAAGAACTTCATTATGAGTGGATTATATTTTCTAATGTCTTTGCGTCCAAACCCAATTCCTCCTAGTCACACTTATGTGCTTGGTTATACAATTCTGTCCCAAAACCACATAAAAATGTAGTCTGCCTTAAAATAAAACACAAAGCAAATACCTTGATTTCAAAGAACAAGTCACAGCAGTCATCTCTAAACATAAATTATTAAATCGGTATTATTCCTGACCCAAACCTTACCTCTGAAGAGTTTATTATCAACAAATACATCTCTATACTTTTAGCTTCTGCCTTCTATATGACCCTGAGATTAGCTCAGTTGGTTAGAGCACATTGCTAATACCACTGAGGTTTGTGGGTTCAATCTGTGTATGGGCCATTCACTTCAGAGTTGGGCTTTGATGGTCCGTGTGGGGTCCCTTCCAACTAAAAATATACTGAGTCTTCTCTTCCTTTTTAGTGGTTAAAAAATGAAAAATGAAACAAACTTTTCTTAAGTATGTACTTCTTTAATGGAGCTTAAGTTCTTTCTCTAGAGCTTTTTGATGTTCTTTGAAGAAAAGAAGGTAAGGATATAATTGTCTTTACATTTTTCTGTTTAGCAGATGAGAACTGATGCAATTTTTTCATAAGAGCAACTGCTTGAATTATCCAGCTTCACACCCAGTTTTTACAGAGATCACTCTTTTCCTTACAGTTCAAACTAAGTAGAATAATGAGGTCTCTTTAGGCACGTAGTGAGATGTGCATTAAGCACAATTGTGCTGTTTAAACTTCCACTCCCTATAAGCAACATACTTCCTTTGCCATGGAACTTTGACTTCACAGATAAATAAAACATAAGAGACAAGAATAGTCTGCCCTAGTTATGCTATCTGAAGTACAATGCCCCCAATAATGATGGCAGAATGCCTCATCAGCCCTTATGTTGTGAGGACCATCCCAAACAGCATTTATGTTACTCAAAGCAAATTTATTGACTAAATGCTTTTTCAGCATTAAAGGAAAAATAACATGCTCAACATTATTTGAACAAGCCAAATAGAGCATGCTAATCAGGCAATGGATATTGTCCATGGATTTTTTGTTGTTCGGAGAATGTAGTGTTGGTCCGTATTTAGTTTTTTAGGGACAATTAACTTCAGTGTTGGTGATGCTATGGCCCCAAGGCAAGAAGGGGGGATAGAAAGTATTGATCTTGCAGCAAATTTCTGCGTTTCCCACAAAGATCTAGGCATTCAGCATCTCTCAAGACATGTGCACCACCTCACAGGACAGATGCACATTTCTCAGTTATGTTTGCTGCTCATCATGTTACCTATTGGTCCATATTCAACACAAGCTCTTATGTGAATATCTTTTTCAGGATTCCGGCTTGAACATGAATTCCTTTCCATGCAAAAAAGTACTTTATGCTTGCCTTGTGCAGCACTCTTTTGGAAAGACATTGTGTAATTGAAATTAATTAGCATACCAGAATCAAACATCTTTCCCAAACACACACATCCTGGCTTTGGGACATATGTCCTGTAAAATTATAAATACTAAAGTTGCTGCAAGGAAAAAAAATGTGGGATGTTTTGTTTGTTTGTAGAGGATTTGTTTGTTTTTAAAAACAATACTATATAATTTTTTCTCTAGGATACGTAATGACATAAACCCTACTATCTTTAACAAATGTTATTTTTGCGAGTTTTCCTTCAAAAAGTGCAGTATGCAGCCAAACCTTTTTGGACAGTTGCTTTATCCAGAACTGCAGTATGCTCAAGGGAAAAGAAACCTATGTATTGAATTCTAATTCACCACATTAGTATTTGCAGAAGTAGTTAGTAGGACAGCTCTCACAGCTTGCAAGGGTCCTGGTGTTTGTCTAGCTGTTGATTTTTTGCAACTTGACACAGCCTGTGAAAATAAAGGAACCTGCAGCAAAATGTGTCAGATCATAAAAGTGGGACAGAAACCGGAAGAATCTGGGAAAAAAAAAAAAAAGATCTTCAAAGAATTTGTTTACTCCTGCTTTTTGACATCTGTGTCTCTAACTTAAAGCTCTCCAGCTGCAAGCTTTCAGAGTTGTTTCGTATTGTATTGGTTATGACTCACTGTTCATTGTAGTAAATTTGAAAGGCAAATTCATTATTTTTAAAATGACACATAAATATAGTTTTTGCAGGTCACTATAGTGATTTGTTTAAAAGAAATAGTTTTAAATTGTGCAAGGGTTTGGAGTGGTTTTTTTTCACTTTTTCTCTGCCATCTATATCCTTTGTTTTCAAGGGTTAGGTTGCTGAGTTAGTGACTCAGAAAGAAGAATATGTACACTCCTAAATTGTAGCCATCCACTGAAATCCCAAGTATTGTAATGATACTCTAAATTATTTACTACTGTGGAATAAAAAAGGAAACCTATAAAAAAGGCTTTTAGTTTGCCCTGAACTTTTGCCCTGTGTATTAGAAAAAAAACTCAGACAAATTCTTTTGTGGAAATAGCATTTTAATTCAGTTCTTTATATATGAATTTGTTTCTTTATTGCAAAATAAAGCTTCACATTTGGTTCAAAGCTTATTAGGCTTAAGTTTCTGCATTTGGATGGTGCTTTTCAGTGTTATATACTTGTGAATGTTTCAATATCAAGTTGTAGGCAAAAGAATGCAAGTGACTTCTGAAGAGAAACTTAATTGGGGTTTATAGTAATTGATATCAGAGTATCCACTTTAAAAAAGCCCCAACCCTAGCTTAATACATAAGATTTCTCATATGTGTGTTCAGGTTTTGTTTAATAGTTTCATATTCTTTTAGTCCACAGAAACCAGAATCTGTACATGACAAATGGCGAAATGTAGAAGCAGTAACACTTCCCCGCCCCAGTTTTTATGGAGATTTACCAAGCAGTAAGTATGTGCATCAGCAGTATTAACTTTCAGGTGTTTTGGTTTTGCATGTTTTTTGTTGCTAAAATATAGAATTTAATTTCAATAATGATAAAAACATTATTGCTCTTTATGCTCTCCAATCTGCAAGCAGAGAAACTGAATTACTGTTCTGCTGTTTCTTCTCTGAATATCATAAAAAATGTGTAAACAAAGTGTTAACTAGAATCAATGATATTTTTCCTGTTATGACAAGACATTTAGCCAAGTTTCTAAAGACACTTTCCAGCAATCAGAAAACTAGAAATGTAATAAGACAAACACTGCCCTCATCCCCTTCCCCCATCTCCCTCATCACCATTACATGCCCACCCAATAATATATACAGCCCTCCAAGCAAACTGTTGCCTTAGTAATGCAAGAGCCATCCTGACTGTTCAATAATGCCTTCAGACTTCTGGCTCAGGGCAGAATAAAGTAATCTGTTCCTGTTAATGTCCCACAGGCCATCGTTCGTCAGTCTTTGCTTTGCAAGCCAGCCTTGGTTTGTTTACAGTATGTAACTAACCAAAGAACATTTAAATAAAAACCTAACCGGAATATGGACACTTCTCAGTACACGTTCCCTGACAAATAATAGTGTTCCTCTTACAGAATAAGCCGTGGCCAGATTGAAAACACAAATTTTTTTACATAGAATCTTGATGCTGTGCTGTGTAGGCAAACCTTAATATCCCCTTCAAAAATTAGTTACCTTTCCTTCTCTAATATGCATCACAACTGTAGAACTTGCAGTGACAGCAGAAATGTCCACTGGAAAAAAGAGATGGAACACATAAATCAAGTGACAATAGAAAGTAAGTAGGGGGAAGGCATGGAAATGGTGAGTAAAATGTTCATGAACGTAAAAATAGATTTACTGAGTGACCTAAAAATTCTAAGGTAATCTAACTCATATGTTATATCTCCTAGTTCATACAGTTGCTCATATTTACAAATTAAAATCTGAGACTTGCAGATCTCAGAGATTCTAGAAACAAACAACCTGTTCTTTAGCATCAAGAACACACTGGACACCAGAACAGGGAATGCACAGTTAAGTAGTCTGAAACAGAAAGTATTCTTAATACCTTTAGAAAATTGTGATGAAAGAGTACTCCATGGGATATCAGTTCTCTGTTTAAAAAACAGACAAAAAAACAAACAAAAAACCCAGGAAAAAACCCAAGAAATTGAACACTAATTTAATTTAGGATGAGAATAAATGTTACAAGCAGTAGATTGTCTGAACACTTCATGCTTATTTTATCAGATGAGAGCATGTTCTAAGAAATGACATTTTTTCAGCTCTTTTCAGGTATGGTGCTGAAGTAAAATTTTTAAAATGTAAAAATATTTTTTCTGTTTGTGTGATTCTCTATATATTGTCAGTTCATAAACTATATATGCATTTTTCAGGTAAGAGTAGATACCATTCCACAGACTTTAGGAGCGTTTCGTTGCTGAAACTCATTTGTTGTTGGAACGACCAATCTGTAAAGGTAGGAAATGGCCTGTGTCAGTTGTAGCAATGTAATCTTTGAGTGCCATTTGCTGTAATTTAGTATTTGGAATCTGTAATGTGACCTAATAGTTACAATTTATGGGGAAACTATGACATAAGTCATGCCATTCAGGTCTGTGGAAAGCAGATTAATTTTACAGTATGAAGTATGCCACTCATGAAGCTATTTAGCCTTTAAGTAAATGTTTAGATTTGACAAAATAACTCTCCTACTAATCTTTCATCTAAGTGTTCTTGTTGATAGCATTTATTTAAGAAATGAGTTATTTCTTCTCTAGCAACCACATGTAACTTACATCAAAAATGCCATTTTTGCCTCCAGGAAAACAAAGGGCCAGAATAAGGGCAGTGTCCTGTATTAATGTGTTATTATAGAAGAAACTTAAAATGCCTTAGTGATGGGCAAAAACCTGAGTCTTTCATTATTACAACAGTCTTTAAGAACAATTTGCAAGTCATGTAAATATGGATTCTTCTGGTCAGATGATCCTCATCCCTATTATTAGTGAAGAATCCGAAGTCTTTAGAGACAACTAACTTTTTGAGAGTTGACAGGCAGCAGTGAAGCAATCTAAGCAGTGGAATCTAAAGACCATTTTTCATTTTGGAAATATGCATTTAAATAAAGTTAGGTAGTTGTTTGAGCAAGTTAATTTTCAGGGACACAAAACTCAAGATGTTACACTCTGACCACAATGGACTTTATTCCAGAAAGGAGAAATACCTGTTACAAATCTAGTTTATGATATTACTTTTGAAATTGAATGCAACTCTCTGCTACTTCAAATGCAAAGAATATTTTCCAGAGCTGAGTTTTGCAAGGGTGCTGCAGTGATAGTCCCCTTTTCAGTTAGACAAAAATAGTATCTGCAAATATTCACTTTCAATTGATTCCAGCATTTCATCTTGAGCTTATCAGTTGCTTATTATATTTCTGCTGTCTGCACATCTTCCATATTATTTCTGAATTCTTTTTCTTTCCCCTTTCTCTTACAGTAAGAGTTTTTTCCTTTTCTTCTGAAGTCTCAATAACTGCAGTTGTCATGTGGAACATATATAATCTCTTGCTGACCTGGTCAGCCACTGAAACTCTTTAGAGAGTAGTTCATATATTTATGGAAGTTGTGTTTGTGGCATAACTGATTATGTGAGATTGAGACATTTATATTTCTGGGTGTATTTAGCAACTGATCAGTGTATACAATGATACTGGTCTCATCTAGCACAGGAGGTTAGTGTGCTGGAAGATAAGGTATGGAATAAGCTGCCTCACACTTTTTCACCTGAAAAGACTTCAAATTTAAGACACTGAAACTGTCAAGTACTGCAAATGTCATGCTCTCAATGCTTCTCAAATGTTAGTTTTGTTCAGGTACAGCATTGTAGCTGTACTTAGCTTTGTTAACCCACTTAGCAGAAAAGATTTTGGACTGCTTGCCACCAAAGTGTCATAAAACTTTTAAGATTCAAAAAATAAAGCATTTGCAGTAGGTATGATATTTAGTGACCAGTAGTTTATATGAAGTTATAGTTTTTGTTGACAGTAAGATGGTTTTGTTAGAACTTTATTTATGCAATCATGGTTTAATGGCAAATTTATTAATCCTGAGCAGTGTGATTAAGCACTCATGTACATTTACCGAAAACATCACTATTTAGGGTGTTTTTAAAAACTTTTCCTATTGTGATCTTCCATGGAGGATACCGATTTTTAGACATGAACCAAAGGAGTTACCAATTATTCGTTCCTCATCTCCTTACAGCACTGTAACAAATTCTGTGAAAAGAAAGAAACTGAAAAAGCCTGCTGAAAAAACCTGCTGCAAATGGGTCTACTGCCCTGTTAAAGGTTATAGGGAGGTGATTTTCTGAATCAAACTTTAAAAATGTTTTTAAAGTATTTTAAGTGTATTTTAAGTAATTTTTTAGTGTTTTTCCCATATGATTTGAAAGGAAAGGTCGTCTTCATCTGTTTTGCTGTTCTTTCAGATAAAATATCCATTTTTAATAGCCATTCCTTGCCACACTCTCATCTCACCCAGAGATGACTTATGTGTTCATCGTTCTAGATAAATATGTGAAGAAAATTACATAGTTCAGTAGAAGTATCTAGACAACTGTCGTGACAATTACTGTGCAGAATTAGAGCAAAGCAGACTGGATCATTCAAGCTGATGTTTTGATGTGTATTTTCTGCCCTGTGATGTGACCCTCTTATGGAGGCACCTGGGAGGCAGTTTCTGCAAGGCTCAGACCTGTAGAGGTTATGGTCTGAGCAATAACCATGAGTGATACCTATTGACTTCTCTCCTTAAACCCACTTGTTAGAAAGAGAATAGTTACCCTTGGAAGTAATTGATAAAGCGTAGAAAGGAAAGCCAGGATAACTTAATATAGATGTAATAGTACAACTTAACTTTTGTTCACTTGTCTTTTTAAATTATTCTGTATTATTGATGCTTCAGAGCCAAACAATTACCTTTCACTTTTAATACCAGTATTTATAGGTCAACATATGCTATTTATACTTCCTCAGTCAAAGAAGCAGCATAATTTGTCACATTTAATAATCCCAACTAAAAACCACATTGTATTTTCAACAGCAATTAAAATGATAGAGAAAAAAATGAAAGCATATGTAGCCAGTATGATAGCTAATTTATATCCAGAAGGACACTAAAAATAAAGTGGAAATAATCAGAGAAAATGAAAGATGTTCATGTAGATTTGTTATGTGTTAGAAACAAGAAAAAACTACTGGAGTTTGTTAAACTTGGTGATAATGATAGGTGAGGTATATAAATTTTGGGGTAAGATTCCATGAGAAGACAAAACTCAATGTGAAACCACACCAAGCACTGTGGAAATGTAGATTCAACAAAGACACATGTCAAGTAACATGCAGAGGCCTCTACAGATGCCTTTACAATAATGTCGTCTTGTGCCCTTCGTTACAGTTTTTGCTTTAAAATGTTAGGGGAAGTTGTTACCAATGCTGCCTGGCATGCACAGCAGTGGTACAAGTAAAGATCTAATCTGATCCACATTAGTGGCAGCTTCTTACCAGATTTCTTTTGTTTACTTCTGTAAGAATTGTTTTGTCAAAAATTTCCCCAGGACAATGAAAACCTGTCTGTGTTTTTTTCTCTTTCTTAATTATTGCAGATATATTGTAAGGGTCTGCTGCAAAGTCAGGATCTGTAATCCCCAAAGCTCAGGGCTGTATAGATGTGAGGAGCTGGAAACTGCCTTTGGTGTCCCCTGTAAAATAAAGTTCTATTATAACAAGATGAAGGTTTGTGCTATGTTGAATCACATAGGGCTGGGTTCACTTGCAGTGAACTTTTACATTGTGGACCTGACTATGGTATATTTGTCTACAATAAAGGATTTTGTCACAAAGGACACCCACAGCCTTTGTTCCACTTAATGATTTGAATTTACAAGGGCAGTTTGAGATATTTTTGAGGACAGGTGCTTGATTAGTGAGTTGAAATGACCTCTCTTCCAGGCAGTTTGAAGGATCCTGCATATCCACTTCAATTTGTATGAAACTTAAAGAGTTTTAATAGCTTTTTTATTATATAAATAACATATAAGCTTAAAATGTTTATAATAAAATATATTAAGCTTAAATATGAATTTAAGTTGGATAGAAAAAGTTTAATTTGAAGTTGAAACCTTAGATTCACCTTGTTTTTCAGGAAATTTCTAATTTCTTGTGCTTGAGAATGAGTACCTTCCCAAATGGGAAAAGTTGTATTCCTTTTCTGAAGGAAATACCAAATGCAGAGAAGGTACACCATGCTGAAATTTAGATTAAGAATTACAAAGGTTTAGGGTCTTTTGTCTAAGGTCTTCATATATTTCATAAGTGTCTTTACATCTTAATGTGTCCTTAGTTCTTATGGCACCTTTTTGCTAAAGAGAAAGAAAGTATTAACTCTGTCAGACAGCCTCCACATTGCATTGTCTTAATGCCCACCTGAGATGCATCAGCTCCTGCAAGTGCTATTTACAGACTGCTCAGAACTCCGGTAGATGTTCCTTTTGCATAAGAGGAGTTTGAGGAATGGTATTTCTCTCTGTGCTAGACAAAAAATATGGAGGTGTTATGTTTGAGCTAGAGGAATAGAGCATCACCACTAATAACAAAACATTCTTTAATTTTAGCAAAAAGATTACATGCCACAAATTCTAAAAAAGTCAAAACCAAGTCACCCCAAGAAAACAAGGTCATTGTTCAGTCTATCAAGCACTTTCGAACACATCAGGAAAAAATGAAGATATTTATTAGCTGTTATCACCTTGTACTTTAATAGCATTTTTTGTTAGTAATTGTTTATCCTTGAAATCAAGGAGGCAATAGGTGACTGATTCTAAATTTGACATTCAAGGAAATGAATGTTTATTGGAAAACAGTCCTGATTGACAACTTACACTATTTTATTGCTACCTAGTTAACCTTTTTTTTTTTCCCTCAGCATCTATGCAGAGACACATGATTATCACTGTCTGAAAGGCTTATTAATAAGCATTGACTTTCTAATGACATTCACCAGGACAGTTTCCAGATTTTGTGCTAGTTGGTTAAAATTGTCAAATACTTAGATAAATAATTGAGGTACTGATACCATCCAATAATAATTTGCATTTATAACAGATTATTGAGGCAATGCAAGCAGTGCTGCTGGCAGAAGTTCAAAGGACTATTAATCCCTTGAGAAAGATGACAAGTTGCAGAGAGCCATTGGCCATAGTGGAGAATGGAAATGGTAAGTTTTGGACACTGCCAAAGACTAAGAGGGATTTGCAATATTCAAAAAAAAAAAAAAAAAAAAAAGAAAGGTTTGGATTGGAAAGGACCTTAAAATCATCAAGTTCCAACTGCCTGCCTTGGGAAGTAACACCTCCCACTTGACCAGGGTGCTCAAGGCTTTGTGCAGCCTGGCCTTGAACACTCCCAGGGATGGGCTGTCCACAACTTCAGTCAACCTGCTCCAGTGGCTCACCATCTTTACGGTAAAGAATTTCTTCCTTACTTTTAAGCTAAATCTGTCCTCTTTCAGTTTAAATACGTTACTCCTTGTTCTATTGCTACATGACCTTGTAAAAAGTCCCTCTCAGAAAATTTTATTTGCCTTGTAAGTGGAAAATTTGTTGGTGTATGATTTTAAAAGAACTTCCTCTAGTAATCAGAACAAGCTGGGAGTATGAGTTTGTCATAGTCGAGACAGCCACTGCACTCAGAGTGCTTCAGTAAAAACTTCAGGGGGCTTCAAGTATCAGGACTTCGTTATCTAAGAGGTCTTTCATATCTTTTTTATGTATCTTTCTGTGTGCAGCTCCACACAGCTCTGGCTCTTTCCCTCCTTCTCTCTTCCTTCTCACAGTGAGTCCCAGCTCACTGCTTCCTGTCCCTGGCATGGCCACCTAACCCTGTCTGTCCCTCATACAGTAGCTGACATTATCTGTCCCTTGACCAACCTCCAACTCTTTATCACACCCTTAGCTTGAGGGCAAGGCTGTTCCCACTCTTGGGTGATTAACACAGCTGCAAGGTATCAGCAGGTGATTAACACAGCTGCAAGGTATCAGCTGTGATTAACACAGCTGCAGGGTATCAGGGGTGATTAACACAGCTGCAAGGTATCAGGGGTGATTAACACAGCTGCAAGGTATCAGCCGCAAGATTGTCTTTAGCACTATCTCTATCCACGTGAGTTCACATTACTTTATTTCTGTGTGAGGCAGGCCAAATGGCCTATTTCTAACCTTAGTATACTAGGAGTTTTCTCATATGATTGTCAAGGAGGTAAAGGACTTTCACACTCTCTTCACCTCTGAATACTAAAGAAGAAAATGTAAAGTTTCTTTGATTGTATAATAGGTCTTGTATTTGCAAATAAAGGAAGCACTGTATTTGAAATAGAATCAATAAATCATATTGGAAAGAAGTTTTACAAATTTATCTTTCCAGTGACATCAGACCTTACACAGCACTAAAAATTAATTGCTTAAATTTTATAACTTCATAATGTAATACAGAATATTTTATTTTTCTTTTAGAAATAACCTCCCTGCAATGAGATATCAAATGCATTTTACAATTAGATAATTTAATTTTACAAGAAGCTTACTCTTTGCAACTTTACAATAGTGCTAATGTTTATGGTAAAAAAGATTGAACTTGAATTTATGTTATGAAGTTATACTCTTTTTTTTAGCCCATTAGCTAAGTCTTAAAATTAAGTGACCTAAATTTTAGATCCAATCTTATTAGTGAGCCTTCACTTGGGAAACTAATTTATTATCTCATTGAGTGTGTGTGTGTCTGTCATGAAAATTTGTTACCAATATCCTCTTTGCAGCATACTAAAAATGATCAGTGATACTTGCTTTAGGCCACAATGCAAAGAGGGGTGTCTATAATTTTGAAAGGAAAAACACTTTCAATTATTGTCATATATGAGTTTATACTTTGCTTGCACTGAAAATTATTTTGAGTCATTTTTTAAATGTGGTTTGGCTCAAGGTGCATTGTAACTAAAGCAGCCCCAGCTGTAAAGTTCAGGTATGGACTTAATTTCCAATTTCCTGAATTTTCAGCGTGTATTTCCATGAAGTATTTTGACAGAGATTTACAGCTAAAATGGAACTAACTGAAAGTTGCAAATGCAGATGTCTTCAAAGTCCAAATGTGTTTAGATCTTTGGTTTTATTTCAAAACTCTCTATGCTAGATGAAAAAAGTCTATTTCTGTTGCATAAAAAGTGCTGGTATGATTCTAGTAGTCAATTGATGTTTAATTCTAATTAAGTCTTAAACAAGTTGTGATTTCAGGAGAGTTACTTCCACTCTCTGAAAGGGGGATTTGTTTGTATGTCTAGTAACTGATGGTTTTTACTGTCATTTTGTTCATAACCTAATTATTTGATGGTTGTTCAAAAAACAACTAGAAAATTGCTTTGCTAGGAGAACAATATTCGTAAGCATTTCTACTGGCTATGACTTTTTCGTACCCTACGACCTGAACTACATAAATACATGCAATAAAGAAGAGTGGATTTTTTTTACATATTCAGAATTCAATGTAGTCTGAAAGAGGCAGAAAACATACAGAATGACTAGAAAAGAGATTTTTCTTTTTGTTCTCTTTTCCAGTCATGTTTGTTGCATTATTTAACACAGTACGTAAATAGCAGAAGTATTCTTGTTTTGACTTGCATGGTTACGTCTTATTTCTTGTAAAACTTGATGAGTTCATAGCGAATTGAACAAATCTTTTTGTGATTTCTAATATATGAAAGAATATAACTATTTGTGGCTTGTTATGCTATGCAGAAATTATTTAAAACCCATGTGGAAGCAAGTCCACAACCAGTGTAATTATTAAGACAAGTAATTATGTCTGGATTTATTAATTTATCTGATAGGTATGTCATATTTTATTAATACTCTATTTATGGGTTGTACAGTAGTTGGCATCTTGTGCATTATCAAGGTAAAGGTCAAATATTGTTTCAAGTTTTTAAGTTATAGTTCAAGACTGGCTTTGTGCCCTCTGATCCAAAGTAAAAGAATCTGAATCTTGGCTGCCATCATCATTGCATTGTATTGCATTTTTCTTTAATTGGAATTAACAGATTAGATCTAGAGATGTTTAATCTTTAACTCAACAAATTTCCACTGCAGTGAATAGAAGGTGGTTTTTTTGTTGTTTTTTTTTTTTTTTAAGAGGACAAAGTTTCAGAATTTGCCATTCAGTTTTAATCTTTAAAGTTTATAGTATATTCTATAATTAGGTGGGGGTTTTTTTGTCAGAAAGCTCTTTTGAAGCTCCTGCATCCTTACTTCACGGTTAAGAGTAATCTGATGTAGACAACAGCTTCACTTGATGAATAATTTAAAATGCCGTATTTTTCTGTGGTTCCATACAGACAGAATTTCTTATTTGAATAAAAATCCCCAAACAAACAAAAACCACAACAAAACTAAAAGAAAAAACCCAAGTCACCAAACTCATGTCTTTCCAGAAACCAAGATAAGGAATTTTAAAAAAACCCAAACTGTGCATGTAAAGTATGCCAGAGAAAGGGTTAACTCTGTTCTGTCCTAGTGTGTTCTTCCATTGTTGCTAAAAGGAGATATAAATGCAAACAGCTGCAATTTCTTTATGTTAATGTCAGAGATAAAAATTTTGGACCTGTTCCAAACATATTGATAGCAATCTTACTATTGATTTCTGCAGGATTTTCTTCAGTTCTTCAAAGCAGCTTAGATTTTCCCTAATTTTTTTGACATTCATCATAATTCTGAAAAAGTATATTGGACTTTATCCCTTCTTGCCTTTTTTCTACACACCAATAATCTCAGCTTAATAGAACCATTTAACAGGTCGTCAGTGTGGTCTTGTTTTCCACTCTCATGTGAGTCAAAGGCAGTGATTTTCAGATCTTTAAAATTTATTTATCCTTAACTTTTATATCCACTTAGCATAAAGCTAAGAGGAAGTGTGCTGAAACTCATTTTTCATTTGTAGTGTTTGATGTCATGACATGCATACCTAATCCATATCCAGTCACGTGCAGAACTTCTTTGATCAGAGAAGTGTGGGCATAATACCACTGTTGTCATTCCCCAGCCTACTGATTGGACACAAAGAAATTGGATATTCCCTCCTGGAGTAGATCTGAACCTGTATCTTTCTTAGTGGTAACTCGTTGCTTATCCTCAGGGCATTCAGCAATGAGCCACCTTCAGAATTATTTTTCCTTTTTCATGGACATATCTAAATATTTGCACAGTTAACAGCTAGAAATGAGATTCTCTGACTTCCAGGTGCATTTTTTGTGCGGGACTGCAATCTTTCAATAGCTACTGCACTGGAGCAGTTTCCTATGTGCCATCCTTTGATGCCTGTTTCTTCTAATGCATAGGGAGCCAAAAATTTCTTATCTGGAACAACATTACAGCATTCCAGTTCTGGAATTGCATGCCTCAGTTTTTTTGTAAAATGTGAGGAACTGGATTTATTTACCTTTTAAGATAATTGTGAGGATAAATGTATTTAGGAACTTAATACTCAGATAATAAATTGAGGAAATGATGCATGTGATATTCCAGGAATGCCAAAAACTGGAAACGTGGAAGGACAGCAAAGTGCAGGCTTTATTCCTAAATACAGCATAATATTTTAACTGCCTCCTGTATTTGTGAAAAAATGAAATGTGAAAAATCACAACACTAAGACTAGTTTGCAATAAATTCTGGCTTGCACTTAAAAATTCCTAGTTTAAGCAACTGCTAATGATTCAAGCTTTTAAGTATATTTGAAAGCTATTAGCTATAACCTCATCTTTTGTATGTGGTTTTGGAGCCCTTTAAACTATTCAATTAAATAAATTGGTTCTTGCAGGAAAAAAGCTTCTGTTGATAAATACCAGAGTGAAATTAATGGTGGCAATTGTATTCCATAGGTTAGTGTAAAGAATTGTCGAAGACTTATCTAGAATATAACAATATGTTTTGTTAAAATGAGGAATCCGTTCAGTAATGGTAAATCAATGAAAGGCGGGATATAACAGCTCCTGTTCACTAGAGAGGAATAGTGACCTGTGGCACAGGGATTTAAACACTGCCATTGTCAGGGGTTCAGAAATCTGTCCAGTTGCAGATGACTTTTTTAATGTCAGCTCTTAGGAAGTAATTCTGTGTCTGTCTTTCTATATAGCAGATGAAAGTCCTTGTCTACTTGCTAAGTCTGAAGGCTTTGTGAAGGAAGTGCAGCCAAAGAGAAGGGTTGTTCTGTCTCTGATGGATTCATTCACATAGTTACATCCTACTGCCTTTTTGTGTTAGTCCAGATATACGTTCTGTCTCTGTATTTCAATAACGACCCAAAAGATAATCCTGACTTGGAGCATTAGCCCATTTGGATCACTGATACCAACAAAGGTTACCCAAGAGTTTAATGAAAACTTCTGTTGCCTGGCTGCTGTGAAAGTAACTTTTGGAAGTGTAAATGCATTGACACTTTTTTACTGTAAACACATTCATATAATTTATATTGGTTTTGTTCTGGTGAGATACTAAATGCCCAGAAAACTCCACAGAATGTGAGGAATCAGTTTCTGGTCTAATGCCATGCTTTCAGATAAATATCTATCTGTCCTCATGTCCTTACCTCACCCTTACTATATTTCAAGTTTGGATTTGGGCTGGTGATGTATGTAACGTAAACCTTTGACCTGCTTGCCTAGCTGGGACTGGGTTCCTTATCCAGCACAAGTCCAGTAATCAAACACAATCTGCAAAACAGTTTCCAGGCAAAATCCATTGGAGTCCTAGAAATGCAGAACCACAAAATGAAAACTACCAGTGCAGCTCTTGTGAAATTCCTCTTCTCCTGTGAATTGACTGATTGTATGATCAGGAATCGTTTGGGAGGGGTGAGGGAGTAACGGGATGCATGACAACAAACTCATGGGAGCATTTCTAATAAACAGAAGGCTAAAGAGAAGAGGAGAATTCAACACAAAAGAACCAGGGTTGAAAAGAAAAAGTAGGAATATGGAGAAAAAAAAGATTCTATGTGTAGCAATGTGAGCAGGAATAAAATAGTTCCAGTTTTCCAGTGGAGATCATATCTGGGAAACTGGTTGCTGGTTTAAAAAAATGGAAGAATAGAATTTGGTGCCATTTTTGGTATGATAGAAGTTATTGAGATTAACTGAATTGAGGAAATTTTCACAGTGTGCATTTTTTTGGATCAAAAGAATTTGAGAAGAGAGACCATTAAATGCACATGCAGTTATGAATCCATGTACCCTAAAAGCATGGTTTTTGAAGAGTATAAGAGAAAATGTTTCTTTTTTAGCACATTCAAATCACTTCAAAAATGAAAAGACAATTCAATTGTCCATATAAAAATCAAAGACAATGAGCATCTTTCATTATGGCAGATGTTTTATGTTGCAGGCCAGTTTTGTGTGTGTGCTTTAGTAAGCAATAAGCAGTATAAGAATTGTATAATCAACATTTCATCACTATTAATGAGAATTAGATTAATCTGTAATCTCATTTTAGACTGAGAAACAGCAAACCAATTAATCTAACATTTATTTGATGAATGGACTTTGAGCATAACCTGGTGACAGCAGTAGCTTTACTCTGTATGGAATATGCATTAAAAATGAGTTTATTGTATCCTAGTTTCATATTACAAATATTTCCAGTAAAAGAGTACAAATCAATGCTATATTTTAGCATCTAACTTGCAGTTTAACAATACTACTGTATCATGTCCTATATATTCAATTAAAACTGTAGTTTGATCCAGTAGTCTTTAATATTAGTGGTCAAGTACTAAAGGAAGTAAGCTTAAAGACTCATTCTAGAACTACAGCTTATTTCATTCCATGCATCATATATTTTACCAGAGGACTCCTTAATGTAGCAGAAATCAGATTTGGTGAGTATTTTTACACAAAATCAAATTCTAAAGGCGCCATCTCAGACTCCTACAAAAGATTAGGAAAGATAGGATTCACTGGTCAAGGAGGCATGAAGATCACATATATTCTAAATTCAAATGCACAATAAACTTTAGTCACTTTTGGTTTCTATGTGCTTTTTTTCGGTGTTTACTGAATGCAAAGAAAGTCTAATGCTCTATTTAAATCTTTAAAGGTAAATAATTTGGGAGGGGGGGAGCTGTTAATACAGACATAAATAATTGTCATTATTTAGTCTCTTCCATGATAACAGACTTGCCTAGCTTATTTGGAAGGAAATTATGAAATTAAGATCACTCAAATATTGAACTATCAGTATTACTAATATTATCTGGCAGTAAAACAATTAAAATGTTGTAATAGTTTTGTTTGTTTTAAAAAAAAACTTACAGAAAGAGAGAAATTACTTCAAGCTGCTTGTAATATTTTTCAGTAAGATGGAAATTTTTCATTATGTGTTTTGTGAAAAACATGCTGAAAGGTAAAACTACTTTATTTATACAAGTCATTATTAGTATGGAAGTAGAGTCCCAGCTAACACACAGCAGATTAACACAAGTGAACAGTGCTTGTCTCTAATAATGAGATCAGGGCATCTGTCTCAGCAAACAAAAAATGGAAATAGCTCAAACGAAGCCTTTCTTGCCTACCAAGCTTATCAAGAAAATATTGAACCAGTTGGAGGTACAAATATATCCATCACCACTAGAATGTATCTCAGCAGAACTGCTAAATTTCAGGATGGACAATGTGTTCGTCTCTGGGCATTCTTCTGTCCCTGTACACATTTTTGTGTACAGGACTTAATGCAACTATTTGTATTTCATTTCTCATGTACAGAATCTATTTCTCTTTGTTATATAACAGTAATCTCAGTGTTGTTTCAAAGCAAATGAGCAACATTAATAGAAATAATATTTTATATTTGCATGGTGCACAGAACCAATCAGCACACAATGACTCCCAGATTCTGAAACTTAAGTTGTTCAATATTCTCTCAAGACTGGTTCATATTTAATGTTTCACTATATGCTTTATTTTAAAGACCAAAGTTATTTCAACCAAGTAGCCTATTTTGCTTCAGCATCATGTTTTAGTTTTTCAATTGCATTGCTAGTCAAGATGACTATTCAGATGTTAAAGAATACAGAAACCTTTCTGGTGTATCTGAGGAAATTTTTTATCAAATTCCAAGTGTTTCAGTAGAAGAATTTTTTTCTCTCTTCTCTTGGAAAAATCCAACTTACATCACACTTAAGATATGTATCACTAATCCCCTAAAGACCGTGTGCCTGTGTTGTTCTCATATGATGAATGTTGGTCACATCACCTGCTGCACTACTAGGAGATGCTCAGATAGCTTAGTGAAGAGGGTGAAGTAGGAACCTGAATCCAGGAAGTATTTCCTGTAGAATAATTAGTAGCTTGTCTGTGTATTCTTTTCTCTGTACCACCCTTTTATCTGAATAGGTTTTGAATTTACTTTTTCCTTTACTTTTTTTCTTCAGAATTGAAAAAAGAGAAAATCAAAACTTATCTGACATAACTAAAATATACAAGCTCAATTTAATGTACTAATAATATGCTAATAGTAATTTTTTCTGTTTCTTTTGGACTCGAAATGCTGTCAGGTTTTGCATCTCACCAAACTGTCAAGTCTAATGCTGGCAATGAACATAGCTCTTTGTCTTGACTAAAAAGACAATCTATTTTTTTTAGTATAAGTTAAGCAGACACTGATCCTAACCTGTGTTTTCAGTGAAAAGTAGCATTTTGATACCTTAGACAGATCATTCTAATAGGTGTGTCTCAGATATTTTTAGCAGATTAAGGCCATTCTCAATGCACAGGAAAGAATTTAATATTAATTAGTATGTCCCCTTGAAAGGTCCAATAGGAGCCCCTTTCACTAGTGACCATTGTTATCTGTGTCAAGGTTTGATATAAAGTATATTATATGAATTAATTTTCTGTCAGCAGATTATATTGGGGAATAGTTTAAAAAAATTAAAAAGTCCATGACTTTAAACCTGTGCTTTTATGTAATGAAACTTAATGGTCTAGTTGCATGTTTAGGAATGTTTTAAAATAGGACTTGTGTGTGGTTAAGGTCTTACGCTGGTGACAAGCACACTAGAAATAAAGTAAAAGCATGAGCAGAAGATCTGAGCTAACAAGCACAGCTGGCACATCTGCCTCACATGTTCTAGGAAAAGCAAAGCAAGTCACAAAAGAAAAATAGACTGGCAGATAGGGCAGAGAAGACCATTGTTTCCAGTCTTCTCATGATAATTGCACATAGAAGACATATTTGCAAAATAGTTTCTTTAGAATATTCCATGTCTTATAAGGGAGTAATTTCCCTCTGCCTGAAGTAAGCTGATTTTTGAATGGTCCTGGATGGTCAGCACAAATGTCTGCTGGTTTTTGATCATGTTCTAATACAGGTGATAGCTGTTATAAGATAATTTTCTTTTTCACTCTTTGCCTGTGCCTCCTAAAAAGTTCACTGTTTGCGTTTTACTACCTAAAGAGGATTTAAGGGATAGAGCTACACTGGAGTAATACCTCCCCCTTTCTTTTTTGTCCCCTACCCTGAGTCACACCAAAGTTGATATTGCAGTTGAAGTCTTAGCTCTGTGATGTGGGTGATTTTTCCTAAATTGATGAATGAATAACATGACAAGCATAATCTAATTTTTAGAGAGACAAAATTGATAATTTTGGGATCAGTGGTCAGATGTGTATGTTTTTTATCCTAAAATCAGATACATAATATTGCAGTATATTTATATGTCCATTACATAGTAATACAGTAATATAAAATGAAGAATTTTTAGTCTTGCTGCCTTTGTGTAATACTTACAATTCTTTGAGATTTTAGTATAGAATATGAGGGGGAACTGTCTGCCTAATAAAAGATATTGTTGTAGAATTCAGTGCTTTTAGGAGTCAAGCAGTAAAAACCTTGCAACAGAACAAAAACCTTTAAGAATCTTGTTTATTGAATTCTGTTGGCTAAAACTGCCAAAAATAAATTAATAGCTGTTACCACTGCAATGCTTTTTTTTGTTCACAAGAAAAATACCTTGACATATTTTTTCATTCTGTGATTGGTGCACATTTCAAGGGTATAAATTAATCTTCAAAGGATCCTAGGGAATATCTTTCCTGGACACTTCACTTATACATCAAGTTGGCCATGTTAGCAATCTAATCACAATCCTGTAATTCAGTGGACAACAATTCCTTATTGTGAACAGCATAGCAGCTTTTACTATCATTTAGGTCAGCCTAAGATTGCTGATGCACCATATGTTTCAGGCCATGGATGATGGATGGTATCCTCTGGTGCCCATCCCTAAGTGATTGGAAAGATTGAAGACACACAGTTCACTTAAGCTTGCTTACTATTACATCAAGTAATCAGTGTGATAGGCAAACCTGTGCTCTCTGTGTCACACTGCCCAACTTTCTGCAGGGACATTGTGTCAAAAAAACAATCTAAGAACATTTCCAGATGACAGGCCAGTTACTAGAACAACCATTTAACAACTGGATTCATCTAAAAAGCTTAATAACATGGAAAAGTCAATACATGTTTTTAAAACACCTTTATTTATATGAACCAGACAAGGTGTTTTGTTTTTAAAGGTTTTTTTTTTATTTATTTCAAGATTGAACTTATGCAACCAAGATGTAATAAAGCAGTCATTTCCATAGTTCAGCCTCTAGTATGCCAAAATAGAGTGTTCCTAATGATACTCAGAGAGAAAGACTACTTTGAGATAATATTAAATGCATTAGAAGTTGTTTACAGTTTTGTGTTTAAAGTTTAAGGCTGAAATCCTTTTTTATTTCCCAGTGCCTGTCTCTACTGACAGCACTCAGTGCTGTTTTTATTTTCCTTGACTCTGACTCTGTTCAGTATCAAACCCAGGAAATTGAGAGCATCTTCCTTTTTATGAGGTAGTACTGTGCTGAGGAGTCTTTTGTATGATACAGGAAGAAAAGCCTAGATAATACCCTAAATCTTACTTTGCATAAAAAACGTGCAAGACAGAGCATTTGTGCCAGCAGTCAGATCCAACCAAATAATATCAAGTAAGGTGTTTAAAATGTTACAATTTGAAACTACTACTGGGGTATGTTACTGTATAAATAGTAAAATAACTGAGTTGAAAGCTGAGTACATAGGTTGTAGTATCTGTATGCCACTTCAGCCATGAAGGAAGAGCTAGACAGTTCTGTGAATTCAAAAGTCAGAATTTCAGGGCAGGCTTCCTCTTGTCAGTCCTTTGATAGATGACACACTGAATTCCATAACCAGACAATTTAGGCAGCAGCCTCTAAAGTAAATATTAAACTAAGGTAATGGAAAGAAAGAAGCTATTCTGAGGAAAAGAGTTTGGGGATAGTGATTAACACTGACTTATAACCAAGGCTGTCAAAGACATGGGGAGTAGATGTGTTGGTATTAGCAAACCTCATCACTGCAGAACAGAAAATGTTAGAAAACTGAATAATTCTTGTAGACGGTGTCTGAATACATGAACCTCTCCTTGTTAAAACTGAGGTTTTTGCAGTCAATGACACTTTGGTTGCTTACTGAGACACTTCATGGGGAGAGATATTTACTGCTTTACTGTAACGTGTTCAGCTCTAAAGACACTCAGAGTGGAGCACTAGAGCTGAGAGAGTAACCCAGAGGGAAGTCTACAAATGAATGTGAGGATGAATTGAAGCATTTCTAATAAAAAATGCTCAGACTGGAATAGCTCATCTGAAAGGAGCCTACAACAATGGTTTAGTCCAGGACACTACTTTGGCCTTGTCAATGAGAGAGACCTATAATTAAGGAGAAAGGACTTCAAATATCTGAAAACATTTTTCTTCAAAGGACAGTTGAAGAGAGTGAATGAGAGTCACTGCTGGAAAGTTGCTTTAGCAACTCCATTAGCCAATTATGCTAATAGGAACTTTAACTAAATTAAGGCCCAGAGTCAAACTCATGTACTCTGGAAAATTCTTTGTCAAATTTTGCTTTTCTAAAGCCAGAAATGTGTCAATGTGGGAAGTGTAGAAGTGACTGGATCATAGTATTTGGCTCCAAGTTAGACTTCCAAATGAAAGAGGTAGTACAGCCTCAGCCAGTGTGCATCACAGGTACCTGTGAGAACCCTAGACAAGATATCCTCAACTCGTAATGTCATTGCTCTTGCCTGAATTGTGCTTCAGGCACAAACAAATCAGGATTGTTTAGGTGGCTGTAAGTACTTCATGTTGGTCAGGTAGTGTAGTATCTTTTAATAAAAAATAATGTTTGTTAAGTATCACAAACAGGGAGATAAATATTCAATTTCTACTAAAAGTAAATGTGCTGTAACCATCCTCAGGCTTTGCAAAGATTTATTCTACGGTATCTGTAGCATCATGTCAGTAAAGAATGGAATCACCCCCAAGTCATTAGGAATATAGGATTTATATTTTGGACAAAGTAAATTAGTTCATTTCTGAGGGAGGCAGCACAAGTAGATTTTGGCTCTTATGCATAGCAGGGATTTTGCTGTATCTTTTAAATGAGGCACTTCTCCTTGAACAATCAGCCCTACCACTGCAATAAGAACCCTGTGATAAAAGTGATTATATTTTTTCAATCACCACAGTTAAACAGAAAAGAGGTTAAGCTTTTAACTACTGCAATCTGCTGCCCTTTTAAAATGGTATAAAGATGGCAGACACTTATGTTAAACACAGTGGACTGTTGGTAAAGTTAACCGTGTGCATCCAAAAGTGGCAGAATATGGACTAAGGTGCAACCTCAATCTGCGCTGTAATAAAGTAGCTGTTCATCTGTGGTCAGAGATCGTCATGAAAGACCTTGAGTTCCTTCACTTTATTTTGCAGAAAGGCCATCAGACAGCTTTGCATCATCTAACTCTATCAATCAAGGACCTCAACCACTGCTTTCTGCTGAAAGCTTTCCTGTTTGGCTCTGTTTTTCACAGACAGCTCAATAACTTGTCTGTGGAGCTGTGATAAATGTACCATGTGCTTCTAAACTGTCTCTTTAACACTGAACTGAATTTCAACTCGTAGTGCTTCTAACTAATTGTTTTCATCCAAAGCATTTTTTTACCAATTATTATTCCAGAGGCTCTGATTATCTCTTTCTTTTTTTCTATTACCCGATGGCAATGGCAAAATTTGAAAGCTGCCCTGCATACAGTGGACTGCTAGAAAACTAGATTTTACTCGGTGAACAAACTGCCTAGTATAAAGAATAAAATTAAAGGGAATCTGTATGAACAAGAAGTATAAATCTTGAATACTTTTTTAGAGAAGTATGTATGAAGACCAGAGTTTCCTTACCTCTGATTTGTAGCCAGTTGTAAGTGAAATTCAAAACAGAAGGCTGAAATTAAGTGTAGTTTAAGGATTGAGAAAATATGATGACTTATGACAAAATGCTTGTAAAATCTGTCGTAGTAATTAAGGTCCTAAACAACAATACAAGTAAAAGCTTTATGTTTTGTGTTGTTAGACATCTTGGAGCTTATAGCCAGAGAAATTAAAAAAAAATATAGCAGAATGTTTATTGCTGTGATAACATCCAACTTCTACTTAGAAAATTCACAGCTGATTAGTTCATTCAAGGTGCAAAACTGTAGCACACATTCAGAATCAGAATAAAACAATTTTTTCAAGGAAGACTGGCATATGTATTTACTTAAAAGAAAACAAAAGCCACAGACAACAGAAACTGTTCTGGAATATATGAACATAGCTCTTATCAAGCATAATTTTGCTAGAAAGCTGGCAACCAGGGCTTTGATTTTTGGCCTGTATTTGGATAGAATATACCAAGATGAAGAACTAATTTCTGGTTTTCTTTGTAGTGATTTTAGGAAGAGGAGAGGAAAGAGCATAAGGGATGTTAATTGCTTTTGGGAATACGCTATTCCAGGTTAAGAAGAATAAATATTGTACACTCTGAAAAGCATGTTGATTTTTAGTGAACAGTACTAATTTACACATTCTTCATTTAGAGTACAGAGGTAAAATGGATCCTTTGGTGGATGTAGTCACAGTATAAATGTGCAGAATAAAAAATGAAATGGGATGGTGGATGTTGTATCGCATGAAAAGCAGGACAAGCAGTGGAAAAGAGCAGCCCACCATGCATTAACTGTCACTATAATGGTGCAGGGACAGAGGGTACATCAAAACACAGCTAGGTTTGTTTAACAATTTTAGTGTGTAGTACCTATCTAGGAGGATTTTCTGTAAGAGACTTGTTTCCTGTTATTGCAGTGCCAGTTGAGTACAGTAATTTTTCTGATTCTCTTTTCCATAGATATATCTGGCAAGCCTATAGTGAGATGTACTCTGTCATTTGCATTTGTTTTCTCCTGCTGAGCAAAGCCAAATGGAATTTCTTCTCATAGGTGATCCCACAGGATGGATCTCATGAGTCCTCCTGTCTCTCTTTGATTAAAGCATTTTCAGGTGTTCATTAAGAGATGTATCTCCAAACCCTAAATCTAATTCCAGATTGCACTGTTCTGCTTCACGCTGTTCCACCAGTAAATAATTAACGTAAGTCCAGCTGATTTATGTCATGGAAAATTTACTCTGCTAGGCAGAAGCTTCTGCTGGTGCACAGCTTTGTTGGCTCTTGTTGGGGGAAAATTAATATGAAGCTACTGTGAACAACCCTCGACTTCCAAAATTTCTTGTAATCTCATAGCTATAAAATGAGAAGATGTTTTAAGGTGGATTGAATGTAATGTTTTTAAGGAAATCTAGCAGACTTGCAACAATACACATAATTGTGTAAGTGGCAAGACAGAAATCAAAGTGTCAAGACAGTACCTTTTACTGATGCACTGCATACAGTAAGAAAATCTTTCTCGGTAATGGAAGCTATTGCTGTTTTAAATACATGAGGCAAAGCTACAGGCAGATTTTTGAGCAACTTTTATAATTTAATCTGTTTATAATCAAATTCTACTTCAATTGCTTGCAGGCTGAGAGTGCAGGAGCTGGTTCTGGTTACTGTTACTGGTTCCCTAAATGAATGCTCTAAGATTTAGAAGCTGGGTTTGCGAACAATGAGTTTAATTGATATCTACACACAGTACTGAAGTCCCAAAATTGTATTCTGGGCACACTTGACTCAGTGAAAAATTGGGATAGATTATGTAGAGGCAGTGTGTAATTCCCCTTGCAAAGTCCTCACAAGTGCAGAGGGAAGGCGAGTGGCCAAGACAATCCCTTGTGCGAGCTACCCAAACTACTGGCAGCTACAAGGTCTTTAGAGGCAGTGATAAATTTGAGGGTAGTCATCTGACTTGCCTTAATCAGCACTGATTAAAAAGATCTAAATGGCTCCTGGCAGCCCCTGGATCAGAAGGATACAGATGCTCTCTCCCTAGCGATATGCCAGTCACCACTGGGTAGGTAAATTCCATATATAAATGTCAGGGGTAACATTTCAGTCAAAAGTTGTACAGTAGCACTCAGAAGAGCTAGTGTACTGTGAAAATATAAGAAGAATGTAAATAACACTGCAAATATTACTAATTTATTATGTACATTGATTGGGAGGCCTTCTGGAGAGGTCATGTTCTTTTATACTGACTGAAAAGCTATGGCTTAAATAGAGGGCACCTTAGAGATAGGCAAAAAAAATTAACAATATAAATGTAATTTTAAAAGCTGGTTAGCTTAAAGAGGAGATAAATGGGAAATAATACTGTAGAAGTATACATGTTGTTTGACAAAATTAAATCAACTAATCATTTTTTATCCTTTTCCACAATTCAAGAACATGAAGGAATGCAATTAAATTGAAAGGCTAAAACTTTAGATAGTTTAAAAGAAAATATTTCTTCGTGTAACCTAGTGTCTCAGATTACCCTTCAATGAAATGGGACAGTATTTTTTCTTCCATCTCCAGCAAATATTTGAATTTTTCTGAGTTCTTGAATGCCAGTTGTTGTAGAAGTTAAAACTAGTTATGCAAAGGAACACAGAATTGAATAGAGCACAATAACTTTTCTGTAGCATTTTTAATGTAGTCTCTAGACTTCAGTAAGTGGCTAAAAGACATCTTTCTTAGAATTAATAATAGTGACTTTAAAAAGACAGAAAAGCTAGTTTTTGTGGTTCCTGTAGTTGACTGTATTCATAGTGAATTATTTGCAGATGAAGAGAACCCAATCAATTCTTTTTCCTTAAAAATCAGATCTCAAAAAATATATTTAGAAATTTGGCCTTACACTGCTAATTTATGCAGAACATAAATATATAGTTATATTCCTACAAATTCAAGCAAGCAGCTGTAATATACCTGAGGAATGAGATGACAGTTTGTGGAACTCAGACTCAGCACCCAGACTGAAGTTGAAACTCAGGGTTTCTGAGGTCTGGAATGGAGTAAGACATTTGCAGAGTGAAATATAAGATAGGTAAGAGAATAAATTCTAGCACACTTCTCTCCCTTCTTCATGAACCATGTACTGTGTAACTCATTTCTGGGTGGAAGGGTTTGTGAAGCAAAGAGAAGAAAATAGTTCTTGATTTTGCATACCCTAAGCTTGTCTTTTACTCACTAGGAAGAAATATGTTGGTTTGAATTAAAATAAAATAAATTCCAACTTGTCTTAAAAGTAATTTTTGTTGACTTTTATTAAATGAGGTGCCAAGAAAATGCACAATCAAAGTCTATCTTTTCAGAGTACATCCACTGAATAGGAACCATGTAAGCGTGAAAAGACCTTAGAGGAAATGTTAGTCAGGTATTATATTTTCTGGTTAATGGCCACCTAGGAGAAGCACTAAAATAATCGTTGCAGTGAAGATTACAAAGTATGTCATATTGCACCTCACTGTAAATATCACTTTAATTTTTTATGGCACAGATTATTTGTAAGTTTATTTTATATACTGCATAGCACTTAAATGTCACTGGATCTAAAACCTTTATCCGGGAAGCTCATTAGTTGAGCTGTCTGCGTTTGTATATCTGCCATCAGCATCTGGTGAGAGGGCTGCTGCTGACCCTGCCAGACTTGGGTCATGAGGTCAGCAGGTCTCATTTATTATTCAAAATTGCTTTCTGACCTTTTATCAGCTAGGTCAAAGAATGCTGCATTCTCCTTGGTTGAATTTTATAGTGAAATCAGTATCAAGCACAGATAATAAAATTACCAATACACGTGAATCTCATCCCTCTCTCTCCAAAAATGTACTCACTTGGAGGTTGATGAAGTTGGAAGAGTTGCCTGTACAAACATGCCTGCTTCAAGATCATGGAGGTGCCTTGTCATCCTTGTGAAATAACACACGTAGCTTCACATCCAGCTCATGATTTGATTGTGCATCTGCTTTCCCCTGGCGTGGTACAGAGGCAGCTGAAGGCAGAGCTCCTTAGTTAACAGATGACCTCTCATTTTTATCACTCCCATACTTTTTGTACAATTACCTATTAACTGTTTCTATTTTTGAGGTATTTTCACTGGTGACTGTATCTTCTTCAGTTGCACACCTGTATCAGTTGAATATAGGAGAACTTAGAAGCACAGTAAAGCAAGAAAAGTCAATAAATATGAAGACTTTTTCTTTGAGATTGTAATAGAATCTGGAAAGAAAAAAAAACTGAATCCAAAATATTTTTTGATTCAAGATGTAGTCTAGATCTAGAAAGTCACTGGCCAGCATGATTTTAGTCCAAACAGAATCTAGAAGCATCCTGGAAAAATTAAAAAGAACTGATGATCTGAAATTTTAATTCTGTGATGATTAAAATAGGAAACATAAATGATGTTGCAGTAAGAAACATGTTTGGGGAATTTTAGAACACTATATTCGAAGAGAAAATTAGCCATGAGATCTTAACAAGCCATACTACAGTATGGAAAATTGGAAACCATAAATGTCAGATTGATTCTTAAAGGGAGCTGTGCAGTTCAGCATTATCCCTCTGGAATGATTTCATCCTTTCTAAAAGAAGGAGCCAAAGGTCACATTGGTCTTGCCCTTGAAGCAGACAATATGAGATGTCAGCTTGTGCTTTCTGACACTGCATATGATGAATAACCTTGACGTAGTAATAAACAAATAACCTATATTAACGTTTAGAAGCACAGTGAAGTATTAATGCAATATATACTTCAACAATGTATTGCAAATATACAGCTTTCATAGAAATGGATTTCCTCTAGTAATACTGTCATAAATTTATGGTTTCTTAAATGCTGCTGTAAAATAAATTCTTTAAGTAACAGAATTTGTACCTGTCTTAAATATGACAAATCATGTGTACATAAATGAAGAAAATTGCTATTAACAAGCAGTGATAAAATTATATTAAAAAACTCTGAACATCTGTATTTATGTAGATACTTGAATTGTTGTAAATTCTGTATTTCTAGTGTTTCAAATACCTGTAATCTATGACCTTTGTAAATGCAGCTCTGTCGCTAATTAATACTCAGTAAGGTTATCAGCTCTTCTCTTTTGGTATTTCTAGTAGGAGAGAAAAAATGTATACTAGTAAGATGTCAAGGCGTGTATAATATTTGGTTGGAATGAAGTGTTGTCTTCTGACTATGGTAAGCTGAAAGTCTGCTTGTTGTGGGGAGAGTTGTAACACAGTGCAGTGGTCTTTTTAACGAATTCCTTAGCTTTAAGAAAATCTTATACTCACTACAGTCTTGATGGCACAGTAAGGGGTTTTGTGGTTGGGTTGTTTTAAACTGAAAGTTAAAGCCATTTGCTATTATTGAAATGCAGGATTCAGCCCTGTCAGTGTTTGAAGTGCAGAGTTTCTCTTGTTTGTCAGTAATGTCTGTATCTTGCAGGTATTCTGTGATTTTGTATATCATACTTGTTTGCTTCTACCTACGCACTGTGCTCTCAAACTAGTAACCTATTTTTAGTACAGATGAGCTATGTGGAGACTTCTCAGTGTTCCCTCTGAATCTTCTAGAAACATGCCCGTGTGCTGCCGTATACAAGTTAACCCCAGGTCCTACTCCGACCTTTATCATGCAAACAAACAAATAGAAAAATAAAAAAAAAAAGTCAGGTGAACAGAGAAAGGTGAACCACTCTACTCTCTTTACACTGAATGGTAAGTGCCTTGAGAAGTCAAAAGTAAAGAAAATAAATATGTACCCAAAAAAGGGTGCAGTCCCAAAGAAACCAATAAAAAAATCTGCTCTGTAGAAGGTGACATTGTTAGAATAAAAAATAAGACAAGAAGGAAAGTGAGCCCTGCCTATTCATTTGCACTCTGTAGCTGTTTTCACGAGCCAAAACAAATCAAGTAATTTGATCTTCTAAACTACATTTTCACTTTCCTTTAGCTCTGAATCAGTAATTCCCTGGGAATGGAACCTGAAGGGGCAGCTGTATATGCAACTATGGAAGTGTCAAGTAGATAGGGAAAATGTTTTTTGTTACAATTCAGTATAGTAAATACAGCTGTGATCCCAATGTTTTAATACTGAAATAATATTCCCCATTGTAAGAACTATTTGAATCTGTTCTTTAGCCTTTCATATTTTCTAGGGGAAATAGTGTCTGTAAGTTAATACCCCTGGGTACTAATGCCTTACACAGCTGGAGATCTGTTTGCACCTTCTTGTAGTCCAACAGGCCACATGAACTGTAGGTATTTTTTCACATACTGCCACAAGAGTTCTTGCAATTCTGTAGCAATGTAAAAATCTGCTGGAGCTCTCTTGCCAGAGCTGGGCTATTCTCCTCTGGAAAAAGCTTTGGCTTATGGAAGCAGTTTATGGCTAGAGTTTCACCTGTGTTTGTCATTTGTGATAAAGGATGTGCAAAGAATGGGGTGCCTGGGAGCTTCAGTGGGCTCTGTGCATTTGATTAACAACTGAAAGCAATTACACTGTGGTGCTACAGCTGTGCAGTCTCAAATCACTGGAATAAGAAGTCTGAAGCTCTGTTTTGAAGCTCAGAATTTACTTGGGTTATTTTGGAAAAGATTAAGCAGATTCCTGAGTGCCAGTTATAAGTGAACTTATCTTCTGTTCTTCTGAGTCCAGTTTTGGAAAGTCATCATACTTTTACACTGTCTGTTCTTATCCTTTGCACATATCCATTAGAATTTCTGCACTGCTTGCTTCATCCCAGTCACCTTGGCCAAACTTATATTGTGCAAAATCAAGAGCAGCTCTGTTGCTTTTTATAAAAGTGCACCTAGTCCACACAGAGGTGAAGAAGGGAGTGAGCATTCTGTGCTTTATTTTACAAGACTGCTGTGTTTTCTGTTAATTATGCTACAGCCATTGCACAGTGCTTTTGAAACTGCAGTCAAGGTCCTGCTTCACCTTTGTACCTTTTTTGTGCAGGAGCCCTTTTGGCATTTCCACTTCACTCACCTTACAAGCTGGAATGCAACCTGTAGTGATCTCCTGAACTGGCAGTTTTGTATCCTGAAACATTAAATTTGTTTTTATCCTTCTGTATGAACAAGGATATACATGACTGTCCCTAGATTCACCTCTGAATGTGCAGACAAGTTGGTAGTTGAAAGGAAATAGGAACAGAAAGAAATCAACCAGTAGAAGGGAAGAATGCCAGCAATACAATTTGAAGAATCTGCAGAGGGCATTTTAAAAATATCCTGCCCCTTCTCCATCTGGGTAATCTTTGCCTCACACATACATGACACTCGAATGCATCAAAGAGATCATGGAAAAGCTGCTCACACTTTGTTACTCCTTGGCTCTTTATCCAACCACGGTCCCCAACTCCAGTAAGAATGTGGTCTTGTACAATGTCTTACCTGGCAAGGCAGATCAGCTACACTTTTTGGACCCATGCTTTTTAGTTTTTCACACACGAGGTCTCACACAGTCTCTGGAGCACAGAGACAGTTGTCAGTCACCTCCTTAGACGTCCAGCTTCTTGGAAATGCCTGTGGTGTCTGTTTTGCCTCGTTATTACCTGTCTCAAAGAGGAGGCTCCAGGCTCTTTTGTTCACTTATAGGTAGGTCTTGCTGATGGTCTGAAGAATAAGGCTGAGTGTAGGTGAAGGTGCAGTATTTGACAGCGGTCATCTTTTACCCATTAAGTACTTCAGAGATTCCTACTTATCTATTCATTTGAGGGAGTGCCATGTTGGTTTTCTGGAGATACATCCAGTGATGCTTAAAGTGGACAGCCTGTTTCCCAAACTTATATCTGTTTTGTGGTAACGTTCATTGCCAACAAAATTATGTATCATCCGACAGTTCAACAAGAACCTTTCTGATATTTACACATAGACACAGAAATTGCTTATTATTTTGGAGAATAGCAAAGTCCAAATTTTGTTCTAAGTTGCATCAGGAGAATAACTGCCTTGAAATTAGTCTAAACTTATGCTTCTGTAACAGAGCCCAGAATTATTGTCCATATATACAAAACTGATTTCCAGGTACAAAATAATAAAGGGGACAGCAACCTCTAGTAACCGGTGTTTGGGGAAAAAATACAAAATTATGGTGTGAGATGTTATTTTGCTGCCCTAAACACCAATTCACTACAAATCTTAGCCACGTAACTGGAAATCATTAATTAAATCCTGTGCAGCCGAGAATCATGCATAATGTAACACAACTACTGCAAACAGTCCGTTCCTGATCATTTAAATTTCCTTCTTGCTCTTACTGACATGAGGAGCTTGTATTTGAAGTAGTCCCTGATGAGATTTTGCCTTTTCATCCTTGGAGAATGTCCTTGTACATATTTATAGGACAAAGTAGAAGGATTACCGATATGTGTTTTTTGCTTTTAGGGTATTAGATGTATTAATGTAAAAAATACATACCTTGGTACAATATGATCACCTCAAAAATCTTTTGACTCAATGGCAAATAAGGGGTCTAATGCTCTAAGTCTTTAAGTAATCATAGTATGATTGGGTCATATTCATAACATAGCCACTTTGAAGTTGAATATGCAATTTCATGTGAAAAATACAATTTCCATATCTTCCATTAATTTTTATGAAGAGGATTTTAGTAAGCAGCCCACCTAAAGGGCAATGTTATTTCTAATCCATTGTCATACCAGGGGTGAGAATAGATAGGCTACTCCAGGAGCACTGCTAATGTTCAAAAAGGCAGTTTGTTTAAAGGATGAACGCAGAAGGAGAAGGGAGTTCACAAATTAAAAACTGCACAGCAGTTTCACTGCAAACCACCTACTTGTCATACAGTGCTATCCAATTAATCCATTACTCTTAGAAGAGGAATCCCTGTATATCCAGGTACAGTCCTTGCCAAATATCTGGACACAATCATAGGCTTTTAGGATTACAAGTAACATAATAAAGGATAATGATCAAAAATTAAGCACACCAATACAGAATGCTTGGGTTAACTGGACTTGCCATGTGCACTGTAAGGCAGCAGTCTGTTAGGTTTAAAGTGAGATTAAGGAGTTGTGTAACCTGCAATTATGCTGGTTTTCATTAAAAAAATAAGATGATTTGGCTCAGTAGGGCCCTTCCTTATATTTACCTCTGTTTAATTGGATTTGGAACTGCTTAAACATCTTTGAGTTGGAGCTTATAAGAAGATGATCCCAGCTGTTTTTCAAAGCTTAAGACAGCAGGCAGACAACATGATCATGTCAAGACTCATACTAAAGCCTTAATCCTACTTTTTCATCAACTAGCACTACAGCTGAGTCTTTAACCTTCTAAGTACTAAATGTGCTTTGGATCTCTCACAATACATTTGCTGTCAAATTTTATTCTCCAATGATATTAATTTTTGCTTCCTTTCTAAAAAGTACTTCTTAGAATAGGCTCCATCTATCTGAGTTTGGGGAGCTAGAGTGTAAGACTGTATTTTCAGTCCTCTTATTTTCAATCCTTTTAAAAATACTGCTTACAAACTTGCATGTACTGCAAGTCTATTGTTCTCCGTGGGGACAAGGCAATGCATTGACATGTAGCTCACATTGCTGTAATGAATAATCAACTATATTGGTAACTATTTTTCATTGTGCATGAATTACTAGATTGAATAGATTTTGTTTTCAATAAGAAAGAAATGGGAACAACTTTAATTTCATTCAAGTCTTTTTCCTATGAACTGTCACCATGATCAAAAGAATTTTTTCCAATTTTCCAGCCTCAAAACTTGCCTTATTTTGTAGCAGTGCATTATTTAATAATCCTAGGTCTGAAAAGAGGTTAAATCTTCTAATGAGTTATTCCTGCACCTGTAAATAATAGCCGTGCAATGCAATAATCTGTTTTCCTTTCCTTTCCTTTCCTTTCCTTTCCTTTCCTTTCCTTTCCTTTCCTTTCCTTTCCTTTCCTTTCCTTTCCTTTCCTTTCCTTTCCTTTCCTTTCCTTTCCTTTCCTTTCCTTTCCTTTCCTTTCCTTTCCTTTCCTTTCCTTTCCTTTCCTTTCCTTTCCTTTCCTTTCCTTTCCTTTCCTTTCCTTTCCTTTCCTTTCCTTTCCTCTTTTCTTTCTCTTTTTTTCCCTTTTCTTTTTCTCCTCCTCTGTCGGGTAGTGCTCCGATTTGTCCTAGTGACACAAGGCTGCCAGCAGGAAAGCAAGCGTAGTTAATGCTCAGCTGCTCAAACCAGTCAAGCAAGGTAGCAAGTCCCAGCTGTGCTACTTGATGTTTTTTGATTGCACCTAGTCCTCAATCTGTGAACTGTTTTCTGGACTTAGATTCATCAAGCTCTGCCGCTTTAAAAACTCATGCAGGCAGGCATCCTAGGATATGCCATTATAAGCTGCTGCCAGGGGATCTTCTAGGAGATAAATGGAATCTGTGTGAAGTAAATTAGTGTGAACCAGTCAATCTGTGTGTCAGCCTTGAGCCACATCCATGGGTAACTAGCTTGCTGACTGAAAAGTCCCCTGTCTTTTGCCAATCAGAGGTCTCAGCCACCAGGAAGCAGTCCTATACAACATTCGTTTCTTGGAATAATTCCTGTTTGACCAGCTAGTGAAACTCTTCAGTATACAGTTCTGTACTGCTTGAGTTTACTTATTGCTTACAATTGAACTGAAAATCTTTTAAAGTCAGATAACATTTTAACAGTAGGGAGCATCACAGAAATGTCTTGGAAATAAGTACTTCCACTTTCCTACAGCAGCCATTCAGCAGAGTCATGCTGTGCTGCAGTTGGCTTTACCTCCCTATCAGTAATACATCTCCAAGGCCATAATGCAAAAGAATAACAATAATCTGGCCAGAAGAGGTTAATAAAGAGGCTCTGTGTATTTTTTTTCATGGATTAAGCTATTTGGGCAGCTTTGATCGAGAGATGGGAAGACTGTAAAAGCTGTAACTCTCGTATTATGCACAGGGATGTATTAGTGTCATAACTGTGCTGCACGCTTTCGTTTAGTTTTGGTTTTAAAAGCAAATTGACGCAGTCTTCAGCAAGAATATCTCTGTAGAAAGGGACTGAACCAGAATCCTCTCTGCAAGCTTCCTGATTAATGATTTTTTATTTGAATACCAAATCAATCTACTATCATGAAATAATAATGCCAGTGGTGTCAATTACACAGTTTCAAAAATAGGAAGTATTTCTTTGTTGGTTTTGTAGGTGCTGCTGATACAGTGATAGGATTCACATCTGCGCTGTGTGCTCTGCAGCACCATTGGTCTAATGTACAGAAACTGAGGGGAATTTTGCTGTATTTCTCTAGAAAAGGGTTCTTCATCCCTGTTGGTTGGTGGCTGGGCACTGAAACAGGCTCACCAGGGAAGTGGTCACGGCTTCAGAAGAGTTTGGATGCCACTCTCAGACACAGGGTGGGATTCTTGGGGATGGTGCTGTGCAGGGCCAGGAGTCGGACTTGATGACCCTTGTGGATCCCTTCCATCTCAGCATAATCTGTGATATTTTTAGAAATTTGGATAGGCAAGGAAATGCTGTATAGTTTAATTTTAAAAAGAGACTGATTATCTAGTAACTAACAGGTTTTGGCTTTTTTTACTAATTCTGTATCTATTTTTATTTCCTTATTGTCTCCCAGTCACTGATTGGAAAAAAAATGAGAGAGGGATAAATAATGTTTATCAAGTAATTCAGTCTTACATCCTGTTTGATTAAAACATACACTTAGGGAAATTGGAAAAGAGAAATTTAGGCTTTCTAGTCAGAGGACATTGAGAATAAGAAACAGTATATAACAATAGAGGGATTAATGAAAGGCAGTTTGAGATTGCATTTTCCTTTTTGAAATCCTCCTAAGTTTTACAGGAGCTTGTACATCAGAGCTGTGCAGTAGATGCTGTGTGGAATTTTATGGGAAAGTATTTTATTTCTTGCAGCAGAACCCACAGAGACAAATTTAACTAGTTAGGTGTTTTATAATATATACTGCACAGAATACATGGATAGAATCTGCTATAAATCACAACTAAGATCAAGACAACTGCTTTAAAATTGAGTGAATGTTTCATTGCACTAATGAAACAAAAATGGGATGTCCTTTGAGAGCATAATTTGTTACATGCCATTATATTTTAGTTGAGAGAAGTAGGGAAGTCCCTCTGGGTGAATAAAACTTCAAGGTATATTGGGAAAAGAATCACTGAAAATTTCAATTTTTCTGTCTGGAGGAATGCTGCTCTCATAGATATGGGGAGAGAGGAAAATGGACTTTTGAGGGTTTTTTTGATGTTAAAACCTTTCTCACATACAAAAGGAAAAATGATCTTTAGCTGCAATTCACTTGGTGGGAGGCACGAGCCCTGTTCGAAGTTGCGTTCGAAGTGCAAAAGCCAGCTCAGGCGTCTCAGGCACGTGGGCTGATTGTTCTGCAAACTGAGCTCTGCCATGTCACATCAGGTCCTACTTCTGCATTCATTCTAATGGATTCAAGTTACAGGACCTGCCAGTTTCACCAGTTCCATACTGGCTTTTTTCAGCTTCCATGTACTGCAGCATTCACTTCAGAGTAATAATGTGTTTCTCTAGGTTAATATCTTCATCTTTCTTTTTTAAATTAAAATGTAATGAAAACTGTGCCAGTGTGATATTTAATCATCAGAAAATAACAACCAGCCTTTCTCAATTAAATGGCAGCTACATGCATCTAGTGTCATTTGAAAAAATCTGCACAAAATTTATGAAATGACTGGCATCTGATGTCTTCTGTCAGTGAAATTAATTTTTGGTTTGTGGAGCCTGAGAAATAATCTAGAAAAAAAATAGGGTTCAATTCAATAAGGCTTAGGACAGGGATCTAGATTGAGGTAGGATTAGTCTTCTGCAAAGAGACAGGATGGGGAAGAAAAAGCAAGATAACATTTTCTCAGGAAAGAATCTGGATTGCAAGCTGAGCATGAGTCAACAGCATTCCTGGTGTGGCAGCCAAAGCAAGCACCATACCAGGGAGTATCACCCAGACAACCTAGGAGTGATCCTTGAGCTGTGCTCAGCCCTGGTGCCAGCAGGGCCAATTCCACATCCAGCCAGATTCCTGCCTGCTGGGACCCTGCTGGGTGGGAGCATCACCCACCACAGGGGCAGGGAGGGAGCTCCATCTGCACAGTGTCACCTCAGTGTCTGCCTTTCCTGTGCCTCTGGGACGTGCGGGGTTTCTGCTGATAGGTCTCTTGGCAGCTCATGGATATGTTCTGCATTTCTTGTAATATTGGTGAAATAATCTTACCCTTTTAGTTTGGCTGGAAATACATGGAAAAAGCAAAGCAGATTAGGAACCATCAGTCTGGAAAAGAGAGAAAACAAAGGATTTCAGCCACAGGGGTCGTGGAGAGAGTGTGCTGGGCTCGTACCTGTGCCCCTTCTCAAACAAGAAGTTGCACATTAAACCAACAGGGAATAGGCAGACGAAAATCAGGTGCCTTCCTGTGTGACAAAATTCTGGAGTTTGTCATGTCAAAGTGAGTTAGGATGTAGGATGTTAAGGATGCAAAAATTCCACATTTAAGGAAAAATTGAAATTCATGAAACAGAAATCTACTGTGAGTTATTACAGGAAGGGAAAAAATTCTTTGTAATTCCTTGAGTTTCAGATTGGACTTTAGGAGAAATTTCTGGTAAAGTATTATTTTATGGCTGTTGGACTCTTACACTGGTATTTTTTAGTCTCAGCAAATATGGCTGTTCTTATACTTTTCATTATATTTTTATGATATCTATGAAATGTGCTTTTAAAATAGTACTCAAAACATTTATTGCTCCATCAAGCTTCTTAGGTATAATAGCAAGTGCCTGTAGAAGCCAAAGAGCTCAGAAGTGACATTGCAGCACAGTTGTTTTATCCATGTACAAAAATAAAACAATATCACTGTTTTGTTTCCTTTTACATGTTTTTGGGGGTTTTTTTTGCATGGAGTTTGATTTAGTTCCAGGTTGCTTTGTATTCCATATTGAACCTTAAATATATTTATCACCTGTATCTTCTCTTGCCTAACATCTTTGAATGAAAAATAATTGTTGTTGCCCTATCCACTTGTTTTGAATGACAAATAAGTTCTTGTTTTCCCTGCAGATGGACTGTCTTTAAGTTACTAATCCACCTTATCAATAACACAGACATCTTATCAGAAAATGCTAGATGTTTTATTTGCCTGAGGTATGCAAACTTCATTTTCCAATGTGTCTGCCCTCTAAAAATTGGTATGCAGAGCATGTTTTTTAGACTTTAGTATAGGGTGTTTCCAGAGTGGAACAAAGCTTTTCAGAGTTTCTACTTGTTAACCAAACAAGTAGAAATAAATGACCATGATGAGTTATTGCTGTATTTCATGATTATGCTATATTCACAAAGAAAAACTTCAACAGTTTGTTCAAAGACTGTTCTTTAAAGACTGACCACCAGTCTGTGGTATCTTTTTGGAAATTATTTGGTTTTATTATGTGGAATTCTTTGAAATATTTTGAAACTAGATACATAAATGTTTCATTAAATACTGTGGTCTTATGACATTGCTTTACTATTCTAAATACCATATCTATTTTAATGACTTTTTCTGTTTCAATAATGTAAGAGAATGGGTATCAAGTTCAGTAAACAAGTCCTAAGAGCTCATTAAGATGCATCAGAAAAAAATACTACAATTCTCAAGATTGTTCCTGTGCAATGAAGATTTATGTCATCTTTATATGCTAAGTTCAAGGTCATTTGCTTCCATGAAATATATCCTTTTACCTTATTTCCATGCTAACAAAGGTAATCTCTACTTTCCATGTATCAATGGAAATGACACTGCACTGAATAGAAAGAAAATATTATTGGAGTTATAATATCGGAAATGGTTTTTAACTTGCTTATGACTCGTAGATTTGGGGCTCATTTATACTCTATTTATGTCACTTTGACTACAGAGATTACCTTTCAAAAGGAAGCCAAAGTAATTTTAAGGTCCATTTAAACCCAAAGTAGGACAGAGTGTCTTCTGAATAAAGATGACAGTGTTTATGTTTAAATAACTTAGATTCCATCAGCATCCTCAGTATAAGCAATTCAGAACCCTCCTTCTCCTAATTGATATTTGTACATAAAATCCTGTTCTCCTAAGAAAACAATAAAGTAGATGCAATAAAGTAGATGTTAGTGCTGAGATTTTTAAAATATTTTTCCTTGATTACATAATGCCATTTTTACTTTCACTCTATTTGGGCCAGAGTGTACTTTCCTTATTTTTAACCTTCCAATTCCCTTTGTTCTTCTATGATATTTTTAAGAAACCTTTCTTTTCCAGTTGAGCATATAACGTGATGTTTCAGGAAGGAAAGATCTGAAGGTCTCTGCCTTGGTCCCTTTCTTGCTCACTGCATGCACTCATTATGTAACATCATAAACCAGGGTCTTGTGAAGTTTATTTGCCTGGTTTTGTCTAGGGAGGTGTGTGTACTTCTGAGCAGGTGGCAGAGCTGAGGGAGACTTCTCCTATTTGCACGAGCCACCCGATCCCAGCCTGTCCTAGCCTGGTTTTCTGAAACAAGCACTTCCCTCCCTTCACTCACACTTGCGGAACTGCCTTCCTTGACAGCTGTTTTTGTACAAGTTATCCAGAGTTCTGTCTCTCTGTTCCAATGAAAAGCCTTTCCACTCCCTTTAAACTGTTCCTAATGACCAGCTATTACTGCAAGTGTTTCATGCTTTTTGGCATTTTTCAGCTCTATCAGCTCTGCCTGTCATTCCTTTTCTTCTCATTTTTGTCTTTCTTGGCTTTTAATGACTCCATCCTCTCCCAGATTTCTCCAAATCTCTGCAGTATCTACTCAGATACGTCAACTGGAAGTCCTCCTGCTTTGTCCAAGCATCTTGCTGTCCTGTCTTGGTTTCTTTCTTGTTCATTTCACACCTTCCTTAAGAGGTACCTTGTCTGTGTATGGACCTGCATCTAGCTGGGTTTTATTTGTTATGCTCTGAGTTACCTCTCAGCTGAATCCAGTACCTCCACTAAGAACACTGTTCAGTACTATGTTGTAAAATCCTGCTGGTCAGTTGAAATTATCTGACTTGTGCTGACATGGCCTGGGAAGGAGCAGAGCACTTGAGCAGGTTTGTCTTAGTCCTGTGCAAGGCAGTTACAGCACAGATTTCCAGTAAGGGAAGTCTCTACCAGCTCCTGCCTGGGACCGATTCTGGTGCTGTGCAAGTGTCTTCCCTCTTTGCATCACTATGAGAGTTCTTGACTGGGTGAAAATACACAGTTTTGAAAGGCTGATTCTGAATCTTTGGTGACTAATATTAGACCAAAACAGGTCTTGTGATTATTTTGCTTTCTCTCTAAATGCATAGCTGTACTTTTTGTTTTCTCTCTTTCATCACGGGGTTCTCTGTTGGAAATTTTCCTGTTGTTCCACTTCAGAGTAGTTCTGACTTTTAAATTCATGCAGCTGTAATGACTCAATCTGTCACTCAGGACACTGCAGCTGAATCCACTGTATGAAGAACTGTTTTAGAAAAAAGTGTTCTAAAAATTTGATGTAAAATTATTTTGGTTTTAAATATTATCTGACTACTCATATATTCCAATTTTTCTTTTGAAGGGGGAATCTTCACTTAGTACATTTGAAAATTATTTAAATGTTGTAAAAAGAGAAAACCACAGATAACTTTAAGGACATTTCTTCCTTTACACATCACAGCTTTTTTTTAATGTGTGAACAAGAACATCTGTTATTTGTTACTGTAATTGTTCTTCAATGTCAACTCACCCCATGCAGATTATCATGTCAACACTTCCTGCTTTACCTGGGCAGGGTTTTACATACTGATTTGTTGCTATCCAAGGCAAGCCTTTTAAGAAAAATTTACTGGTTTTTTTGGTTTTTTTTCAGGTGAAATGCATGGTGTTGCTACCATGGATTTTATTATTTATTATGTTTTAATATTACATTTTCAAGGTTCTAATTCCACAATAGTATTGAAGCCCTGATTGCTTCAAACAGACTCTGTGTAGTTGCAGAAATCGAGAATGATGGAACCTTTTGGTGACCTGGGATCAATAGCTGCAAACCCATGGCAAGCACAGAGCACTGAAGTGGAATATGTCTTTTGAGCTCCTCATGTCTGCAAACTGCCCTGAGGCCTTGTTGATTCACTCATAGTCTTGGAAAATTTAAATAGGTCTTTAAATTACATAATCCTTCAGCAAATACTCACTTGGTCTAAAAAAAATCATCAAAATTGTAAGGGAAGGAATTTCCTCCTTTGAAAAGAAGACAGAACAAGGAGATTGTGCATAGCTCTTGGTATCCCTATCCCCTGGAAGTTTGGAACTTTGTTTGGTTTTCTAGATATTCCAAAAATAAAAGAAGTGTTTTCTAGCCACTGCTACTGTCTTAGGGAACAGGATCAGCTAAGAGTTTTAACAGGACAGAGAAATTGAGATCTAGTCTTGACTGTGCTGTTATATAGTACACTGATTAATAATTGTTCTTCATCTTCAAGCTGTATTTATGGCTCCATGTAGAGATGTGAAGAGAAGAGAGGGAAATGGACTTTGACAAGGGAAATACCTCTCTTCTGCTTAGGAAAAGTAACATGGGATTTGTTCAAAAGCCAAGTGAATTAAAAAGTCATAAATAGACAGATAATTTTTTCCCTGAAAATATCTGTATGCTCTGAAATGAAAATGATTTTAGCAATTATGTAAAGCACGTAACCAAATTTGGTCATCTTTAAACTGCAACTCAGTCTGGGTTTCACTGCACTTTGGAATTACCAGTAATTTTCTTACACATTCCAGCTTGTTGTATACAACATATTTTTGTCTTAAAACATACACCATTTGTCTCTCTGCTGAATGACTTCAGTAGTTACAAAACCATCTAACTGATCTTTTATGTTGTTAACTGGCTTCTTTGGTGAAACAGACAAGCATTTTTTATGACTTCTAAATTATTTTATTATTTTAGGATTCTGTGAGAAAAACCTGGTTTTCTACTTTAAAGGGACCTCATTTAAGCTGATGTCTCAGACTTCATCCTGCCTACACTCTTGTCTACAGATTTTTCAACTGTCATGTGGTTGCATATAAGTAGTTTGTGTTTCTGGGTTTTTTCAATCTATTATTTGTGTTTACAAATTATGTCTTCAGCATTGAAGGCTCTGCAGAAAACCAGGAAGTGTTGATTTCTGCATACATTACATTTCTCCCTGCCTGTGTTTTTATTCTTTATTGCTCCAGTCAGTGTGCTGAAGCATGACAAGAGCTCCAACTCGGCAAACTTCCAAGATGTGGAGGATACGCCTGACAGATGTGTCTTGGAAGAGTCTGAGAGTCCAGGTGAGAGGCATTTAAAGATAGCCACCAAGTATCAAGTGATAAATCTGACACAGCTTTTGGGTCTGTAAAAAAAGCACATTGTAATGCTGTTTCCTTTTTAGCAGCTGCAATGTCAAATTAATGGTCACCTCCAGGGGTCACAGTGTGGAGCTGTTATCCTTTCCTCTTTCATCAGGAATTCAGGTCTTAGAAAGGATAAAGGCTTTATGACCAAAAAGAAAGCTGACACTACTAGTTCATTATAATTACTTTTGGTCTACACTGCTTACTTAATATATGTACAATGTCTGACCCTTTGAAGGTAGTGTGAGATTATGAAAAATTAGAAGTACTGTATATACTGCAGCTGAATGCAGCAGCGGACACTCAAACACCGTATCTCTGGAGGAAAGCAAATTGGTGGCATTAAATAGCTTGATTCTTTCCTTTAAATCAACTCACAATCATTATTTCATTTTAATGACTCTTAACATTGATTCTGCTAAATACAGGAACATCCATAAAGTGCATCCTTTTTGGAATCCGAAAGATTTATCTTCATGTAGTTTCATTATCTTTCTCGTTATGGAACATCTACGAAATTTATTAAATGAATCCCAAAAGGAAACAATTAAATATAAATTGTATTGAGTCACAGCTGATTAAAAACATTCTGTGCGACTAAATACTAAGATCTTTTAAGCAAACTGTGAGCTTGACCCACATACACCACACACATAACCTGCACATAGTCCTCATTAATGAAAGAGTTAAACATCTTTCTTCACTTGGTATTTTCCTTCCTGCTTTATCTGGTTTCTCTGTACCCTCCTGCATCTTTGTGTGCTGATCCGTGTATCATATTTTTGATTCATCGTCTCTGCGGCCTGTCAGCTTAGTTAAGAGATTTCCAAATCTTGCAGCCTGTGCTGACAGGGGGCAGCTGCCAACAGTCCCCTGATCCTTCCCCAAGGAACACTGCTGAGATTTAATTTTCAGTCAAAGGGTGCAGTCTGAAATCCATGTCAGGTCCCCTAAGTCATCTCAGAACCCGGATAGGACCCATGTCTGGGGGATTATATTTCAGCACACTCCACTCTTCCAAGATTCCTTGGGAGTTCAACTACTGTCATATACCTGATTTGAACTACATTCCCTTTTCATCTTTTCCAGAGAAATGAACACCAGTATATGTTATAATAATTGAAACCAATGAATTGTAAATCTCTATTCATTTTAAAGCCACATAGACTTGAACTCAATGTTGTCCAGCACAAACCAGCATGAGATTTAGAAAGAAATAGACAACCTACTCAGAAAAGAGCAAGGTTTGACAATCTGTGGTGTTTAGTATCTCCTTCAAAAACTGTCTGTAGTCTCTTCAGTGGCAGTTATGGGCCAATATATGGATTGTCCAAGATTTGATCAGTTTTGAAGTGAGAAAGGATTAAAGCAAGGTGGCACTATAGTGTTCAGGGGAGAATTAATGTACCTTAAAGATAACACTAATTTCAACCTTAAATTAATTCTCTCTGGCAAAGTGTACCTCTTTGGTTGGGAACTTACATATCCAATTCTGCACTGTGCATATCTCTATGAAGTAATGGAAAGAATAAAAGCTTGTCAGGAGGTGAATATTGACTGGCAAAAATACATGTTGATAAAGCATCCAAACTTAAAAACTGAGTTCCAATCGGTCCATCTGACATCATTAAACTAGTAATAAACAATGAATTACTCTGGCTTTTGTTTCTGTCCGTTCCTGCATTTTAAGACATCTTGTCTTATAGGTCTGAAAACCTCAGGAGATTTCACTACTGGTCTCACTGCTTTCCACTGAGAATTTGTGGCTTGGTTGTCATGGAGACATCGTATTTCTCCAAGAATTGCTCATATTGATCCGTGGACAGGCGTAAATGGCCAGGCGAATGTGAGGAGTAAAGGGGGTTGGGCAGTACTATAAAATGACCAGAGGTTATGGGTCGGAAATAAGCTCATAGCAAACACTTAGGCAAAGAGAAAGAAACAGTTTCATTTTGTTTCAGGATTTCGTTTTTGCACTTTATGCCATTGTCTTCTTTCACTATAGACTGAAAGAAACTTGTTAGTCACTTGTCATGTCAGATCTTTGGTGCTTGTCCTGACACAGCTGTCAGCCTTCCAGCTCTGTGCAGTTCAGGGACACACAACAAAGAGCTAGGAACATGAATTATTTATTGCTCCTTGTGTGGATGAAATTCTGTGATAAGAAATTAAGACACTTCTGACAGAAGTGCTTGTTTGAAAGAAAAGATTTGGTAACACAATACATTTACTTAAAGCTTACCATTTACTTTTAGTAGCAAACATTGAAACAATAATATGACATTCAGTTGGCTATGATTTTCTCAGGTGCTTTAACTTCCAATCATGGGACCTGAGAATGCTTGGGAGGTCGGCATTTTGTTTGGTGAAACCTGTGACTTAAGAATCTCTCTCACATATTTAAAGTCTGGGCAAACTTGCAAACTTAATTTATAAGTTTTTATTAATAAATCTATAAACAGCCTCTTGTGCTTCACTTAAAAGATGTTGTTATAGGTGCAAAAGTGATGTTAAGAGTTGTATTTATTTTATTATCTTTTCTGATGAGGAAGAGGTGAAAATATGACAATGTACCTGGAAGGAACTCGTACCATTCCTAGAAAGGGTTCTTTATTACAACTTCTGCCAGATTCAGGAAGGCTGCAGAGCAGCCTCTAACACATCTCTGTGGTTTTTGGTGGTGAAAGGTGTAGTCTCTTTCCTTGAGATTAGAATGAGCTTTATTTTCAAAGTGATCTTTGTTTTCAAAAATCACGTGAAGCTTACTCTGTTTTACATTTTCTGTGTCTGCACATGTTCTCACTGCTCTGCGTGTGGGCCTCCAGCAATTGTAGGAGACAGATACTCAGATGAATAGCAGGAATCCATTTGACTACCCAAGACACCAATGCAAGATTTACCTGTGATTTCTTGTGTTTAATGTGTGATCTGAACTACTCTCAGATAGGTAATGAAACCCCTCAACCTGCACTTTTCTCTTGGATAATTCACAGTAAACACTTTCCACAAGTGATGGACACAGGTAAATATCAGACTGCAGTTTCTTGTCTAAATGAAATGGATTTTAGTTTCTCCCTTCATGTGGCTACAGGCTGCCATTATCTGTGATAGTGGCTCATGTCTATTTTAGGCCCCACACAGAGGAGATGCTGGGCTTCTCTCCCAGATGCCTAATAGTAGGTTTATCACTGCCATTTTTCCCCACATGCTGAGGACTACTCCTGTTTGACATGCAAAGCCTTGGCTTTTCAAACTTGTCTCTGCTCTGGCCTTGAACGTAATAATCAGATAAGAATTGCAACAGTTTTCTGTAGAACTTGACTTTTAATCATATCAATCTCCCATAAAGAATGCGCTATCCCTTAAAGTGCCTCTTTCTTTAAATGAATACTCCCAGCAGTTTTCCATTTTACCTGATAAATTTTCCACATTTAAGGAAACAAAAAGAAGCTGAAAGTGAGTGTCCATGGATGTGTTAGTTAGACTTCCAGGTCTGAGCCAGTCACCTGAGTTTTCTTGCACAAACAGTAGTGGGAAATTTATACCCCCAGATGCACATCTTCTTGTCCAAAGGGAGTTGCTTGGAATGGTTCCTAAGGGAATTGAAAATGCTCTGAATTTTGTTAGTCAAAATCTAAGAGGATTGTAGCAGGACTAAACACAGCTTGAGGTGTGTGGGGCTTAGCTTTAGCTTAGCTTTCATATGTGGGGCAGTCCCACTAAGGAGGTTTCTGCAAGTGCAGTTCCTGTGGGAAAAAGGAATAGATTTGAGCTGAAGTCACTAGAAACCATGTAGACACAGATGCCTCTTCCCTCTTATTTTCCCCAAAAGACACATTGCAGTAGAATAGGAAATAGACTATTACTTCACTTGGTAATAGAGGGAAACTGAGCCTCACTAATGGGAGATTGAATTGGAAGCTGTAGATGGAAGTACAGTATTTTCCATCTTTTGGATAGAAACCACATAAACAGTAAAACCCCTGTATGCTTATGGTCTTAAATATCAGACAGTCTGTGCCTGAGTCTCTGTCTGGTTCCTTCTGCAGCTCATGATTTGTCCCTATCCCTTCATTCCAAAACCATTGCACATATTGAATTTTCTTTCTCTTCAATTTTTCACTATTCAGGACATATGCACTGGATGCATAACAGATAATAGGGAAAATCAAGCAATTTTCACAGTCTTGCTTAATTGCTTGTCCTGTTTAGAGACCTTGGCACAGAGATTGGAAATGTCTCTGACTGCCCCTCAAATAGTGTGTGAGAGGCAGAACTGCAGCAAATAGAAATAAACATGTATGAACAGCAGATTCTTATTAGTCACACTCTCCTTAAAAATACAGCACTGAAAGTGTGACTATCTTGTTATCAAGCAAGTTATAATTAGTGCATCAAATATTTACTTACCATCTACAAGTTCCATCCACTGAAGTGTTTTTAAAATCAGCATTGTGTCACCTCTATGTCTGTTGATCAGAACACAGGCAAAATGTGAAATTAAATATTCAGTAAATTTCCAGATACAAAGTACCCTAGAAAGTCCTTATTTTCTGTGTTTGCATCCTCATGAAAAGCAGGCGGCAGTAAATGAGGACTGACCTGGGAATGGGGTGCTGGAGGCTATTGCTGGTGAGGATGAAGAAGGTGCAGTGTAGGGGCAGCCCACTGGTCACAGGCACTGATGGCCCAGAAAGTGTCTTTAAAATGTCAATGCCCAGGAATTATTCCAGAAAAAAGTTCTGGAATTTCCAGTGTAGGCATGGATGAATTCGTCATAACTTCACTGCAGTAGATGTAGTGTCATATCCTATCAATGTTCTGGGTTACTAGAATCATGACTTATGTATGTTTTGGGTTGATTTGTGATTTTTCTGCTTGCTTTTGGTTTGGGTTTTTTTTAAATAGCAAATTAAACTGTAAACTCAGAAGACTGCCTAATAGCCATCAAGAAAATATGTATGTCTCTGTGTCTATGATACAGATAGACAGAAAGGTCATAGATAGTATGATAAATTTACAAGGTACTCATTAGACTGGAATAAAATAATATGTGCTGCTTTCTCAGTGTTCCTATACTCATGAAAGGTGTGGTGATACCTGTTCGAACAGTATTTCTAATGCAAGTCATATTTAAATTCAGGTTGTGAATATTACCCCATACATCAAATTAAAAGAAAGCATAAAGGCAAAATTTGGTGACTGAAAGCTTTTCTGTGGAATTCTAAAATGCCTTGACAGGATTAAAATATAATACAACATTACTTCTGTATACCGCTATTGTAGGATTATTTCTGCTAAGAGAAAGTATATGTAACTTGACAATTATTTTTGCAGAGTAAACATAAAACCCTATTAATTTAAAATAGAAATGATCTTTCTGCTAATCCACTGGAGAGCTTTCCATTAAAACAAAAGAAAGGAAGAAATACAAACTGCAGGAGAAGAGTTCTGAGGAATGCCATACATTCTCTTGAGCTGTTTCAGGTTGCTTTCTGTGGTATATCAGTTATAATGTGAACAGTCTTCTGGAGGTAGATTTCTGGACCTTTTAACACTAATATGAGGGTGCTGAACATTTTTATTCCATAACAAAAATTATAGAGTTTGTTACTCTATATAAAGACTGTAAAGTAACACATATTTTAGTAACATAGTTTCTCTTATTGCCTCATATTATAAACTCATTAACCCTCAACTTTTAAATAATTTAGAAATCATGCATTTCTTTTCCAGATGACACGAAGCCACATCCCTGGATATCTAAGGTGTGCTCCTGCAAGGTGTGTTAGAAAAAACCCGCTGAGACAAAAGAATTAGAAGATATAGAAGGACAGCCAAGAAATAGGACATATATGGTGTGGTGGACATGAAATGGCTTTTTGTATTTATTAAGGTACCTTTAACAATTCACTTTCAGAAGAAATATCTTCCATAAGATCAGCTTCTTTTGGCTGATGTATGGGCTTTAATTCACACTTCCATCGCTAATAGATTTATGTGTATTTAACTAAATTTGAGTAGTTTTGATATACAAAATATCAACTCTTCATTTTTAAGTATCGTTCAGTTGTTTGTGTAGTGATCTTTACAACTTTGATTGCCATTAAACAATTATATCAATTTTAGTATTGTTTTACATACATCAAAATTTTCTCTCCTGCCTTCTGACTTTTCTTACCAGTAGCATTTTAACACTGAGCAAAAACAAATGTATTTCAAATAATTAGAAAATTTGTTTTCACTGAAAAGAGAAATTTGCAATTTGGATTAAACATGGAATATTTAGAAATAACTAAAATACAAAGAATGATCTGTGCACAGGAGAGAATGGGAAATTGATAACAAATCTGGTTAGGTCTAGGATGCAAATTTTCCTTTTCTCTAAATATTACCATTACCATCATCTGGAGAAATGCAGTACCAGTATGGAACTGGAGAAACCTATTGGGCTCCTCTTCTGAAATCATCTACTTAATTGAATATCAATTTGTGTTCATTGGGAAAAGCAGCTACATCTTTTTAACCTTTTTTTTTCCCTAAAAATATTTTATTGTATTTGTAGGATATATGCAGCTGATTAGACCCATTTATCACCTTATATCCTGTGGGACTTAAGCTGGTTTGACTAATAATGGCTGCTCAGAGCAGTGAGCTCACTTTCTTTGTTGCCAGCAGTTGGAGTGCTACTGAAGGCAAAGGGTCTTGAGGATGTGCCTTATGGCTCTGTACCTTATGGTGGAAATCCCGGTCTGATTTATCCCTTCTAATTGTCACGTTAACCATAAGATCCCTTAACTAGGAGAGTGGAGATTTCTTCACTGTGGAAAGATTCACTGACAATGAGTCTCTTTTTTCCTTGTGGAGAATTGTCACAGCTGCAGGACATTGTGGTTTCTGTTGCCACAATAGGGTTTGAATGAAGCAGACATCAATGCTTCTTCCTTCTGATTTTTTATATTCCGTAAGTCTGTGTCGCTCAGTGCAGGGCAGTGTACGGTCTTCTGACACACTGGGTGGTGGAAGGGCATTGTGAGAAGAAATATCCCAGCTTTTATTCAACTAAAGAATTTGTAATTCAAGTTGGCTGCAATCTGGAGAAGATAAAGATAATTAATGTTATTTTTCTGTGACTGTAAGTACTATGCAGAAAAATGGTATCTTTGGGCAGAAAAGTCAATGGTTTTAACACATTTGATATTTTTCAGAAACAACTTTCCTTCTTCATAGAAGGTATTTTCCTCTCTAAAATGTATCTTTTGTTCATATGTGGTTGTATTTGAATTATGGTGACTGAATATTCATTGCTGTGACTTCATTCTTGCATTTCTTGTGCTGGATGTGTGGAATAATATCATTGATGTATTTATGCTTGCACAACACAACTGAGAGCAGAACATATCCTTTAGCTGACATATATCCTCCTCTTAACTTTTGTGGCTGAATGAGAGTAGCAAACATCAAGAGGGTAAAAATAAAGTTGTAAATATATCTACAGGAACTTAGTAGCCCTGCAGGAACCTTGCAGACAGTAGAACAAATTGCAAACAAAAGATGGACCCATCTCCCTCCTTTGCTACTCTTCCGTAACCACATCCAGTTGTTGCAGCAGTCTCTTCCATGGACATTAAAAATTCCATTCACAACAAGCATCACTGCTTTGCATCAGCATCTGCTCACTTGGGCCAAGATAACAAATCTTTTGAAAACCCTTTCATCTAGATATTTCAAAAATGGATGTGTTCAAGGAAGTCTCATAGCTCAAGGAATTGGCATTGTCCATAACACCCAGTACTGCTGTAGTAGCAATTACATTTGTGCAACATGATATTTGATTGCTTGCCTTTAATTCTACAAAGCAGTGCACATCAGCAGCCTGCCAATATTGCCAGCCCTCTGGAATGGTTTGTGCAGTGATGATCGGTGTTTGGCACATGCTTGTGCGTGCTTTGTGCTAATTATCATTACAGGATCACTAAGGTAAGGCAGGAACTTTTTTATTAGGTACATTTATTTCTCAGTAAAGCAAATATATTCCCTTTGTCTTCTGGATGTCTTTCAAACTACCAACTTTATAATATGTGCTCGCAATCAACTCACTCAGAAAAATCTTTTTGCAACAAAGTGACAATTTCAGAGCTGAATATGCAAATACAGATGAACTTCCTGCAATAGTTTCTTGTAAGCCAAACTGAAGAAGCATTTTTTATGAGTGTGGTCTGATGTACCACTGCATTCATACTTACAGAGATGGAGTTTACAACAAAGTCCCAAGGCAATTAAGAATATATTTTTCTATTGCGTTACTCTGAAGGAATCCTGTCAAAAGGAACAGTACGCTAATATTTTTGAGTAGTTGTTTAAATTTTAAATATGGGGTAAAAATTCATGAACATGTAAACTATGTAAGGAATGTGGTGTTTTGGTGTGGCTTGGGTTTTTTTCCATACAGAAGTCATGGGGTCCAATGATCTGTACAACTCAAGATGTGGTTTTATGGTCAAGGGGATTTCTCCCCACTCAAGCCTCAGGTTTCTATGTCTCCTGAGTTATGTTTGCACTACTGCTTGTGTGCCTAGGCTGTGCCAAGGCAAGCACTGGCCTCAGTGCAAAGGCCAAAGGAGGAACAAGCAATCCAGAGTGGAAATGTGGGACAATTGACACAAAAATGAGCATGAAATTAAAGTTTAGGGTGCTTTGTGCAGGGGTTTTACTTAAACATAGACTTTCGGCTTTCAAATCCTATAAGCATTTTTTACATTACATGCATAATTCATTATATCATAAAAAAAAATTAAAAGGCACTTACTGCTTTAGTATAAGAAAAAATCTAAACTTTTCAGCATCTCTTATATTTGAGGGATTTTGAGTTTTCTGAATAATTCATACTTGGTCTGACTGGTCATACTGAATGGTCACTGATTTAGATTCCTGTCTGGCAGTCTTCCTAAAGTTTGAACTGTTGGTTTGTGTCTCCAATTCCAAACATTATATTTTGAAATCTCTTGTGTCATTTACATATTTTAAATTTGATCATTGTAATAAACTGTTTCCATTTTGGGGTTGTATTTTATGGAGTAATGCCCTTCCCTAATCCAATGAAGGATGTTCTCAAAGCACATTGGCATAGGACTTGATGAGATTCAGTGTTTGAAATAAAGAGACACTTCAACAAAACCACTGTGCAATGGGTCTGCAAGCTCCAAAGAGCAGCAGTTTAGCAAGATAAATGGTTTTGCAAGTCTGACTGAGCTGGAGTGTTGAAAATTCAGAAAAGGAGGGGACAGTTCAGTAAGCAGCATTACCTCTGCCCAGGATTTTACTCCTTTTGGAAGAATAGGTTCTCTGAAGGCAGACTGGACAGTGAGCTCCAGCACAAATCCCAGAGTCATTGTGCTAGTGCTGAATAGCATTGCACCCACACCCCTGAGGGGGGATTTGTGAAGGCAAAGTCCTGCTTCTTGTAGTGGATATTTCTACTGGATTTTGCAGGTCATGCTTCTTGGAAGAGAAAAGGATTTTCAAGCAGAGAAATTTCAAGGACTGGTCTTCTCCTTTTTCCCTCCTCATTGAATATGTAGTCTGAACTGCTAGACAAAGATCTTACCATTACTGTTAGCATTTGAGTTGGGCTATCATTTGAATTCATAGATTCCCCAAACTGAAAATTCATCAATTTTACTTTTGGAGAAGTAGTTCTGAACTTGGATGCAACATAAAATTCACACCATAACCCGAGATTGTCTTATTGAGGCCCATGGGAAGTTTGTTTCTTGAATGACACCTGCTGGAAAGTCTGAAGTGTGTCTGAGACCTGTGCTGTGGGACAGGCACAACACAGCAAGAACACCTTCCCCGTCTTCTGATGGATGTGGCTGTGATGGGTGAGTACAAACAGAGCTGCCAAGGTGAAGCAGTGTGAGTTGCTAAACAGTGTTGAAGATTATGAAACTTAACAAACATCTGCAAAGTTCTTTTAGAACAGACTCTGCATTTGACAAAATTCCTTAGCAGTACAAATTTTATTACATTTATCTTTTTCTTTCATGTGTTTCAAGAATGTTTAACTTCGTAATAAAGAGTTGTGCTGCCTGAATTTACATTGTGCCATGCAAATATAACATTAAAAACTGAGGTTTTTTCCTCTTCAATACTCTCATAAGACAGTTGTGAAAAATAGCCTCACTGGGGTAAGTAGTATATGTAAGTGGTATTTGTTGTTTCATTAAGTACATTAGTCCCTCCAGTTTTACATCAACTGCCAGATTTTCTTTTTTTCTTTTTTTTTTTTTTTGGCATTTGAAAACATAATAGTCATCAGAAAAGTATTAGCAATATCCAAAACTAGTAAAATAGTGATATTTCCCTTATTTGTTTTTAAATTTTATCCAAATAATGTGAGATCTGTTTGATAATAAAGATGCAGGGAAATCATACCCTAAATCATCACGAATTTTCCACACAGAAACTCAGGGTAGTAAAAAATTCTGTTCAGTTTTGGAACTGTATTTTCTATCATCACACTGATCTGCAGACTTACAGCTCTGACCAGTAAATGTAATATACAGATTTTTTTTGTTTGTTTTGGTTTATAGTCTTCCTGCCATGTAGATGGCAGCAGCACTCAAGCCTTGAAATTCACTCCAGCTTTTTCTTGAGTTTGTTTGAAAAAAACATGTTTAAGAATATTATTGCTGAGACTGAACTGAAAGCCTGGTTACTTTAAAGATGGATATCAGTTCAGTAACATGTGCCTCTAAAGAAGCTTTTAACTTTGTAATATCAATGTTTGAAAGACAGTAAGTCAAATCTGTCGTTACCAATATAATCGCCACTATTATTTTTTTCTATGTTTTGACTTTTTTGCCCTGTATATTAAATTTCTAGAATTCTTCCTACTGCACTAGGTTGCAAGACACACAGGATGTTTTTGAAAGTTCAAAATTGTATTTCCTTGCAGAATGAGCAGCAGCTTGGGCAGGAAAGATGTTGTCTGTGGACATCCTTGTCAAAGATACAAAGAGGAAAGACATAAAGGTAGTGGGATACACAGTGCAGGATTTTGTGCTACAGGTTCTACTAACTGCAGTGCTTTATAGAAATTATCATGAATTATCTAGAAAAAACCATTTTGAGGATCTGCATATCTTTATATTTGTGTAGTGTAGAATTGGTCGGCACTGTCATTTACTTTGGTGAAGTAGAGAAATTTTGAAAGAGAAGCAACAAAACTGAGACCCAGAATGAAAGCTGTCTGACAGTCTTAGTCTCTGCAGCACCAGCTGAAACCTCAGGGAGACTTTGTGGGATCATCTCAAGGCCCTCAGAGATAAAAGCAGGTGTTACACATGTAACTGTGCACGGAGGGAAAACTAGCACAAGCAAGCATAATGATGGCAGTGCCTTGAACTAGAAAACACTGTCTAAATGCTGGGGGCAAACAGCGGTGTTGTACTGAGCTGTCATACGGAGTAGATCAGCACTACCTCCCTCAATACCTCTAAACCAGTGGCAGCTGAAGGGGGAGATGAAATATCCAAAGGACAGCAGATCTCATTCCACAGGATCCTATCTGAGGATGCATTGGGTGGAGGTTTAATCCACACTGACTATAGGATCAGCTAAAGTAGCTGGAAAAGTGGGCAGACTGTGGCACTGAGCCACCCTCATCCAGCTGCCACAGCTGCAGATTTGAGCAGGTTTGTTCTAACCCTCTGCAGAAGCTGGGAGAGAAACAGGAACTGATATCCCTCCGATGCCCTTGCTGTGTTGTGTGAAATAGAAACCCTTGGCCCAGGGGATCATCCAGCTTTGTCAGGCAGTCTGCAGAGGCCAGGATTCCACATGGGAGGGTCTGTCACAGCTTCCCATTGCACTGAGTGGATGGGCTCTGACCAAACAATCCTCTGATGTTTGATGGGGCTGTGACCAAAAACATGGTACAGGTGTCAAGGTACATGTCCTGGAGTGACAGCACTCCTTAACTACTGCTTCAGGCAAAGGATTTTTACACAGGGAAAGCAGGAATTCTTGGTTGATAAAATGTGTGACAACAATAAAAGTAGATGAGTGATGAGAAAAGAGCAGCAACTGGACATGTGTTGCATCAAAGCACTGGGGTACCCAGCTTTTGTTCCTCCTACACTTGTTGAGTACAATGCCTTGGACATAGGTAATGGGAAAGGTGCTCCTCTTCTTAAATGTCTTCCAGACTAATGTATGCTGTGAGCAAATATATTTTTGCTGCTTTTAGGATATAGTTTGAAGAGTTGATGGGTTTTACTTCTCACTTCATAGCATCCATTAAATCAATCTTAGATTTCATTTCATTGAGCAGATATTTGTCAAAAAGCTGCTTCAAGGTCTCCCAAATCCACTTTTTTTTCCTTACTTTTTCAAAATTATGCCACTGCTTAAGTAATAAAAAATATCTGTATTCCTTCCCTCTACCTCACTGCTAATATACTCGGTGTAGTTATGGGAGAGTTCTGTGCATTGCAACCAAGCATACATTTAGAATTCATATTAGAGGTGATTATTCAGGACCTATAATGAAAATATGTTTTAAAAGCTCCTAGGAACTTAAAACAACTGTCACTGTATTAGTGTTATCTCTGTGTAGTACATTGGAGTGCTTTTGTAAGGATATATAAAAGGATGGTCATGGCATTTTTTAAGTTAAAAAGCAAAATTCCATAATAAAAATATTGGTAGATTTTCATTATCCCTGCTCAAACTTACTAGGCTTAAGAAGCAAAATCGCTTGAGTAATACTATATAGAAACTCTTAGAACTAACAAATAGGCTTTCCTTAGAGATATTTTTGCAGGAACACTTTGGAGTATAACTGCTCCTTAGGAATTCGAGATTTGCAGCAGTAACATTTCAAACTTTTTAAAGAAGGTGATGAACAGTTTTAATGGATTGGATACTGAGAAAGTATCAGAAGACATCACAAGTAAAGACTCATTTCAGGCAGTCTTTCTTATATTTGTTGCTTTGGTTATATGAAGTGACAGCCCAATGAATCACTGGGTGGTCTTTTGGTCTGACAATTTGGGTATTGTCCAAGCAATTAACAGGCAGTCAGCCAATTGGAGCAGCCAGTGATTAAATTATAGAGGTTGTTTGGTGGTTTCCATAAAGAAATCTCTGGGAAGGGTTAGATGGATCTACCACCAGTCATATGATGAGCGTGTGTCTTACTCTGTGTACATGTTTATTTGACTAAATACTTAAGAATATTACTTCACTTGAAAAGAGTCAATATTTCAAAGACATTCCATGCTTTTGGTTTCTCCTGTGTAACCCTGTGTTTGAGGAGGATTTATGATACTGTTGGAGTAAACCTTAAGCTTTGTGTGGGTTTTTCTGTATGAGGTTTTAGAAATGTCTTTCCTCATATCTTAAGTCACATGTCTGACTAACTGCATAAGTACTTACAGGTTTCATTCTAGATTTTTTATTTAAAAATGCCTTCTCTTATATAAGTCCTTTAAGCACATATAATTGGTGTTAAATTTTTGCTTAGCCCATGGAACAGTGTTACCCGCCCCTTAACCTATACATGCTAGTTAATCTCTGGTCCTGCTATTTGGCTGGTTTTCCTTTGTGTGTGAGAAAAATCTAACGCACTTTTTCCAAAGTTTTGAGTTTTTTCTTCCTCCCATGATAGTCAGTGGTGAAACTTCCACAGGGAGAGACCAAAAGCAGCAAAAAGGAAAAATAAGAAGAAATAAACTCTATTATCTAGAGTAAATATACCAGCATGGTCAAATTATGATTACACTGGCCTCCAAGCTGCACTCTGATCTTCTATGATAATTCTGAACAGTGCTCTAAAGGTGGGTGTAAATGTCAATACTCTAGGAAGACTGGGAATTCCGGGGAATTTGCATAGGATACATAGAGCCATAACAAGAATCCTGCAGATATTGGGTACGATACCCACGCTGATGTGGGCACTGAGCTCTCATGTGGCATTTTTTATAAAGGTATGGGACTGTAAAAGGAATCTCAGCAACATTAAATTTTCTTTAGCATTTAGTCTTTCTAGGGGGTAATTTTTCTGGATTAGCTGGGAAAGTGCCTTTGCTGGCTAGCAGGAAGGAGAGGAGGTAGTTCTATATATTTTAGCGCTTTTACAGCTTCTGTACTGAAAGACATTGGGAATAGCAGAGAAGCTTGCACGCCTTCCTCAGAGATAGACTCAGCTCCCTTCCACACAAAGGTTTTGCCAAGGTTTTAATAAAAGGAATCCCCACTGTAGATTACTCCTATGCTTATCCAGTAGTCAGTCCTGGACCACATCCTCCAGCAGCTTTTATTCAGCCAAAGCTGCTTCCAAAAGGGCTCAGGGGCATCACTCGGTCAGCAGCAATCAGTGGGTTAATACAGCCTCACTTCTGCCTTCCTCAGATGTCCAGGAGAAGATAATGAGGCAGGGATAGAGCCTGCAGGTTAATGAGGTATCCCAACTGGAAGACAGAAATCTGAGAGACTGGGAAGCAGAAGAGGAAGGGGAAATGTGAGTTTCTTTATATTCAGGTGTTACTCAGTTGAGAGAATTGCTGGGGCAGGATTGTTTTCCAGTACTATAAAGATCATTTGATCTGTTAGTGCACTGCTGAAATTACTCATCTACCTGGCAAAAGCCTTCTGCCTTTTATGCTCCTGTTAAAGTCAATACTGAACTACATTTGGAACTCTGTTATGCTAAAAAGAAGTGGCCCCCCAACCCTAAACAAAACACCAAAATTTAAAGGTGCTCGTGTTAGGATAAACACTGGAATCCCTCTAACAAATTCTAATCAGTGCTTGGGTAAGCATTGTTAGAAACATCCGTCATGCATTTAAATAAAATCTATTAATAAAATGAATGAGTAGAACTTAGACAAGTATAGAGAGGTAATACAGTAAAACAAATGACCCTTCTACAGAGAGCCGTTTTACTATGCTGTTTTGAATATCATCATGAAAGCAGCTTACCTTTCAGCTGAGTCTTTTCAATAATCCTGGGCTGTAAATGATGCAGCCATGTAAATAACTCTGACTGTTGCACTTTGACCATATAATATGAAAAATAGCTTGTTCTCTATAATCACATTGTCAAAAAATTCCTCCTTCTTATCAGTATGCGACCTCCTGCTACAGAACAATCTGCACAGTCTGCAGAGTTCAAGATACTATTCTTAGTGTTATTATCAGCAATGACAATTATCTCTAAATGCTCAACAGTAAATCCAGAGGAATAAATGGGAACATTTTTCCTAAGTGGTGTATAACAATACCTGACATTTATATAGCACCTTTCATCTGTAAGAATCCCAAAGTGCTTTACAAAGTCTGCTGGGATCACTTCACCCACCACTGAAATGCAGCTATCTCTACAGTGAAATTCAACTTCTATTCCACACCACTGCCATTGCACAACGGTGTTTTTCAAAAAATGTGACAACTAAGTGAAATGCATTGAACTGTTCTTGTGAAAGCTATCATAAGGTCCTCTGTGGCAGTCCATGGCTAAAACTTTGCAGTGGCATCCAGAGGAAAAAAACAGCAATACTTCATCCTCCTCTGCCCTCAGACACTTCCTTCCCAGCAAGAGCACTTCTATTCTCTTTCTGTTCTCAGAGCTATCACTTGAAATGTTACCAATTAAAGAAATTCTACTAATGAAATCACACTAGTAAACCTGGGTGTCTGGAGTTATCCTTAGAAAGTAAGTAATAATAAAAATAAAATGCTTGAAATTTTATAGGACAAAAATGGGCGTAACTAATCTATAACTGTGCTTCTCTGACAACCTTGGTCTATTGAGCCCAACACTATAAAATTAACTACTAATCTATTTTCCTTATGAGGTATTTATATTTTTTTTCATGGTTTTAGTACTACAGCTATGTATTTATATGAGCAGGTGTGACTCACTGTAAGTTGTCTGTGGAAATAGATGCTGTATCTGTATTGGTAAATTAGAGTGAGATAACATTCTCAGGTATGGAAAATTACATAAATTGATAAAATGATGGAGCAATCTCCATGCTCTTGACCTACAAGAACTAATACACTCCTGATGACCATGCCTGATAGGAAGTGTTTGAACATGCCCATGTTTTCTGCAGGGTAAAATAATTTTTCACTCTAACTTACTTTCATTTCTTCTGTCAGTTGTCTTTATTGTCAGAAAACTCTCCGAGGGACATTGCTATTACAGATAGATAAACAAAGGGATGATGGAATGTATGTAAAGCATAGTATTTGTGCATTCCTGAATGTGATAAAAGGCAGTATAAAAGTGAATTGAATACTCTTCAAGAGAAATGCATGCTATGCAATATGAGTAAGCTTGAAAGTGCTCTACCAATATTAGTCAAATCATGGAGCTGAAAATACATGTTCTTGCTAGACTTTCCTGTTACATTTTTGTCTCACAGAAGGTTGGGAGCAAGCCCAGCCAGGAGATCTGAGCCTTGCTAAATTTTGGAGAGCTTAGCTCTTGCTGCTGATATAGATTTGATCTCTCCAACTCAGGTTTATGTCCGTAATATGTCACTTTAAAAAAATCAAGGTCCCATTTGGGTTCACTCCACTGCAGTGTTACTACTTTATCTTATATTTCATCTCTGTGGTCTTGGCTCTTTGGCAAAATGTGAGTTCCTTTTCTTTTAAACCTGGGGAAGCATTGGACATATGTCACCAGTGAACTACAGACTGTGTGGGGAAATTAGCTAGGTAGAGAGAACCACTTTACTGCTGAGAATTGAGTGGTCTCTGCTCTTTCTCAGCTACAGACAAGAAAAAAATCAAGTGTTTCAGAAGTTACTGACCTTTTGAAACTAAGCTGTTATAGTTCTTTAATGGAACAAATGCAGGTAAACTGATTCATATACCTGGTCATAGAGAGATTAAATGTAATTTTCCTTCTCCTAAGAAGTTTCAGTGTGTTTTTGAAATAAATAGAGTGAAGCCTAAAGAAACAGCAATAACTGTGAATCCACTATGAGATGTTCTGAGTGGCATCTTAAGGATGCAGGGTGTGAATAGATATCAGTTTATCCTGCACATAAATCCAGAAAATCCTCGGGCCAAGAGACAAAATTATACATGCTTATGATGAATGTCTGGTTTATGCAACTTATATGTGAAGGTGTAAAATATCTCCTATTAGTGATATTAAATCAAAATATTTACCAAGTTTTTAAAATGCATGAAAATTTAAAGTTGCAAATTTATATAAAGAACATCACATTTATTTGCTGTGGCCCCACTAAAACAGGTTTACTTAATGCAAGGTATTTTGAGGCAAGCCTTGTGTACATGTACAGCATGTGTACGTGTAGGCATTTCTTTGTATCCACTACAAATGAATAAATTCCATATTGAGTCCTATTTTAATAGTGAACATGAAAACTGCAGTTATGTTAGGAAATGTCAGCTCTAGGACTAAAGAAAGAATGGTTGTGGCAATGCTTAACTCTTCCCTCTGCACCTGTGTATTGCACACCCATCTTTATGTGTAGTAGCCCAAGTACACTCATAATCAATACTATTGCCTCATCAAACTTCTCTATACTTTTATATAAACACATATGTTTAGCACTCTTAGAGGTATTTTAAAGATAAATGTATCTCATTTTGATCCTGACGGTCAGACCACAGCAATACAATTGATAGACTTGGCTTTACATTTAAAATGTTTACTCATTATCAGGCAGGTCTTAGCAAACATGGCAACAAACAAAAGATAGAAGAATCTTACCGCTTATTTTCCCTGTCTTCAAAGACTTCATCTTTCAGGCGGAAATTTACAGTGCTGCTTTTTATATTTAATTAATTTTTGACTACTGCATCATCAGTAAAAACCATATCCTCCTTAAATTTCCCAAGTTTTTTTCCTTTAGTTGACAGACAGTTGCTAATCACATGTATTATACCCTGAGCAAATTTCAGGCCATAGGGGGATAGAACAGCTTCCTGCATATTTTACCCTCTTCCATCCTTATTTTTTCCAGTTTCTATGACAGTCTGCTTGCATTTATGAATAAATGCTATGGTGTGTACTGACTGTGTTAAGAGGAGAGATCATGTGAATGTTAAGCCTTTAAACATAAATGGTGAATTTTAACAGTTCAAATTCACACATACAAAGACAACATTTACTGCTCTCTCTGCCCGCTTTGAAGCTCTCAGCAAAGAATCTGCTGAGCACACACAGTCAAATGTTATTTATACCAATCCTGGGCAGGTACTTAGCATTTCCCTGGCAGACAGGATAGGGCAGCATCTCTCCTCTAAATGCTGTGCTGGGCTCTGCTGGCGACATCCCTGCCGGTGAGCACAGGGGTATTAGAGTCTTTAGCCAGTGTACAGCAGTGACAGGAGAGCTCCAGGGAGATTCTTTTGAGAAGAATCATCCACTCCTGAAGCTGGGTTCCAAGTTTTCAAGTCTTGGCATATGGATTTTAATCTCTGGGTTGCCTTAACAGAAAGCAAATTCTGTAACTTCCTCTGCAAGGTCTGTTTGACTTTGCTGGAGGAAGAACGCTTGTTCAAAGCCAGCCCGGCAATCATCATCCATCACCCTGTCAGTCACATGCAGATACCAAGGTACCTTCAACAAACGTTCTGGAGTGCAACCCCTAGGTTGGTTATTAGTGTTTCCCACAAAGTTCCAGTAGTCATAGGACATTTTTGAACTTTATGGGATTTATATTAACTCCTAGCAACCTTTGCAAGGTTGCCAGAAGGTGTAAAGAAACTAATGATTAACTAGATTCTTCTTAGTAATTTAGAAATATTGATGAGTGCTGGTTCAAGTTGTTGCTACCAACAGTGTATTGCCTGCAATGCTTGACTCCTGATAAGAAGGAAATCATCTAAACTCAACACAATCTTTTCCTTTTTTCATATTTTAATGTGCAAAATACTTTTGGTATTGTATCCGTGATAAAATTAATTTTCAGCAGCTGCTAAGATATTTAAATCCTGCCAAAGACAGTCATCAGGAGTGGAGTCCTGTGTTTAAAGCAGACGGAGTAGTGTCAGAAAACCTTGTTGTAAACAAAACAATAAATCTCTCTAATAATGAAAAAGTATTTTACTTCATATCTGAAGTATGATATGAATTAATTTCAGGATCAGTTAATAGGATGTCATAACAGGTATGTAAATTACTTTAAACTAGATAAGTCTTATTTTGGACTATGAAGAGAAGTTTAAAAACATTTAGACTTTGTTCAAACACTGTCTCGTGTACAATTCAGGGAAAAGTACCTTTCTGATAATGGCAGTACCATGTGCAGCTTTCCCAGAGAAGGCTGTTTACTTAAGGCTTGAAGCAAGGGTCAGTTTTGAAGAAAACTTGACAAGGACAATTTCTTACCTTAACTAGCAGACAAAGCACAATAATAATAATGATGGGTGGTTGCATTCCAAGCATTTCACTCACCTGAAACATCACAGAACAATTTATATGTGTTTGTTTTTTGCTCTCACCATAGTATTACACAGCTAGCTGGAATTTCAAAAGAAACCCAAGAAATAAAGCATTCAGCTCTCATGAAGAGCTGTTGAACTGCCTGAACTCTGCTCATTCATCCACAGCAATGCTGGGGTTTTTTCTTAGGCCCCATGCTTAGGACTGGGAGGACCACACTCCTCACACTTCCTTGCATCATTCCTCTCTCTCCAATATTGCCACATGCATGGGGCACTTTATGGAGCTATAAACGAGTTTCCTTTTTCCTTCTTACTCAGAAAGGCTCTGCCCATCCTTTAGAGCAATTTTGCTCTTTAATCCATCCCACTCCTCTGCTTTTCCCAAGATCTAAACCCTCAAGTTTCTCTGCCTGTTGCAGCTTTCATTTAGCTCTCTGGATGTCTGAGGAATATGTGAGGTTCTTTCCCCTCTGCTTATGAAGAGATACCAACACAGAACTGACTGTTCCATTGAAGCCTCACTGGCCAGGGAGTGATTTTCCTCTGATACCTGTCCCTGATCAGTACAAGGTATTGAGAACAAACACTTTGTCCTTATACATTCACTCCCTCAGTGCCCTGTTAGTTCTGAACTACCAATACAACAGGTCAGTGTTTCCTGGTCAGCCTTTTCATGGATAATCAAAATAGCTAACAAATAAAAGGGACATTTACTTAGTTCTAGAAAATCTGTTCATAAGTGGTTTGGATTGAAGCAAAGTATTTCCCTTTGCTTGTAGAGCTCTCTAATCAGGATCACAAACCAATGAAGTACCATCATTTTTCTGCCATATGTTCTAAAGAAGACAGTTCTGCGTCATGAGTTTAGACCTTTATCCTGTAGCTGGACAAGCAGCACTGGAGGGTATTTGTCTTCTTTGGGGAGGGAACAAAGATTATCTGAGGTCCCTAGCTTGTCTCTTGCCCATTAAGGCAGAAACGTGCAGGATTTTAGTCTACTTTGGTTTTCAGTATGTGTTTTTTCCCCACATCAGATGCTAAAGTCTTACCATGGATATTAAACATGTTTATGTGGGAAGCTCATGCATCCATTTGACTCACCCTCTGGTTTTGAGCTGTGGGTCAGTTTTTCTGTGATGCCTTTTGAAAGATGGAAGTATCAGTTGAGCAAACCAGAGCAGGCAGTTTCCTGTAATCATCTATGCCGTCATCTGTGCTGGATCATGGCAGCAGCTGATCAATAGAGGAGTATTTAAATATGTTAGAGCCTGAATCTGATATTCTACATGTTTAACTGCATAAACAGATCAATGGGATGGGATTGATCTCCATTGATATTTGGCAGTTTTCAAATACAATTAAACCACATTTGGAGTACTGAAAGCACTTGAAATAAACAACTGGGCACTATTTATAATTTAAAGAGCTACTCAAAAAATTTAATAGATCAAGTGGTTGTTTCAACAATGCCAGTGTCAAGGGAAAACTGAAATCCATATGCTGTATATAAATAGCAAACTGAAATTGATGGCAAACTGAAATTCAATGTGTTCTTTAGCACATATTACTATATACAAATATTTCCATATTTATGAGATAAGGATATGCAATTAAAATGTCATTAACAGATATAGATGAATGATTATGCCTGAGCAGAATCTGGGATTGGAATTATTGGACATACTGTTGTTAAAATGGCAACCTTTCCTTTCTCACATCCCTAAGACAGTGGAATTCAAGAGTTACCCAGCCAGTTTTTGGTTTTACTGATCCCTGTTGGCTGTGCTCTCCCTGTGTCTGACAGGATGCCAGCAATTCCCTGGATTCCCTGTATGCTGACACCTGGCATCTCCATTACTCCTCCTGAGAGCCTGGCATCAGCATATCTTAAGATTTCCATCAAAACCTGTTTCCTCAAGAAGTGACGATCTGGGCATGTCCTTGGGTTGCCTTTGAGGTTAATGTCATTGTCACCACAAAGGCATGTCAGATGTGTGTGACCCATACTGGTGGTCACAAAAAGAACCAGTGTCCACAAGTTTCAAGAGAACCACTCCAAAGCTGACCAGAAGAAGAGTAATTTTGGGAAATGAGGTTTATTTACCATTCTGGTCTCCCTCTGGGCAGTTTTACACAGCAACACAGGTGCAGTTGTAATGAAACCTATTGAGGCAGCTGAGATCCAAATCCAGAATAGACAAGGTGATTAGGAGGGTTACCTTCTAGAGAATTCTTTGCAAAGAAAGGCTTATGGTTCAAATCTATTTGAAATACATAAAAGAAACATGGATCTTTATGACTACCCTCAGCTATAAACTCAGGGCAGTGCTGTAAACCCCAGGTTCTGTAAAGACATAGACTTGACTGATTGCAAGGACACTGAATGTCAGCTCAGCAGTACATTTACCAGACACCTCCAGTGTGGGCATGGGGAAATGTAATTTTGCACTTTTACTGACACCATTCTGAAACACAGCTAAACAATATCAATGTGGTGTTCTTTCACAGACATTTTGAAAACAATCCCCTATGTTTTTACTAAGGTCCTGAAAAGTTACAAAAGTGATTTCCCTGTGTACCATTTGCTTGATCCAGTGCCAGTGTAAAGAAATCAAAGCTTTACTGGTGACATGTTTTGTGAACAGGAAAATACAGCAAGTTCTTTTTGCAAAGGACTGGTTTCACAGCATGAAGAGAGTAGAGCTTCCCCATATAGGTCTGTCAGAGTTGGGACACTGCAATCCTTGATGCTTTAAAGCTTCCCAAACCCCTCCCAGCTTCAGGAGGGCTCTGAATGTGCATAGGGGTGTGTACCCTTCTCCTGAGAGTACACACATATAATTCCCAAGGAAACTGCTATTTCTGTGAATTATATCAGCAATGCTTTCACCTGAGTGGCTGTTGCAGGGTGAGATTCAGAGGTTATATTCAATATTCAACTCTGCATTGTTCCAATGGCCATGGTACATTCTGGTGCCAGTCTGTGCTGCACAGAGCAGCACAGTGAAAACTGTACAGCTGAAATACTTTGGCATTTTACCTGAAGAGACATGGTGATGACTTATAGTACACCCTGAACAATTTTTCTTCTCTGTGCTTTATCTAGACCAATAAATGCTTATGCTTCTGGATGCAGGAAGAGCTGTTTGTTCTCTTCAGCTGACAACCCATTAAAAAGAAAATAAAGTAAACATATCAGAATTAGTCCCCTAAAGCTTCCATCAAGCCTTCTGCCATGAGCACTTTGCTGCTGTTTTTGTTTTTTTCCATTGCCAGCTTTTGGCACTCAGGGGCAATCTATCTTTGGGAGAGAGAATAGAATCACTCTCCTTCCCCAGGATGTATGATCCAAGACCTAAAAATAGAGGCTATCCAGAACAATATCAGAGGGCTGCATAACAAATAAGTAGCCAAAATTGTTGAAGAAGTCTTCTTCGGGTGTCAAGCAGTGTGATACCCTTAAGAAAAATTACAAAACCTTACAGGAAGCAATTATAACTAATTAAAAGTTATTTCCTTACTCCTTGCAGTAGTGGTCAGCTTAAATACTGAACTTGTGGCAGTTTCTCAGAGGAAATATCTGGATTTTGATGATTTGTCCCAAAAACAACATTCTAGTTTTCTTGTTCACCATCAGAGGATAAAGAAGAAAGAGTCATCACCAGGACAAAAAAAAATCCACAAGGAGCCATTTCACCTGAATTTTTCTATAAGGACTTTAGGACCTACTGGAAATGCAAACTCTAACAGATTTCACGCAAGCCCTTGTTTTCAGCTGATCATTAGCAGTTCTGACCTTTTAAATCTTCTGCTGCTGAGGGAGAATCTGGTCTTTACAGAAAAGCTGTTCTGTATTCCATTCATAGACAGTGGAGAACTTAACTATGTTTACTGGTATTTAACATATGGAGCATATTTGCCTGGAAGGTAGATGAAATCTCCTGCATTTAAGATCAAATCAATTTGAATTTAAGGTCACATTTGCAGAAGTCAATGTTCCGTAAAATCAAAGAAGAGCTTAATTCAACTCTTTTTTTCTCTGTCAATCAACTGTGTAGTTTCACACAGCGGAGTTGTGGAAGCCTTCCTCCTGCAAGGAATCCTTGCACACACAAACATTCAGACACGAAGCTTCAGCAGGACTTGGCTCTTCCTCACCTGGGTGGAGCTGTGAGTGTTCAGGTTCAGGACAAGCTTCCTGCTCTTCATCCTACTCCCACAAATAGTGTCAGTCATAGTGCTGAGACTCCTCACACGAGTATCTCACCTGCTTAAAGGGAGGCTCTGAGGACCAAACCTCTTTTCTTCTGATGAGATGTATCCAATTTGGCACATCTAATCCATGTGCTTCCAGGACTAAATGGGGAAAATAGGCTGATGTGATTTCAAGGTGAAAGTGTGTGTATCTTCATTCATAAGCAAGTGCTGCTACTTCAAAGGAGAAGAGATTTGCAGGAATCAATGATCTGCAATATCTTTTTGCTTAAAGTGTAATTGCCATCTAAGAGCAATGAGGGATTTTGCTACTGCAGAGGTCTGGGAAACACAAGTCCAAAATACAACTTTCTGGTTGGGAGATTTCTAATATTGGAACATTGTTTTTGAATGCTACTAACCCACAGCCTTTTCCCCTGGAAATTTAAACGGGAGAGGAGAGAATAGGAGCTGCTGTTGATTTCTCCTGCTTTCCCTGAGAATGTCTGGTACTGCAGGTCTGAAAATGGCATTTATGTTCTTAAAAAAAAAGATTTTTGTCTTTATTTTTAAATGAAAATATTGATTACTTAGCCTTGATGAAATAATGAATAGTCATAGTCAAAGAGCGGTTGAAAAAAAAAAAAAGGCAGTATTAATTGCTCCCTCGTGGTATAAAAGAAAATTTTATTTCATTTTTTAACATAATGGAAACAGAAGAAAATTTGTTCAGAAAAGTGGGGGATATTCAGAAATGCTTATTTAATGGATTTTTAATTTTTAATTATAATGGACATTATTCACAGTCCACCTGGGATAGTCAATTGAAATACATCTAGCAGCATTTTCTGTTCTGATGAAAATTTGTCAGCTATTTAGGAAATGAGTTTGAATGATAAAATAGAACAGGAAAAGCCAGTATTATCACAAGCCCATTATTAATAGATTTCAGGAAAATTTAACAGAAGTATCTTTCTGGTTGCTCTTACTTAGACTTAGGGAAACACATGGCAAACTGTAAATATCTTGTTATGTTTCCTGTTGCTTAGTTGTTGAGGCTTTTTTCACAGTAGCCATTCCTGAGCTGGCATTCATAGGAAATCTTCTCTCATATTGTTGGGCTGACAATCTGCTCCTCACTTATCTCTGGCTGCTGGGATTTGAATCTCTGCTGCCATGCAGACTCTCAGGAAAAATCCACCTCTGATGTAAATGTGCTCAGATCCATTGAAGCCAGATGAGTCGCTTTCTCTTGCACCAAGGCTTAATTTGATCCTCAATGTTCAGGTCACAAAGCTATCCCCTCTGGCCTAGCAGTTCTCCTGTTGAAAGATTATCTGCTGACTGTAAATGCCAGTAGTCTTTTTACTCAGGAAGCTGAAGAAGTCATAAGTGCATTTAAGGGTTTCATGAAGTGCTTCGCATGTGAAGGGACAGCCCATTGCATCCTGGAAGTGTCTCTTACCTTTCAAATGAAGAAAAGAAAGTCTGGGTGAATGAAAGATGACTGTATTTTTGTGACTGCTACATCAAAACCAAAAGAGTTTGGGCCTTTAGAGATGGGGAGGATCATGGTAACTCGTTTCCCTACAGGACACATTCAGCTCTGAATCAACAGAGCTTGTAGCCCTCTGACATACAGATTGACCTGAGGGGGAAGAGAGAAAGAAGGATGTAATTGTGCCAATTAATCTGGAAAGGCATCTGAGAGAGCAATGTCTTTAAAGAAAACTTGGTAATAATCTTGGTTAGATTAGAGTAAATCTAGAGCAATGTCACTGAAATCAAAATATCATCCTGTACTTGCTGGTTATTACCTGGATCAGAATTTGGCCTGGAATTGATTGCTCATCCTGGACTAGCACCTCTCAAAAGGGAATATAGATGGTTGTAATTAATACCAAATATTAAATAAAATAGCAAATATTTTCAGTCTCATAATTAGAAAACCCAATAAATTTACAATGTTGTTCTACTACTTTTGCATTTTGCTACTAAACCCGCAATGTATTTTGAGCAGGGATTTTGTGTTTTGCCTATGAGGAATGGAACCAGAATTGCTAATGTCTACAGATCTGAGTAACAGATTTATTCTAAGACCTATCATACTCCACAGAGGAGTCAGGACATCAGGAAGCCTTGGTAACACCTTGCCAAAGCAGAAAGAAGACACTGAGCCATCTATAATTTTGATGTATTTTACAATAAAATAGTAACAAATCTGGGAAATAAGAAAAATGTAGAGCAGAAGTACATTCTCCTTCCTGAGAAATGGGGGCATTTGTGGGTCCTAGGGAGCTCCCCAGCTAGAAGTAGCAGGAGCTGTCTTGTGCTGCTCCCTTTGCTCATGTCCCCTGTCCTGCTGAGGGAGAAGCAGAGCAGCCTGTTTGCTGCCAGCCAAGGAGAGATGTGAAGAATCCAGCCTTTGTGTGTACCTACACACCAAGGAACACCAGCAGGTGCCTTCATCCTTCTAGTCCCACTTCCTGATGCAGGATTTACTGGACATATTGGAAGACACAAGGACACTAAAGCCATTGTTAACACATAATTTAAATAATCCCTGATTAACTAGTGAAATTATAATTTTAGGAAGTATTGAGTGAATTGGAAAGTGTGGAGTCCCACTGAAACATAATATTGATTTGATGCCTTTTAATTTGTTAGAGATTGTAACTAGCAGTGCTATTCACCTATTTACTCTTCCCGAGTTACTTATTATTGACAAGAAATAGGTCTGGATAAGAGCTGTTAATACAGAAGTGCCAGGATTTGCTCAGACCTCAACAGGGAAATGAATGGTTGGAGATGAACCTAAACCAGATCTGAGTTGTAGTCAAGGCTGTTTAGTTCCATGATTTCCAAGCCTCTCCATTCCCTAACTTGCACATTGCTCTTTCTTGGAATAACCTCCACAAATATAATTATTAATGTAAAATGTAAATCAGCACACAGTGTCTTACCCTGAGCCCCAAGACACTTGTAGAACTCTGGCATTTATTTTAAAGTGATAATAAGCTTTTCACTCAGAGATTATGCTCTTTGTTGTAGTGAAAAGGTTTGTTTTGTTAGTCCTGGATTTTTGGTTGCCTTTAGCATGATCACTTGCATGGGTTCAATTGCTTCATTAGTAAGGGTTTTAACCCAAAGTGCTGTAATCAAAATTTTCACTTCTCAGCATTGAAGATTAGTCCTAACTGTCCAAATTAGAGTCTGTTGGAATGGTACAAGTCTTTTAGACTCAATGGCTGCTGCCATTGTTTCTCTGATACTGCCAGACACAATGCAACATTAGGTCTGGATTTTAATCCACCTCTTTTCTTAGGAAGATGCAATTGGGAGATTTAAGATCTGGTCCTGTAACTTCTGTTTCACATGAGCAATCTCACTGCAGATTAAAGACTAATCAGAGAAGGATTTGGAGGTTTGGGCCCTCTGTTTTCTCTTCATGTTAAGGCTCCTTTATCTGGATCATCCCATTGATTATCCTTCTCCATCTTTTGCATATGGCTTTAGAAGTAATTAGAAGGAAATAAGATTTTCTGTCTTTAACTTAATCAGTAACATGTGTACTTTGAAAAGTTACATTTTTACATGACAGAGAATGCATCATCCAAAAGCAAATATCTCCAAGGTATTTGGACTCGCTTCTAGCTGACAGCCTGACGTTATCACAACTGTGTGGCTGCTCTTTGTTCTGACTCACAGACACTGGGAATGTTTGATAAATGTTACCTTTTTAATTCTTGATAACATTATGAAAATGTTAAGAAATGTTACAGCAGATAACCTTCCTAGACCAAACAGCAGCATTAACCATGTGAAGTTAATAACTGACTACGGGACATTTACTTAATTTACCTTAAAAAAAGTTTTGCTCACACTGCTCAAACTTTCCCTTCATTTTTATCTCCCTTTCTCCAAGGCCACAGATAAGATTTTTCTCTTACTTACTTGCAGGTCAGCTTTCCATGACACTCAGGTCTGCTACAACCAAAACCAAATATTTATGGGTATGTGGGTATGAAACACCATAATGATAAATGTATGATAATACACCAGAATGAAAGATTTCAAGACAATAATGTTTGCTGTCTGAGCTGGACATTTACTTAGTCTGTGTAGACAGGAGCAGATACTTTGATATAAATCAGATGAAGTGTTTTTGAATGAATAACTCTATGCTGTGAAGTATGACTTCAGGGATCAGGACATACGGGCACACAGGTGTCATTTTGCAATGAAAGCTGCTAATGCTTTCTGTGCATGTCTAAAAACACTTTGTTTCAAGGTTGTGCTTCTGAGGATATAGCTCTGCAGGTTTCTTTTAAAGAATGAAGTGCTAAATAATGGATTAAAGGCTAAAAAAGGATTTGAAAGGTCTTCACCGTATTTTTAGCACATTTCAGTTATACTTTTTACTCTTTAGACACACACTTCCAGACTGTATTTAAATTTGAAGCATGTCATGACATTGCATATTCTTAGAATGATCAGATAGGCTTGGAAGATTTAATGTTTAACCTTCATCAATTATTACACAGAGCTCCTCACCAAAGTAAGCAGATGCTTGATTTGAAGTATTTAGGAGTCACACTAGTTTTATTCTTAAACATTTTACCAAATCAAGGACATAGTGGACTTTCATGAAATTCACAATAAGTCCTTCAAAAAATATAAATATATGCTTTGTTTTATGCAGTTTAGTAAAGAATATAACTACCAAACTGTTTAAATTAGATGTTTTTGCTGCCTGAGAACCCAAGTAGAAAGCATCTTCCTCACTTTTGTCATTAATAAGAACACAAATCAGATCCTTTCTCTGACTACCTCTCACAGGAATTCTCATGGGAATCTGGCAGCCAAAGCAGAAGTTTCACTTGTGTTGAGTGGAAATGGAGGCTTCTCTAAAAGAAGCTATTGGCCAAGGTGTGTCAGGAAAAGATATACTTTGAAGTGACCACAATCTGGTGCTGTCCCTTCTTTTTCATATCCTGATACGTAATCATCCCAGTTTACACCACCCTACATAATAATACTACTTTGGAAGTATTTAGAGGGGGTAGTTTGAGGGCATGGGTCAAGCAGAGCCAAGGAAAATCACTCCTTATTATTCATCTGTGCCCTCTACCAAACAGTGCTTAACTGGTGCTGAAAACCTAGAGACTGTTTTGCTGATACCTTTCTTCAAGGACCCCGACTCACCTGATGATCTGATGTCACTGATTTTGCTCTTGGATCCCACATAAGTTCCTAGGAATGCACAACCTACTCGATTTTCAAAGGTGAAAACCAGTTACATCCAGCTGTGGATATTAAGGCAACTGGTTAATAGGAATGGTCTTTCAGGATTTAGCAGTAGGAACAGTAGCAACATCCAGAATCATCAACAAAAACTATGGGAGATGCATTAGCCCTAATTTCCTTTTTTTGTTCCCTTTCTGTCTTAAGACGAATCTTATTACACTAATTTTTCAGCTTGTTCTGTAAGCCCTCTGCCATTCTTGAAGCATGATATGAATGACATCATCTCCTCTTTAAATTTTATAAAGTTCAAAGTACAACAGAGGAGGAAGAGCAGAGATGATTATTATTTTATGTCCTAGAAATTATTTACTCTCAGTTACCACCAGGGTTTGAAGGATTCTGTCACATTTACATTTCTTCAATAATTAAAATTAGTGTTGGTATGTATTCTCATTTCCAGTGTTGCAGTCCTTAACCTTTGCAGCTGTAGTTTCTTGATCTTTATTTGACAACATTGAAAATTCAGACTGAAACATGAAACTATTTCCCTTTGTTTACTGAGTTCTGATTTACCTTGTATATACTATTATGGCATCACTGAAGATGTGCTTAACTGTGGTGACCTGTTACATCTGTTGAAGTGAACATCAAAAGACCATTTAATCACTTGTAATGTTTTTTCCTTGCCTGAGCCGGTGTTTTGTGAGGGTAGAGTTCTGCTAATGCACACTTCTGCCGGGAAGCTTCCCGAGGTGGGGCACAAGAGATGCTAAGTGGCAGAAGGAGGATGAGCAGAAGCCATTAACATTTCCCCAGCAAGGTCATATTTGATGTTTCCTTTGTTTGTAGTATCCAAATTAAGAAGATGCTTCTCTGCTTTGAGTGTTGCCTCTACATAAACGTACTCCTGGGTAATCTCAGGCTGGTCACTTCTCCTTACCATTAGCCCCCCATTAACAAGCTGATTGAAAAGCTTACACAAAGCGCTGACTATTTTCCAGGAAGACCAAATTTCTCATCAGATTCACCAACACTTCAGACTATCAATAAACAAAATAAAACATTCTCGTTCTGAAAGGCTATGATCACAGGAGAAACTTTTGCGTTCTTTCTTCTTTTTTTTTTTATTGAAAACATGTTGGGGGGAAAGAAAAGTGTTATCTTTCCCTTTTTTTTTTTTTTTTCTTTTTTTTTTCCCTGAAGCCAGTATTACCAGCCATTTTACTTGTACTTTACTATTATTATCTAGGTGATGGCTGTGACATGTTGATCATATATGGCAGTGAGAAAATTGATTTCCCTCAACAGAAATGCTTCCAATTTTCCCTGAGCCATAATTTTATGTCCACAACAAAATAAAAGGGTCATTTTCCTTAAGATGAGGGAATTGAAATCTTTGATAAAAGCCATAGTAAATGTTGTACTTTTGATTGCGGAAACTGCAGTTTTCACAAACATCTCCCTGTCTCTTCTGTGTGTATGTGTGTTGCTGGGTGGGAAAAGGAGAGAGAAAGGAGGCAAGAAGCAGCTTTTGGAAAGACTGAAGTTGCTTTAAGAAGTTCTGCAAATCTACAGATTCTTCCTGGAGACAGTTGTTTGTTTTCTCAAGGAAAATTTAGGACTCTATTTTTAGCTTTCAGTCAAGCATCTCCTTTTCAAAAATTGCTCTAGGTAAAGCCACACTTCGCAATCAGCTGTTTTTATATATGACAGCCTAATTTTCTTGTATAATTTTGAAAAATAGAGTTGGGAAATATCTATATAACCATAATTGCCAAAATCTACATTTCTTAAGAGACTACAATCACAGTAGACCCTCCCCCCTCACAAAAAGTAAATTATCTTCCTTTTTTCCGTTAAAAAAGGATCTCTTCTCTTGTTTGGATGGGTTTTTGTTTTGGGTTTGGTTTTTTTGTGTGTGTGTATTCTGTTGTTGTTTGGGGTTGTTTGTTGGTTGGTTTGTTGGTGGGTTTTTTGGTGAGTTTTGTGGGTTTTGTTTTGGTGGTTTTGTTTTCGGGATTTTTTTGTTTGTTTTATTTTGTTTTGTTTTTTTAAAGAGGATCTCTTTTATCCTTAAACAATCCTGTAGCTGTGTTTATTAAATTACCACTTCAGGTAAAATATAGGAACTGATAGGGCTGATGGGTTGAAAATCTACTTAAGACTTATTCTTCTGTTTGAGAACTATTTAAATATATAATAGACATTTTGAAAACATTTGTTTTTACTCTCTACAACAGGAAGTAGGGAAGGTCTGAGAAGTTGGCCAGGCAATCCACAAGCAGGGTTTTTCATTTAAATCGGTTTTGTTCAATAGTCAGAAAGAAGTCTATGCTGAATCCTTGAATATTCAGGAAATCTTGAAAACTGACCTTTTGGTACTTTTCTGCATTGATCTTTTATGTCCAGAGTCCCATGTGTGAGTGTAATGCATGTGATAATGTCTCACTAGAAGTTTTTGCCTCTATCAAACTACACTCTTTGATATCTCACTTCTACAAGATGAAAGACTCCCATAATTGGCCTCATCTCAGTTTGGTTTGTGAAGTGGCAAGGGAATTGTGCCCAATCAAAGATGTGTTTCCAGAATTTACAGTGAAGGAGACAAGGAGCTAGAGACAAAGCATGAACAGTCTTTTCCCTATATGAGTCTGATCTAAGTCTGGTACTTGAAGACAGACATAAAAAATAGCTAGAGAATAGTTATTTTGACAGAAATACAGTATCAGATAAATAAGAAATTTTTCCTTACTTTCATAGAAGTGAGACAGAGTTTACTCAGTTTGATGGCTGGATGGTTTTTCCTTGGCGTTTCTTCATGCGTGGGTTTTTTCCTCACTTTCCTTTGCCTATACATTGGGAAATGTTACAAGAACTCAGCACTTAAGGTATATGGGAGTGCAAAGTTTAATTAAGATGCTTAGATGATGTTAAGAGCGAAAGACAGTAGTGATTTAGAAGTGCCTTGCATGTTATGTATATATTGTTCACAACATCCAGAAGATGTGCATTTGACAGAAGAGGTAATCTTGTGATCTCTTTGCTTATTTCATCTGTACTCGAGAGAAGACAGAGATAGAGGTCAGTTCAGACACGTGGGTTCTGCTTGTTTCACCAGGGACATAAACAGGAGGCAGTAAGTCATGAAACAAGGATAATGTTGAAAAAAATCACAAGAGCTTTTTCTGAGACAGTAATTTTCCCAAAGCCAAGAAAAGTAATTCTTCTCTTTTTATTTGGAAGGTATTTTTTATTAATACCATATTAATAAAACCATTATTCTAATATTTATTTTTAACCTCAGTGGGTTAGATTGCAGCAAAAAGAAGGCTATACCATTTGCACAGCTGGTGCTTAGTTATAAGAGGAATTTTGCATTTTGCCTTCTCTGCATGGTGTATGAGAGAATAGATTGGACAAATTTTCTGAGGTTTCTGCTGATTTTTGTGTTTTTATTGAGGTACAGCACAAAAGTTCCCCTGTGCATTATATTCACAGGCAGAACTAATGTCAAGGGAAATACACCTTGAGAACAAAAGGACTTCTGCATTTTGCTTAGAAGTGTTGGAAAAAAGTCATCCCCAAAAGTGGAAAGAATATATACAATCCAAAGCAAGATCTCCTTTCTGGTGGAGTGAGTGAGAGGTAGACAGATTTATTATGACATTATGTCTCCTCAGATAGAACCAGCCTGTAGCATAAAAAGAACTTGAGAGACAGAAACAGATGCTAGAATGGGGCTTTTCTTTTTCTTCCTAGAATAGACACACTTTTGCACTCTCCTCTTTAATATTAATTCAGAAAATAGTATAAGAATGAAAAAGCTTGGCTCTGAGGTGACATTGATACCAGGAGAGTCATTATTGGTGCCTTTTGCCGTTCCCTCTCAGCGAAAGGAAGAACTCAAACACAATGAAATTCCTGGACAGCCACTAACTGATTTGATCTTGGAGACTGACAACCATATTTTACATGCACTGTGTTTTGCAAACCTTTGTTAAGTGTTTGGGATTGAGAAGTGGGGTTTATGGAACACTGGGAGCAACCATCCACTACAGCTGAGACTGGACTATGGGAAATGGGATAGCAAAGAGGAGCTGTGTCTGCTGGGATGCTGAAATTACAGGAAAAAATGTACATGAGAGCTAGATGTGCTTGGAAATCTTAGGGTACCTGGTTATGCATAATACACACCCCCTATGCTATTATTCCCAGAACCTCTCAAGGGAGGCTCCTCAGCATCTTTTACTGCTGTGTAAATGCAAATCCATTTGGGGATGTAGCATTGTATGTAGCATTGTGCAGTTATTCTCAGGACTGAGTGAGGCAGATCCTACCAGGAGCTGCATCTGAGAGCTCACACAGCAGGAACTGAGAAAGGAACCTGGACCATCTCATTGAGAATCCCATGAGGAGACATGGATGATGCTGCCTAACATCTGCAGATATTTTCAAGTTTTCAAGGATGGTAGAAAATTAAGTCCTGAAAAGCAAACAGAGGATATGCAGAACTAAGACTCACCCAACAGGGTTGCTTATGAAAATTTCAATCTAAAATACAGATCATCCAAGCCAGAATCAAGGAATGAAACTGTTCCCAGTTTATGCTCAGTTCTCCCAGATGTATTTCTTAGTGGGCAGTTTGCCAGTATGGGATAATGTTACCAAAACATATTTCTCTTACCAGCCAAGTGAATCACTGAAACAAAATACACTGGCAAATGAGAAATAAATCACGAGGCAGACAAGAGCTGCCCTGAGCAATGGTGGGGACGTGGCTGGCACAGCCAAAAAATCAAGAGACACCTCAGAAAACATTCGAATGGCTGGGGCAAAGTTTGTTCCAGATCGCTTCCAGGGGTGTCCTTTGCTGCAACAGAGTGCTCCAACTGGGACACAGGTCCAGTGTAGCAAATTGCATTGCACATCCATGGAAATCCGTGTAAAATATTTTCTGTTGTATCTATGAGGTTACTAATCCCTGTCTGCTGATGGAGCAGTGTGATTGGGACATAGTGGAGGAGAAAGTTTAACTCCATAGCAGTAACAATGTTACAGCTGTCTTTGTGTCCTACTAGAATAGTGCAGACTCTATATTCTTTCTTATCTATTTTAAATAGTGCAGGCTTTGGTACCTTTTATAAGAATAAAAGGTAAAATTATTTATTTCATGATTTTTGATTGATTTCTCCGTGTTTCTCCTCAGTCACCTCACCCAGATATATCTCATAACCCTGTAACATCATATTTGGGGAAATATTGCTGCATATTTGTACTATAGACTGCAGATAGAGATGGAGCAATTGGGGCAAGTAAAATGTTAAATTATTGCTTGAGGAGCACAGACTGGTATTCCCACCATCTGGACTGTAGGTACAAAATCTCATTCAAGAGACAAGTCTGGTTGCTTACTCCTCAACATATTATAGAAGAGAAATTCCTAAATTCACAGTTGGAGGTTGGAACCAAAGAGATAATTCCAAAGCTCAAGCAGAGCCCTCTACCTTTCCTTTTTAATGGGTAGCAGGCCTCACTGACTATTATTAGAAGTGATTTGGCACTTCAACATGCAATAGGCATAGAGTGAGATTTTTCAAAACCATTACACATCTAATTTACATTGACTGAAAATCCCGTGAGACACCTAAATATCTCTGGACAACCTTACTGTGCCAATTCATAAAGCTCACTTATCTTCCTCTTTCTCACATTGAGCAAACTCCTGATTTTTACCATGTGAATCATTCTAAATTCCTGTTCCCTTGATTAGGATGCCAAGTTTACATTGTAAATCATTTTCATCTATTATGGGCAACCTTTGTAAGCAATGCTTTTGTTTTTTCTTTTTCTTTTTTTTTTTGTTCCTTTTTTTGGAATATCTGTTGTAGTTCTCTGCAGTCACCCTGCTGCTGAGCATGCGGATCAGATTCAGACCAGGGCAGTGTGATGCAACAAGCTGAATTTCTTGACTGACCTTCAGCTTTCCCCCTCCATGGCAATATACAGCTTTCTGTTCTGCTAAGTGAAAGTCAGAAACAGGGGCCAACTGAAAAGTAATTCTTTTCACTCTTGTGCAGAAACAACAAAAAGGTTGCTTCTGTAGATGAGAAATTCTTTTGCTCATCTCTACTGGAGACTGAATTGTTTATTGTATTGACTGCCCATCATTGTGGGCTGGGTTTTAACAGATACGACAATTTATCTGTATCAAGGATTGGGGAGGGTGCTGTTGTGATACATTAAATACCTTTGCAATCTTTTTTTTTTCTTTCTATCTTTCTTTCTCTCTCTCTCTTTTTTTTTTTTTTTTTTTT
>VZSR01003798.1:11201798-11235806 GCA_013398615.1 Brachypodius melanocephalos | reverse complement strand
CACTAAATCTCAGCATGACTATATCCTGCAGTGGAAAATTACTGCCATTCAGAAATGTGCCTTGCTGCATTACGGTTGTATATTTGAAGACTCAAAGCTCTATCTGCAGCACAAAGGCAGGCTCAACAAATGACTTAGCATCTTTGATCCTTTATCACAACATTTTATGGCAGCATTTTCTACCCTGTACGAGTCAAGGTGTACTTGTGAAATTAGTATTTTTCGCTCTTTATTTTATAAAACAATTATGCATCTTTACTGAAATATCCTATTATCATTAATATCCATCTGAAATTGTTTCTACTAGGATTAGAATCACTCCATGAATGGATGAATAAATGAATGTTTTTACAGCACCAGATGACAAATTTTGCAATGACCTATCTCTTTATCAAAATGATTGTATGGGAAGATATTTAAAATGAGACATTATTTTTAGACCAAATTCAGAGAGACACACTCCTTGTCAGTTCTGTGTCTAAGATACAGAAGGTAAGAGGATCCTGCTACATCTACCCTTTTGAGGGGTTGATTTTTAAGAATTTCTCTTTCAATATGCACTTGGATCCACATTAGAAGCAGTCAGAGGCTTTTAAGGGGAGAAAATCTCAGGACAGTGTACAGAATCAGAGCCAGGGTCGTGACCTTGACTATTGATCCAGCCTCTCTTATTTCCACAGCTTGCTGAGGCTTGTTCTTCCAACCTGCTGGTGTACATTAGAGCAGAAATCCATAACATGGCCATGTTCATCCAAGCACAGGAAGAAACTAAATTAAATGTTAAAAAACAATCTGAGGCTGGAGTTGGAGACAATTCATCATGATCCTAGACGTCAGGCAGGTAGGATGACCAAGAGTTCCTCAGCCAATAGACCCCAAACAGAATATGGAGGGTCCTCACTGCCTCATTTGTCAGGTACAGAGCAGATAGTCGGAAAAACACTGAGGGAAAAAAAATATACCGAAGGTCAGCGTTTTAATTCCCAACCATGCACAAATATTCATCTTTTGGAATGCAACCTGTAATTGAGGTTTAGGGGAGAAGGGGAAGGCAATAAAAAAAATCTGACATTAATAAATTAGCAGTCAAAACTAGAGGAAAATAAAATTTAGCATGGAAGCAGTATAGAAAAAATTGAGATCCAACTGAGTCCTTACAACTCTTGAACAAGGTTTAGGAGAAGAATTTGATGACAGACTTGAGTAACCTATTAAAATCAGCAGTCTGTCTCTTTCAAATCTTGTGTCTGTGGACTGCTAATCTTCCTTCTTGCTGGAAAGGGTTTACAGCTGTATGATCTGTGATGCATGGAATGGAGAATAAAAGAAAGATTGTGTAGGCTGTTTGAACTGTTTAGAAACTTTTCTTGTCTTCTTCTCGAGCTGTTGTTACTTGTACTGGACACAGAACACGTCCCTTATGTACTCACCCAAAACATGTGACCTGAAGAATCCATCTCAGGTGGCAGTATTTTCTTCAGGGAACTACAGAACACACACACCTTGACAATACTGCGCAATTACTGTGGTGATTGAAAATATTCACAAACCCCATATAGTCTGGATGGGTGCTGTTCAAAATCAGCTTGCTGGTGAGAGAGAAGAATTTGCCAGTTTTATGAACATGAATTAAATTTCCTATTGTGGTTGAATTGTGTTCTCTCTCAAAACATTGATAAGCAGGTATCTGAGCTGAAAATAGTCTTCTGCCCTTTAATTTTATTCCTAAGTTATGTTACACTATTTGTGCGTTATCAGCACGTGCTGTTAAACCTCATCATGCTGAATGCCAATCTGATGAAACATAATAAGACATAACACAGTTTGACAGCTAATATTTAAAGAAGAAATCTTATCTCTCACTATCTAAATAGCAAAGGGCTCCCATTCAGACACTTAGAGATTCTTAGTGGATATCTTGAGAGAACAGTTAACCTGAGCTTTCTCAGAATGTTTCCCCAATATAGACAGCAGCTTTGTATGTGTGTGAGCTTAAACCACAATGCACTCTCACAGATTGGTAAATTCACACCAAACAATTCCTGAACTTCCTTTCTAATCTGTAGTGCTCTAAGCAAGTATATGTAGGAAATAGGGGTGAACTGATGGAATTTTGTTCCCTAGATCTCTCTTACCAAATGCTCCCCAATATCCAAATGAGAAACTGTCTTTTAACAAGACAATAAAAAATGAGGTAATCTCCAGTTTAAAAAAATGTGAGAAGGATGTGACATACCAGGTATAGGAGTTTGCTGAACATAAATTCTTACACACTGTACATCACAAATTGCTCTGTTTCCTTGTCTGATTCTTTTCAGTTAGACCAGGATGATTATAATTGATATTGGTAGAAGATCTTTACTGTTGAAGATTTATATTTTGCCGTCTTCTTCAAGTGTCTGGATTCTTTTCAGCCATCATTAGCCTGATTTTTACCACCAAAAATTAACTTACAGTTAATACTGTAATTACATACAGTAATTTCAAAATGAATGAAACATATGGATACTTATAAATAAATATTGGGGAAAAAATACCATATGCTGAGCACTTGATATAAAGGCATGTCAGCGTTTCTTATTTGGAAAATTTTGCTTGAATATGTCTGAGTTGCATGATAACTTTCTAAATTGTAAAACCTTTTGAAATTATTCAGGTTGAAAGGAACTTCACTACTAGTGAAAAGATCTGTCTGCTTCCCAAAACTTTTTTCTTCCTTTTGTGAAAATTTAGGATCAACTTTATATCTGGCAAAATCAAGCCAGTTTTGTTGTGTGTACAGCTGTTGCCGCTGAATTGCAGAAATTCCTGTGATCCAGTCTGCCAGGGCTCTGTGATGGTCTCTGTCCAGATGATGAGCTGTGTGCATCCAGAACCTCACTCTGAGAGAGATGAGGTCAGCACACACCTCCTGATAATCCTCCTGCCCTCACCTGGGCACACACCTGTCCTTGCCAGCCCCCACACGAGCACCAGAATCAGATAAACTCCAACCCTTTGAAAGAGCTGAAGCAAAATGCAAAGCCTTTTTTGATTCATGCAGGCAGGAGCTGTTCTTATGGCAGTTCTGCAGCATTCTGAAAAAGGGGTTCTTCCCAATTGTGCTGCTAATGCTCCATGGCTGTTCCTGCAAACCTTACTCATGAAAATATTTAACTTCCTAGTTTCCCAGTAATTAAATAACAGAAAACCACACCAGGTGTGGAATATTCTTTCAGGGAAATTCAGGCAAATTTTGTCAAATTCAGCAACACTGAAATATTAATTTCCCATAGCACATTAGCAGCTTGAATCTACATAATAGTTCATGGATGAAACAGGCATTGTTTAGGTAAATGTTAGCTGAAATAGACTGCATCTCTCACTGCATCACATAAAGACTCTTGAGCATTGTTATTTGACCATATAAATTTCTGAAATGCTATAAAAATTTTCCCCTTTCATTTGGAATTGGTATTCTTAACTTTAATACCCAGTTATCATCTTAAAAATAGATTTGAAAACAGTTTTGTGGTATAGTAGTTAGAATGAGAATCTCTGAGGATATGTAATTTTAATTGTTTGCTTAACTTAGCTGTGAAATTTGACCCACGTTTGTATTGCACTTAGGTCCACACTTCCCCTTCAAAATACATCAGTGCAGTTCCCTGCTGCTTAGGTAATAGGCAAGAGTGTGGCTGATAATTTGCTTCACTGGAGTCCTTGTATTTTATTTCTTGCATGAAGGAAAGTGGCATCAGTATTTAGATGTGCAGCAATAGAAGCAGAACAGGGTTTAAAAGAACTTAATTCATTGTGGTGTCTTTATGGACTGTAACCCAGCAGAACTCAATAATGTTCTGCACTGAAGAAAGTACCATCAAAAGTAATGCTTGAATCTTTTTTAGTGGTGCTGCACAGTTACGATTGTCTTTTTTTAAGACATCACAGAGGTCTTAAAGGACTATGACAGATAAATGCAGTCTTTAAAGCTACTCATGCATTCTTAATGGACAGCCTGTTAATTTGAGGTCTAGGTCAAGAATTTGAATGCCATTCACTAAACACCTCTTTGTCAACAAAAGCTAGTTTTCCCTTAGGGTAAATTGTAACTCATTAATTGTAATTAAATTAAACATATGCGACAACTAGAAAACCCAGGGAGCATTCTGTGAGGAGCATCATCCTAGCAGCCCATGGCTGAGTGCTGGGATGTTCAGGGGTTCTGCAAGTGAGGAGATAATATGTCTTTAGCTAAATAACACATTGAATAAAGAGGGCAAGTAGTAAATATCTCACCCAATTAACATGGTTTTTTTCCATTAGATAGGAAATATTAAAAAATGTCAACATTAAATATCATTTGGGGGTGGTTTTTTTGCAAGTTTAAGCCAATAGACATGATATTCAAGAAATTTTGCATCCTGTATATCAGCCATAAGAAAATATAATTTTAAGCCTGTATTTATGTTTATGGCAGCAATTAAACTCTGTTAACAGCAGAGACCTTTGTATTTGGAAGGTCTGTATAATCCACCCTCAGACTCCAGGTTAAATCAGTTTGGTTGTCAAAGATGAGTCCCTAATGGGCAATGGTCCACATCACAAAGCCATCAGGTAATTGCCACTATTTGGCATATTTGGCAGGTCCTATTAGGTGAGGCCCAGGCCTGAGCTGGTACACTGAAGCGTTACATCACTGCAGATTGGAGACAAAAAAACAATGATTGGGATGCAAAAGATATACTGATTTGGACATGGCATTTTTGGGCAAAATGTGGAAGCAGACTTTATTCAAGAGATTTAGGGGCTTTTGTCACTTTTCTGCATGGTGATGATTTCTATTTTGATCTAAACTGAAGTAATTTGCTTTAAGGGGTTTCAGCATTTTCATTTTTACAAAAACTATTTTTTTCCCAATTCATTTGCCACAATTATTATAAATTCATTAAACGCTTCACATATTTTTGGGAGAAAGAATATTGTTATTAGAATGTTTTCATGTGAAAAAATATTTAGTCTGCTTTTTTATTTAGTCTGCTTTTATGTGAAAAAATATAGTTGGCTGAGAAACAGTGTGCTGAAGTCTGATCCACGAGGAGAGAGAGAGCTCTGGTGCATACAGATGCTGCCACTGCATTTGTGATCTGAACAGTAAGTGGCTAACTTGAAGACTGAGGACATCCAGAAACAGTAGATAACTGACCTTGTGTTTTTGTTCAGCTGAGATATGTGCTTATAAAAATTCAGTTAACATGCTCTCTGCAGTTTCCTAGCTGCAACTCTGTTGGGAGCACGTCTCTATTTAAAACACACGTGTTGTTTAGCATCGCTATTTGAACCAAAATCCCCACTGTGAATAGTCAAGTGACAAATATTAAAGTGGGGAACCGTGTATAAACAGGAGTGCTAGGCCCCTTTGAATGTGTTTGGAAAATGTTAAATGGAGTGTAGGTGGAAGATATGGAGGGGAAGGTATACCTCATCTCCCTCCTGTGTTATTTACTCATGAGAAACGTAGTAATGTGTTATTATTAAACACCCTGGTATTGCAGAAGTATGAGCTCAACGTAAAATCTAATCCATGAACTCCTGCATCTAAGGCTTCTTTCACATTACTGACTATACAATCCAAGGATCTCTCTCACCTGCATCATGGATCTAGCCATGAGGAGAGCATCTCATCAATGGCAAACATCCCGTGGTGAGGGGTTCTGACTTAGAGGCAGTTTCACTAACAGATGGCCAGCAGTGTAAAAAGTTTGAATCTCTCCTTGCTGTACAAAATGCAAGCTACCATGCAACTGATCTGATTACATGAGAAATGCAAACTCCCAAAGAAGGCTGCAAAGCAGAGGCAAACAGGAAGATAAGTATCAGGTTTGCTTCCTTTGCTGGCACTAGAAACACAATCTTGAGAAGAAGCCATTGCCTGGGAAGCAAGCCTTGATGTGAATGCTGGCTCTGTCACAACCTGCTCCTGAGGGCTGGGAGTTAATAAACCTATATAGCACAAGGAGTTCCTTTTTCCTACTTCAAGTTACAATATAGCAATCCTCAGATAATACGGGAATAGTGAAGGGCAGGAATCATCATTTTAGTTGACAAAGCTTTGTCCAGCTTTAATTCAGCTCCTTTAATAGAACTTGGCGTGAATCCTTGTTTCTTCATGTCTTTTCTTTTCTGTTTACTCCCTTTAGAGAACTTTCCCTGTCAAAATCTTTCTGAGAAATCGGTGTTTAAGCTAAGAAAGCCTCTGTTTTACAAATAGCTGGATGGAAGCTGGGTGGAGTTATATACACACTGGTCTCAAACACAGCCTGTGAAATTCTTTGCTCTGGCCTGGCTGTGATAAGGTCTTCTTTCCCTTTCTCTGTTAGTGATCATTTTGCTGTTGGCTCAAGTCTCTGTCCTGTCAAGTCTCTGTCCTGCAGTGTATTTGTGTGACTGAGTGAGGATCAGGAGGTGGCATACCTGTTTTGCCTTCCAAGGTCTTGTAGACTCCTCATCACTCAACGTGTGGAATACACTCCTGCTTGCTTTGTCCCCTAAGGGGTTTTCCTATCTGGTTTACTGCATATGAAAAGAAATTGCTTTCTGAGTCCTGACATTCATGCATCCAGTCACCTCCTGTCCTGCTACCAAAATCTGAGAGAGATTGCCCTCTCCCTCCACTTGACTTGTTGATTTTTCTGTCTAAATTTGGAAACTGTGACTGGGACTTTGTTAGGTAGAATATGTTGTGTGAGGCTTTGCTGTGACACTTGGCCTTGTCTGTGTAGAAGATGCTGCTCATATCTCAGCAGGTACCTCTCCTCTGTAGGCTGGCTGAACTGAGCAGGTTATGGCATTTTCTCACCATGGATGGAAACGGTCTTGAAACGGCCCCATCCATTTTCCCAAACCTCGAGGTTTACACTCACGTTTAGCACTGTGGCCATGATCCTTGACCATGGCTCCTTATCCACCCAGGTGGCCATAGGCCAGTTGATCACATTGACCTTTGTTACTGAAAATGACCTTTGCTCATTCAGTTGGGACACATCACAAAATTTAGGTTTTGAATCCCATTGGCTCTGTTTTTATTGAAGTTGCAAGGCAAGAAAAAACACCTGACTGGTTTTAGTCTATCTGGTCATCTCAAAAAAACCCTTTTTTTAAACTTCTGCAAATACTAGGTATCCCATAGCAAGTATCATGTCATTTGTAATTATACCATGATGACAGTGATCACAGCTTTATCACTGTGGTCACAAGAAAATAATGGAGGTTCAGTAAGTGCAAAACACCCCTTGCTGGCACCCTTGAGGGCTGCTTGTGACCAGAATCTAAAGTCAGGAAGGACTGCACCGGAGGAGTGGTCACAGCCTCCTCCCATCACCCCAGGTTCCTCAAAACCTCCCTCCCCACCCAGACTAAGTGTGGGCATGGGACAGCAGTTCCACTGCTTTTGGTTTCATTAAATACTCTATAAAATCTTCCACAGATATGAAGAACAGGAAATCACAGCTAAAGCCAGGAAAAGAAAATAGTTCACACTGGGAGAAAGCACTGATGTAAGTAATACATCTTACTCATGGGTTGGTGTTAGCTTGCTTGGGGGTGTTGAATTTCTGGCTGTCTGGCTGTATGATTGCCATTGTTAAGACCTGTCAACTATTTGTGATTTGATGAATTAAGTGAGTGCTCTACTTCTCCATAAAATGAAGTTTTATGCAGATACATCGGTACCATGGGACGTCGTTGCTAGGTTTTTTCCCCAGTGCAAGCATCTACTGTCCAAAATATTAGATCAGATGTTACTGAAAACACTTTTCAGTTGGAAAAAAAAGTCAGTAGGTCACTTCTTTGTCTATAATAATTCTGAGAAGCTATTTTTAACTAACAGTATTAATATTTCCTTTCCTGTGTCAGGAATTGATGACATTTTTCTGTGGGGATATGTGTGTGTATCTCTATTAGACTACTTCTCATGTCGAGAATCTTCATGTTTCTTGACAATTTCAGACAAAACTAGTATTCTTTTCTACTTGCTTGGTTTGCTATTGAGTGATACCAACTAGAGAGAAGAGTATGGAAAAGGAAATTCTTTCTGAATGTGCCGAGAGGGTATTAACAGCCGTCTTCAACCAATTTTGTAACAGTTTTGCAACAGCTGATCATAGTGTCCCACAATGATGACAAACAGTGACTCAAAAAATTTTCAGTCTTAAAGAAGGTATAGCTGAACACCTTCCATCATGAAAGCAATGCACAGGATAGAATAGCCAGGCTTGCTGTGTGCTCATCAGCCTCACCTGTTGACAGAGCTGGTGCCACCCCCACTAACACAACTCCTACATTTCAAATATTTTCAAAACACTAATTTCTTTAAAGAAAATGAAAAAGAAAAACCCAAAACAGTCATTAAAGTTAGCTAACTGTGTTGCCACTCTTACAAACAGGTGGTTTCCCTGGTGAAGGAACTGTTGTGTGTTGTACCTGCACATGGTGCAGACACGCTGCGGGGACACGGCCACCATGAGACCCTGAGGGACACCTCAGGACTGGGCTTTGGGCACAGCAAAGCCTTTGCCCCAGGTGGCACTGGGGTCCTAATCCTGCTCCTGCACACCTTGTTAGGAAGTGCCAATGTGCCTCCAGATGTGTTCCCTGTCAACATCCCTGTTCAACCTGAGGGAGGCTACAAGGAGGAGCCCCTCAGGGGGATGACATTGGGACCTGGCAATGCAGTGTGAGGATTTGTGTGCTCCTGAGGCTGCCAAAACTCACAAGTGCAGAGGTGCTGCCAGAGTAGGGCTGACAGTGTCACTGGGGAGCTGTATTTTGCCCTGGGGGAATGGTTTGTGCGTGCAGCACGCCTCCTCACACGACAGGGCTGCTGCAGCTGTGGGGCTGGCCTCGGAGGGTCCAGAGTGAGGGGTGGCTGCTGTGCCCTGGCAGGGAGCAGCCAGAAGTTGGTTTTGCTAAGGAAAAGCCTGCTGCACATGCCCAGTTTTCCTGGCTGTTTCTGCCAGGCCGTGGGGCTGTGTGATGGCTGAGGGCCTTCATCTGACTCCAGGCCATCACGACTGAAGTGAGCAGCAGCCTCTTGTCTCCTCCATCCTCCAGACAGAGAGAGCTCCTGCAGCTTAGGAGCTTAGTGACCATAATGACTCTGGGACAGAAAGAGAAATACTTCAAGGAGCTGTACTGACAAAGGAGGATAAAAGGATAATATGCCATCATATGCCTTTCCATGGCAGACTGCATAAGGACACTTGAAACCTGGAATGGTGCGCGGTGCCTGCTGGGCTGTCTGAGGAGAGAGGCTGAGACACAGCAAAGAGATCTGTTGGGTGCTGTGAGTGCTCACCCCTGATCTGGTTCATATAATTGAATCCTCCAGGACTGAAGGAGTGTGCAGTTCCATGATGAAAAACAGTGAGGCAAGCGATGACAGAAAATGTTTAAGAATACAGAGAATGTAGTGGAAATATAGGGAACAGGACTGTGTTGCCACATCCCTGGCTGCAGTACCCTTCTTCTTCTCTGGTTTCTTCATTTTGTATTCTTGGATGTTTCTTCTGAAAAGTAAAGGTTCAGGAATTCAGAAGCAATGGAGTATAAATAAAGTAAGGCATTTCACCTGTTGCTAGAATTCTCGTTTGCTGTAGTCAGGAGACAAATATTAAAAAACCTGATCTTCTTAGGGGTTGATGCTATAGTACAGATTAAGGGATAAGATATTAAACTGCAGAGTTATTAACTGTTTTGCATCTGGTTTTACAAATGAAGATGGTGGAGATTTACTTAAACTGCATCAGATATTTAAGGCTAACAGATGAAGAATTAGTAAGTGTGCAGATTAACACGAGTGATGATTAAGAAAAGCTTATAGGCTCTAAATCCTATTAATGTTTTTTGACAAATGACAAGTGATACAAGAAGGATATGCATAAATGTGGTTTGAAGAGGTGAGGAAGACCTTGGGAACAGGCAAAACTCTGCCTCTGGAGACAGGTAGAGCAAGGACTACTTGGTTTGATTTTGGGCTCTGAACAGCATTGCAGGATAAAATTAACTTTGACACACTCCCAGCTCTTTAGATACCTCTAATTTCCCCTCTTTCTGTGACCTACTGGCTCTGAATTTGTTGGGTACATATCTAGCACTTGTGGCACGGTATTGAGAAGCACTCTGTGGCCTGCAGGTTGTTACCTGTTTGACTAAGACTGCACGAGTCAGGCTTGAAAGGCAAACCTGGGTTGTCTGGTTTATACATAACAAATAGACCTTATCCTGGCACTCAGTTATTACTTCAGCTGGAAGAAAAAGGGCTTTTATTTGGGACATATGGGGTTTTGAGGGAATGGTTATTGTCAGTGTAAAATATAAAACTCACCAGAAGTTTTACAGAATTAGCAGAAATACAAAAATCTCCATGTTTCAAAGTTGTACTTTTATCTCTTGAGCTAAAAGCATCTTAGTACTTGAGAACTCTTACAATTAATATTTGGTAACCTTGTCTTTTTTCTGTGAGTTGCTCTATCACTTCTGGGAGAAGAACTAAAGGAGAAGGCTGATCCATACAGATGGCCTCAAGGGTGGGGGAAATGCTGAGAGGAGTGTGTCTGAAATCCAACAAAGAATAGAAGGGCTGAAAGAAAAAGATTTTTGGAGGTTTTGGGAGAGGAAGAAGGGCAAGACTGTGTGCTTGGAGATAAAAAGACTGAAACAAAGGAGAGGAGAGGAACATAAGGTACATGGCAAGAGGAGTTTATCTACTCCCCACCAAGCCTGGAGTTAAAAGATGTAAAGGTAAGAGAGGCAAGTAGGGAGCTGGCAGGTATTGTGAAGCAAGTGGGAAGGAGTTTGTGCCAGCATAGTGCTGGTTGGGAAATCTTGCTGAGAGGAGGGAAAGGGGGAAGCCCCATGGCAGGGCTGGAGATGCAGTAAATTCTGGAGTATTGGATGTTATTGTGGTGAAAGAATAAACACTGCCAAGGCAAGGTGAATGCTGAGGGAAGAGGAGAAGTTGTGGCCACTCTCCCTTATCCTTGTTGGAGAGAAAGTGGAGTAAAATGGCTTTCATGATGGTTTCTTTCTCTACTCCATTTCCAATCTGGATAGTCTACCTTAATTGGTAAGAGTCCAGGGATTGCATTGGCTTCTTTCTGTTCTTTTCTTAGCCATAAGTGTATTTATTCTGACTTCTTCGTTTTTGCTTAGTGCTCCCAACATCCCTGAAGAGTCTTTTTGTATCTGTGAAAATGCAAAGTGAATCAAATCTGTATGAGCCATCAAAGGTGTTGTCCTTTTGTAGTTTTCATGTGGAAACTTCTGCCTACCCTTCTTTTTGCACTCAAAATACTACTACAGGGCTATAGAATACTGTAAAAAATGTTAATACAGCCTTATGCACCCTTTGATTACAGCAAGTAAAAGTTGAAAACCAAAGTGATTATTACTACTCATTCTCATTATTACTACTCATTGAATTCTCAAAAGTTTTTGAGGCAATGTTAAGTACTACTGTTATCAATGCATTTTAACAGTTACAGCTGGAGAAATAAAGGGCTCTTTTCCCCTGGTATAACCCAACTTGAGAGGGCCACAGCAAAGTCTGCCCAGGGAAACCTGGCTCACAGTACTGATTAGAAGGGTTTTTCTCGTGAGACACCATTGGAATGGTTGCTTCACTTTTGAAGATGGTCAGATATGTGTCAGAAGTGAAGCAATGCTTTCCTAAAATTGTATTTTTGGTATAACTTTCCTCTTTCTACTGAAATTGTATTTTAGGTTCCATTAATCCAGCCTCTCCAGACATTGCTTCTTCTCATGTCTATGTGATGCATTAACTGGGAAGCAGAATTACTGTAACTGAGGTTCTTACACAGTCTTATGCTGCATACTCTGAAAAGTGACTCTGATGGTTTTGTTAATTTGCAGAGATAATATCTTCAAGAGAACTTTTTGCTGAAGTGGTGACTGAATTCTTTGTTGATACAAAGACTTGGACTCTCTTTTTAGATCTGATCCAAGAGCTAATACTCTGCTTTTTTGTTGTTGTTGTTGTTCCCTAGGTATTGGTGACACTTTGTCTTACTGCATTACACTTAGTAGATCTGGTGAAATGTTTTAAAATTACCATTTAATCAGAAAATGTGGTTTACCAGAAAACTACATGACAGTGAAATGTTATCACCCTAGGCCATGTGTATTTGCAGACCCTATGTGTATCTAATGATTGAGCACAGGCTCTTAGTATTTCTTTCATACTTTGATAGCCTTGATACTTGAATTTTTGACCATGCTAAGGGCTTTTCTTCCCTAATAAACAATACTTTGCCAAATATGCAGAGTAAGAGGGACTGGGGGAAATGGAATTGTGCTCCCTGGATGCCGGTTTAGCTGTATAAGCATGAGGAGCTGTCCCCATCTGCAAGGACCATGACTTAGTGATCACTGCTGTTCAGTGGGCTAGAACAGGGCAGAGGATGACTTCCAGGCTGAGCAGCAGGAGGTGGATGAGGTATCCCAGAGGGTATCAGGGTTCGCATTTTAACATAAGGTTGGTGCAGAATCTCTCTGCCTCCTGCTCAGTTACAGCACAGAGATCCTGGCAGTTCTCAGAACATGGAGATGATCTGTGAAAGGGAATCTGAAGTTGTTCCTGTGGCAAAGCGAGTGTTTCCTCATGGCAGTGAACTTGCACCACACTCTCTTAAGGGCTATAAATCATTTTTTAGCCTTTGAGATTGAAAGGGAAGTTCAGCTGCTTGGCCAAGCTTTCAAAGTACAGCGTTAGGGGGAGATGTATAGTAAATGGTAAAAGCCTTTCAAGAAAGAAAGTTTCAAAGAAATTTTTTTTCCATAAAAACTGGTTTGAAGAGTGCAAAGGAATCTTAAAGAGAATTTGTAAATGAATTTGACTATGTCGTGGCTCAGGCTTGTTCCTAAAACAATTGTGGAAGCTAGAATATGTTAAAAAGTTGAGGCAAAGATGCTGAAAGCTCCTCTAAAAAGGACAATTAAAAGCAACGTGCAGTACAAATAAGTTTGTTTTTTTAAGTTCACTACAACAAAACAATAGAGATACAGCTTAACAAGAGGTTTTTAACGCCCTAGAACAGATAAGACATAGAGGAGCACGGTTTAATTTTAAGCCGCGTTCCCTCTGTGGCGCGGCGGCGATCGCGGCGTCACCAAAGTCCAGTGACCAGTAATGGATGTGTCGCACTCGAAGGTCCCTCCAGGGTTCTGATTCAATCTTTTGAGTTATAGGATCAGGACAAAATGAACTATTTTTCAGGCTTGTAAATATGTGACAAATGACAGTGCAGGAACTATTGATTCCAATCACACTGATACAATGTTTCATAGTCAGGACAGACCCGCTTTACAAATTACTTGCAAGTTGAAGAGCAAAGCCATACATAACATGCTTCAAACCGTATCAATCTTCTAGGGTGTTTCTGTCACTAGTTGCCTTCAGATTTGAATAAAGTACCCAAAATTGAAATGTGTGTTTTAAATATTTTTCTGGATTAAGTCAAAGCAGTGCTTTGACTTGAAGCATTCAGAGAGTGAGACTTGGGCCCCTGACTCAGGGTTGGGGCTCGTGTACAGCAGCGAGCACATGCTGTCATTTATCTAATGCTGACAATGTTTAAATAGCCTGTAAATGTGAATAATGGGCTCTCCTCTCTGTAGAGATTGTTACTGCAATTATTGCAGTACAAGAAGCATCTAAAGATGAGTCTAGGACATGTCAGCTGACTCTGAGGAGCAAGTTAAATTTTTGGGGAATTTCTTTAAACAGTGGGCATGATTAGAAAATGTGATTGAATTTTCTTTCTATTTCTAAAGCTAAGATTAGAATGGAATGTAATTTTGATAAAACACTTGATTATGAATATTTAAGATTGCAGGCTGATAGATTATTGTCAACAATGAACAAAGAAAAACTCATGTTGCATGCACATGTTGAATACATGATTTTCTCCTGGGAGATGCTCAGAGGAGCCAACTGCATGTGGCAAGTTAGTAGTGTTCATTTATGTATTAATGAAAGCTGCCTGGATGCCATGGTAATGAAGGCAATATATAACCTGTACCAAATGGAAAAAACACCTCTAGTCCAGTGCCTGTTATATAAAAATAGCTTTCTTGGTGGTAGTTATTTGTTGCAGCCAGGGACCCACACTATTGATAATGCTTGAAATCTCCCTCTACTGTTCAGCAAAGTCAAATGAAAGCTGAAAATAGAACACTTATTTTAGGTGAGGATAAAATTACTGGAAGTTTACAGAAGTTTATTTGATTAACTGGCAATAGATGACTTACAATACTTTTTAGTGGGACATGAATAAACAACTTCACTCGAGGACAGCCCTTGATCAATAGTAGTCACCTTCTTGTGTAGAGCAGGAAAGAAATTAAAAGAAATATCCATGTTTCTAATGAATTATCATAGTGTACTTTTGGTTTCAGAAAGGGATACATTAATTTGAGCTATGTAACCATTATTTTTGTTTCCTGGCTCACTACTATTATCCAGAATTCAGTCCTAGTTCACCATACTTATCACATACCTTAAAGGAGTCCTGTGTGATGATTTATTATAGATCTTTTTCCCTGCTGCTTCAAGGAATAAACCATCTGTGTACCATAAAGGTATTATAAAAAGCTTTACAGTGTTGTCTGTGAGGCAGATCTGGGCAGCCAGCACAAAAAGCAGCTCTTGGTTTAGAAGGTACTTCTACCACTCTGAGCTCTCTGGACCTGCTGGGATTCGGTTCCATGCTTTACTTCAGTCGCTTTCCCCTCCTTACTTCTAATCTATTTTTCTTCTCCATTAAAGTGTGTTAAACCAAAAAGCAAGAGAGATTAGGGAAACAGTAATGCTACAACCAACCTCTCATTAGAAAGTCAAGCTTCTGGCAGAGCTGTAATTAATTAGTGTTTTGTCTGACCACATAACTATATCAAACCTTATTATTGGCTCAGTCCACTCAAGCCAGGTCAAGCTTCAACTACTGACCTCACTAAGTGAAATCTTGGTCAGGAAGCTATTTTAACTGCAGTATGCTTCTAAGTCTAGGCTACAGTTGTCTGCATTTGGCTGTGCAGGCTGCAGTTATAACCCAGCCAATGCACAAAGAATTCAGCTTTGCCAAGCCAGGCCAAGCCAGGCTTGCAGTTTCCCAAGCAAGTTTTTCCTAAAGCTGGAATCCATTTTTTTGCTGCTTCACTTGGTTGATCAGTGGGTATCATTCAATGATAATATTGACTTAGACTATCTCAGAATGTCAGATGAAGTTCATATCTTTCTGCCTTAAAGAAGGCAATGGTAATCATCTGCACTTCATAGACCAACAGTATAAAATGAATAGAGATTGTATTTTCTCCTTTCCCAAACCTAAAGGAGGATGCTGCTTCAGTGCCTTGTCAAGGGTTTGGGGAAATACTTAATTGCAGCTCTCTCACTAGCTTCTGTTACTCCCGGAACCCTGTGCTTGGTGTTCTCTAAGTGTCTAGGATCACAAATACTGTCTCAGTATGGAAAAATCTCTTTGGTGTTGTATACAGCAATTTGTTTTTAATATGTCGCAGTGTGAGATTTTGTGTTGGCATCCACACTTTGAAAAGGGACATTGACTTATGTCTTTTTATTTCAGGCAGCAAGTGAAAATGCAATAGGATGGTCCATATCCTCTTTACAGAACACCAGTGGGGCCTAGAGCAAACCTTAGAAAAACTCAAGTTCAAACATCACAGGTTCTTACTCTTACCTTGATCAATTCAGATCCAAATTACACTTTGTTATGGTAATCTTTATTTGATGCTAGCTAGTTAAAAAATTAAAGGATGAGAATAAGTTTTCTACTCCCCTTTCCTATGAGTTGTCCCTGGAAGTTTGACATTCCTGAGTTTCTTTGCCTTTGAATGATACAGTACACAGGGTCATTTGTACTGATGCAAAGGCGTAAAAAACCCAGAAAATTTCTTATTGCTCCCTTAGCATCCCCAGTAGTGTTGCTGCTGATGAAAAAAGCAGCTGCTGTGGCAGCTCCATAAGAAAAAGGATAGATTTGGCTCCAGTTTCCCACACTGCACTGGTCATTTTAGCTGATGCTCTGATGGAGTTCACACTTCTGTAAACCTGAGGAAAAAAATGTTTCCAGTATTTCTGTGGGAAATCTGTGCCCAGCACTGTGACCCTCAGCTTAATGTTCTCAGAAATATATACTGACTCCAGCAGAGAAATTTCAGGAAAAATACATTTCCACCTCTTTCTATTCATGGTCTAAAGAGATCACTTTGTTGGAAATATGGGTATCAAAAAACTCTGAGAGGTTGCATGAATAAATGTGTGATGTCTCCTTGGGTGAAGCACTTTCTGAAACTCATCCAATGTGTAAGATTGTTCCTGACAACTGAATTCCCAATGAATATCAACTTAGATAAAATTTTTAAGTTTTATTAATCTTGGAATCTTAGAATGGGTTCAAGTTGAAAGAGGCCTCTGGAGATGGTCTTGTCCCATCACCCAGCTCAGGCAAGGCCATCTAGAGCCAGTTTCCCAGGACAGTGTCCAGGTGACTTTGGAATATCTCCATGAATGGAAATCCCTCAACCTCCCAGGGTAGGGGAGGTGTACACTGTACAAGTGTTTGGTCACCCTCACAATAAAAAATTGTTTTCTGATGTTCATACAGAACCTCCCGTGTCTCTGTTTTTGTCCATTGCCTCATGTCCTGTCACTGGGCACCACTGGAAAGAGCCTGGCTCAGTCCTGCTTGCACAGTCCCTTCTGGTATTTAGATACATTGGTAAGATCCGCCCAACCCTCCTCTTCTCCAGGCTAAACAGCCCCAGACCTCTCAGCCTTTCCTCAGAGAAGGGATCCTGCCCTTTCTATCCCTCAATCACATTCATGACCCTTTTTTGGACTATCTGCAGTGTATCCATATCTCTTTGCAATGTAAACTTGTCAATTCCTGGTGCCTTGGCCAAGATCTGGGTCTACACCCCAGGTCTGGGCTTCCAGCCTGCCACCTCCTTTCCTTGTAACAACCAATAAAATTGTGGGAAAACTGGTACATGTGTCTCCTACAACATTCCATTCCCAACTGACATGCTCTGTGCCATGCGGACAGCTACTTGCTAAACTTAAAGATAATAAGAACCTTTAATCTGTTAACTTTTCTTTAAACTCACGGCATTAAAATGAGAATCCAACTTAGTCCGTCCTTTAGAATGGGAGATTACAGCCTTGATGCAGCCATATTAGTGAAGATTAGGGCTTCACAGCAGTGGCACCCAGGGTCCCAGTGCTCCTTGAGCCTGGACTGCTGGTGAGAAGGGATTATGCCCTGGCAGGGTTTTTTCACAGTCCTGGAAGGGATATCTGCTATCTCTGAGCTGACACAATTGCAGGGCTGCTCCATCTGCATGCAAACCTTGGGAGCAGCAGATGGCTGACTGCTGTTATTAAACTCTGCATCTTTCCCTGAAGAATTAAGGTTGTCCAAGTGTAATAACCTTTCCTTTTTATCTCAGAATTCTTCTTAAACAACAGTTAGGAGGGCAAAAGCTGCTGATAAAACATTATCCCTTCATCTTGGCTACTTAGATAATGTGTGAGGCTTTTATGATGTAGACAAAGAAAAATTAAAATATTTACTTAACATCAAAATTTGAGGAGAAGTAAAGGAAAAAATCTGTTCAGTTTAATGGAGATCAAGTGAACTGCATGAATGACGCTCTGGTGTGTAGTCTTTCTACAATTATTAAGAAGGGAACATGTAATACTTATTACCACTTTGGTGCTGCCAGGATTTTACAACATCACTAAATGATCCTCTCATAACCTTTGGCTCCTTAGCGTTTTTCCCCACTCAGAGGGAATGTTCTTTATTATCCATGAAAACATAAAAAATTATTTCATTTAAAATTAAATATGTCCATCCTCGAGTGTTCTGCTATATTTCATTAATAGTGAGTAATGTCACCCTTCTAACTGATAAAATCCATCTCTAATGGAGCAATATTTTTGAAAGATGTCATAAAGTGGCCTTTGAAGTGTCCACTACTTGTAAATTCATTAGATATTACTTTAATTTTAATGGCATGAAGTCCAGTGATACTTTGTTGCTCATTTGTTCGAGACTTTTCTACTGAGAAAAAAATAATTTGTTCTAATTCATATTCTCAAAATTCATTTAGTGTTTTTCAATTTAGTATTTCCTGAGCCTTGTATATATTGCCATTTTATTCAGTGCTTAATGCAAGCTCACGTGCATGATTTTGCACAAATAGGTAATGTGCTGTTACTAATACTCCAGTTTTTAAACTATATCAAGCCACTTCTCCCAGTGTGAAACAAATTAACTCCTGGGGATCTAAACCAGAAATCACTGATAGATCATAGTCGGGTCTTCAGGGTGAGCTTGAGTCATAGTGCTGGGGGTGAAAGGTCAGAACTTCAAATACTTCCCAATTCGTTATTTCCTTTCTTAATAACATTCGCTTAGGCACAGCTGTTACTGGTTCCAGGTCCAAATGTGTGGACTTGTTTGGTAAAGATGAGATTTCATGCAGGAATACCTGCGTGCAGTGTCTCCTTACCTTTGAGGCTGAAGCCTTTAAATGATCAAACCCATTGCCAAGTCTCTTGTACTCACCATGCACACACAGCCCCCCAGTGCACCATCACATGCATCAAATCCTGAGTGGGGTAGGGTAGAATAGGAAAAACTCACTTTACTCTTTGGTAATGAGCTATTATTTTGTGTCTATTGAAAAAAAAATTAGCTGAAAATTGAAGGAGTTAAAATGGATCCTTGGCTGAAGAGAATTTTCTCATCTCATTTATGGGGAACTTCCCTGAACTTCTCTCTGCATGGGAATAGGACCCATGTCTGTATTAATACATGAGCTTTTATGGAAATTTTCTCTTTAAAGGCATGTCCATGAGTAGAAAGGATATAAACAAGGTCCGATAAACCCTTCATGGCAGAATGGGTCCCCACAGGGCCAATCCTAGTGGTGTATCCTGGACCAATTCCCTGGCTCATCTTGTGGTTTATGAGGTTGCAGAGCCCAGCAGCCTGGTGGAGCTGTGCTGGGGGGCTGCCTCACCCCTCACCTGTTCTGCACAGAGATGATGTCTTAAAGATCTGCTCTTGTCAGCCTCTTGTCTTGGGGTACAGACCCTGGTGTGGCTTTATTCCCCAGCACAGCTTGCACAGTTTGCCAGAATCAGTGTATTGAAACACTTTTATATTGGAAACAAGTGTCATTTTTCGGGTATTCTCCCAAGAGAAGGTAAGTGCTAAGAGTTGCCTTCAGAAAGCAAGGCTAGCTTTGTGACTAGTGGTCTCTTAAAGTAGTATTGTGTCATTTGCCTTTGTTAATGTTTTTAGAACCTTAATTTAATCAATAATTTACAAGTGGTTGGAATTAAATGTCAAGTGAAATTTCAAAATCTGGGTAAATGCATTAGCTTTAAACAGAAGCTCTCCTTTCCTATTCCAGGTAAACAATTAATGTCTGGCCTTCTCTAATTTTGTTTTTCTCTCAAGTGTTTTTATTTCCCCCTAATAATATGGGGTTTTTTTATTTTTCCTCTTCTGACTGATAGGAGATGTATCATGGTGGAATTTTTGGTGTTTTTTGTTGGTTTGTTGTCTTGGTTGTTTTTTTTTTTTTTTAAGCTGTGGTACTTCTGTGTTTTATTTCATCTTGCTCATTTCACTCTCAATCCACCAGGCCCCAAAGCAGTAAGCCACTTCCCTGTGGTCCAGGGTACCCCCCTGTGTGCAAGTCTATTGCTTCCTCGTTATGAAACTTTTTGGGTTAGCTCTACTTAGGTAACAGATGAAAGCACACCTGGGTCCTGGCTGCAGTGTCCACCTGGAAATTCACTGGTGCCAACAAAATGTTGTGTTCCCCAGAGATATAACACTTTATTTACTTTCCCAAAAAGGACTTGCAGTTCTGTCACTGAGTTTGTCTGCTGAAAAAATATAGTTTGGTGTTAATCCTGGCCAGCTCTTGCTGCTTCTATTTGAAGTCCAGATGTATTTTTAGTCCCTAAGAACTTTGTTAATAATCAGCTTAATGAGCTGTATGCATTCATTCTCATTCTTCAACACACTGAAAGAACAAAATATGTACCCAAGTGAAAACAACTACTAGCATACACTGCAAATGAATTATTGGAGACAAGTTGTAATTTTTTTCCTCTTTACTGAAGACTTACTGCATTAAGTGTTGTCTTTTTATTTGTCAGGTACACTTTTATACGATCAGCTGAACGGATAATTCCATGTCTGTTTTTACCTCTGAATTTTTTTTTATTTTTTTTTTTTGCCTAGCATGGCACCCAGACTACTTTGCTTTACAGTTCAACATTAATTCCGGGGAGCAGGTAACATTGTTTACTTGTCACAGTGCTATAATACTTCTATTGTTTCTTCTCTTGTTTAATATATGACTCAAGTGAAGCAGTGAATGTAATTTGCTTCCAGCTTTTCTAAGCAGAAACATATGAAGTGTCATTGGCCAGTGGTAGTAGTAGTAATGTTCACAGCTTCATAACTAAAAGTTGTGCAATTTGAAAGAGAACAGAAGGCTATTGAAACATATGGTAGGTCATTGTGATTGACCTTACAAGCATCCAAAGTGATTTCAGGGCCAAAACTTAATCGATAAATTCAGTTTCTCTCTGGAATAAGTTTATTTCTGTCATTGTCAGGAGGTAATCTGTGTGCATCTGAATTCTTATTAGTGCTTCCAGGTTTAAAACTTTGGATGCACATTGTGCTCTCAGGCTGAAACTTGGGATGCGACATTGCACTGCACGCAAGCAGAGCTGAGGTCAACAGAGAAACAGAGCAGAGCCCGTGTGCACACGATCAGTGTAACCTGAAACACAAACATGCCTGATTTATGTGGAAACTGTTCACACTCTGGCTATGAGGAAAAATCCTAATCATAGTATTAAAGCAAACGTTAATACAGGTACAGCCAACATACTCAAGATTTATCCTTCAACGTTCATTGGGTGTTAGTCTCTTCAATTCTGACTTCTGCAGGTGCAATATTCTGCTTGATTCAACTTCAGAGGGAGAATCAGGGAGAACAATATTAGGAATGAAGTCTAATTTGCGTAAAGTAGAAATTAAGAGATAATTTGCTTAAATTGTTTAAAATTGAGGCTAAACAAATATGAAGGTTGTAACTGCTGTCATCACAAATCCTCCTTCTGCGTAACAGCCAAAGGTCTGAGATACTGGGGAAAAATATCTGGTTTGAGAAGTTAAACCTTGAAAACAAATTAGTGGAGAAGTAAAAGCTACATAATATTTCCATAAATTCTGATTTGTCTGTAAGCACACCCTAGTGCAAAGACTCTAAAGGACTCTTTCCATTCATTCATTTATAATGGGATTATTCTAGTATATACTATAGAAGGGATTTTCCATGCATCAGCTGCTATTGTATGACCATACATAATTGGGTCTAAATGCTTACATCAGCTGCCTATTATGTGAAATTAATTTTTGGAACATATGCTGTTGTATTTATACCATTGTTGTTTCATGCTAGATTAATTCTTCAAGGGTTGTAATCACATGACACTTATCATTTTAATTATGCCTCTTTAGTTGCAACATATGACAGCTTTTGACTTCTCACCCTCTCCTTCTACAAGTGTGACAGATAAAATTATTAATAAATGCCTGTTTATTATGTAGTTATGCTGTACATGTCCACAGGGTGTTGGTTGGCCTCATGTATTTTACCCAGAGTACAGTGTCAGCAGAGCCTTTGTGGTTTGCTAATGAGCTAAATCCTGCTAACACCACACATACTCTAAACTGCCAAAAGCCCTTTACACATTCAAACACATACAAAGACTCAGCTGGGTCCTTTGTATAAAAGATTAACTCTTTATTCCAATTAAAGATGAGCTGGCCTGACTTGGTCCAAACAATTAAGAACTGGAAGTAATGAACAAAACGATGAGCAAGGTGGATAGCAACCTTCAACCTTGGGGTAGTAAACAGATCTTTTTGAAGATTTTTGAAATTTGCGGGGAGAAAAAGTTGTGTTCTTGAGAGCACTTCCTCATGTTGATCTTGGAGATGTCATTTGTTAGACATCCCGGTTTTGGCAAATCTCATTTCTAGCAGAGAGGTAGATTTGGCTGGTGGAAAGGGTAATGCTCTGGGATGATTTTGTGCACTTAAACCTTAATAATCTCTGCACCATAACTTCCTACTGCACATTACTTGACTGCATATTCAATTAAGGAAAACTTCTGCTAGTAATTTCCAGGCTTTTTGGCTTTAAAGAAAGGTTTGAAACTGTTGCATTTGGAACTTTCTGGCCAAATTTTCTTGTGCTATTTTGGCTTTTCCTTTCTGTGTCTCATTACTCTGAAATACCCAAAGCTAATAAAGTATGTATTTTGTGGAACTGTTGTCAGCTAAGCCTGGCCAAGTGATGGTCAAGGGCACTTGACTATAAGCAGTGAGAATGAGCATGGACACGTGGAGAAACTGAAAGGCCTTTTCAGCAAGAGTATCTGATCAGTGATTGGTGATACCTTTTCACACAGAATTATAAATTACATATTTTTAAATGCACACAGATAAATCGTGCTGCTTTCAAAGATTGTTTGATTCCTGCCTGGTCCCACAGGGCCTTTATAAACTCTTGTGCCTGAACTTCATTGCAGGCAACCCAGAGTTGTATGCCAGGGCCTGCAGGAGCAAATTTATAGTCTAAAATGAACATAAATTTTTCTGATCTATTTAGACATCCCTGACCTGTGTAGGCAGAGATCCACTCTGTCCCTGCTTGCTCTCAGTTTGTCTGGGCCGTCAGTCCTCAGTGCCCACCTGGGTCTACACCTGCCTTCCAGCTGAGCACCCTGAGGCTCAGGGGTGGGGTGCAATGACATTCCCTAATGACCTCCTGTTAGAGGAACAACTTGATCAAGTTTTAATGGCACAAAGTAGGAAATCCATATGGTAATTATTTCTTCATTTATTTGAAATAAGTAAGTATTTTTGTAAGTGTTTTATAAAACACTTATAAGTGTTTTATAAGCTACTTAAGCAAGATACTGTTTCTTGTTAAAGCAATTTAAATTATTTTTCTGTCATATATGTGTATTAATACAGTTCTTCAAAGAGACTGAACAAATTATTCTCATGTGCATTACACGATCTTTTAAAAAGCATAGGTATTGACAGAAAATTCTAAACAATATAATATGATTTGGAGACCTTATGAAAAAAGATACCTTGTGATTTAAACACTACTTTCAGTGAGACGTTCATTGTCTCAAAATATGGAGCAAGGTCTAATTGTTCTTTTCCAAAACCTGAACTGACAGTTCTAGATAAATTTGACTTAGTAAGATGAAAGAAAGCAAAACTTGTGCCAGTGTTAGATAATTTCAGTGAGTGGCATTGACTGACTGGAAGGAAAGGAGCTCATGTACACTACTAGTATTTGAATCTGGTTCTACAGTTTTCCACAGATGCCATAATAAAGGCAAAAATCTTAAACCATTTCTGTAAAGTTATTTAAATGCCACGAATGCTGAGATGAGATGACAGTGGGCATTTCAAAACTGCCACTAATAAGAATTACATGTCCAGGCTCTTAAAATCCCAATGGACACAATCTACTGTGTTAAATGTCTGAATACCTTTGGAAAAAAACATAATCTGTCCCTCTGTAGGTTAAAATCAGTGGAAAATTCCTGAGAAATTAGAGATGTCTCAATACTTTCAGGGTCGGATATAAATCCCCATTAACTTTTAATGAGACTGAGGATTTTTTAAAATTATGTTTTGTAATATTGTTACTATAACACTTGTTTGTCATATTTTGTAATCACCCAAGCCAGTAGATTCCAGTGTCACTTTGAAGGCTGGCACAGAATAACCTTCCCAATGCATAGTTAAAGCATGTCACTGGCAGCTGGGGGAGGGCTGGGTTTCTTCTTCTTGCTCTGCTTTTTTCACGTGTTCTGTTTTTTCACCTCCATAACCTTGTCTGATGGGCATCCCTCACATTTACAATGCCTGATGTGCTTCCTGACATCTGTTCAATTTGATTTTCTATAATTTCCATTGATGCCCCTGTTTTCCTGCCATTAAACTAGTATATTGCCCAGCTGTATTCTGGGTCAAGAATGGGCAATCTTTTAAATCTAGTATAAGGTGAAATATTACTGTGGGATGGGAAGGGGAGGAGGGGGAAGATTGTAAAACTGACTGAAGGGCTGTCTGTCCTGGAAAGGGAAAGTGTGTGTTGTATCTGGGAGGATGGAAGAGAGGGAAGGTGCATGTATATTTAAGGAAACAGTATAATATATTTCCTGGCACTGGGAGGCTGTGCATCACCAGCAGCTGAAATTCTGGGGCTGTAGTTGAGATGAATACGAGCAGACAATATCAACCTTCCTACCCCACAGTGACTAGCCATTGACCTTAACCCTCAAGGAAAGGGGCACTCTCACTAGGGGAATTGCATGCTTACTCAGCCCTAAGCCACATCTGAGCCAAAGCTGCCAATTTTGCCAAATTATGTGTGATGCTTTTGAAATGTGGACTATTGTCCACCAGGGACTAAGCTGGAATGACCAAATTCATTTCACTTAGGTTTTCGATGGCAATAACATTATTTTAAAAAAATACCAACCATAAAACATTTATCATTCTGATTTTATTCATCTTTGTCATTTACTTATGTTTCACGGTAGTTTGTAAAAGGCAGTGAAGTTAATGTCCCATTATTTCAAACCCCCAAGGTTAGATTTTCAGGCTTAAATTGAATTTAAAAACCACATGTACAGTTAATTCATACATTAACAAAATTTCTATCCATCACAAGAGCCTTGAGCTTTTGCAGAGTTTTTCACATTTTTCTGAAATCATTATTAGCTGAAAAAGAGCCTAGGGGTACTGAGATAGATACTCTGAAGTGCCCCTGAGCAATAGACAAGGAAATGCTTCCTTAGGTGAATCTGTAGCATTTTTCACTGTTCAGCATTGCAAAAAAACTTAAGAGCTCAGGTACCTTTCAGTCATGGTGCCAGGACTGTCAGAGCATCCTCTAATGGTGTAGCCAGCAAGTGTGGTAACACAGCATTTAGTTAGTTAGTAGGGTGATTTTTTTTTTCTTTTAAGCAAACTAAGGCACAGACCTTTGAACTAAGCAACATGAAGGTCTTCACTAAATCCACTGGTAAATTTCTGAAATAGTTACTTGGTCGGGAAATCTATCATTTTTTCCCTCCACTGAGAAATTTTTAGAGCTGTTCTGTCACGTTTTCCTGCAGACAATGGAAATTGGTCACAGGAGTTACTGGTCTTGGAGGTGTCATGATAATGTGTTTTGTGTTAGTGTTTAAATAAACCCAGACTTTTGTTTTTAAAGCAATGAGGTCGTAGGGAAATCCTGCTGCTTTTCTACTTCCTTTCAGAGCCGAATGATGCCCAGACAACAAAAGCTGTGCTGCAAACTGTGTCCAGCAAAGGTGCAGAATGACTGTGCTGGGTATTATCCTCCAAGCCTTGGCTGTGAGTCCCCACACGTTTGGCTGCTTGCAGAGCCCTGCCTTTGGAAATGCCCATAAAGCTGTCTCTCATCTTGACGAGCTGCAGAATTAGAGACAGCCTTTAACTCTGTCTTGCTTCAGCACTCTCTAAACCTGTTTGAGGCCATACAAGCTCTGAGAAATCAATTATTTGATAGCTTATTCCTCTGTGGTCAATTGCTCGCAGCTCAAAACTAACTTTTGGCAGAGCTGAGGATGAACAGATGTAAAGGCAGCCAGCCCAAACATTGCTTTTGAACAAAGACTGAAATATGAGAACTACCCTGAAGTAACCAAGGGACCCAAGATGATCTGTGTTTAAAATAAACAAAAAGAACTTGGTCTTCTCCAAAAAATTTGCTTTTCCCCTCTTACAAAAGGCCATACTTTTGTCATACACTGCTCTTTCTGGAGACCTCTCTTTGCTCAGAAGTAAAAAGCTAATAATGACCCGGGCACTTGTGGGTCTGTTTGCACAATTATTGATGGAAATATTTACACCTTCACAGATCTATCGCCTCTATTTGTATTTCCAGAAAATGGTACCTGAATAAACTTGTTTCTGTCGTATCTTGCCTGTTTCCTCTTACCAGCTGTGTTAATTGCTTGCACTTGTTTCTATTGTGCTCTTTAGAATCTGATTTCTCAGGAGAAAGGTGTATATAACTCCTGATGCTGTTCAACCTGTGGTAGTGAGAACATTGCCCGAGAGAAACAGTGCCCAGGCCACTACCCCAGCTACAAAAGCCACCAATTGTGGCAGGAACTTCTTGAGAACTGGCAGCTCATCTCCTGCTGTATGTTAGGATCTGTGGACCATCTCTTCTCATCCAAGGAGAAAAAGTGTAAAATTTGTTTGTTTCAGACCTATGGAAATGAAATATTCTGGTTTGTGTTATAATTATTTTAGAATTTGGAAGAGAAGTGGAAATAAATTACCTCTCAAACATTTCCACCTTGGTTCATCTCAAAGCAAACTTCTGTGGCTTAGTAAGGGTTAGAAGAAAATGAACTTGGCCTCTGGCTGATAATCACGCTTCTCCTCTACATTATTTAATATTGTGGGAGGACTGAACTCTGTCCTTCCCCAGTTTGAAACTACCTTGACAATAAATATGAAGCTTGATTTGAATCAGCTGGGCCATAGAAAAGCAAGTGTGATGGTGGTGTCAGGCTGCTCTTCCGAGCTAGCAAGGAGCACCTGCTGAGCTGACATTGCTCATCCTGCCAACGCCAGGATCCACCAGAGCCTGAGCAGAAATGGGACAGCAACCAACAAATGATCTTCTGTGAGGAGCCCCTGAGTTTTGCTGTGTGTGCTTTCACTCTGTGCACTGGGCAGTGATGGTATGTTAGACTTTGGATGCACTGAGGGAGTTGTGGGAAGCTCTGGGTAATGGAACACCTTTTTTCTTATTAGCCTAAGTTGTAATAAAATCCTTATCTATAGCTTAAAAAAATGAAGCCACAGGGTTGCAGTAGAAGAAGCAGGAGAATGATATGAAAAAAGAGTAATTTCATACCTATAATTTTTCATCATTGAGTTAGGCTGGCTGAAAAGCTTCTATCTATCCCCATCAGAATCTCATTACAGGTCAACTTGCAAAGTAAAGTAATACTCAGTTAAAGTAAAAGTGACAGAATTTCTCATCTGGCAGATGGCCTGATTCCACAATTATTCACCTTAGATGGTAGTTGTGAAAAATATCAACGAGCCTGTTAGTGCTTTACCAGAAAAACCTGTTAATTTGCACAGCTATGTGCTGATGAAATGGTTCTTTTCAATTTGGAACTGAAGAACATGCAGTTTTCTTGTGTATTTAATGTAGATTACCTGAGAAATGGTGAAATGTAAGAATGGCCATACCAAGATGGCCTTGAGGTGATTCTGAGCCTATTATCTGGCCTCTGAGTGGAACCTAAAGTAGATACCTAAGATAAAGAACCAGAACAGGACAAGCATGTAGTGATACTTCACTAAATGGATCTATTCTGTTGTGATTTGTAGCTTAGAAAGGCTTCTGTGGTGCCTTTTCTATTAGGTAGCTGTCAATGAATTTTCCTTCCATGAATTTGCCTTTTTGCACTTTGACCCCGTGTGTAGCAATAATCACAATTTTTCAGTCTGTGTTCAGTCCAGATGAAATCTGCATTATAATCATTACAATGAGTCTGCCTAAATATATATTGTTGTGGGTTTTGGTTTGCTTGTTCTTTTTGATTTTTTTTTGTTTTTTTAACAACTGAACTTTACCCTCCTATAAAAATTTGGGGAGAAGATCCAGGAAGATTGGCTGAATTCTGATGCATCTGAATTCTCCAGCACTGGGGAGACTGCTCTGCATACATAATAACTGGATCTACAATGTTCTCAATTTTGAGGAAACTTTGGTATAATACTTTAGAGAAAGTCATCTTGAATTAATTGTTTCTGAGGAAAAACCTGTTTCCAAGGAAAACAGAGAAAAGAGAATTCAAGGGAAAGATTTTTAAGCATCTAACGTCATATTTCAAGGATTTTGACTTATGCTATTTTTAATGAGTCCTTTTTACAGCCTAGCTTTTGTATGTGCATGCTCACTGTACACACAATGATTTTGATGGCTGCCTGCAGAAGTTCCTGCCTTTGTGGAATTGTGCTGATTCCCTCAGGTCCAGTTTCTTGTCTGAGGAAAGGGATGCTTCCCAGGAGCACTCCTGTTGGTCTAAAAAGCTGGTTCCTTCCCCACAGGATTAAAGCCACTTGTCTTTAGGGCTCTGTCTAACTGAAGATGTTGAAGTTCTACACTCAGCAAAAGTTCACTTTTATTGTTAAGAATCACTATTTGCCTTACTTGGCTTAATACTTTAGACACAGATTGCTTTTCCTCACTGCTCTAATTTTGGCTGTAGATGAATTGCCTCTTCCCAGAGAGAAATAAAGATGAAGCAATAATAATCTTTCTGTCACCGAGGAATATAGTTTTGGGGACTGTTCTTGCAGACGGAACAGGCTATTTTTTAAAATAAAACAGACTGTCAGTCCAGTGTATTAGCTTCACTCGAATCTTTACCATTCCATAACATTTCTAGAAAAGGTAAAAATGTTAAATTTTCTGATGTTTCAGTTCTTAGTGTCTGGTTCTATTCCTACAACCAATTTAGAACACTGTGTAGTAGATCTTTTTCATTTAATCTCCTTACTGTAAATTATAAAACATGTGAGATTGCTTGGTTGTTTCACTTTTTAAAAACAAACATGCTCTTCTATATTTTCTGGGGTCTTGAGAAACATGCCTTGTTCCTTACAGATCTGGGTCACTTCTCCAAAAAGCTTTCCATCCCTAGAAAGCCAGCACAATGGGGCATGTTGCCTTTCCCAGTGTTTGTTTGAGCTCATATCCTCCCTGTCATCATCTCCACTCTCCCTTCTTCGTTCCTGGGTAGAAAGAGGGTTGGCAGGTGTGATCTTCTGCATGATTCAAAGCAATAAGCAAGGAGTATTTCCCTCTTTAGTGACAGATATTTTAACTGTCTTCATTTTCCAGGGTATGGCTCCTTCATCTGCTCCTCCTTGATGGTGACAAACTCCTCTCAGTCAGGGAATGCAGTGGTTGCACAGCCCCTTTCACAAGGTGCTGGTTTTGAACAATGACACCCCAGGGCAGAGGGAGGGTTTGTAGGGTGGCAATATTGGGAAAACAGGGAGGGGTCTGAGCCCAAGAAGAAGATATTTGGAGCACTCAATTAAGAGATCTTGTGGTGCTGCTACTGTCTAAGGCAAGCCAGGTTTTACACAGACACTGTACCTTGTTTGTCTCTGATTCCAGTGATCTCCCTGCTTCTCGGTGCTGTGGATTCACATCACACCTCCCAGAAGAATTTTACAAGGAGCATAACCCCACTTCCACTACAGGGCCCTACCAAGTTTCTCAGGCAAAATTCTTCCTTATCACCTTTTGCAATGCATTCAAATATTGGTCTGAGAAAAAACTGAACCATGAAATTCATCTCCATTTCTTCTTTGCATGGTTTTTTTTAGTTTTTTTTTTTTTTTTATGTTGGATTTCAGGCATCTGAGTGTGCTTGTTGTTGACCTCAATTTCAAATAAGAAAATCTCTGCTGACACTATCCAGTCTGAGCTATTGGCTGTAAAAATGATGCAGTTTTCATTTTGTTGACCTTATTTATCATAATAAGGGCAAATGCAGTAGTTTTTTCTCTCTGTTCCAACTTCATAAGCTCACACAAGTCCTCTTTCAGCTCCATTTGAAATCAATGTGAAGAAATTGATTTCAAAGCCCAGTGAATTTAGTTACTCCACTTACTTTTAATGTGCTCTCAGGTGTGCTCTGTAATAGTGGCATGACCACACCTGAAATAGAAAAAAACCCTAATTTTAAAAATATGCAATAGGATGATAAAATTCTGATTAGAATGAGATCTTTCCTGCAAGGAGGATTCTTGGGTTAGTGTTTGCCACAATTTTAAGTGTACATGGCCCTCACTGGGGAAATAGTCTCATTCAATCAATCCAATGAGTGTAGAATCTGAATCCCCAAAGAGTGGGATAGGCCAACTATAAATATAAAAAGCTAAAGAAAATATTCCTGAACTTCAAAAGGGAAGGCAGTACTATGGATTCTTTCAACTCTTTCTAACTGGCTTTAAGTTAAATTATGTAGCCTGTTGCTCCAGTACCTTTGAAGTGCCTGGGGATGCCAGCATGTGTAAGCAAAAATTGAAATTAAAAAAAAAAAAAAAAACAAACCAAAAAAAACCCAAACCCACAACCCAAAAAAACAAGATTGGGCTGGTATTAGTTGTCAAAGTGGGCTATTCTAAATTCCATCTGTATTTGAGACAAAAAACAAGAAAATATTCACTCTAAGGTATTTGGAGTCACCTTTTCAAGTTAGAAATTAAATTTGAAGGCAATATTTTTTGTGCTTACATATTTAAGATCTTGAGGATTTGCAGAGACAACATTATAGCACAGTTTTTAGGGAACTAGAACCATTCATCACAGCTTCACAAAGACCAGATGCTTGTGTTATTCCCTGTACTCACTCTTTAGTGTCAATCCCTTTTGATTTTTTTTTTTTTTATTTTATTTGGTGCACCAGGCCAGGGTGTTCATAACTGCATCTGCAGATTCATTCCAAAGCAGCCATTAAATTAGTGCAGTAGGCAGTTGTTCCTTCAAACACTAAAAAGATGCTCCCTAGTGAACAGGGCAAATGTCACCTGTATTGGATCAGGCTATAGGTTATTGTTCCTTCTGCAATTAAATACAGACAGCCTTCAAATTCAACCTTATAATGGCTGATGTGGAAATGGTTGTGAACATGAAGTGCTCAAACAAGAGTACAGATAAATATCAGTGCCTGTTACTAGGTTCAGGTTGGAACATTTTCATTGGTCTCCTTTATCTCAGGCCCCCAGGTCTCTTAAAACCAGAAAGTTTACTCCAAGAAAACATCTATATTACTTCCAAAATATGTCATTTTCAAAATACAGCAGCTAGTTGTTCAGAAAAATAAATAAGATATTTTTTGTTGTTTTAACTGGAGAAGCAGTGACAAAAACTGGTAAGGTTTCCTGTAACTAAAAATGATGGGTTAATTCTTGTGCGTGCAATCAACTTTAGTTTCCTTGTGAGTCATGGAATCAGAATATGCCTTGATGCACATACTCTGCTCTCTCTTCTCCAAATCCTGCAGGAGAGAATTAGCTTTACAATGTCTCCTGTACTGTTCTTTACCATATGTAATCAAATTTTGCTCTCCTTTACCTCTAATGCTTAATGTTATAAAATATCACAAACACATAACACACTGGAGTAGAAAAAATTACTAAAATGGCCCAGAATAAACAGAAAGCACATTGGTTAAAAAGTTGGTGGTGTATTTGCATGACAAAAAATGAATCACTTTTGTTTATTCCTGGCATTGCTTCTGTAAGTTTTCCATGAACAGAGTTAATAAATAAGAGCAGTATGAAAATATTCCTGTTAAATTTCAATTTCTAAAACCTGTCATCCAGTGGCACTTGCAAAAGGAAGCCTGGAGGGGTTATATACCACCTGCTTCATTAGGACAAAGTTTCCACTTATTTTATTGAAATAGTTTGAGTTCTAGGAAGTTTCTCAATTACTGTGAACAGGAAATATGTCCAGGTTGGTGATACCTCTACACCTTCTCTTCTTGCTTCAACCACACGTGTCAAAAGACAGCAGATTAGGAAGAAGCAATGTCCTGTTTTAAACAAGTTCTACCTTGAATTTTATTGTATGAATGTCTTCAGCTGATTTGTCATTAGTCTCTTCAAGAAGAAACTAAAACATCAAAAGTCTCCAGAATGTATAATGTTTTCTACAAACAGTCCCATGTACCCCAAGGTCAATATTGCTGAGAGCTCAGCACAAACACAAATTCAAGCACTTCTAAAGTAGGGCTTCTAGCAGAGCAAGATTTAAATCTTGCAGTGTCTGAATTCATTTTGAAATAAGTTCTGTTGCTCACATTCAAATGAAGACACCTTTATGTGAAGTGTTTGCTTTTATTGGCTAACCACTGGAAAAGTCCATTAATTCAAAATAAGTAGGGTTAAGGAGTAAACTTTGGAATGAGAACACAAAAATCCTCAGGGCTTAACCTTGGAGTGATTCTGTGTTTCCACCTGTCCTTCCAGCTGGAAGCTGATTTTCCAGCTGGCATACACCTTCTTTGGGTAAGGACAGGTTACCAGAGGTGCTGAAGGGAAAATGAGTTTATTCTTGTAAACACAGAAGTTTCCATAAAGCCACATGGGTCAGTGAATGTTTGTCTAACACATGTGGGGAAGGAAGCTGCAAAATGCAGCCCTGAGGCAGCAATGCCTTGGTTACTCCACTAATGCAGCGTGCTAAAAAGAAATAAAAATTAACTTGCCAGTGATTACTACTTAACTTTTTATAGTTGCTACAGATGCTGTGATATTTTATTTTTGCAATTAATAAGCTTGAATCAATTTTTTAAGCATCTTACTCTTATGATTTACAGGAGATATTGAGCCATCAAAGCTATCAAAAGCATTAATCTTTAATACGAGGGCAGTTCAGTTATCTTGCCAGAAAGTTTTAATTAGAAGGAAATTCTTCATCTCTGTGATGCTTAGCTGTATTAATCTTTCTGCATCACTGTATCAAGTTTTGGCTGCAGGAGCAATGTTTTAACTTAATTAATTCTTTAGGAAAAAAAAGTTGCTCTTGAAAATTGAGCTTAGATCTTGCTTGCTAGACAGCTACTCAGAGTTTCTTCTGCCCTTAAGCAGAAATTACTTTCATATATTGTACCAATTTGAAAAGTTGAATGAGGTTTTCTGAAAGCTCATGCTTATAACCTTGGAATTTAAGAATGGATCTTCCTGTTGTAAATGATATTCCTGGCAGGACAGGAGAGTGATCCTAACACTTCCAGGTGGGCTCCTTAATCAGCCTTCTCACAGCAACAGGATTCTGATCCTTGCTGGGGTCAGGAACTGGGGCCTGAAGACACCCAATGAATGTAGAAAACTCTCCAGAAATCATTACAACTGTAAGAGTCAGAAATGGTAGTGCCATTTTTTGGGGGGAGGGTTTGTTTGTTTGGTTTTGGTTTGTTTTGTTTGTTTTTTGGGTTTTTTTTGGTTTGTTTGTTTTGGGTTTTTTTGTCCAATGATACATTATGAAAATGAGAATTCTCCTCTTTGATTCCAGGAAAACATTTCAGACATCATTGTCAATATATTAGTGGTGAGCCTTGATTAAGATCATTTTTACAACACAAAAACATATTTCAAAGTTTCTAATTTGTCCTAAATTACATTATACAGAAGCTACTATTTTTCTTTAGTAAACCAATTCCATAAAACATGAGAGAACACTTACATTAAATGAAGAAAAAAAAAGAAACTAATTCCAGGCATTTAAAGAAGTTCACAAGGGAAGAAAAGTCTCCAAACTAAGAATGGTCTAATTCTTGCCACATGTTTATCTGCTTCCCTTAGTAGCAGTTATTAATTGTAATTGCTGATTTTACAGTAAATAGTTAGTGTATTCCTTTCTAATGTTTAATAACAGATGCATATTTCTTTCTAAATGTTTATATACATCTCTTTCAAGTAGCAAATTTAAATGTTACATTTTGCCTCTTTCTGATCTAAACTTCCGACAATTAGAACAAAGAAATAATACAAGAATTCACTGCAAATAATTTTTCGTAAACGCCTTTTTGATAAGGAATCAGGAGGATTTTTTTGGTGGGAAATATTTCATTCTCTTCTTGAAGAACCACTGTCCTGAGAAATATATATCCCATGATGTTTCTCTTCCAGAATTGCCATATTAATATTCTTGCTTCCTTTTTTATTGTAAATATGCTCCTGGCATCTGCTTTTTTTTTTTTTTTTTTTTTTT
>VZSR01003798.1:11151711-11201788 GCA_013398615.1 Brachypodius melanocephalos | reverse complement strand
GTAAGTTGTACCTTTCCCAGATGATCAGAATTATCCATTATATTTCTGTTTAATTCATGGTTCAAGCCCTCCCTCACTTGATTTGCCCAAATAGGAAAATGGATGTACATGCATTATTCTCATTTGTGTAGTGGTTTGGAGAAGCTGAAAATTTTAGGAGCTAAAAGTCTCTGCTTTTCTCTTTGACTTAGAGTGATTTCTTGGCTCTGGTCTCTTCATGCAGGATATGCTTATGCAAGCAAACACATCTATTGTGGAACATCAGGACAATCCTGCACCAGCAGAAAATGTTTCACTGCATCAAAGGTAGGTGATATTGCCAAAAGAACAGCCCAGTGTAGGCTTTCAAGGAAGCTGCTTTACAACTGAAATTCCTACACCCAAGGTATATTCTGTTACGTGTGATTGGGTTTTGTCACGTAATATGTTTACAATATCTTCTGCTGGTTCTTGGGAGAGAATCTTTCATTCAAACATGAATGTGTACCTTTCTGAGCACTGAGTTACAGCTGAATAAAAGCTTGATAGGCATGTATCTTCCAGGAACCATTATTCATTAGATAAATTATGAAGAGCTGTTAAAACTCAACTTCTATCAAACTTTTTCTATTTTTTTAGGACCTGTTCAGAACCCTTTCTGTTTCAGTTAATGAATGTTTGCTGTTTAGCTAGCTATTATATTTCAGATATTACTGTCCATCTGAGCACTAAAAATGTCACTGAAAAGTGGCAGTGGGTCAAGACTGATTTATCTATGTTGTCCTATATTTTGTTATTACTTGACATCAAGATTTTTGAAAGCAACCATATCTGGGTTTTCCCCTTGAAGAATTACCACTTGTTCCAGACAATCCCATTTTAGCACCATTTTCCAAACCCAGTGTGTTTTCAGAGCTGTGTCTCAATAGTGTGTTATTTAAAAGCTTGCTCAATCTTCCATGTGGTGTATCTGCAAGAAAAGGCCTGCCACATTTCTAAGAAATGTACACTATTTTTAAAGGATACATCTTGCAAATCTAGTCCTGTGTACTCTGGCTGCAGAGAATGCCAAGGTCTAACCAGGTTTTTAAATGAGGAGCTGTATACACTACTGCTAATTTGCCATCACTGTAGCAATACATGGCATTTGTGCATTTTCTGGCTCAGACTGCAAAGTTCAGTGACTCCAGAAGTCTCAACTCTTTTCCCTTCTGGAGACAGGCCCCAGGTCAGGGCTGAAGCCTGTTGAAAGAGCTCTTCAGTAAAGTAGCTGCTGTGCATTGCCAGTGCTCTCTGTAATGTATTTGCCTGGTGGATCAATGGCTTCGGTTTTCAGTGTCATAAATCTGGAAGTTCAACAGCTTTCAAAAGCAATGCATGCACTTACAAAAAAGTAACCTAATGGTTGAGTAGAGATTTCAGTAATGGGATCAACAGTGCTCATGGAAAGCAAAACAACAGAGAAGGTATTTTCAAGCTGAAGAAATCCTGGCAAAATAAAACATTAATCAGATATGGCAGAGTCATATAATTAGATTACTTGGTTCTAAAATGCAGCCATGAATAACCCAATACTAAACATTTAGACTTCATAAATGACTGTGCTAATAGGTACTTGCCAAAATACGTGGCGATGATTTTGCATGTGTCAAATACCAATAACCCTGAAGACATTTATGTGTTATCTGAACAGAAATTTAGCTCTTATATTTGTGTTTTCTTTGTGTGAATACTTATGTTAAGGACCCAGATGCTGGCCAGAGCACATGAGGATTTTAGACACCTAATATTGTATTTAGAGCAGACATTCCAAACATGCATAACATTAGAAGTATCAAAACATTACCCCCAGAATGTTTAAATTACAATCAAATAGTAAAAATCTTTTATACATTCACAGGAATTTAATGTTCCCATAAGTTTTGGTGATGTACATCAAATGTTCATACTCTGTATTCCTCTTGTGCAGGTAAAACAGTGATAAAAGTGTATTAATTTTCTTGGAAAATTGTGTATTCCCTTGCAAACATGAATATGATACAGGCTGATATGCTCTTGTGTAGTCTGAAGACAAAATCCTGCTATAGATTTAATGTACTGTATCAAGAAATCTTCAAACTGCAATATGTATAGGGTCCACCTTCCTTATAAGGCACTTACTTACATTATTCTCTTTGAAAATGTTCTGGCTCACAAATACTGTGCATGAAGGCCCATTACATTCCCCTTTATTACAGCAACATCTCCTTGTGACATTCAAAATGCTTGTCTTTCAAGGATGCTGTTATAATAAGGTCCAGAGTGTTTGTAATAAATTCATAGAGATCAATGAGTAGTTCATGAAATAGCTTCACAGTCACTTCTGTGTGAAGCAGCAGTGCAGCAATATAAAAACTATGAAAAAGCAGTCACACACAAAATTAAATGCCTTGCTGCTTTTCACATGAAATTGTAAGAGGTTATGATTTTCTTTTAACCTACATTGCATTTCTGTCTTGAAAAGGACTCTTCAACTAATTCTTGGATTGGAGATACTGAATTCCAGCTTTCTCTTGCTCTGAGTTTTCAGGGATTCCCATGTTTTGATGAAAATATGCCTAAAGGAATAATCATAGGAGTAGAAAGCACTTAGTTAATACAATAGTAGGCTTGTAACTCCTGCTGTAACTGTTGACTCTGTTGTTGCTACTGATGAAAATTGTGGTTCTTATGCCAGACAATTGCTCTTTCAGTGTTCTTTATATTTAGCTTAAATGCATTTAGAACCTGGAAATGACTGAGCAAATAAAATCCAAACACTATTTAGAAACAGCATGTTTTTATAAACTTTTTAGCTTTTTATCCTTATTTTACCACTATCTTTTTATTTTATCATCTTTTTGTAATGAACATTTTTACAAAGGACATGCATTTGTACTATTGCTATGTGCTTGTTTTTATTTATTTAAAGCTTTTTATAAAAGACCCTCTAAAACCATTTTATTGATGCTACATGATTTGTAAATAAAGCAGTTTGACATACATATACTCTATAAAAGTGGTAGTTATGATTGAAGATGATGTGATATTGGTGCCCCTTGTTTAAGTCATAAAATTATTCTAAATCCACAAACATTGAACCGTGTTTATTCTTTAGAAAGCAACTTTTAAATTAAATGCGTGTAGACTGACTGTCCAAAAAGTCAATTTCAAAAAAACCTTATAATTAGAAACAACTAAAATTATTTATAGTTAAAACTTTTTTATGAAATAACCTTCTTCATACTTGTTCCAGAAAGCTGGTATCAAAATTGGGTATTTTCATGAAATAGCACTGAAAAAGAAATACATCAGGAATTGCTTTTCTCACTCATAGTCAAACCCATCACCGTTGCTCTTTCAAACAGCTAAGCTGCTCTTGATTCCAAAGATGGAATATCACTCTGCTTTACAATTGCTTTAAGCCCATTTTGCTCTTTAGAAATCCAGGAGAAAGAAGAATGGGGCTGTGTGGGATTTTTGTCTATCAGTCTGCATAATCAATAGTTGACACAAAAGGACTAATTGCTCTTAACATTTAAACAGAAGTGCTTATTAGCACAAAAGCTGTGTATCCTCTTATTGTAGCTGGTAACTCTGCTATCCTGATACTTATCTGCAGTCACAATCAGATAAAAACTGTTGATTCTAGCAAGGGTCTGGCAATAACTAAGGACTGTAGGAAGGTGAGAAGAACAGCGTGAGAAGTATAATCCAGTCTGTCAAGAAGTGTCTTTTTACTGTTATCAAAGGATTGGCCTGATGCTTTTCAATCTTACCTCTATTTTCAATATTGTAGTCAAGACAAGGTAGGGGAGAGAGAGAGAGAATATATATTCCTTGAAATTCATTAAAATGACACATAATTTTTAATGCTTTGTAGTATTCTGCCTCTTAACATTTTGTAGTCATGTCTATTCAGCATTTCCCTCCTTATCTGGAATCTAGAAATGTAGCAGGATTATAGTGAAAAGCTATCGCCATTTAGAGATGCTTTATTTTAAAACAGTGAACAGGAATAGGCATAAACAAAATGTAAAGTGCCTTGCACTGGCTGGCTACATCAGATAATGCTCCAGACAATTGATTTTGTTGCATGCACTTATGTATGAAGAAATGCATTGGCCTGATTCAGCACATGTGTATGGAAAAGGCTGGGTCTGCTTCCCAAAGGTGGGGGCGCGTGTAAAACCACATTGGTGAGGACACACACAAAAAATCAGATTGACTTGTATGTTTACAGTTTATGCCAGACTGCTCAGTGCTTCCCACTATCATTTGGATCTTAGAAATGTACTGTACCAAATTCTCTTTGGAGTTATCACGATTTCACATTACCTTTATAGAAAAGTTCCGGAAATTTTAATTAGCAATGGAGTAACTTGAGTGCCTACCACACCCTCCATTTTCATGTTGCTCCACAAGAAAACAACGAAGTCCATGAGATGAATGAGAAGGTTCTTGTTAATGTCTCTGATGTTTGGCTCAGAGCCCATGCTTCCTGCAGCCTGTGGCAGGGAAACCATGTACAGCTTCCTGGAAGTAGGACACTGCAAAAGAATGAGTGTCAACCTCTTGTCTTGAAAATATGATTAAAGTACTGAGGTGGCTGCTGCAGCAAGGATGCAAAACTGAGGTATTCCTTTTCCTATAGAAGGAAACAATTTTTTTCTCAAGAGTTATTAAGCGCTGGCTCTTTTTCTCCCTGCTGTGCCATTCCTCAGTTTTCACCTGTTTTCTTTTCCAGCTGTTTGCTGCAACTGGTGCAGCCATGGCAAGGTGAGGAGCAAAGGGACAAAAACAAGTGAATAAGGGTGGGAAAGTTAGCAAGATTGCTCCAGAATGTGGAATTGCAGAAAAACTTTGCTTTCAAATTTCATTTACCTACCACAAGATGTCTAAAACTGTATTTTGATATCTATATGGACACTATGTGGTAGGTCCATGCTTTCATGAAATGCATGAGAATTGTAGAAGTACAGCATGTACAAAAAATAATATTGTAGATTGGATGCCTAGACAGACTTCACTCCCAAATTTATTGGTGTTGATCAAGCTCTCATTGAAAGGTATCTGAGCTGCTGTTGTGAAGGAGTAAATAGGACTGTAGCACAGCAGGACTGGTTCTTCTCTTTATTGAGTTATTAAAACAATAATATCTGCCACTGACAGATGGTTCTAGATTCAGAGCCAGAACTTTTCTGTTGGAAGATGGTATAGTTACATTTATTTCCTCATTTATGAGGAGCAATTGGTCCTTATAGTTAGGGGGTCTTTTGGAGATTTACGTATTGTATTCAAAATATTTATTTTAAAACCAGGTATTTTTTAAAACTTCTTTCAAAAGAACTGACTTCATCATGTTTTCTTTACAGTACTATAGCCCTGTGCAGCTGTAATTATTTTTCCTTTGCTCTTTCATGTTCTCAGGTGTTGAGCATTTTTCTGGTGTTTCCAACTTCTTCCTTGGCACTTCAGGAGCCTAGGATTCTCTTTTCTTTTTTTTTTTTTCTCTTTTTTTTTTTTCTTTTTTTTTTAACCAATTTCCCGTGAATTTTATTTTTTTAGTTGATGATTGTTTTTCCTTCTGAATTTCTTGTAAAATAAGGGCTTGTGTTCCTTTAGGACTTGGAAGAAATGCTTCATATCTTTTCTGTACTTCAGCTGGTACATAATACCCCTGGTATCCTGTTCTGCTGTCTAACCTGTACCTCATGTGAGAATGCTGCTACCAGTGCCTCTAATTCTAGTTGGGAAGTTTCTTCTCTTTCTTCTTTCCATATTATTAGAAAAAGCATATAAATTATTACACAAATCTTTAAAAGATACTTTTTAAAAGCCTTTAGCTCACATGGTTAGGAATGTTCTCCTAAGCAGCTATTGCTAACCAAACTCTCAAATTCCTTCAGATTGTATTAAATAATTATACAAATAAGTCAGAAGCTTTGCTACAGAACTCTATGTAATACAGAATAAACATAGCCTGGCTAATTCAATATGAAATGGAAAAAGTCTGTTTCATAAAAAATAATACACTTTTTCAGCAGTGCCCCTGCAAAAGTAGTCTTTTTCTCCCCTCCTTCCATCTTACATTTCTTCCTGAAGACTCTCTCCATCAATGTATGACAAAGTCATTCTTTTATCTTGATTTTTGTGAAAAACTGCTTTTCCCTTATGGCTTCTTCTGGCCTAGAGCTTGTGAACCTTCAGTCTTTGTCAGTGTGGAGTGAAAGAATACGAAATTTTCTGCAAATTGCCCCAGTGTATTAGCACTAGGGCTATGCAAACCTTTCCAAGAGTGATTTGAAAGGGTTACTTTCAAACCACGACTTCTATGGGAGATCCAGTCCACATGGGTTCACAGGCCAACCAGTTAAAGGAAAGGTTTCAGGCTGAGCCACCCCCTCCCTTCTCCCTACACGTTTTCCCATGGGTTGGATCTTATTACAAACCCAGAGGCAAGGTACAGGGTCAATCACATCATGTTAATTCATACAGGTTGACTGGTTCACTGGGACTGGAAGCCAAAAAGGTGAGAAGTTTATCACAGCAACATAACTCTGATCTTAGAAAAACAAACATCTCTAAACTAGGTCTCTTCTTATCATATGAATCAAAACCTTAAATAAAAACAAGATAATTTTAAATAATTGAGGGAATCATACAGGGAATCAATCTTCCCCTGCTAGGAGTACTCAGAGGTTGGCTTTACTTCTAACAAAAGAAGATCTCTGATCTCAAGGAACTACTCCTTTCTGAAACTTGGATATAATTACATGGACTGAAATATAAAATAATAATGAGTCAGTTCTATATACCTGGGAGAATTGCAGTGTGAGGCACACAAGGGGAGGAAACATTTTAATGACTTTTCTGGCTGGAGAACTGAACTCAACTGAAATGTTTTATCTTCTGGGGGTGGGGGGGAAAGAAGTAAAAATACCCTCAGCTGAGCAAAAATGACACTGGGCAGCATTGATCCCATACATTATTTTAAGTTATGGGAAATGTAAGATGCATGAAATACTTTCCCTCCATGAGCTCTCTTGTGGAATATATTTGAAATAGATTATAATCATCATGAGTGTTACTGTGCTTGGTCTGAAAACAGTTAATGATATTCCAAACAGTTTTTTGTTCCATATCTCTTTCCTTAGTAGTATTGCATTACTATCAGAATTAATTAAAAGGCTTTTAGTTCTAGACCTAAGGAAAACCAAAAGCAAAATTTGGATTGTTACCCCTTTGTTGATTTCCATGAAGATCTGTACAGATGCTTTTTCCTTTCTGTTTTCACTTGACTAGATTGTCCCCATCAAAAACGGGGTTCAGTTTGATTTGGATGTGTGCTTTGCACACCTGGGTTGTCTTTGGCAGCTCTGGGGATATTCAGAGATGGGCGTGTAGTATGGCTGTATATACAGCATTTGCTCTGCCTTGGAAGGTAGTGCTGTACAGTAGATTTGAACCTAAAATGGCTGACTAGCTTCTAAATAATCCCTAAGGAAACAGTTTAGTCTAGGCCATTATCTTGATAGTTCATAATTAGGTTCAATAATAAAGCTTGTTTTGCTGACCTAGGTCAGATCATGGCGTCCACCGCATCTGTGCGCAGTGACCTTGCTCTGAGAGTGTATTGTTAGAAAATCCATTATTATCATCACATACACTTCGGAGAAGTGGCTGTTTTGTGAATTGATGGTGTGATGTTGCCACTTTAGATAAAAGAATCCATGAATTATTGACTTAATGAGTTAATGTTGCTTGATTTCACAACAAGGTCTTTTCAGTCTGGGTGCTATTTACTGAACACATAATCACAACATATGAAGGAAGGCACAGATGATAGTACAGTGCATTTACAACCCTCTTCACTTCTAATAAAGCAAAGTGTTAGCTAAGAATTTTTGTTTCCTGTAGTAAACCATTAAAACTTAGGTAATTACGAGCAACTCCTGTTTAAACAATTAGCAAATAAAATGTTTATTTGTCACTGATTTCTTATTCCTTTCTTCTGTTTGGCTAAAGGTCTGTCCACAAGTACCTACTCATTTTTTTGGAATCTACACATGTCTTTGTCCCTGTGACTAAGCTGAATGCTGCTACCATGTGGAACCCCAGGAAAGGTTGTTAAAAGTCAATCAGTGTCATCCAGAGTTCATTGTATTAGCTTTTTTCTTTTAAAGCAGAGTTTTCTGGTAAATTTATGATATTCAGAAATCTTGAGAATATAAAGGTTTTATTACAGAATATAACTTGTGAGAGGAAAGAGGGCAAACACACGAAGCAGGTCCCAGGGCAGATATTTTAATGGTATAAGCATCAGGTTTCAAATATCTATGCTCCTTTGATCCCAAGGTGTGAATCCCAGCCCTGTTAACTTCTCACTCCTACATGATAAATAAAATAAGGTCTGTTTGCAGTATCTTGTGGAAATATATGTCCTATGAAAATATAAATGTCACTAAAATTAAACAGAGACTGAGGACTGTAGAATTTAGGTCTACATATAGATCTTCTCAAGGGGACCATATCAACCAAGACCTTCACATTCTTCTGAGATTTCCATTAGTTTTAATTAACTCTATGCAAAACTAAAGAACTGCACAGAATTGTCCCAGTGGATATTGAGCTGTATGCAACTCTCACACCAGGGTTCTCTAGAAATGGGGATAGGTAAAATATGCTGGCCATGTATGATCTGAAATACTGCCACGAGAAAACTCGTTTCTGGCATTTAATGTTCTTTTTTGTTCCTGTTTTTAAATGCTGTTAGTTGCGTCATCCCTTGTAGTGTTGTTCCAGAGGTCCAAGGGTCTGCCAGAGGGTCTGCATGTGTGGGTCTGCCTGTCCCCCAGGCCCCACCCCTGGCTGGATTTGCTAACTCACCAGTCATAGACCAGGGAGATAACAAAGCTTTCCTCAGCAGTGTGTGCCAGAGCTTTGGGGTGCTCAAAGGCAGTTTGATCTTTTACAGTGTCTTATATCCCTCCATCACAGTGCATCACACAGAGGTGGAAGGGAGGCAGTGGTTTCCTTGGTGTTTTGGTGATCTGTGCAGTGGAGGGGTGTGCTGCTTAGCCCAAGTTCCCCATACAGAATGCCTGCCTTCCACTGGGGCAGAGCACAGATCCTGGTTTCAGTAGCTCTCTGTACGTGCACCCATTCAATAGAAATGTTGGCAGTGTGTCCCGGTATTTTGTTTATGCCACAGAAGAAAAAAAAAAAAAATCCAAGCACATGACAGATTTCAGATGTACTTGGAGTTGATTTGAAGTGAATAAACTCAGACTGGTAAGGCATAGGGCCATACAGCAGTAGATGTATTTTGCAATTTTTAACGCTCATGTGTGTATGCCTTTCCCTTCAGTTCCTTTGTACTGACCTTCTTCACTGTTGTGAACTTAATCTTACAGACCTTTCAAGGCAGAGAACCTGAATAATTAACTTTGGAGCATTTAAACATGAGCTGAGAGCCTTTCTGTGCTTCGCAGCATTGCAAATTGAAAAACTGACATCTTATGATCAACCATGGCTAAAATAAAAAACTTTTAAATCTGGTCAAGCCTATACTGAACAATTAGGGGAGTGAATTTGTGCCTCTTCCCCATTTATATGAAGTACTCAGCTCTTACCTTCAAGTGTTCTGAGATATTGGACTTTAAACTTGTCACTGCTCCAAGAATGCCCTGAACCTCAGACCAATATATTTTGGGGGCAAATTCCTCATTTGTAGGAAGGAAGAAAACATTTTTTTTTAGCAGGTTATTATCTGAAAAAAATGATGGTTGTCTGCAAGCAACTGATAGGTTTGGAAGGTTAGTGGTAGTCCTGGCAAAGATGGATTAGTGGGCAGAGTGCAGGTGAGGTGATCAGAGGTGCTGGAGAAATGCAATTTATCACTTGGTTTCAGAATTTAGTACATGTATGTCACTGCTGCCTATGTGCTGTGTGTGGATTTTACATGTGAGGGACAATACTGGTGTTAGCCTTGCTTTAAACAGGAGCAGTGCCTTTATTAGTGAGATGATATGAATCAGCAGAGGAATTGTAATGATATTAACTGGAAATCCTTTCTGGAAACCCTTTGACCAAGCAGCTTCCTATGCTTTGTTAAGAATGCATGCTTTTATTTGCCATTTTGTGTATTTGCAAAGCAGAATCTTTACACTGAGGTTTGAGTTTCATTCTTAATTTGGGTTATATATTCCAACTAATTTGAATTATTCTATCCACCACACCTCCAATCAACCCCTTGCTCACTTTCCTGTTCTAGTGTCCTGTAATTCTGTGTACTTTCCTTTAGCTCCTACATTAATCAGAATCACTTGGGCTATGCTGTCTTCTAGAAACTTCAAGTTCTTATATAGGTTACATGGAGGGTTATTTCCTCTTTCTGAAGGGAAGACAATTTTAATTTTAGATGCCTTTACTGAAGCTATTAGCACTGTAAGCATGGGAGAGTTAGGCTCATTGCATTTACTACAAATAAGGACTTTTTTACCTCCCTCCCCAGTAATTGATATCTTCACAGCTAGGATACCTGCCAGGTATCAAGGAAGGTGCTAAGAGCATCAGATGATCTTTCTGCTCTTGTCTAATAAAATAATAGTACTTGCTGAGAAATCTTCTGCAAGGCTGACTGTACTGTTTTTAGTTTTCTGTAGCAAGTGGTCTGCTTTTATAATTGTGGGAAAAAATAGTAGAATACTGGCACCAGAAGAAATCTTGCTGGTGAGGGCAGAGAGACAGTGTTAATGAGAGCACATCTGCTTTTCAAAAGCATCAATAAATTATTCAAAATACTAAAATGCTTCCTGTTCATTCCTACCTATAGCAAAACAGTGCAGTGTTTTGTTGCATTTCTCCACTGGTATAACTTTGACATCTGCTCGTATTCTCTGGTGGAAATGGGGATCTAATGTAATTTGTGGACACATTAAACTCATATGGCAGCTGAAAGCCATGTTTAGGGAAAAACCAAAACCAACAAACATGTAGTTTGTATATAATTATGTGTAAATTACAGTCTCTGTTTTGATTTTCCTGTTTTGATTTTAATCTCTTACCTTGTACAACACACAGGTTAGTTTTATTCCTCGGACAGATGCCTGCTTTCCAGCCTGCTAGAAGTCACCTTGTTTGAATCTTGCAGACTTTTTTATGTTTCTCTTCAGGCAAAGACACCTGTCACTCATCCTCAGAGAGGCTTTTGAACAGCACTGGCAGCAGGCGTGTCTTGGCAGGGTATGCTGTATTGGGCATATCTTCCACCCCACAACACCATGGAACCCCCTTAGAGGGGCCAAAGGTTTTGGAGCTGAGGGAGTCAATTGCAACTTTGTGAAGGAATTTATACAGGTGATCCATTGCACACATTATGAACAACATAACAGAAATCACAGCAAAATCTGAGAAAGTAATTTTTAGGGAATGACACTGTCTAAACTGTTTAAACACACATCTTCTACAGGATCTGTCATTTGAGATAAGAAAACCCCAATCACAATGCTTGCTTCTGTTCTCAAGTGTAAATCAGAAGCAACTTTGCTTTGTTATTTAACCAGCACAGGCAGGGCCAGCCTCTGTCTGACATGGCAGTGCCAGGACCCAAATCTCATCACTGCTTCAGTTGCATTTTGCTCAAGCATGCTCCACGCCTGCCTGTGCCAAGCAAAGCAACTTCAGTTACTGCATTCTTCATCCTTCCATGAATCTCTTCTTTTCACAAGAAATTTGGCCACTGCTCTTGACCACCAGTGAAACTCTGAATTGACTCACCATAGTCAGGCTTGACTACGGAATCTTTTTGCAGATGAAGCTGTCAAAAGGCAATCTGCAGTGAGAATGACAGCATGATTAACCAGACTGAGACCTAAGTCAGAAGTAGCATGGACCACTGGGAAATTAGGCACCAATTTTCACTGTCAGGATGGGCTGTGATAGGGCAGAATATCCTAGCAACAGCATAAACCTTAACCTGACCATCACAGCAAAACCTAATTTTGTTGTCTTATCCGCTTCAATATCTTTTAATCAAAAAAGTCTTTAAACAGAAAGTAAACACTCACATGCCACTTTTCCTGGAAGTGCTTTCTTGTCTAATTGGGAAATACCTAATTTCATGAATTAGAGGTTACAGAAGATTTAACACAGATTTCTTTTACCTTGTCTTCTTGAAAAATTGTTGTGGGAAAGGCTTAGAATGCTTCTTTGCAGCTGCAACAGGTTAAGAAAGATTTTAATGTTTTAATGTAGCAGTTTTATTCATGCTTAGGATAAAAGCTATATCTTTAAATCCATGTTGCAAAGATGCATGATATGGGTTGGACCCATCATGAAAACACTTTTTTAGAAAACTTAGTAGATAGTAGGGTCAACTTTCATTAGAAAAACTGTAGTATTAAACATTTATCTTTATGAAGGGCCTATACTTCACATATGAAGAGAAGTATAGCTTAAAAATCCTTTTATTTAAAGGATAATGTAGCTGTCTTCAAGAGCATAATTTAGTTTGCTTCTTACTTAGTAAAGGATTTCTCATTCAAACCGTAACAAGTGGATTACTTTGCATATTTTTATAAAGGTACTGTCATGGTCTCAGCAGTACAAGTTTTGTGAGCTTTGAGTGGCACTGGGAAATCTTTGGGCAAGGCTAATATATTCTGGGGTGGACATTCATAATACCAAACTTGAGTGGACATGTATTTCCTTCAGGTATTGTTATGCAAAATAGCTCTATTTTCTCACACCGTTTTTCTGATTTGTGTGTACGTATATAAAGGCACACACGTGTGTGTTTGTGTGAATTTGTGTGGGTATAATCTGTAAGAACAGGTGAGGAGCCTTCTTCTGTGTCCTGTCAGTTCTAGAGCTGGTCCTGCAAAGACAGTGTTACTGTCCAGGACTAGAGCAGCAAATCTGAGATTCATCCATTTCCCTTTGGAGGAGATTCCACCCCACAATTTCAAAAGTGGGCAAGCTTTCAGCAGACAGAGAGTCCTCTGGGGTTACTGTCTTTAAGCAGTTTTGAAAACCTTGAGAAGGTGGTAATTTTTTTACTCCAATCTTCATGGCAATAGACCATTACATCTTGATAATTACGAAAATTTGGCATTCCATAGGCTTGATGTTAAAAGGCTGTGCATGTTTTACACTGGTATGTGCATAGTAACCTCAATAATAATGTTTGAACATGGTTATCTAAATGTAGATTCTATCCCATGCTTCAGCACCTAGGTAGAAGAAGCTTTGTTTCCTAAGCTGTCGAGTACCTGAGGTACCTCTAATTGTATTGGGATTTCTGGGCATGTATCACTCCTGAAATTCAAGTCAATTCTATCAGAAAACCCAGATTAGGTTCAGAGTTTAATATGTATTCATTAAGATTTCCAAATTTTGGAACAGACACCAGGAATACAGTATTTTAAACACATAATCCAAACACAATAGCTTTGAATAGTATCAGTTTTTGCAAGACCCATAGTCATAAAAAGTAAACCAGATACTCCTTTTCAGTCTACCAGTTCTGGGAGATAAGAGCCACCATTTTGTAAAATTTGCAAGAAAACAGAGTAGAGTCAGAGAAATACTCCACTGTCATCCTGCTATAATGGTTAATTTACATGTGGAACATGTATTCTTAGCTTCCAGGAAAAGTTTGAAAATCTAGATGTGAAAGTTTGTCATGCTGTGAGCCAACTGCCCCATATTGATGCAAAAAGGAGAGAGAAAAAGCCAAGAAAATGCTTTAATTGATTCATCAATGCACCAAAGTGTGAACAGGCGTGATGAAGTGTAAAGAGGGATGTGACACCAATGTGGCAGAGCTGTCACAGTGGAAAGGATTTCCTGTAAAAGTGATGGCACTTAAATGTTATCTAGGCCTCCTGTCTAAGCTTTCATATTCCCTGGAAAGTTATGTCTTAGGGGAAGTGTCTGACCAACTTGTGAGCAGCCAGGCATCCTGCCATCTCAACAGGTAAACACACAGACTGTGAAGAACCCCTACTTGTAAAAAGTTTGAGAGTTATGGGGAGTAGGTAATCTCAGGCATAACTAAACAGTTAACCTATCTACAGAGAGATAATCTTGGAAGAGAGGTGATAATCATAGCAGTGCTTCTCTGTGGTATATTCTGCCCTAAAACATCAATTAAAGCAATTTAAATAAGAATTAATATCCTTGTTATTGAAATTATGCCCTCTGCAAGGTATAATGCAGCAGCTCCTTGGCATTGGGTAATAGTCTGTATTACAGAATGGTAGAGTAAGACTGTGAAGGAGAGGCTATTGATAATGAAATATAATTACAGCAGATGGATTTGAGCCAGAGTGTTGTACTGCAGGGTTGTTGCAAAGTTCTCTAAGGGGTTTTTACTAAAGAGATTGTAGTGTGCATCTCATCCAAAGAGTAAGAAATCAAAGAGGGTGGAAGCCCTTAGAGTCACTCTGAGGTTTTGGCTCTGGATTCATTTGATTAACTGGGTATGAATGTTACTGATTTAATATTGATGTTTCTTACAACACCTAAAATCACTGCTGTGGATGTAGTCGGTATGTTAAATTTGCTTGTAAGAGATTAGACATGGGAATTACTCTGAAAGGAATTTTGCCAACTTTGGAGAAATGTATTTGGGAAGGAATCCCTACCATTATGGCTTAGGCCATTTGATTTTGCAGAGGTGCATCAGTTCCTTTCCTGCTCTGGGAAACCAGAGATTCAAATACAGTCTTGAACAGAAAACTTTGGCAGAAGTACAAATGCAAGCAAATGTGTGTTGTTACTACTACAGTTCCTCTGCCACTTTGAAAATCGCTAGTCAGGTTCCATTTGGAGTATCTGCAATTCTGCAATGTATTATAGGAAGGACATTGCTGACTGAGCTTGTAAAAGTGCAGTGGAAGGCAAACAAATGCATGATTTAAGGTTTTGGAAGTATGACTTATAAAGAAGGATTGAACTGATCTGTATTCTGTAAGTTAGAGGGAAAAGATTTGGAGGAGTGAGGAATCCTGGAATGGGCAAAAAAATACTGAAGTCATCTGGAGATAGATATATGTTCTAGTGCACAAATAGCATCACCAAATCAATGGCATGTCTGAGGCTAATTTAGACCACTATTAACTGTCTTATCATAAGATGGATGGCTGCTGATCCAAGACCCTGTGCTTGGTGCTGTGACCAGGCAGGAGGCTGGGGGACTGAGGTGTCTTGGGCCAGAACATCTGGAAGCAGCTCAGCACAGGCCTGAACTCATTTTATCAAGGGCCTGGCTGGCATCATACTAAATAAGTTTTTTAAAACTGATTTTTAGGTAAAAATCCCTCTGTAGCTTTCCAGAGGTTTCTGGAAACCTCAACCAAACTAAGAAGGACAATACAGGAGAGGATGTAAGTGCTCCTTAAAAAAAAAGGATGTGGTGAGGTGAGGTGAAGAGAGGCAGGAACATCCCTTTGGCAATAAGAGCAGACATAGGGAAACAGGGCGTGCTTTGCAAAGAAGAAAGAAAAAAAGTGGGGTGTTTTCCTAAATTAATCAGAGAAGGTGCAGCCAAAGCAAAAGTGTTAAAGCCAGAGGATGTAGGAAATGATCTTGAAGTAGGGTCCCAAATACATACATTTAGAAAGTGTGGCCTTGGGTGCTGCTAGGAAGATGAGAGCACAATGCTGGCTCAGGATCTGAGTTCAAAGCAGCTCATTTGGGTCCTGCTTGTACTCCAGCTAAAAGAAAAGAAGGGCAGAGTCTGAATTGATGGGTTTATATGTTCTGTTCCCTAATTTCTTTTGCAATTGTAGAGACTGGTGCAGCAGGGGAGGACAGGAGTGTGTGCCAGCCAGCTACACACCTCATATCTTGAAAGGTGTGTGTGTGATGCTGTCATTGCTCCTCTCAGAGAGAGTACACAGTGTATTTATTGTGTTCCACTGGGCACTACCTGTAGTGAGAAACATTTTGAAACAATCCCATTCGTGCCTATTTTCTCCTATTTTCACAAATCTACAACAGGATAGATGTCCAGTCATTCAAAGCTTATTTAACATTTCCATCAACACATCGCTTCTGATTTTTCTGAATTTTTAGGATCTGAATCTTGGTGTATATGGAGACAAATGCTCCTCTCCTGTAAAACAATTGGGATCTGGGTCTTTAAGGATGAGTTTGTGAGACGCCTAAAAATACTTTTGCTGGGAAAAATGGATTTCCAATCAGTACAATATCAGACAAAATTGAGTCTTTCACTTAAAGATAATTTGTACAAAGACCAAAAAATTACCATTGATTTTTAAGTTCCAAATTGTACCTTTCTTTCAACTACAAATATAGCACAGGCAGCAATAGGGACATAACCCAGAAGGGTTTTGAGGTTTCTCTGTCAGTGGTAAGAAGACAGCTCGGGTTTCCCTGCTGAACAAGGAACTGCTGTGTGGAGAGGAATTTCTCAGCCAGCCATGTGCTATCTCTGTCAGAAATGAGAGATGCTGCTAGGAAAAAATCTCAAAGACAGGTACTGGAAATGAAAAAGGGGAAGAGATCAAACAAAAGGTCTTTAATTAGAATTTGAGGATTGCTGCCAAAAGATCACTGCTTTAAAGGGACAGTGTTTTCAAGCCATAGGAGAAACTGGACTTTCAGCACTTATAAGGAAACTTAAATTCATCTAAGGAACAAGATCATATAGACAATCTGAATATCTAGCTTTTTCTTGATTTGATACTCATCTAAGGAATAAAACTGTCCTATTCCAACAATATTTGAATATCCTTCAAGCATGAATATCCAGCTCTGAAAAGTATTGATATGCTATTTTTCCTTAGTGACTGTCTGGAAAAGTGGATGGGAAAATGAAATGATGTGACCATGGTCACACAAAAAAATTGTGACAAATTGTACAGCTCACTCAGACTAATAACCCTGTCTCCCTTCAGCAGCATTCTATGAAAAATGCTGATGTATCATTTTGGGCTAGGGATTCCATGACTGGTAAAGCACAGGTACAGGTTTAATGCTGGTAACATCAAAATCCTGTATTCTGTGTTTTCTGTTGCATGTTCTTACCCATCCATCAAACCAAACGTGTGAGGAACCCCAAAAGTTTTATAGGTAAGAAACTTAACATACATCACCAAGCTTGGAAGACACTAAAAGAATTCATGACATTGGAAACTTAGAAATGTTCCAGTAGCTGAGTCATGCAGAATTTGTAACAAGGAGCAAGAGCACACCTGAAAGGTCTGTGTTGCTAACAAAGTGCGATATCTTGTCCCCTCTTGCCAACAGGCCTTCATTAATGGTGTGTTTTATCTTCTATGGCCAGCTGATATTCCTTACATTGCATTAGTAAAGGAGATGGCTTGTGTTAATAAAATGTCTAAATCTCCTGAATGTCACAACCTGCCCCCATCAGTCACTTCTGCCCAGCAGAGCTCCAGGAGCTGCAGAGGCACTGTGGACTCCTTGCTACTTTGGATTTTGGGGCTTCTGCCTCTCCCCTCCCACCCACAGAGGAGAGTCTTCCTCCCACAAGAAAATCCCACATTGTCCTGAAGAGTCCCTGCCCACAGAGCCTTTCCAAGGCAGGTCTGAGCTGATTTAGGATGAAGTTTCCAAGAAAGAGGTGTGGTGGATCTGAGCTTGGGGTATCTATGGCTTTGGGCAAGCCAAGCAGATGGAGTGGGGCAGGTCTTCATGTGGTGTCTTGGGCCAAGCACAAACCAGGCTCAGCTGCTCTGGAGAAAAGGATTGGCAAACTGTGTGCTGCTCTGCCCCTCTACTGGGCTCTCAGTCAATGCTGGGTTTCTTCTATGGTTTTGGGTTCTTTAATTTATAGTAAAGATTTTATCCTTGACTGAGTCCCTATTTTCTGCAGGACACAATCCCTGCAAGGACACCTGTCTTTTTTTTTTTTTTTTTTTTTTAAATTTTTTTTTTTTTTTAAATTTTTTTTTTAATCATGTATTTACACAAAGAAAAAACATTTATGGCTTTCTAAATACCTTCAGCAACGTCTCTCCTCTGTGGTCATGAAGAACTCATATCTGTGAGCTGGAAAAGGGGACTTTTTTTTTCCTCTGCAGGTCAATAAAGTGATAGATGGATTTGAGTAGAACTGCAGTAGAAGATGCACACTTCATTCATTGCAGAAATAGCTGAAAAGAGAAGTTGATACTGAAGTGGGTAATATTGGACTGCCTTGCAATGTACTAAAATAAACTGGAGAAGATTGCCAGGGCTATGCATATTCACTTACATCAGCTTTCACATCTTGTATAATGCACATTATGGTGAGCAGCAGATTTGGATACAGTCTCCACTGGGGTAAAAAGTAAAGGTAGCTAGGTTTTTGCAAAAGTAATCCATGTTGGGTTTACACTTAGATACATCAAAATCTGATTTTCTTCTCTCTGTGATCAACCTTGCTCGATTTCAGAAGAGATATTCCTGTTCTGTACTTGTGGAAAGATGAGAATCCCACTCCTGAGGCTGACTTTTTTTCCCCATTATCCACATGCTGGACATTGTTGCTGAGCCCCTCCAGGGATGTCTTGGCTCTCACTGCAGTACCCAGCCCACTACAAATTCTGCATTTCAGCCCAGCTGAATCCTGCAGTCCTATGAAAATGCACAAGTGGTTGCAGATTGGCAGGCAGTATTTTAAGCCAGCAATTTGTATTGTACTTGGCTCTAAAGTAAAGAAATAATGTTGCTGACTTTTCCATACGCTGTTTCGAAACTCCTGAATATCTGCACGTAACAGATTTTACTACATTACATCAACAGCAGATAGCTAACTTAAAATATTTTAAGGACTTTTGTAAGTGCTTTTCAATCTGTGCTGAGCAGTGATGAGCTCTACTTTCCAGGTCAGGTCTACAAAAGAATGTAGGTGTTTTACGTTTTTATCAAGGAAAATTCATGGTAGATTGGCACAAATGTCTAAGCACACACCTATCTGTCCTCACAGACACTTGCACACCTTTGCTTAGTGTGGCTAGTGTACAAATATGTAAACTGAGATATGCTAAAAAATCATATTTGAAATATGTCAGTATGAATCCTCAGTTGAGTATGCTGGATATAAACTTTTTTTAAAAGTGTTAGCATAAACTTTACTTGTATTTCATGAAAAATTTCTGTTTGAAATGTCACAATTAAAAACTAAAACCCTAAGCAGTAAAACCCTAAAACTCTTTGTGCTGACCCAATGGAAAAGTCTGAAAATTATTCAATAGGTCTCAGAACTCTTTCATTTCTTTCCCTTAGAGGACTGCTTTGGCCATTAGGCAGAGCTGCTGATTAAAGCAAGCAGAACCTTGTAGAATTTCTGAAGTAGCAAAAAGTAACCTCAGAGGCTCTGAGGGTTAGTGGAGAGGGTTTCACCTTGGCTGAAAACATTACTCCAATTCAAATCAAATTTCAGCTACCACATGGCCAGGTGAGAGCTGCAAGCCTGGAGCACAGGGACAAAGGTGGCAGGGCTGCAGCATCACTGCCTGGGCCCCAGGATCCAGTGTAAATACATAAAATCCCTTTCCCAAGGAGTCTCTAGAGCCTCCAACAGCAAGGTTCATGTACTGTGACTTCAAGCTGTGAAAAAAGCTCTCAGGTGCTGCAGATATCTTGGCTGACATTTGCTTCACTTAGACTGACAAATGCTCCAACTCTGGGTGATGATCAGGACTGAAAGAGGGTCCTGGGACAGCTGCTGCAGTGTGGGGTGGGGATGGGCTCAGTCAGTGCCACTCCAAGAGAGACACTGGAATCTGTTTTGAATTTGCAGATTGGATTTCCTGCAACAGTGGCAGCAGCAGCTCTGCCACTCAAAGGGCAAAGCAGATGGAAAGAGCTGTTTCTGTGCAGCTCTCACATCGATATAGGAACTCCAGGGATTGCAGAACTTATGTCTGGGTTGGAGATTTTTTTCCCATTTTGTCTGTTCTGAATACTGCTGCTTTTGATAACGTCTGCCTGCAACATCTTGTGAAGGCTCATTGCTTCTAAAGTTTGTGCATCTTGTGCTGGACAATGTCTTTAATTTGGAGCTGCTTTTTCTCTATGGTATTGCAAAACTTCCTCTGTTTAAGGTGTTAAGATAATCAAGAATTAAACATATGATGTTGGCCAGATTCCCTGGTAGGATAAGCAGGTAGAGGTTCACTGACCCTAATGGCTTCTGGCAGCTGTGAACTTGATCCCATACCTTCCTTGCATAATAAGATTTAAAATAATGTGAGTTTAAGGTAAGGCAGGAAGCCCTGGATGAAATATCTTATTGCATTGATTTGTCTCTTATTGTCTGTCCTATGAGAATACCCAAGTTGCAAATAAAGGGTCAAGAAGGACATTTAGCAATATATGGTTTATACAGTATTAAAAGACCATCTCACAGTTAATCATATGATTAATTCCTACAAGAAGGCTCCACTAAGTCTGCAATAAAAAGAAGTAATGAGGTTTTATAATAAAATTGAAAAGCTTCTGTGATGCACACTGAAGTCTTTAATATAGAAAGGTAAGAAAAAGCAGTTGTCTTCCTTTCAGTCCACAGATTGCTGCAACAGCTTCTGTGGGAATCCTGGGCCCTGGAATGACATCTAGTCCTGGCTTGAAATGGTCAAGTTATAGGGCATGTTTTAGGACCCTTCTCCTTTTGGAAGAGTGAGAGATGTTTCATAAACTGCCTAATGTACTGTTATTAGGTTACTGGCATTTTACAGTGAGAGTTGTTGATCTTCAGGAGGTTTGATGCTGAGGTGTATAGGATGGCACTGTAATTGCATAAGAACTGCCTGGTCCCTCAGACGTTGTGTGGAGGCACACATTCACATTTCAAACAGCAAGCAATAAATCTCACTGCAATGCTACACCAACCATTGTTGTAGTGACTTGGCACTTCTGCTCTGCATTATGAGCGTTTCCAGCAAGCACATTAAATTCCACTCGAAATCTCAGGGTGTATATAAGAATATCAGCTTTCCCAAGGACTAGAAAGATCAAGGATTTGTGAAAAACGCCTAATTGAAAGAGGGAATCCAGAATAATGCAGCTGAGTACTAACCCAGTGGCAAACCCTGCTGTAAACTGCTTTCAGCTGGGTCCTATTCCAAACTGAAGGGAGTTTGCTTGTATGGGATCCTGGGAGAGAAAGCCTCAGCTGGTGAATTCCAGTTCTCTGTTCACCAAAGAAGGTGGTACTTTTTGAAAATGTCAGAGAGGTCTTTGTTTGGAGCCCAGCAATGTTCCATAGCAGCTCTTTCAGCTCACAGGAAGCATTTTCTCTGCCAAGTCACATTTGCAGCCTCAGTACTGAGGCTAGCACTGGGTTTGACAATGCACTCGTGGTCCAGGTGAGCCTGAGATTGGAGTCTATCAAGGGGATTTCTGCAGCCCTGTGCATTTCCTGTGTATGGATATGTATTTTACTAAATTTACTACGTCAGTTCAATCACAAGTGATTAGTCAGTATATAATATTTCCAGGAAAGCAGTTACTGTGACATTTGTTCTTAATGTTCCTTGCTTAAACTGTATTCTGGAAAGTACTTCAGTTTTCCTCATTGTAGTTAAACAGAAGTGTGCCAAAGTGCCTTTGGCCACTATTTGCACAGAAGCCACTACTTAAAGCATTTTATCCAAATTAACAAAGTCTCCCAGGCTCCAGAAGACCAGGAATTCCTAATTGGAACAAACCATTAACTCAGTGATGTCCTGCTTGGCTGTAAATATGATTGGGAAAAACCTGCAGAGACTTCCAGTCTTGTTCCCAGAGAAGGCAAAAAAAAAATAGTTGTAAGACCAAACTGACAGTCCCACACGTTCTGAATCTGAAATTCTTTTGGTTGATGGGTCAGAAATTCCTGAAGTTCTTTATGAAAGTCAAATATTACTCAAAAATTTTCACCGCTTGGAATATTGTCTGATTTTTTTCCTCAACATAACTTAGAACACAGGCGCTTGAGATGAGGCTGTTGGAGGGTTGTGGCTGTTTATAAACAGAATATGCTGTTAAAATAAAAAGAATAATGTTAATAATGTTTGCCTAATGTTAATAATGTTAATAATTTTTTAATAATGTTTGCCTAATTTTCTAATTTCACTCATGCACTATTTCTTTTGTGTAAACCTGCAAATCTTAAGCATGTAATAGGAATAACTATTTCAAAATATTTTCGTTTTCCTTATTAAAAAGAAAAAAAATATAGAAAACAGCAAAAAAACCCCAGACAACTAGCAACATTTATTTTGACCTATCTCTATGTGCAAGAAGTATTTTGGATCTGACCAATGTGAACGTTTTCTAGCAAAACTCCTACATGACTCCAGTTCTAAACCCAAAGACCCTCCTTAAGTCTACAGAGTCTCTTTTGGGGTCAGTACCTCAACTGGAGTTGACTTGTGCCTTATTTGGGGTTTTTTTTGTAGTTCAGGAGTAGTAGGAGCACCTTGGTTTTTGCAAGTAGAAAGGTCTTCAGGGAATTTTGTGATAACTCTTCTTCAAAAAGGCCTCCAGATTCTGACTGATTCATGTGGAAAATGTCTTCAGGCAGATTTAGTTCTTTGAGAACCTCTACAAACTTCAATACAAAGTTTCTCTCTTTAGTTTACCCTAAAACTCTTTTTTCTTTTAAGAAGTTAAAAAAAAAAAAAAAAAAGAAAATACTGGCAATATTAAGAAATGTCAGATCTACAAATCTGGGCAAGCTGGGATGAAAGAATTGCAAATATGCAGCCATAATATCGGCAGTTTGAGCAGACCAGCCGTAGAGTTGCATGCAATTTCAAAGATGTACAATGAAAGCAAGCTAAATAATTTTTAGAAGCAACCACAGAATGTCAGTGTCTGCAGGTCTCAAGAAACACTTAAGGCTGAATATCAGGCAGAAACTGATCTCTGGATTTGTAGGTTTGTTTGCTATTATGGTTTTTACAGCATGCTGAGATAAATTGATGTTTCTGCTAAAGGGATTACACACCTTGGAAATCTCCCAGACTGCCGAACCTGCCTTTAAGAAAGCATTTCTTATGAGATCTTCCCTAATGCACTAAATATCCTTTTAGATTGAGGGCAAACTGGAAATGCTCTATGATCCCTCTTCTGCATTGTTTAGTAAGAGTAGAACAAATCCCTGAGTCCTTATAAAATCATTACTGAAATTATTAGGCATTTTGTCTGATTAGGGATCGACTTTAAACTGAGCAGAAGCTTCATGACTTTTCCCCATGGGACTTCCAAGGCTGATCAAAGTTAGATTACTAATGCTCTGTGACTTATTCCCTTATGACTAAAATTTAAAGGGCACAAAAATAGGTTGAAACAGGAGACAATCATCAATTCTAAATATCAGAAAACCTGTTAATCTAAGAGGCACAAGTGAAACACTTGCATATGTGTTTTATTTTTGATGTGTTTCATACATGAGCATGAACACATTTTCCTTCTCATCTTTCATGGGTCACCTCGAACACATAAGCATGTGAAATTATGGGACTTACTATGATGTTACCTGCAATGCTGGTGTTAAAACTGAAATATGTAAAAAAACAATCACTGCCACAAAAGCATCAGGTTACAGTGTCACACATATCACTTCAAACTATGTCCATATGGGTCAAAATTATGGAAATTCTCCTCTTTATATATATGAGTTCTTTAAATTTTGGTTCAAAGGATGCAGGCAGTGTGTAGGATAATAGCTTTTGTGGGTGAGATCCTTGTCTATTACTGTCAAAGGGAAAATTCCACTTTGTCATGGGAACAAAACTTTATTATTTGTCATCACATCTGCCTTGATAATATCAACGTTGGCTGCTTTCCCCAAACTACATGAAGATGTAAGCAGTTGGCAGACCTGATGACAATATGTAAATTACTCAGAGTGAACCTAATCTTGTATAATAAATGCCAATTTGACTCTAAATTTGTTAACAATATTTTAATGTGGTAATTGAGGTCAAGGGAGACTCCAGTTAAATGCTAAGCTATCTATAACTGTCAGTGTTAAATAGTACTTAGGTATCCTTGCTGAAAATCAGATACCAGGTTAACATATATCATTGGTCTTTGCAGCCAGAAATCAAATAAAGTGTATTAGTCTTGGCAGCATGTGAGTATATTAGTTTAGAAATGTGCAGCTGCAACTACCCATAGTTTTTTGGACTTGTTTTGTATCACAACGGACCTGTAATTGCACTTTCTCCTGTTCTGTATATAATTTTGATTAGAAATCAAGTAATAAATACATGCCTAAAGGCCTCTGGAAATTAACTGGCATGTTTCTATTCTATCAGCTGATTGACGAGGTTCAATTTTAACCATTCTATTCATGGTTTCACTTATCACTGTTTCTTTAAAAAGCTTTCCAACATCTTGATAGACTTCCAAGTGATGAACTTCTATAGCAACTACACTGAGCTGAAATGATTTTGTGTATTAAATATTCTGATTTCCCCTGAAGGTGTTGGTATTAATTAAAAAATGTGTAGGTAATTGTGAGCCTATATGTGTCTATTCTCTTATTACAGCTTGTGTGTAACAGCAGCAGGTACAGGGAGGATTATGCAGTAATCTCCCTCATTCCCCTGCCATTTAGCATGGAAATGAAGGGTCCTCTCTTTCCCTTACACCCAGGCACAAACAAATCCATAATAGATCACATAAACAGACTCTTGTAGGCTCAAGAAAATAATAAAAAAATTTTTTTTTAAATATAGAAAAGATTTTTGTTCATCGGGTGCATTTTTTTTTCTTTTAGTGTGTGTTTCACCAGAGTGTTATTTCAGCCAGAGCAGAACTGTGCAGTTTCCTTATCCTGGTTTTGTCACTTGTTAAATGGTCTCTGTGTTCAGCATAAGACAGAACGTTTTCCCTGCTGGAAATCAGCCTCCTTCAGTGTCATCAAGCCCCAAACTGCATAGGAGATCTTTGACTGAGAGGAGTGGTCTGTCTCTCCTCACACTCCATGGAGTAGCACACAACAGCTCTGGGATCACCAGTGGAGTCTCACGTGCAGTGTGTGTGGAAGAGATGATGTGAAAAACACGAGTCCCTCATTTTCCCTGGTGCCAGACAGGGACAGTGGGGAACCCCCATGCAGCCCTTGGCACTGACAGGTGCTTTCTGTGGGACAGTCACAGGATTTCCTTGCACCACCCACAGTGGTGAGGAGACGCAGAGCATGCAGATTTTGCAGGCACACGTGCTGCTCTTTAAAACACATCCTCAGACACTTCACACAGATGCTGGGAGCTACTGGTGAGGTGGACACAAGGCCATGGGTGATGAGAAAGAGAGGGGTTTAAAGCTCTACAGAATGGGAAGGAGTTCAGGAATGGAAATAATTTTAAAACAATACTTGTGGAAAATGTGGAGATGGTAGCTCATTTGGTTCCAACAATGCTCAGGACAGACAGCAGCTCCTCCTGCAGCACTCCTGAGCACTGCAGCTCTGCTCTTAGTGCAGCACTGTGTGTGTTAATGGCCTAATCACAGTGATTTCCAGTAGTTTAGAGGAATTACTATTTAATTCAGGAGTTCAAACTTTAATAAACAATTCGTATTCAATTTTGATTCCAGGAAGGATAGACAATATCCTACTTTATCTGTTCCTTTAAATATAAAACATTGTCTCACATTTTGAACACTCGGGACTCTGTAGAGTCATTAGAGCCTATAATTACCCTGACGTCTCTCTCAGCTGATCTGGTTGGTTTGGGTACTGTTTAGCACCTTGTAAACTTTGCAGATCTTATACGTCTGCACTGGCTGAATCACAAGATAAATAACAGCTTCAATAAAACCTGCTTTGGTGGAAACACTTCATGATCAAATTTACAGAACAAGTAAAAAAGTTCTTTGTCTAATCCCTCCTTCCTTATTAGTGCTCATAAAGGATAACACTACTATAAACTATAAAGTATGTTTATCCAGTGAATAAAGGAACAGGATGATAAACCAGTTAACAAAAAGCTGATGTTAAATTTAAGCAGATTTGATTGTTTCTGCTTCCTCTGATTTCAGGCTCCCGTTGCAGGCAGTGGGGGTGTTTATCTGGGGGAAGAAGGGAAGGGCTGGGCAAGGACTTTAGGATTTAGCCCCAGGCTTCAAAGTGGATTTAATAAAAACAAGTAATAACCTGCAATACACTGTAAACCCTGCAAGGTATAAGGAAGGAGAAGTTTGGCTGAAAATGGCCATGCTTTTCAATACCGGTGAAGTGTGGACTATTCACAGTTAATGTAGTAAATCTTGAAAGTCTGATTCAAATCCCTTTGAAATCAGTGCTTGTTACACAGACTCTGAATCAGGTGAGTGGTTTGTGCATTCACTGATCAGCATAATGTTTCTAGAATCATCAGTCATTCTCTGTCAGAGTGGTTATAATTTCACTGATGCCCAAATACATTAAAAATTGCATCACAGATGCTATTAATTCTTACCCCGTTTGCAAATTACACTCCAGGTAAAACTGTGGCACCTGAACAAAAGATTGTGATATAATCTGGAGAAGTAGCACTATCAAAATCCCCACCAAGACTGAATGCAGTGTCTTGATTATCACACCTTCACATGTCATTTAAGAATAATGTCCTTGTCTTTATTGGGAGCCAGGGCTGACATACGAAAACATTATTAGCAGCTCAGCTAGAGCAGCTGGGGTGGTGCAATGGCTCTGAATGCAGAAGAAGCAGTTCAGCCACAGAGCATCTTTTGTCTAGCAGTATTTCCTGCTCATCCTCAAGGGAATCCAACTAAACCCTGGACATTCAAACCCAGAAAATTGCCCTGGCCTTGGTTGGACTAATAGAAGTCAAAACTTCAATCAGGCACTTATTAGTTACTTTGCACACACGATATAAGGTGCCTTTGTTGGTGGCAAACAAGTGCAATTGCAACTTGGAATTGACAATGAATTTTTTTGCTATCTTTGACTGCTCAATATAAGGTTAGGATTGGGTCATGTACCAGGGCTTTTACCAAATTAATGCCATCGGGGGAATTACGCTTAAATGGAATTCCTTCTATCTAAACAATTTAATCTAGTTTTTCTCCGTGGTTTTTCTTTGTCAGTTGGTATGAGTTTATAAAATAATTCAGACAAGTCAACAAATGAAACAATACATAAAATGTCATGTTTTGAAAGAGAAACAATGGTGTAGGTGTCAGATCTTGTGTTGCTGCTTAAACCTGAAAGTTCTAAGCAGCTTCTTCTTTTTTTTTTTTTGCCTAAGATTTTCCAACTTGCTTTTGATAGGGGATACTAGTTTAGGTTAAATCTGGGATATTTCGCCAGATTTTACAAAGGTAATTCGTAATTTTATTGAGCCCTATGCAACATTGTCAAGTATTTACCATGAGTAATTCTGTCCTGCTATAATGAGAAATTGTTCATACACAATTCAGTTAAATGCCCCTGCAAAGCTGTAGCTACATAAAGACTATTTCTTTATAAATGAAATCTGCAGAAATCAACCAAAGATGCTCCTTGTGCATTTGCCTTTCAGGGCGATGCTTGATCACATGAAATGACAAAGCTGTTCTTGCCCCACGGGTTATTTCAGGTGTAGAACATCGCCAGAAATAGAAAAGAAAAATAGCAGGCAAGCAATATGAGGATTTAGTGAGGTTTCCCAACAATATCTGACTTCAGATTCACAGATTAGAAGAATAAAAACAAGTCTGAGCACAGACTTTCTAACTTCCTAGCTGATGGCCTGATGAGTGCAGAGCTTGTGTTTGACTGATGGCTCCAAATCTCCCTGAAGGTAACAGGACTGACACCCCTTTTGACCTGAGTCACAAAGAAAACCTTTTGGGATCACCTTATCAAACACCTCATGCTGACCACAGGAATCATGGGCAAGACATGGTCAAACAGTCAGGACTCGGCAATACTCAAACAAAAATGGGTTTTGCTTGCAATTAATATTTAGCATTTTATTAGACTTTGAGTTTGCTTTGTATCTCCCTTCTTTTTTTTGACAATATTTACATTGACAGTATCAAAGATAACTTCAAACAAAGTTTAAGAGAAAAACATTCATAATAAAAATTGAGAATAATTTTCATTTAATAGCATGACTCTATCAGCAACAGGGAGGGAAGCAACTTTATGGAGTCAAATCATATGCTCCAAGAATTTAAAATTAAAATTGAAAGATAAAAAGAAGTCTGGGTGGTAAGATTTTTGTACAGCTATATTAAAGCTGGCTCTCAAATGCCACAATAGCTAATAAAAACTATGAATGCTCTACCAACAGAAGCCCATGTGACCTAAATGGCAACATACAGGTTTTCTATAAATGGTGCTGTTTCTTCTTTATTACATTAACAACATTTTACATGTGTTTAATCAATGGACTTTTAATCAGTTAATTTTGATTGTATTTGTGTGCTTATTTTGATAAATTATTTTAATATACTCTAATTTTAACTGTGTAAGTATAGGCTGGTAGTCAATGAAGTTTAATTTGAAAGGAGTGCTTTCACCACTGACAAGAATTTAATTAACTTTTTATATTCTTCATGGTTAGGAAGCAATCCTTTGTTGTCCCACCACATGAATGAATTGTGCATGATAGTGGAACAAAGCTAGGGCTTTTTGTCTCAAGATATCCGCCAATTTAAACCCCATCAAGGAGTTCAAGTACATCTCTATATTGGTTGTTGATTGACAGCACTTTATAAACTGCTAAAGTTTCTGTGATGACATCATGCAAATAATGCTCCTCTTTGGAATAATCCAAGAAGGCACTACAGTCCCTAATTTTGGTGTTTTGATAGATTTCTTTAGACATCATTCCTTTCAAAGATTTGTGAATTTTTCTGCATTTCTGCTGTCTTTTGTTGAAAGAAATTTATAATCCTTTGAAGTTTTTTGACAAAAAACACCATTCAAGGGAACTGTACTGCATATTTACACCTCCACACTAGTGCAGGTGACATAGAGACACGTTTTCAGACCAGAGTGAAGATTATGTTTATTATTGGCTATCAATTGTGGCAATAACATTGCAGGACCTATAAAATCAGAATGTAAGTTCGTAGTATTTAATTCTTTGCTAAAACTTGATAAAATTCAAGTTTAATCCAATATTGAATTTTTATGTCTAGAGATGCCTCAAAGTTTGTTTCAGAATTTCTGCTGACAGACCATTTAACTACAGCAGTGCATTAAATTCACTATCATCAGAATACAATTATTTGACTGATATTATAAAACAACTGTGTTACTGCCTGCTCATATGAAAGAAAAAAGGAAATAAAAACCGCCTACCTTAAATAATAAGAAAACAGTGATTAATCATCCTGTTCATGTAAACAGGGTTATTGTTCTTTTTATAACATGACATCGAGCCAAAAGTATGTGATTGATTTTATAAATCAGTCACTACCCTGTTCATACCATAATTTTTTTTTCTTTTAATGCACTCTGCATTAATATCCTGCCTCTGGCTTGTTTCATTTAATTTCTTCCTTGCCAGTAGAAAGTAAGCAGCTCTGTATGTTTGAAGGCAGTAAGCACTCCTCTGGAAAAAAAAATTTAAAAAGCACTGGAAAGTAAAAGAGAGAAAAGCCACAAGAGAAGGTAGAATTTGGGGATCCTCCAGTGGGAATTCAATGATAAGCATGATAAGCTTGTTTTGTGTTTGGAACTGAAGAGTTAGATTTTCTGTTAGGCTTTCAGAAATTGCTCCTGCAATAATAGCTCTACTGCTGTTAAACCTCTCACATAATATGCAACACCTCTCTGACTCTTTATAAGGATTTCCAATATCTAGCAATGGTAGATAACACTCAAGACTGCATCCTGACCTTCAGCTCTATGACTGACTAGGCCATTTTTTTACTGTTCTGGCGTCCTTGTCACTGAGCTTTTTCTCAGCCTTTGTTTTTATTCTGATTGCTAACCAGGCAATAACTCAGCTACCTTTTCACTTGGTCATAGAATCAGGGAACTTGACCAAGGCAGAAAGCCAGAAATCCAACCAGAGGGAATTTGAACTACAGTTCAAATTCTGTTTTATTTGTGTTAAACTATTTATTGACCTCCATGTGCTAGAGTTCTTCATTATCCATTTGATAAATTAATTAAAAATCATCCTAAATACTTAAAAGTGCAGACTATGTGTTTTGTCACTGATCCCTTCTTACTCAAAGTAAAATATTGTTTCTACTTTATATCAATGAACCCTTCATCTTGTAAGAATTAAAGTACTGGAAGCTTTAGCATACACTTTAATATTTGATAGATCAAGAATACACTGATGGAGGTCTCAATTAATTTTCTAGTAGAGTCTGTAAAGATCTTGTAATCTTCTGTCATTTATGGAGACCACCTCCCTTGATCTGCCTTGTGCTGTTGGTGTGGATTGCACTGCCCTGTCGAAGTTTCTTCTGAGATTTCTCTGGAAAGACATCTTTGCCTTACAGTTGTGGGTTTGCCTGTGATAACTTACAACTCTTTATCTCAGCATCCACTGTCCACATCCTAAACACAGTCAACATGTCCTCCTGATTCTGGAGAAGACAAGTTGTTGGCTAAGATTTATTGAATTCCCCCCATTTAACATTCAATATCTTTTATAAGTGCATACATTTTAGAAGATGTCTTGTTTCCTGCCTAATGTTTCAGTAGATCTCCACTATTCTCCAGCTATATGCTTACATTTGTGGGGTCAATAATATGGATTGGTTTTAGCACTTGGTCCTTTCAGATGTCCTCACTCTGGTCTGTCATGTCATGAAACCTTGGCCTGGTTTGTTGTTGACACTGCAAGAAACTTCTGAAATGCAGCATAAAATCAGCTTGCAACTATTTTACTGTAAGCATCATATGAAGTGTATTGCATTGAGGTTCTCTTATACCATTTTAGTAAAACTATGGTATAGAGAGTTTGTATGTATTTATATAATTTATAAGTTTTCCATTCCTTGTGTCAAGAAATTAGTCTTGTTATCTGCTAAGAAATCTTAATTTCACATTTCTAACAGTTGGTTAAAAGTTGGTGCCTCATTTATTTGTTGTGCCCTTTTCATTCTTCTGTCTTCACTTTCTGGGCTTCACTCTACAAGCCTACCAATCTCTGCTCCACATGGTGGTCACACAAAGGATTTTGTTGCTCATTGTGCTGCTTTGTGCTTCTCCATACTTCTGCTAAATATCTGCATCATGTGAAAAGTATTAATTTAAGACCAGTGCTTTCTTCACCATGTGTCTTCCCCTACACCTGAAGTATGAATTTCAGATCTTGAATTTCACACCTTGAAGTATGCACCTTCCAGAATATTAGTTTTGCTTTTAAGGTTCAAAACTGACCTGGAAGCTATTTCAGTGCTGGTTTACCTGTATACATACTCATTTCTTTTTCCCTAGAGAATATAGCAGAGAGTGCACACACTTTCCCTTACCTTGTAGATACCCCGGTTTTTTTCCCAGGAAAATATGAGCCTCTTTCTCCATTATTCCAGCTGCTTCTTTGCCAGGGCAGCTGAGCAGCATCTGCTGTGTGTATGTACATGCAGTGAGGCTAAGATGCCTGCAGCATCCTGACTGAGCCGGGAACATTACTGCCACATGGAAAAACCCTCAGACTTTTTGTCATTTGCAGTGTGCAAAATGCCTCTCACTTCCTTTGTGGAGCATTGCTCTCATCCAGGAAAACTGGATGAGTTCCTCATGGTTCCTCCTTTTTGCTTGCATTGTTCTTTTTCATGGTTGTATTTTAACATCTTTTAGCATCTTAACATCTTTGAAATGCTTTTACATAGTGAAAGGCAGGACATGGCACGGCCACATTAGGGTAGCAGGCAATTTTTAAAGGTTTTATGTTTGGCATGGAAAAAGGCCAAGAGCTTACTACTAACCACATGATCAGAGTGGTTAAATGGACAGGCACATATTTAAAGCTGAGGCAGTAGATGTGGGGCTGTTTGTTCAGTGCTATCCCATCACAGAATTACACAGCTCGCTGTGGTTGCAGTCTGATAATTATTATTGATTCACTCTCAGGCTGTCAATCTGGGGACAGCGCTAAAGCAGTCCATGATGGACAGAAAGAGGATTGGACAGCCACCATCCAACGAGGAAACTTCATCTTGAAAATGAACTTAGATGAGATGGTGCTAGTGGATAAGGGTAATTGATGATTGTTTCAGAGTGGAAGAAGGGAAAAAGGAGAGATAAAAAATTCTTCTTTGGCATTCATCCTTAGTGTCCTGGAACCCTCCAGGGACTGTCTGCAAACTCTATAAATTTAAAGTTCCTATTTTTAATGGTTAGGCAAATATATTGCCCTTATTATAAATAGTGATTAGCTTAGGGTCATCAGGATCCATGAGAAAGACAGAATAGTACCTGAGGGAAATAACTTTTCTCAACCCAAGCGTGTTATTTTGATCTACTTTTGAGATTCTATACATAAGCAAATCTTGGCACATCTAGGCTGGTTAAAGCATTTAATATCTGTGATATAAATATTAGCACTGTGGATCACCACATTAACCACCTGCACCAGCAGTAATGAGACAGTTATGAACTGTATTTTGAAGCATCCATACTTGCTATATTTTTGTTATAAAATCTGCTCTGTTTAAAAGTCAACTCATGAGAGAGTAAACAGATATAACAGAAGTGCTGGACAGTGTCAGCTGACCAGAATCTCCATTTATGATGTGGTCAGCCTTTATACTTTTGAAAATCCATACAAAATGCTTGAGATGGAGAAATCATAACAGAAGAAATAAAAGCATGTCTACACACCTTGATATGTCTTGTCCAAGCTTTAATTTCAGCACTGATAATAATGCTTGTTTCAATTTCCTTTGCTCTTTTGCTGACTGAAGTTGACCCACTGTGGTTTCATTTGGGAGTTTTCTTTCCTGGTCATCTTACATGCACAGAATATCTGGGATCTCAAATTTCCTATGAACTCCACAAACCACAGCGTGTGGATTCTGAAGTGCCAGCTGGAAGCAAGAATTATTGATGTGCCTGTCAGCTGACAGTAGTACCTCTGAGTCTCTCCTGAAAAATAAACCTCTGGCCAGAGGGGAGCAAATGATGGCCCTTCCCTCTCCAGAAACCCCAGATTTACTCCAGTGTAAGTGCTGCAGAGGCAAAGCAGTATAAATAGTGGGTTTTGCCATCTGTGATATCTTCAGCAGGTAGGGAGGGCTCAAACCTTCTCCTCCACCCTGAGGACAACAAGGTTTCTTGCAGCCCCAGGATTTGAGGTGAACATGGGGTCATCATGGGGTTGGTCATGGGGTTGACTTCTTGTTTGCTGCTCTGTTTAAACCTTTCCTTCATGTTCTTTTCAATCTAGCAGCTGCTGCATTCATGTAAGTATTTTCCCTGGGTTTTTTTTTTTTTTTTATTTGACTTTTGGAATACTAAATATCACCCACGACACAAAGAGGTCATGCACTAAGGCAAAATCACTTGGATTTTCATGTAAGCCCCCACAGGGACCTGTCTTAAATGCCTAAGGTATGACACCAGTCTTGCAAGATTTGTGTAGAGGAAGAGATGTGCTCCTGCAAAGAACAAGTCTGAGCAAATCTCTAATTTATGTGACCTGGGTGAGTTCTGTGCAAAGGTTCTTTCCTATCTTTTTCCTTTGATGCTGTCCCTACAAAGACTGAGGCCAAGAGAGATCTTTCCCCTCTGCATCCAGAGGGGAGAGTCACATAATGCTTGATCTGACACATCACCTTGGCTGCTGTTAGGTCTTCCACACCTTCCCTAGAGCCCCCAAAGCAACCAGCTTTCAGCCTTCAGCAGAGGAGAAGGGCCTGAGCAGGTCCTTTCCAGTTGAAGGTAGAGCTAGATGGAGCTTTAGCAAGAAGAGGATCAGACTGGAGACATTGGGACACAACTGGGATGTGCAACAAAATGTGCACCTCGTGGTCAGAGGGGCTGTCCAAACTTTGGTGCTGTGTTTACAAGGTTTCTTAGGATGGATCAGGTGGTACCTACCAGGTACCAACCTCTCCCAGTCTGTCCAGCTGTGTCAGTGTCTACATCTTGAATTTATTGGCCATGATGTCCTGTATCTAAAAAGTCCCTTTTTCATTCAGATTTGCTGACTTTCACGGTCATGGCAAGGTCTGTCTAATCTTGCATCCTTTCCCAGAAATTGTGAATTGAATAAGGCTGTGTAAGCTGAAGAATTGTTTCTCTGATAAGATTGTGGTTTTTCACTGTGGATATTAACTTGCATCTTTATTATATATATGAGCTCGATTTCTTGGCTATCTCTACTTGCAGCAGCAATAGCTGCTGGTCCTGGTCCTGGACCAAGCTCTGTAAATGCCAAGAGAAAGCAATCAGTTGTCCACTGACTATTTGTGTGCTGCTCAAATATAACTTGACTATCACTGTAGGTACCCTGACCTCGATATCTTGTCCTATAGCTGGGTTGCCCTGTGACACAGGTTATTGTTTTGTAGTCCCCTGTCCCAGGCAAGATGCAAACCAAGGAACTGAGCTATCCTCCAAAGATATCAAAGGAAGATTTATGTCTCAGAGAAACACACCTACTCCCATCTTTTATCCGCTTGCTACCAAATGGTAGATCCTCACTTCTAGGAAACAACAGCCCATCCTGTGAGCTTGTCAGCCTGGCTCTGCCCGAGTCCCTCAAATCCCTCCCAAATGAGAGAACTAAGGGTCTGTGGGGCCACAGGAGGGTCATATATTGTGAGGAGCAGGTACAGGAGGCTAGAGTAACACATTTATAGTGCAGGTTGTGCTTTTACTTTAGGGGAGATTTTTTGAAGTTCCAAGATGTAATTTGAGAACCTCAGCAGGAGCTAATTCCACCTTCTGGTAAATTCCTCAGAGGCAACCTTGAGGGGTAAGGGTGAATGGGTAAGGGCAGGAATGGGGATGGCTGTACCCCAAGTGTTGTGCCAGAGTAGAGGAATGATTGACTACATTGGAATGGTGGGAGATGGTTGTGCTCTGACAGGGGAGCAGGTGCCCCTCTCATAACTGCTGGAAATAGAGAGTGGAGGCTACTCACAGAAATGATTAATACAGGAAAGAGGCTGATCCATCAGCTCCTTTGAAGAACACCAATGATTAATGGGCGCTAGCACCAGGATTTTCTCCTAGCACAGAGAGTGCTTGCATGCTCTTAGCTACGAGGGTCACAGTGTTACCAGCTGGAGTGTGGGGTGGATTTGCTGGAACCCAGAGGCCTGCAATTGCTGGGAAGAAAGCTGCAGCTCACAATATTGAATTTTTCGAGATCCCTAAGCAGACTTGCAGGTATAATAATTGATCACAGAACACTGTAGGCTGGTCTGAGATGTGCAGAGACGAGGCAGAAAAATGTGCCATTCCTCAGCTGCCTCATTCTGCTTCCGTCTCCATCAGGCTTTTTGTGTCACATCTGCTGCCTTGGGTTTTTCAAGCATCTCCCACACCTCTGACCACTGAGTGGCAGCTATTGCCAGGTGATGACCGTCACTAGAGGCTCACCTTAATGTCTGTGTGCACGTGCATTTTGTCAGTACTGTAGTGTTTCAGATTTGAGTCTGTCACACCACTATTTTTTCTCTTACAGTACCAACATCATACTCCAGCAGGCATTAGGAAGCAGGAATTTTTTAACAATCAGGAAGTTTTTTTTCCTAAGACTCTAAAAATGATGTTCTGCACTGGATGGTTTAATAAGTTTCAACAGTTTTATTGCTGTTCTCCTAGTAATAGAGTAATAATCCAAAATAAGACTCTACTCTCGTGCCTACAACTACTGTGATATTTATTCCCTACATTCCACAACTGTGAGTCCATCTCTGGATTTCTGACCCGAGCCGGGGTGGGGGTGGGCAGCAGCCTCGTGGAAGGAGAGCACAATAATCCTGTAAATGGTTGGGACACACTTGTACATCATTTGAATGAGGCAGTGTCAGTCAGCAGGTAAGCAGGTCTGTAATAGAAAAGAAGCTGCTTTGCAGGAGCTGCCCTGCAGTCCCACCACTCGGAGCAGGTGTTACGATAAGATAATGGTCGCTTGTAGTAACCCTTGTGAATCACAATCCTTGAGGAAAAAGTAGGGACAAGCCCTTCAAATTGGGTTTCAAAAGCATATAAAGAGTTGACCTTACAGAGCTAGTTCAAGAAATAACCTAATCTTTCTGTCCCATATCCCCCCATGTACAAAAGCTCGCCTGAAATTGAAAGTGTGTGTGTGGGAAGCTTGTAAAGGCAATGTTGATACCAAATAAAGAGACTGGTGTCCTCACAAAATCATTTACAGCCTCTCTCCGCAATCTGCAGAGGATTACAGGTTTGCAGCATGTTTATGTCTGGCTGAGACCAAGGAGGTTTTGCTGCAAAATGGTTATCAGTGTAGAATCAAAGCATAAAAAACAGCACTGAAGTAGAAAGCCTAACAATTCGAATGAATTGAGTGGAAGAAATGATGTGTCTTAAAGACAATGTTGCTTGAAGAAAATTTATTTTCTGCTGCGAATTTTTCCTATTATTAAGCTATAGCAAACCCCTGTACACTCACAGACTTGCCTTCTGCAAAACTAACATAATTTTAACAATTAAAGATTGAAGTGTGGACTTCTGAGATGATCCCTTATGACCTACACTTTATTAGATTTATGTTACCTTTTGATATGTTCTATTTGCTGGAAGCCCCAGCATCCTATCATTATGATTCAAACGTGCTTTGCTCTCTGCTCACAAATAATTGATGCTCCCTTTGCACAAAGCATAGTTTTCAGCTGATAAGCAGCAGGGTAATTGGCACCTTCACAGGATATTAGGCAGAAAAAAACCCATCACACTTAGCAGACAGGAAGCAAACAGGGGAAGGTAACTAAATAATTGTGATAGTGTACTCAGGGCTAAAGGCTTCTTCACAAGTTCTGTGTGTTTGTGTTATCTGTGGGAAATATTAAGATTTGTATTTATCTACAGAGGTGTGGGGGTGCGGAGGGGGAGCCTCTGTGACATGAATATTGTAAAGGAGGAGGTGCATTGCTAGCAGTATATAGATAGAATATGGTTTAATCACTTAAAGCCACTGTGCAGCTGGAAGTGCATCTCCATGAAGAGCCTCCGTGGTCCCCTGCTAACTTGTGGGTGTGACATAAATTAACAGCACTGTCACAGTGGATGGGTGGCTAGGAATAGCACGGAACTGCAATGGATTCCTGTGCAGATGCATGTTACACATCATGCCTACAGACTTGCAGTCTTAAAAAAAAAATTACACGTTTTTGAGGCAGCCAAGAGATGCTTTCAAGTCTAAAATCTTAGTCTACCCCAGGCAGATAAAAGCTTTTTGGCTGCAGTCACTGGCAGTGTCACTGTGTCTGTCGAAATATTTCAGTTTGTTTGCCTTTGTAATGCTATTCTGGTAATAGCAGCTAATTACCAGCAGTTAATAGCTACACATTTATTTTGAATTTTTTTTTCAGGTTTAGCCATGTACCTGTTAAAATTAAAACAATCAAACAAATGAGTCATATCAAATGTGCAATCTCATCAAGTTCAGCTTTTTTAAGCTTTGGATGGTATTGTTAATAAGTATGGTATTTCTCACTGGTAATTTCTTTTTCTTTATTTTCTTTGGAAATATTATGGACTTCATAGTAAATGTATTGGTGCATCTTTAATCTTGTGAGTCTCTTGGATGTTACACCGAGTGCACTGGAAATGTGTATAAATAGAAAGGTTAAAAATCAGCATAACTCTATGTGATGCCCTATTTTTAGCAAAAACATTTCTTTTTACTAAGACTCACTTTTATTACCTGCTACTCAAAACTTCTTTATGTGCTGTGCAAGTGTACGAGAGGAGGAGAATATTACATTTACAAAATAATTTAGTGATTAACTAGATTCTATTTTCTGGACACAGGCCAATTCTTAATGTTTGATAGTTATTAAAATATCCTTTTGAACGTGTACAGAGCACCAATATATATGTATGAGGTTTAATTATTACTACCGGGTTACAAAGGCTGGGGAGACGCGTTTTATTAGATAAGAATAAAGAGTGTCAGTGGAAATAAGACCTATCACATTATACAACAGCTTGTACCCAAGACAAGCACTTGTGTCTGTCCTGATGATGGTGTTGCTGTATTTGTTTTCCAATTACATCTTGAGTGAACTCAATAGAGCACAAGGCATGATGGGAGAAATCGCCTTTCGCTGCAATTACTCTTTGTGATCTGCCCAGAAATAGGGGAAGAAACATCGTGGCTTCCCCTCCTTACCTGATTTCTGAGTGCATTCGCTAGTCCTTGTGCTGAAAGATGAACCTGTGGCCAGAGGAGCCACCTAGCAGAGCTCTCAGGTCCAGCCCTTTTCTCACTTGCATGCACAACAATTACAGCCCAGAAGAGGATTGATTTCTCCAACCAATTATGCCTAAACATGCTAAGCTTGTTATCGAGCCACGCTGTAGTTACGTAGAACGCTGTGCTTATGGGGTACAGAGCTCCCACCAATGCTCATTATGAAATGAGTTCTTGCTGTCTTCACAATGCACAGATGGTGACAGTCTAGCTCTGAGTAACACATGTAGGGAGGCTGTGTCATAACTCTTCATAAAGCATATATTTGGCTAATTATGGCTGGCATTGCACATCAACAGGATTTTTGTTCCTTAGACTAGGGTGGGCTTCTCGTTATAACTCAAATTGCAGCTGAAGCCATGGATTTATTTATGCCTTGGACAGCTGAGTTACAGCCCCTCGTGATATCCAGCCTTGCAGCTCTCCCCATTGCTGGGGGCACAGCAAGGGCTGCATCTGAGGGGTATCAAGGGCTACAGGACCCTCAACTCTGAAGGATCCCCGTGCTTTCTTATTCTTTTCCTGCTGTGGCAGATGTTTTAGGCAATCTTTTGCAGTATTCCTCGGTTGCTAGCAGGAATCTGACTCAAGGTATACATTGTGCTTCTACTTCACAAGCAGCCTTCTAATCCAGTAAGTGACAGTGTGGTTAATACTGTTACAGACATCCATTTATAAGTCGCACTTTTTATCCTCCCCTACGTCCTGAGTGTGATTTGGGATGATACTTTCAATGCCAGGATGACAACTAGGAATTTTTGATGTGATGGGCAGTATTGGAACAAGGGAAGGCAAAGCCTGCCTGTTTAGATCACTGAACAGGACACTTAACTGTTCTTCTAAAATCATTGCTAGGTTCAGTTAGTATTGAAAGTGGTTTGAGATTTTTAGGTGAGTAGTACATTTTTATTAGTATGTTATTCACCTCCTATTACCATTTTTATAGGGAGGAGGGCTGGTCTGGTGGCTAAAGCAGAAACTGTAGACTCAGATGTGGCTCCATGTTACACCTGTGCCAAAGTGTTGGTATCTGTTTGTTTGCTTTGTCTTGGGTTAGGGCTTTTTTGTGACAAATCATTGAATCTCAGTGTTTCAGTTCTCCAGCTATAAAACAGGAATAATAATGGTGCCTTGTTCCCAGATTTTGCTTTTCTTATTATTGACGACTACATTCTCTTTGGGGGTTAGACTTTCCCTTGCTTAAAGGCTTAACACAAAGAGATCCTAATCTCAGCTACTTTAATACAAATAACAGCTACAAAAATAGTGCTATTACTACCTGGGCATCAGCATGGCTTGTGACATCAGTATCATGCTGACAAGCTCCTTACCTCTCAGGATTTGCTTTGCCCATCTCTGTTCCTAATCCTGATGCATTCGGTCCCACTGGTGTGGAAAAATGTCTTCATGGTTAATACTCCTCCCTCATGAAAGGAGCATGACTCTGGTTTTCTGCCTGTCTCTGCTTGCCAGGAGGAGCTGCTGGCACTGCATTCTGCATACACCATTACTCAGTTGTAACACTTCAAGAAACATTTAGCTGCTCCTGGCATTTGTTTCTCCAGTGTGTGTCCACTTTTAGAGGTTTGGTTCTTTTGAGAAGTGCAACCACCTCTTCTCACTTCTAAGCATTTTCATTAAACTGGCACAATACTCCAGCTCCTCCCCTTTCCCTGCTCATCTTCACTAGGTTTATACAGACTTTTCCTCTAACAGCAGCATGAAAACTGGAAAAATATCATCATTGAGCTCATCTGTTTTATCCAGGGCAGAGTTTCTTGAGGCTCTCAATTGAGATTTCAGGGTTTCTCCCGAAGTTCTTGAGGATCATATGGCCTGCAATCAGCTCTGCAAATGCTGCTGCCGTCTCCAGGTGATGGCACCAGAGCAGAGCCAGGTTTCTGAGTAGTTCCCATGGCTGCAATTCTGCACTCTTTTCTGGGCTAGTGACCTGCAGGATTTCAGAATGGTCTATTTGGTCTGCAGCATCCTCTGTAGGCAATGTGTATCCTGCCCTAATACAATAACACAGACTAGCAGTCATGCCTAGGAACAGGACAGTTCTCTGCTGTAACCCTCATTAGCAACTGAATGAAATGAGCTTTATTCAGGAGTGAATTTGGCTAGTAAGGCTAATACACTAAATGGCAGTGAATTCCACCTAGCAGCACATGTATTATAGCCTTAAAAGATCTAAAATGTTAGAAATGAAAGCTACCATTAAAGAAAATTTAAGGCCAGGTTAAATGCTTTTATGATGGGTAAAAGTATCATAAATTAAAGTATTTCATATTGTTTATTACACTTTCAGCCAAAGGAAATAATAAATGCAATGACTGGCTGATTAAAAAAAATCCTATTATTGGGTAAATTATTAGTAGGCAGTGACCCTAATTAACAGGGCAATAAACCTGAGGATTTGCTTATGATGCAGCTGTTGAGACACCCTATGATCCAGGTAGAGTTTTTCCTGAAAAATGAGGAGCCCAAGGTTTCCAGAAGAAACAAACCAAACAAAAATTGGTTGATGAGGGTCCCTGGGTTACTGGAACTGACTCTCCACTGTAGGTTGCAGACCATAACTGCCTGGTAAATTTACAGTTTGGGTAATAAGAAGAGGCTACAATGCAGTTCTTGTGTAGTGCACTGAGCAAACGGGGAGGCCCAGATAACAAAGTTCATATCCAAGCTCTTCTGGAAATAAGACTGACTTCCATTCCCTTTGTTGCACTTTGCCATCAAGCAAAGGAGTAAACACAAACTCTTAATAGTTGCCTTGATAAAACACATAACACAAGGCCTTTTTTGAAGGGAAGGGAAAGAAACAATTCTAATAACAAAATTCAGTGGGTCTGAATGTCTTTGCAATCAGTGTCCTCTCCTGGGGATGTATCTCTTGCAATTTCCCTCTTTTCTGTCATTTATTTGCCAAGGTCCTTCTTATTAGTTCCTAACTCTAGGTGACCATTGCGTGGTTTGTGCAGTGCCTAGAACTGGACCCTATCCCAATTAATGCCTTTAATAAGGGTTCTTTTCAGCAACTCATCCTGAAAAACCCAGAGAAATCTCAAGCTGCCTTGTTTCTTTGATAAACTATAAATATCTTTTCTGGAAATTTTAGAAAAGCCCAGAAGCATTCTCTGCATTTGTTGGTGCATTTTATCTTTAGAAATAATGACAAACTAGAATTAATTATTTGTGCAGGTTAACAGATTCAAGTTAGGGATGATTAATTTATTCATGCTTAGCTGTCCGGATTTGCGTGTTTAATCTGGTCATCAGATGTCTAAGGGCTATAAAATGCTCCTGCACTTACTCTGGGTGCAGAACTGATGGATAAAATTAAGGTCATTTTCCAGCATCAGGCCTAATTATGTGCAGGGTGGCCTTGAGGCAGCAAAATTAATCTTGTACATTTAGTGGGGCGAAATGAGGAGCTCCAAACCAGAGGGCCACCTTAATGCTAGAATTATTTGTTTCACCACAAAATAATGTACAAATAGGAAGTTCCCTGCTTCACTCTTCCTCCTCAGCTGCTCAGGGGAAAAATAGTTATTAAACAAGTCAGCTCTATGGGTTGCTATATGTTTTGAATTTATTTAGCCCTTTTCTTTCTTGGAATTCTTCTTGTTTGAAAATCATAGGGAAAAATAAAGAGTTTTTAAATTGAGTTTTGCCTGTAATTAGGGATGGAGTCATCCCCATTGTCTCTGGAAGCTGAAACAAATTCCACTGAAGATTTTGGATGTTTCCTAACTGCTTGTGAGTGGTTTTGAAATAAGCTATCAAAGGGCTAAAATGAAAGCACAGAACTTCTTAGCAAAAAGTTACATTTGGGGGTAGAAATTCACAATTTGACTGTAGCTCACAAATTTACTGATAAATGGAGAGGATTTTGAGGCAAACTCTTTGGAATGTGGGTGATGGGTTATCTGTAAGTAGTTTCTCAGCATTGTTCCTCACAAACATAACTTATCAAAAAAAGTTAAAAGCAGACTAATATTTTTATCACAGCCATTCCTTGGCCAAAATCCCTCCTTCCCATAATGCCACCCAACACTGCTTGCCCTGTGAAATTTTTACTGCTACCGTGATTATTCGAAGAAATTGCCATAAAATACACATGAATAATGTTCAGCAGTAACCCTCAGTATTTGGGGCTGTGGTCAAACACAAAAGCTGCATGTAACACATTTCATGGGTTTGGGGACCTTGCATGAGGTGTACCTGCTGCATCCCCCATTTACCATACTGGCATGAGCAGCATCTTGTGCTCTATTTCCTACCCCTGGTAACTGAGGCTCCACTTCCTGCTGAAATTTAGAGGCAACAGAGCATCATCATCCTCATCATCTGTGTGCATATGTGTATGTAAGTATAATAATGTTTGCAAAGCTTTCATGCACTTCCTCCCTCTGCTACCTCCTTCCCCAGTGATTCAGTCACTTCATATTGTAATACTTTGTTGACTATTGATTTTTGGTTAAGGTTGGAGCCCAGTACAACTGTATGAGCATTCGTTGGCTTTAATTTGATGTTATGCTGCTGCCTTCCATTCCATATTGACAGGCATCCTCTTATTTTCAGATTGGTGTCCATTCACTGATGAACACGCACTAGGGGGATCATGACCTTTTCTCTTATCTGGACAGCTCTTGGCTTCATGAACATTTTTTGCTGCAGGGTGTTATTAACAACAGGGTGATAGAACAAAGAAATGAAGCAATGGGAAGCACATCAATGTATGAAATTTGCTTTATTAGGATTCCCCCGAGGCCAGAGCAGTCCCTAATTACAGAGGTGTTACATCCCTTCTTGGGGTAACAAACTATATTTTTAGCAGTAATGAGAGCATGATTTTGAAATCACTGTGTGGTCATCCTCCCACTGTACAGATGCTTTTTAATGCACATTTTCCCAGATACTGATTTTGAGAGAAGCATACAACAAAAGGAAAGCTAAAATCTTTGAAATTACCTACCTCCAATTGAACAAAGCATCATGCATTTCAATGTATGTATTTTGAATGTTGAGCTTTTCTGCCATTCTATTTCACTATTCAGGAGTGCAGTGTAATTTATAAAATAACCCAGTTTGTTAATGTGCTTATGCAGAGACAAGGCCACAATGCATTGGTGATGTGAGTGAGTCTCTAGCAGCATCAGGATGCTCTGGTTTTTCATCACAGAAATCTCATCTGAGCATGCTTAGGAGGTGGGCTGGCATACTGAATTTCAGGGAATAGATCTTAGTTGATAATTCACAGATTCTTCATTCCGTCTTGATATGATTCCAGAATATTCTATTTTAATCCTTTGGTCTTCCTGCTCCCAGGCTTCTGACATAGACCAGAGATAAAACGAAAAGCGACCAAAATACGTTTATTCAGCATACACATGCTTATTATAACCCATACAGCTTGTAAAATAGTGTGAGCTCTGCAGAGCTCAGCCTGGCCTGCACAAGCTGGGCATGCTCCCAGGCACAGGAGACCCAGGAGCACCACTGCCAAAGGTGGAACATTCTGATTACCCAAGAAGTGGCCCCTATACTACTGCCACAGCTTCTGACCTCTCATGTCAGGTGTATCTGGCAGCTCAAGACTTTTAGTTTACGGATCTTAAAAAAACCCCAAAACCAAACCAAACCAAACAAACAACAACAAAAAAACCACCCAGAACACAGGAGCCAACATTAGCAATTGAAAAATGTGAGCATCCTCAAAGATTTCTGTGTGCACTCTTCCTGCTCAGTGCTGCTCTGTCCCTTCCTTCCCAGGCTGTGCTGGGCAGTGCTCTGTGTCACCGAGGCTGTCCCTGACATCAGCCCTGGCCCTGCTGTCACAGTTTTGCCATTTCCATCCAGCTTCACGTGGATGTCTGCCTTTGCCCTCTCTTGGGCTGGTCCAGCACCTTACTCTTCCAGCATCAGCCAATTTTGACAATTGGGAGATTCTCACTCAGAGGGAGGCCCTGTGGGGCAGATTCCAGGTCCAGAAGGGCACATTAGGTGGTAAAACAGCAGCTCTGGTTTAATCTGATTTTGGAGATATTTCTTCATTTGTAACTAAGAAAATCAGAAAGTCTTCTAGCAAAGACCTTAAGTTCTTCATTGCATCAAGACTTACTGAAATATTCTGCTTTCTTGCCATTCTATTTGCTGTTAATTAAAAAATTGTGGGAAATAAAATGAAAAACAACCAGTCTTTAATTGATTAAATATTTTATAAGTGTTTCTAACTGCATTGTAAATTGAGACATATACTGTGTCTCCTTCAGCTCATAAATACTTTTCCTCAATAATAAAAGGATTGTAAAGGACGGAACTGCTCCCATGTATTTCAAAACTCTGATGGCAATCCTAGACACTCTTTTGTAAGAAATATATCTGGCCAGAGGAGGGGAGAAAATAATTTTTTGAGCTCAATAAGTAGGACCCTCTGTTGGGTGAGGGGACAGGAATTCCTCTGCCTGGTTTAATATATGATTATTTATATGAGAGAAATGTTTGGAAAGGTGAGATCACAGAAACCTCACCTGCAAAGGCCCTGTGTAAACAGGGTGAGTCACTCACCAGGGAACTGAGGAGGACAAGTGCTCGTCCTTGCCCTGCAGCAGCCCCAGGGGCTGGTCCCTGGGCTCCAGCCCTGCTGTGCTGCCTTCACCCAGCTCCCCAGGGAGCTGCCATCACTCTATCCTTGCTGCTTAGGACTGACTTCTCTTTTTCCAAAGTACTTTTTGTTTAAAATGTCAGGAAATGAAAGAAAAGTTTGCTCAGCCTGAAATTTTTGAAAGCATGAGGGAAAAAGTACAGGTTCTATGTAAATGGAACCATGACTCTGTTTGGTTGGATGATTCAAACTTCATGTCAGAGAGGGATCCACACAGGCAAGCACTGCTCTGTGCTCATTATGCTTTTCAAGGATTCTGGTGCTTATTTTATGTGTGCTGTGTACTTCACCACTCAGGATTGCATTGCAGGCATTTCCCTCTCTCTGACAATAATTCAGTCAGCCAAATACAAATCAAAGAAAACACTTAAGTGGCTCATTTCATTTTAAAAGAAAAATGACACCAGTAAAAATATTTGGCTTCAACCCTCTTCTGCCCCAGAAGCTCCTTTCAGTCTCTTTCCCCTCTCCCCAGATAGTTGTTTATTCAATATTAAGCTCTCCCTTCCCAGAAGACCAAAGCATCCACATTCACACTCCAGCAGCAGCATTGTGATTCAGTAATGAGGATGAAACGCTTTTGGGATCCCGTGCTCATTGAAAGGCTGAAGTTAAACCAATCTACTTGGGAAGAAGATGACTTTTTTCGGCCAAGAAACATCTCTTTACTGGGCTTCTAAAGCCCACCCTAACTACTAGAGAGAATGCTAATTAAAAGATGAGGGTGTAATTGCACCAGACAAGTATTTTTTATTGAGTAATTTTTCAGTGTTAGGTGAGCAGAAACAGCAGAGTCTCCTATTAGCGTTAAGGAAAGATGCACAGCTGAATCCCAGAACCTGATAATGAAAGTTTTCCTCTTTATTTTAACACTTAAGGCACATGAAATGCCTCTGCAGCTAAAATACAATTAAATCCTTTCCTTTTTTTTTTTTGGATGACTGATATATTTACAGAGCATTTAATCCTCAAATATATATCTTTACACTCAGTGTACCTGTGAACACAGCATTTGCTGGTATCATTCAAAGTACAGAGAAAAAACCACATACTTATGAGCAGAAAAAGAGCCTTAGGTGGCTGATCTTTCAGATGAAAGAAGTGGTTCTAGCACTAAAAGGGAGGAGGAAGAGAATGTACAGCACCTTCTGTTGTATGCCTGTATTGTGTCATGAAAGGCAGATGGTGAAAGCCAGGCAAAGATAGCACTCCACAGTCAGTTGGGGGCTTTCTGTTTTGGGGCTTAATCTGATTTAAAAGCAGAATTTGAAGGTCCTTTTGTTTAAAACCATTTGATAGCGAGATTATATTGGAGCCAAGAGTATGCTTGAATCTATAATCTACTCTACTATAATGCAGTACAGCTTATTAAAACAACAATGTCTGAGATTGCAGGCCAAAATTTTATCTTAAAATGCCCTGGGACATTTGCTTTGTTTTTCAAATGTGGTGAGTTTCCTCTTTCGATGTAGCAGTTAATTCAAACACCAGGGATATATTTAATTTTGCGGGCTCAGGTCTGCATGTGATGAAACACAGGAGAGAATTGCCACGTCCTGTTCAGGCAGTGGGCACTCAGGGAAGGCAAAGAGCTGGAAAGAACCTCTTGTCTTTTTGTGGGTGCTGGCAATGTGTCCAGCAGTGGAAGCAGTGCCTGAGGAGATGGGATTGCTTTCCCAAGGAGCCCATCATTTAAACCATGCAGAGGAGAGCAGGCAGGATGTTTCTAGGAGTGTGGCAGCAGTGCCATCCCAGGGCAGCAGGAGTTCTGGAGCACAGAAGTGCTGCAGGACAGGACAGTACCCCCACCTGGATGGCTGGATGTGCCTGGTGGGATCACCCAGCACCTTTGGCAGCACATTCCTGGGGGAGGAAGGTTCATCACCTCCTCACGGAGCATTGCTGGGTGCTGCTGGAGGAGGAACACAAACACTTTTATTCCTTAGACATTATGCAAGTTTTTTCAGCAGGGAGGATGAACCTGCCAGGATAAGGATTTGGCCAGGTAACTAGAGATGCTGTTCCTCTTCTGTCAAAAACAGCCACAGGAACTGCAGTGAGTACAGCTGGCAGAGGGGCTAAAAATAGCACCAAGCCTACATTATATCGAAATATTGGTTCAGCAGTGATTAACTCTGTGCTTCTCACCACCCAGTATTGAGCTACTGCAGTGCCTTCCTCAGCCTCACAGCAATACAGAATGTGGCTTGTTAAAACGAAAAAAACCCCATCTTCTGGGTAATTAAAAAGTAATTTGTTATCTATGCAAGCAAACACATACAAAAATGAGCTGTCATGGAATTTCTGCTGTGGGCAAGGGAGAATTCCCCCTCACTCTCCTGACAGTGTGAGGCTGGGAATCCTTCCTGTGGCTCCCCAACATCTGCAGCACCTGGCATGGTCTGAGCTGAGAGAGCTCAGTGTCTTGCAAGGTTTGGAGGGCCAGGGATGAAGGGGAAACAGGCTGCAGTAACAACTGGCCTGTCATGGCATAAGCAGCCTGAAAGCTGGTTTTCCACTCAGTGGACAAGAGGTATCTCTTCTGTGTTAACCTGGGCCAGATCATGGAAGGGTACTTTACCTTGATATGGAGTAAAGTGCAGTGAAAAGAGGAGCTGCGTGTTATTTTCAAACTATGAACAAACGAATTGCTGGTGCAACCAGTTTAGGTGTAATGAATAAAAAAGAAATTAAGTCAGTCAAATATCTAGTATCAACAAAACAAATAATCTATAGAATCTAAAAAAAAAGGCAAAACAAATGTGCCAGATACATAAAAACCATATCTAGGTTTCAGGGCAAGCTTTCACTTATCTTTTATTATCCTGTATTGACACATTACATTGAAATGCCTAGGATACTTGAAGCTTGTGGATGGCTCACTGTATCCAAATTAAAATTGGATCTTAAAGAGCATTATTGTTCTTGGAGCTGCTGAGGCTTCCCGGTACTGGAACTCTTACAACAGAGAGTTTGTGCTGAACAGCAGCAATCCCAAAAGCATCTGCTCACTACAGAGCAAAGGTGTTCACTGCCTTTAGGGAAGGAAGGAGCTGGTACTTCACTCTGTGCATGTTGTTTTCAGCTAGGACCATGTAAAGGTTTTGTACAAAGTCTGAATACAGTTTGCATTCATTTGAGCTTTCATTACAAGGAAAACTTTCACAAGGACTGAGAAGAGGTGAAAGTGAATCTGAAACTAGAGATTTCAGAGGTTGAGGACATTTATGATGCAGGAAGAGAAAATTTTAGAGCTAACTCAGTCATAGCCAGGCCAAAAACTTCTCGCTGAAGCCTGATATAAGAGTGTTTGTATAAATTGGCAGTGGTACTGCACCATCATAAGGGTGGCCAAAAAATGTTTGCTGTGATGCAGATTTCTAGAAGTGCCTGAAACAAGACCCAGTTATTTTTCTTTGGCCTGTGAGTTGAATCCTTCAGTTTGCTAGCCACCTCCTACAGGATTATAAATCCTTCTAGATTCTGTTGGCATCAGAGAAACTCAAGGACAGTCAACACTCTCAGGATATATTTTTTCAAAGCACTCAGCATTAAATTAAATGGTTGCCAGGCTGGCTAATATTGGGTGTCTTGAAAAATCTATCTGTAGCTACAAGTTATAAATATCAACTATTTTGTAATAATTTTTGAAAGCACGGAGCAATGCTATGGGCAAAGGCTCCAGGGCCCAGGAGCTCTCAGCCAGGGAGAGAGGTCAGGAGCCTGCCCCACACATAGTGCCAGCCTTTCATTCTCCACCTACACCTGTGCACATGAGGCTGCTGTGGTCAAGGCAGCACAGACAGCACCCTTTGAAACCATTATTGCAAACACCATTTTAGAGCTTGTTCTCAAAATCAGATGCTTGTTTCAATGACAAGCTTTGTAACTTGCTGTTTTCTTGACCTGGCTAAGGACAAAGCTTGGATGGGTTTGGGGATGATAATTTTTGTAAAATATGCCATTCTGCAGTAAAATTCAAGTATTCATTCAAAATATCTCATCTGTTTTCCCAGCATTAAATTAATCATATCTGTCACTCTACATCACCTGACTTCTGATAGACTTAATCTTGCTTTCTTGCTAGTTCTATGGGTAAGTTGTGGCAGTGAGTAAGGGGTAGCACTTGCTCCTGGTCTGTGTGCAGAGCTATATTTATATAAACAGCAATATCTGCAGCTCCATATCTGAACAGACACTGGCAGAGGAAGCCATACAAAGGTGTGGGAATAGATGGATGATTGTGCTAAAAAGGACTTTTTTTGTGACTGAGGTGCTTGCAGTTTCTTCCTCTATAGAAACCACTGCAAAAATGCTACTTTTGAACTAAGTGATTAAATACCAGGTTTGAGGTCTGACATTCATGTCACAGCTGTAACATTTTGTTGAACTTGACTGAAACTGTTAAAATTTTTTACTGCACTGTGTTTTACAGAAAGAAAAAACATGTAACAAAACATGCAGCTTAGGGCTTCCCCTGCATTTGTCCTGCATCAGTAAAGCCTCACCAAAGTCAGCCCACACAGCTGTAGAACAAAATTAGGTACAAGCAGATGAGGGTTAAAAGCAAAATACTCATAATATCTCAGGTAATTTACACGTTAAAGAGCAGCGTGTAATGAATTACGATGTCATGTCAGCAGCCACGCTTCAACCCCAAATCTGCCAATCATTATAAAGCTGAGTTTGTTGGGCCTTAGATACAGGGACCTCACCAACTGCCTGGGGCAACATCCATACTTATTAGACAACATGGACCCCAGGGAGCTTTTCAGAGCGTGGCCCTCACCACCTGGCTAAAGCAGAGAGTAATGAAAGGCAGCAACACAACAAAGCACTCAGAGCCTCCAGCCCTGCCTGCCCAGCGCCTACCGGGGCAGCGCCGCAGTCCCGGGGGACACACAGACACGCTGGGTTTGGGGTTCACATCCTCCCTGTGCAGCACTTCTGTCAGGAGATATTCCAAAATCTTTGCTGCTTTACGGAGCAGCGAGGCTGTGCGGGATTGAGGGGGTTGAGAGAGGGAATGAATGGATGGAGGGAGGGATGAGGGATGGAGAGATGGATGGATGGAGGAATGGAA
>VZSR01003798.1:11101852-11151611 GCA_013398615.1 Brachypodius melanocephalos | reverse complement strand
GATGGATGGATGGATGGATGGATGGATGGATGGAGTGATGGAGTTCCCCGTGGCTGGCGCTTCTCGGGCGGTGCTGAGGCTCGGGCAGGGGCAGCTGCAGGCTCGGTATCGATCCCAGCCCTGCTGTGCTGGGAGCAGGGACTAGAGGGAGCCCTCGGCGCGGGCTGAGCTCCGGGAGAGGCGGCAGGAGGAGGAGGAGGAGAGCATCCGGCAGGATGGAGCGGAATGACAGAACTGAGATTTTCCTGAGCATTTTCTCTGCTCTGTTAATAGTGAACATTATCAAGAAGAAATCCCTGCGTGATGCACGTTTTGCAGGATATTCTCTACTCTGCTCAGGAAAAGGATAGGGAATAAATCAGAAAAGCGATTTTGAAAGGTGAAGGAATACCTAAAATTATTATCCCTGTCACAGGCAACAGGACGCTTTCTTTCTATGCATTTATTCAGTGTTGTGTGAGGCACAGTAATATTTACAGGGTTTTATTTTTTCCCTAATTAAAGCAGCTGATCAGTGCAGTCTACCTTTTTTAAAAAATTCTTTTCCCTTTTCTGCAACCTGCTTTGTAATATAATGACTAGCTTTAAATCCTTCAGAGTGGGGGATTTAAACATAAAGCCTAGCACAAAGTCATACTTCAGCAATTCAGACCGGGAAATGAAGTAAATTTTGCCTTATATTCAGGGTGGGCTGGGGCAGAGGAGCATCCATAAGGCAGGAGATACCGCGCTGGGCACGGGGGCTGTCAGTTCTGCTTCCCTTAACTGATCACCTTAGATTTTTTTCCTCTTCTTTGAAATACTGTGGGAAGCACTTGCTCCATCACTGTATGGTTTTTATACATATGTATTGATAAAATCCAAATCCAGTGAACTGTTTATCTGTTAGCAAATTGCCAGTGTATTCGAGGCACTCCTGGATTTAATATTAGAGAGAGTGCAACAACAATACTGATTCCAGGATTTTTCCCAATTTAGCCATTTCTATATGCATTTTTAAGTGCACATCAACAAGGGTAATGGCAACCAGAGATAGTTAACACTTCCTATTGGCTTTTTAACCCTCCCCACTGCTGTTTATCTGCCTTTCAGAGGCAGAAAGAGCATGAACAGGGATGGGGTGTGTGTGAGAACAATTCTATAAAAGATTATCTTGCACACAAAGCGAATGGCCCTGCCCCCATTGTGAAGGCAGAGATTCCCCTGAGATTAGGAGAGGGGGAATTGCTTGTGGTCAGAAGAGGCAGGAGAACAATAGAGCCCAAAATGGGCAGCAGCAGCGGCAGTCGCTGAGGTGGGTGGGAAGAGTGGCCAAATGGCCATTGCAGGCTACGTGGCGTTGTCACTGACACCAGAAATGGCTAAAAGGTCTCAAATTAGCAATTGTTATGATTAGCAGGTGGTTTGAGAGATAGGAGGTCTAGGGAAGGGATTGGTGCTTTAGACATCACTTGCTATCTGGTCCAAAACACTCTTCACTTGCTCATTAACAGAGAATTATGAAATTACTTAAAGGAAAACAATTCTAATGAGAAATAGAGTATTATAGAAATCAATTCTTTAAAGGGGTCATGACTTTTTGTAAAAGTATTACAATTCCTACAATTATTTCTCTGGAGGAATTTGGTCAGGAAATTTGGCAGGGAAACCAACATTATACAACAGTATTTCATCTGACTAGGAAAAAGTTATAGGATTATTCCAACACATGAATTCTTTTCATGAATAACTCATGTATTTAGATTGTGAATCTGCTCCTAAGAGAGGTTCAAAGACACATGGCTCAAAACCAAATTTATAAGAATCAAGCTCAGAAGCATTTTGGTCCAGAGACAGGTACAGTTTAATCTACAGCACTAAACAAAATCACATAAACAAAATGTGCATCTTCTTCTATTTCTTGTCTTTGAAGATAAACTCAGGGATGTCAGGGCTTTATTAACAGCAGCTCTTTCAAAAGCAAGGACTGGATTCTCCAATTTCATGGATGTGCAGATACCAATACTCTCCTGAGGACTGTCTGTGTTCCAGACCCAAAATCTGGAGCACAGCAAGTCCAAAGACACTCTTGAAATAATATCCATTTACACATTAACAGCCTACTCTTCTCTTTCTTGAGACTTCACCTACCTACTCCTGTTTTCACACTGGAGAGCAATGCCTTGTCCCCAGACTCAATGAGCACTCACTGAATGATCTACAGAATCCTGTCCTGTGCATGCTAGGGAACTTCATTCTGCCAAAGCATCTCTAGCTAGGATTTTTTTTTAACAGGATTTTATGTTTAATTGGGACTTTGTTGTTCCTTCAATGTGGCAGAAAATACCAAGCTGACTGCATTAGTGCTGGGCTATTATCACTGCTCTTTTTCCATGTGCTGCAGGCTACTGAACAACATTGAGACTCTCTTTGCATTTGCCAGAACTACCTTTAAAAATACACTCTGAAAGGAAAAACTTCAGTCTCCCCTCCATAATTCCAAGAAACCTGACAGTAATTGGTGTGTCATTAGGTCGAGATAAAAAATCAGACTGACATATCCAGCACTGGTGATTATTTTGGACAATATTAGCTCTTTGGTCAAGGAAGCCACAGCACACACTCTGCTCCCAGATCCTTCTGGATACAACCAACAGGGGTGTGAGAACAGCTCTGTGCTGAAAATTGGGGTAGCCCAAGGTGATGTCCCTTAAATTTTAGAATTAGGTATCTAAAATTTAGTGGGATATATCAGCAAGTTGAGACATCTCATGAGAGAAGAGATAAGGACAATTTGGCAAAGGAAGGTTTGCTTGGAGGCTCACTGAATAAGCAAAATTAAAGATTCTGTCTGGACTCACTGAAAAAGCTGAATGAGCAGTTCAGCTGCCCATGCCACGGGAAGTAAATGGCATGGGTTAAAAATGGAGAAAAAACAGCGTGAAGGAGGATGGAGAAATGCCAGCTTTTACAGTCTTTGTTCTTGTAATTATTGATTTGCCAGCATAAACAGCCCAAAAGTAGTTGTGTATTTATTCTAGAGTTATGATATGGATATTTTAATTGTGAAGATTTTTTAAAAATCTTAAAAGTACTTATTTGCAGTATCTCTGTTATTAGAGATACTGTTTTTCCTAAGGATGTCTTTGGTGAAGCCCCCATAGCAAACCCTTTGTTTTACGTTCAGTGAAGCCAGAGGTGTTATTTCTTACAAATGAGATAATTTCCGACTCCAAATTATATGTTCATATAATCATATATATTCTAAGTAAAATCTTGTCAAAACCCTGCCATTTCCCCATCTTTCTGTCATATAATTTGTGCTTACAGCTGGAAACAGAAAATTATGCTGCAGATACATGTCTGAGTATTTTTTCCTTTGCTGAGAAATTGGGTGTGAAGGTATCTAGACTACTACTTGTAAATTAAGGGCAAGAACCCAGAATCTAAGGCAAGCAGTGTGACAAAACCAACCCTCCCTTTTGAAATAATTTACTATAAAACAAAGCTATAATCAAGTACTATTGAAAAAATCTTTCACGTCAAATTATTTTTAGCCTTGCTGTTTGTTTATGAAAAAAATTTTCTTTGTTCTATTTTTATTATACTTGGAGGAAAAAAAAGTACAGTATTTAAATACAGTAATGTATTTAAATCTCCTGTCTAGAATTTCTTTACAGACACTAGAAATTTCAGCCCCAAAGGAAGACCTTTTGAGAAACCTGTGGAAAAAGTTGAAAGGGAAACTGCTTTGCGGAGCTTTTCTGTTGCAGCTACTGTTGTGGGCATCCAGCAAAGTGTGTAGAATAAAATAGCACCAATAATCCTCATAAAAAATTTATAATGGATGCAGGGTTTGAAACTTTTCTATCCTGAGTGGATTTTATTTGCTTGGTCGACACCGGCATAACCGAGGACTCATCAAGTGACAATAAATAAGAAAGTAAGAAAAATTATAGGTTCTCATTAGTCTTTAGACAGTTGGAATGATTTGTCTGTTTTTGTCACTATTCTCCACTGTTTCATGTAATATTTAATTCAATTTCTATCAAAAGAAGCATACAAAAAAAGAGAATTATTAGAAAACTCAACTTGCTAAAGCTAATTTGCTGCCACCTATGGATTTTCACGTAGAATTCAAAATGAGTGTTGCAAAGAATTAAGACAAATATTTTCCTTGTAAGAAATCTGGATGATGAGATGTTTGAAAATGGTGTCTTTAGGTGAGGCATCAGCCTTTTTTCCCCAAGACCTCCAGATATTTTGAGTACTACTTCTCCTAACACTGTCATTGGCTAGGAATTAGACTGCTTTGTGCTTTTCATGACCCTTTTTTGCTCAGGATGCTGTGACAGTGAAGAGAAGCTGTAAATTTTGTTTAGATATGCCTGGAAGTTTCCCCTTTTGAAGGAAATAGAAACAAAATTAGAATGAAAATAAGAACTTGTAGAGGGACTCCCAGTCCTCTAAGCTGGGGAGAAACTGGACAAAAGGTTTGTGCCTGAGCCTTTCTGTACTGAGAAGTTAAAATACATTCAGGATTGAAAAAAAAAATTAAGCACATTTTATATGTGAATAAGGCTCTGTTGACCTCAGCAGCTTCTGTCAAAACATAGGAGGAGTAAGATTTCCCTGATATGGGAGGAGGGAGGGAAATCTTGCAGGATATGGGTGTAGGAATATATCTGGAGGGCTGCACGGGAAATTGGAAACTCTGTGGGTGCCCCTCTCAGAGGAGGATGGAAGGAAGAGAAAGTGCAAAGAATATTTCAATGGCAGAGAGAGGATTTAGAATACTACTGAGGTTCAAAGAGCTGGACAACTGGAGATTTTCATTAATGGAAGGGATATGGAAGGTGAAATAGAGATGTAACCTTGAATCTGAATGTAAGATGTAAAGATTAATCCGAAAGGATCAAAATCCATAACACTGGAGTTCATTCAATACCCAAAGAACAGTAGCTCTGACTAAGGTCTGTTAGTCTTCATTTACATGTGCAGAACTGCACTGACTGAATGAAGCAGATTTGGTTTAAATCACTGCTGCTGAGAGAAGAACACCACTAATACCTGTGGAGGAAGTGATTCGTGTTCAGCATTTTCAGAGCTCCAGCATTGGGAAGGCTGAACACCAACTGATCAGACACTTTGCAGGTCCCATTTTCAGCCATTTCAGTCTTTGTAGGGAAGTATGACCTTGCTTTCAAAAGTGTGAGACAGTACACAAATGGTCAAAACAGGAGGAAAACCACCAAAACACAGAAGAGTAAGCCAAACTGAAATTTATTCAAAGCGTCCAGTTCCAGTTCATATTTGTGGAGGTGCACGTGTGCTGTAAGTGCACATACATAAAAGGCATATTTATCTACACATGTGGCTAGTGATGCTTTAGTTTGAAAAAAAAATATGTACTTTTCCTCTCTTTTTTAACCTTATCTGTGCATTCTTGGGTCATGTAGCCTTTGTGCTGACTCTGGACAAAAATCCTCCTTTGATGGAGGATACATGCTGAAAGGTAGAATTCTGAATTATGTTCTCTAAATTATCCCGTGCTCAGAGAGCAAGTATTGATTTTAAAAATGACTGAGCCAGACCTCGCATTGCAGTCCCCCCAAAGCACAACAAACAGCAGTCATGTGTTCAGCTACCAAGAGGCCACTGTGCTGGCATTGTTTCAAAAAATCAGAAAGTCATCAATCAAGCAAATAGTAATCGGAATAAGTACATGGTATCTAAAGACACATTTTATCCAGTTACATGCTCCAATTCAGTTAGCAACGAGGAGAATTAGAACAATATTGGGCCGATTAACAACTCTACCTTGGGAACTGGGAGCTGTTAAGTTATTTATTTTGCTGCCTTGTATAAAAGAATGAGGAGAATTTCATCTGCATAGTTAAGCATTCAGTAACTTCCCACAATAAATAAGCCAGCATCTCTCAGTGCTGGAATGTTTTTTATGGAGCCTGATTGAGAACACAGAATTTTACTGTAATTGCTTTCTGTACCTTTCAAATGGTTTGGACACAATTGTGTTTCAGAGGAAGATTTTTTTTTTTCTTCGGGTGCTGTTAGCCAGTGGTGCTGCAATGAATCTTCACAAGCAATAAAATTATTAGGATCAGTGTATTCAAAACATCATCGAGCTCGATTTTAATGACACGATTTAATGATCAATGCAAAAAGCACGGTTTAGGATTTCAGTCTTGCACAATTCAATTGAATCAATAAACTACGGAGTGTCTATGAGGATGCTCTTCACAATAATACAAAATATACCATTTCTAAAGGAATATATGGCTGAAAAATGCACTGTTCAAGTGAATGCTCCAGATCTGTATATTTATGGCTGTCTTTTGGGAGACACAAGAGAGGAACAGACAGATTATACAAAATGCTTTGTAAATTAAGGTAATAGCTCATGCAGTTAATTAATTCATTAGCTCATGTATTGTTATATAGCATTTCCCATAGTGAAATCTTTGATTTTTAGGTTTAAAACTCTCAAGCTCTGATTGCTATTAAATACAGCGTGGGGATTTTGCTATAGAAGGAATTAATTTAGAACTATTTTACTTCAGTAAATCCAGAGTTTGCAAATGAAAAAAAGAGGTACATACATACTTAAGATACTAGAGTACTCTCTCCTAAGACCTAGGGTGAATTTTACATTTAAATTTTACATACTTTTTAACTATCTGGAGGAAAGCAAGTTTTGCTCTATTCTTACTAACCATAAATCCAAATGAGTTAATGCTTTCTTTCCTTGGAGCACCCCACCTGTCTGGGTTGTGTAATTATGTATGAAAGCCACAGGTTTTTATTTACATTAATTTGTAAGGGTTTGCTGTAACTCAGATTTAGTTTGAGTTTGTGTGACACAGCCACTCCCTGCTGTTTGTTTCCTTAGCTTTCAGGAGATGGCAAGGTTTAAGGAGCTGAGCTTTAACTACCTTCTCACCACAAGAAAGGGTGGCTTTTCCAAATCTGAGTCTACAAAACAAGGCTGGAAGAATCAGAATTAACCTGTGTGATACCTGGCAATGTATTCACCTACTTGAGGGACATCATATTACCGTGCTGTCAAGCCCCATCCCTCTCAAAAGCATGCACTTTTGTCCTTTCTCCATGGGAAAAGCAGCTTTTGGGCAGCAGTGTGCTGTTTGAGCCAGGTGAATAAGCTGGACATAGCTGATGCTGAAACATTTGAATCTTTGCTTTCCCATGCAGGGGTCTGAAAAATGTGCAAAGGGAACTGATTTGTGCAGTAGGCCAATGCATTTAGGAAGAAACATCCAGAAAGGAGATAGGTGATGGTTCCTCCTCACTGTTCCAAATGAAAATGCAGCTTTGAGAATCTGAAGTGTAGAAGCTTTCAATAACTCCTTCTCCAGGTATTTAAGTACAGTGGAAAACCCAGGCCTGTGTGATTGAGAAGGTCCATCCCTCTGTAAGCAGGATTTGTTCTTTTTAAGAACCAGAGCACCCTTCAAAGTTCTAGTTCAACTAAATGTGCATCGATAATAAAACTAAATGAGGTTTACTTTAATTGATTTGTAAAGGTATAAATCATTTTATGTCTTCACTCTTTAGGTCTCATTTCTGGGTGTTTTCCTACTCTGATGTGGATGTCTCTCTCTGCATACGTTTTTTTTGGCTTCACTGAGATATTGTCAGAAGACGTGCCCTGTTGAACAAAAATTCTACTGTACCTGAAGGGCACTTGAAGCATGGAAATCAGAGCTTTTCTGTGGACTCCCATTGATACTGTCTAACTTAAGCTCATTTGGGCCACATCATGGTTATCCAGACATTTTACTCTAGGTTTAGTGTTTGATCATATGAATAATGATTAACTGGAGGGATAGCATGGATGTTTGTAATTTGGGAGTAAGGAGAGCATGAGCAGCAAAAGGAAAAAATGGAGGTGATGTCATTCTTACCTGTTTTGAAGTCCCATAGCTACATAAAATAAATCTTTGTGGAAACTACCTGCTTTTCAAATACCCTTAAACTGCAAACAAAACTTACATGAAATCCAGCTTAAGCATGGATGCAATGTTGGGTAAAGTAGGTATTTTCCATTAGAGTAGAACTCATAAGGCTTCATGGAGTAAATTAGGCCAACTGATGAGAGTAAAAGTTATTCCCTGACCACTTACCATGACCTGCAACTGCCTGATCTGCCTGGCTCTATTAGTGAGGATCAAATAGCCACTAAATCCTCCTGGATTTGTCTGTTAGCTTATCCAGATTTGTCAGGAGGGCAGGAGAAGGTAGAACCTGGCCATGCTCCCACACTGAGCCATCGTTCTCTGTGGGTGGCTCTGAATGGATTCAGGCACCAGAGGAAAGGCCAAAACATCTCAGTGCCATGTGTGTATGGTTTCTGCAAGACATCTCATTTTTATTATGAAATTGGGACCTGAAAGTTGAAGGAAGGAGAGAAAGGAATGCAGAGAAAGAAGTCCGGGTTCTTTTCCCATTCTGCTAATATTTTACTTTAGCCTAAAAAACATAAAAGGACTACCTCTTCATCTGCAAAATGAAAAGCAGAGTTGCCTGCTATATTTCAAATGTATCAATGTAAAGCTCTAAATCTCAAACTGTTCTTCTTGTATATTGCAGGGGGTTTTCAGGTTCTAAAATGTATGTGCAGCAAAATACGTTTATCAGAAAAAAAGGGCAATTTACCTAATCATTTGATCTTTTTTTTTCAGAAAAAAACCCTCTCAGACATTAAGTTTTCCTCACTTTGTTAGCCAATTCAATTGTTTATTTGCTTATTGCTGAAGGCCTGTGTTGCTATAGGACACAAAATGGACAAGACACACACAGTGGAGTTCAGGGCCAAGAAGAGAGAAGTTTAATTTTGTACTTGGGTTTATATAGTTTTTGACAATGACCATGGATTGGAGGATGAGGTTGCCACCTCTCCAACCACACTGGCCAAATTAGAAGTCCATCATTTGTCTCCTCCTTAGAGAAAGGAATGATAACAAAGAGGAACAGTTACAATAACATTGTGTTTACAAGAAAACCTGTGAGAAACTCCATTGCAAAAAATGCAAACATCAGAAGGCTGTAAAAGATCAGGGCAACAGGCCTGCATGAATTAGAAAATGTAAATGAGGCAGTGAGAAACATGTGGCTGTATCCAGCTGTGGCAATCCTCTGTTGGGAGTCAAAGTTTGGTTCATGTTCACATTCCTGGGGGACTAGAATATTATTCAGTGAAATTCATATACTTCAAAAAAGGTTCCTCATTTGCAATTTACGAGATGGAAGCACATCAAAGACATAAAAGCAGTGAATGGTCAGAAGTTAAAAGTGAGGAGTAGCCAGACTTCAGAAAAATTAGTTAACTGGTGATGTCATTCTATGAATAAAACGATTTACCTCAAGAAATCTATAGTTAGACCATATCCCTTCAGATGAAAATCTCTATTCTTAGGTAATAATTTGCTCTGCAAATTTTTTTCAGTGTAGTTTTCCCTCTGCTTTAGCAAGGTTCAGGAGCCAAGGGTTTGTGGAGTGGCTGAGCAAGGACCAAACAATTCCTTCCAGGGCACTGAGGAGTAACTCCAGGCAAGGCAGGATCTGTCCTCAGTAATCCCAGACCACTGCGTTGACACCTGGTTTTGCCTTCACCTCCTCAACTTAGAAGCCAAAATCAGGGGAGGGAAAGGGTGGCCAACAGGCATGATACATCCCAGATCTCCATTCCAAGGTGTCCAGTGAGATTTGACAAAATTAGCTCTAGTTTGTGTGATAGGAGTGGGTGTTGCCTTTGTTTCTCTTGTGTTGACACAGGCTGTCAGGATCCTTGGTTCAACCTGCTGCCTCTGCTCCTAATACAATTTAAAGTTGTTGTAGGGGTTGATGAGTTTGAGTTCATATTGACTTCATATTTCAGTTGTTTGAGGGTTTTGTGTGAATATTGACCAACATTTTATAGTTCAACCATCTAAGGAGGTAACAGCAGGCACTTACTGGGGTCTCTTGCATCTTTCCATGTAGGGCTCCAGAGGTTGGCTGAGCTTTGTTCTGCTTCCTCTGAGAAGTGTCTGAGGGAAGTTGGATAAGCCACAAACTCTCTGAGACAGAACAGTTGTTTTGAGCTTGATGATGCTGTCACTGTGGGGTCCATGACTCTGAGGTGACACAGGTCCTAACAGGTATCATCACCCCTGAAAGTCTGCAGCTGCAGCTGTCCAGCCTGCCTGATGCTTCACTCGTCTCTCATGGAGAATATCTCATGAATCATCTCTGACATTTGCTTTCTAACCTTATTTTCCTGCTTCTCAGTGTACCTGCTAGACATTCTCAGAATATGCCCAGAGGAAGAATATTTTTTTCTCATTTTAAGGCCATATTAGAAAAGAGAAAGAATAGGTTTGGCTCAACAACCATATCTAGAGATGTGTTATCATCAGAATATGAAGGAAAAAAAACCCCACATTAAAAGGTCTTTATCTATTCACTAGGCTGTTTATTCAGTAGTCACTCACGAATTACTTCTAGCACATGTTTTTCTGGTCTTTTTCAAACTTTTCTGTCCCCAAGATTAGTATTGATACCAGTGCTACTGGGTGGGGTTTATTTCTTTCAGATAAAAGTCACGTGCAGAAAGGATTATCCAAGTCTCCCAGTGACATTCCTAATCAATGGAGGGATTGCAGCAGGACTCCAGGAGCTGTCTGCACCCAGCTCACCTGTTTCTGCATATTTATATGAAAACTGCTACATCCTGGTTCCTTCAAATGCACAATAATTCCCTCTGCACAATCAGATGCCCTAGATTTCTCATGGTTTTCATATGTGGTTTTAGGGGCTGTGCCCTTAAAATTCATGGCAGGCACTTGAGAGGTTATGTCCTTTTCATGACTCACTTCAGGGAGTTTCACAGATGTCTTCAGTTTGTTCAGGCAAGATTCCTACCTCTGACTCTCCAAGCAGAAGAGAATTGCCATTAGCCTTTTATACCAGGCTTAATTGCCAATTACCAGCGGGTGAACAGCCTCATAACGCTGCGCTGCTCCAAGCCTACCACGCTTTGCAAAGGAGTTCTGTGCAGAGAAATCTTTGCACAAGGAGGGATAAAGGCCATTGAAGGACCTCCCCATTTCTGCCAAAGTTTCCAGTAGCTCCCTATAGTTTTGAGAACTCCTCACGCATTTAACTGGAATATTCATATTTTAAAAGTCATGTTTCCATCAAAAAATAAGGGCATAAGACATTTAAAAGAATTGTCTTTCAAAAAATAAGATAAATGCATTCTGAAAACTGTATCAACACAAGAAAAAATATTGTTCCACTTCATTTTTGAAAAATGAGACATTGCATATGCAAAATGAAGTAAAAAAAGGAGCAGCTGCTCTGTTCAGTTTTATTTAATCCCATTTCTCCATATTTTAAGCAGAGCAGGTCACAAGCACAGTCCAGTGGGGGAAGTTCAGTATATTAAATGCACCAGCAGTTTTCTCTTGCAAATTGATTATTTAAATTGAGCTACTCTGAAGTAATGGACAATACTTGTGCTTACAAGTATGAGTTTGTGTGGAGATTTGCATTCCAATCCATTCTTCTTTCTGTGCTCTCAGAGACATCCAACTTAATTTCTTTGTGCTTATCTCAGCACTTGCATCTTAAAATTAAAACTTATTAGGTGTTCATAAATTATTGTAAGGATTTTTTTTTTACTACTTTGTTCTTTTGTTTATATAGACAGATACATTTATCTGGATGCAGATTTTTTTTTTCTGATGGAAGTATTGAAGAAATTTGGAAAGGATAAACAAAAATAAAAAATGGTTTTGACGCTTTCACTCTGCTGTGATTTCTGTAGTGCAGGACTGAAAAACAGGGATTAGTGATGATTCCTGCTCCAGTACCAGCCCCAAAGTGGGAGATGACTTTTTAAGAGGAGATAAATGAAACACTGGGATTGGGAATTCATCCGAAGGTCCTTGGAAGGATACCCATGTTCTAGTGGTTTTGGTTGCTCTGATTTTTGGAGAATTCTCAAGCCAAATTATGTTGTTCTCTTATTTTCTGCAGTATCAACCACTGTCAACAGCATCATTGTGAACAGAAAATAATTTTCTCATTTTGATTAACCACAGATTATTCTGACAGCTGTACATGCAAACCTGCCTGTTGCTGCTCCACTGAGGAGTTAGAATGTGAGTCCCCTTCACTATAAAGAGTAGAACAATCCTGTTTGAGGAAGAGTTCCCTTGTTCTTCAGGGTCAGCCCACAAAGGTTCCTCTGCAGATCTAACCAAATTTCACTGGCAGATCTTGTCTCAGTTATGCTTTGTTCCATCCATCGTGCTTGGCAGCTTGGCCACATCTCATAAGCCTTTGCTTTTGGAGTTAGACTTGCCAATGCAGCTTTAAACTAAATGGGGCTGTAAATCAAAATGTCCTCATCTACAGTTCTTCCCTAAGCATCTGATTGCAATCATGCTGCATGGTACTTGTACAGGGATGTTTAAAACCGCCTATAAAACAACAGCTAATTGCTGATCTGCTTAATTAAAGAGAGCCTTTTGTTGTCACATATACAAAGATAAATGAAATAATCAGCTTTGGACTAATGAGAGATAATTAGATTATGCAGTCAGATAAATAAAGACAAAAATCCTGCAGATTGCCACTGTACTCTGGACAGCTGAGATCACCACAGGATTTAGAGGTGCACTTTCCTTTCCTTTCCTCTGCATTCTTTTTGAATTTTTGCATCCCAGAATTAGTAGGGTGATCAGCTCTTCCAGGCATTAATGATGGTAGTCATGTACTATAATTTAGGATTTATTGTTTAATAGCAGTGTGATTTGCATGGACACAATTTAATTTATCCAGAATTTAAGTTCCCATGTTAAAAAAAAAAAAAACAAAACAACTAGATCTGACTGGTCACTGATGACCTTCCAGCCTGAACAGACTCGAGATAATGACAGTCCTCTTCAAGGAGGAAGCTAAAATGAAATGTCTTTGTTTGTTCTTTTTGTAGCTCTATTTAGATTGATGAACAAAGGCTCAGTTTTGTCCAAAAGGCCTGAAGTGTATGTGCTCAGTGGGTGTTAACACCCAAGTCTAGTAACTAGTGGAAATTGCTTATTTTAGTGGATTCTGTTTCTTCTAGATTGGTGCCCAGAGCTTTGGAGGAATACCTGAGCAGCTTTCTTTATTCTTCCTTTCATTTGTGATCCCTGAAGAAATAACTTTAGCTCACCAAAAGATGCTCTACAGGCACACACTTAAAGCATGCAAATCATAGGATCAGCCTGGAGCTTGTAGAAAATCAGCTCTCCTAGGCAGAATGGACATCACTGAACCAACTGTTCTATGCTTCAAATCTCCTTCTGTTATGCTGCACTACTTGGCAATGTTGGCAGATCCCAAGATTTTTTGAACAAACTGGCAAAAAAAAACCTCAAAAGAAATTGCTTTTAATTATCATTTCCTATATCAGTTTTGTAGCAGCTCTGCTTTTTACACAACATTTATGTTAAACTCAGTGAAACCTTTGTTAGTGTGAGGATATCAATAAATGGGAAACTTACCAAGCAAGCATAAATGAGATGTTTTTTCCTGAGCATGGTTTCTGTGGCAAGAGTCTGTTTACAGCTGGATTGTTTGGTTTCCTCCTAGAACTGGGGTTTGATGTCAAGGGCCAGCACACAGGAAAAGCAGTGGTCGTTTCTTAAGTGAGAGGGACAGGGATTTCTTGTGACATCACATGATTGTCAGCAAACAAAGACCAGTCATTTATCAGCATTTTTTGTCTTATTTACAAGGTCAGGATAAAATATCATTTTGACAAGTTGTCCTAGAGGCCACCCTAAAGAGAGTCTCAAATCTGTAATCAGTCATATGCTGCTGTTGTGATACACTAACAATATTCCAGTGATCTAAATGATTTTCACCATATTCTCTAGTTAGATTAATCATACATAAAATTAAACAGCTGCTGCTTTCTCCTCTGCCAGCACTCACCATCCTGGTGCCATAGCCAGGTGCTCACATGTCCCCAGCATGTACCAGCATCCTGCAGCTGCTCCAGTATCTAGAATTAGGGTCACCTTCACAGGGATATACTGTCACACTGGCACCTATTTTCAACCTATTTTTCAAGCCTCTTAAACCTAGATTAGACCAGTTAATTATTTTAATGCCTTCACATTCAGACTTAGGATGTTGCATAGTATTAATGCCCATTTAATTAAAGACACCCAGCCAAATCTTCCATTTAAGCTTCATAAGTTTTGCCTATTAACAACACTGTATTTTGTCTATCCTTACATGGATCATGACACGGACACAAAGGAAAAAGGTGGAGAAGTGCATTTAATTAAACAGCAGGCGTAGGTCAAGTGTCTGCCTCATATGTCACTGCACAGCAAAGATGACTGCAGGAAAATCCCAGGAAAATCAGCTGCTCAGTGAAACCAGGTCTGCTGGAGAGCCCTGTGGGTGCTGTCCCTTGGAGGAACCATCCACAGAGCCTCCTGGCCTGCCTTTCACCTCCATCCACGTTATCCCATGCTTCTTTTCTCAGGAAAGAGGAAGCAAGCAAGAGGACCACCTGGAAGGGTGGATGTTCCTCATCACAAGCAAAAGAAGGTGAACTGGACCATTTGTTACTGGGCAACAGGCTTTTTTCATGGATTTTCAGAAAGATCTATATACAACACATCCTCTCTCATTAAAGGCAGCATGAACACTTAGCAAAGGTCAACTCCTACCTGGCGTAGAGCTGTGGGGAGACAAGAGGTTAAGGCTGGTAAAATTCCCATGATATCTTTTATGGAGGTGAAGAGATAGCATGTGAGACAAAGAAATCAGTAGAAATATCATGTCCAGCTACTTAAGAGGAATGAGCTTTTAGCTCTTGGAACTTCTGCAGTAAATATTTGTCAGCTGATATCTGGCCTGCTCATCACTAGCTACTCAAAAACAATCCTCTAGCAGTTATTTTCTGAGAAGCCTTTTTCCTATTCCCTTTATCTCCTGAAAAGCTGCTGTGCTGCTGCAGGAAGCCAGCCAGCACACATCCAAATTATCTGGAGGCCTCAGTCCTGAATCAGGACTCTTCACTGACAGGTGCTTGCCCAAACCCAGAGCAAAAAATTATCATTGCATTGGTAGTTTGTGGCCAAATTATTCTCACACAGGTTCTTCTTTGTCTGTGGATCACGTCAATCACTGGCAAATAGTTTCTTTGTACAGTTCCTGACACATGTGAAATGCTGCTGGATATGGAGAATGAGGTGGGAGAAGTGAGGGTGTGACACCACCTCTCACAGCAGGCTCTTAGGCAGATCAGCCTGAGGTGGGTGAGGAGGGTGCTGGGCCTCTGCAAGGGGCAGTGTTTTCAAATATTCCCATTCCCAGTTTGTCTTTTCCAATGTAGCAGTGAAGCCAGATGTGTTGCAGTGCTGATTTCTCCAGTTTGAGCACACTCATCCCTCTTGGATGCGAAGGTACCCTGGTTAGTGGTGGGGATTTTACCTTCCTTCATCCTTCTAACCTTAGTGTAACCTAATCTCAAGGAGCCAACAGCTACATCTCATGAGTAAAAGAATTGACCCTTGCCCTCTTCCCCCAGCAACATCAAACAGTGTTGACACAACAGGGATGCAAAGCAGGGCAAGAGCCCCAGAGCAGGCAGCAGATGCAGATGTGCAGAATTAGACCAGCTGCTGGTGTGAAGACAAAGAATATTTATCAAGAGATAAAGTGAACTTGTAAATGTAGCTGTATTTGAGATTTTAAAAACTAAGATGAATATTATTTTCATTATAGTAAAGGCACATTACTAAGTGTTTACAGTGGTGATCTGTAATTAAGTAATTTAGATCTGACCACAAATTCTCATGTAGGAGTAGGTGTCACATTACCTGCTCACCAAAGCTTTCCTGGAAGCAGTTGAATCCTGAAAGAAAGCAAAATCCATTTGAGTTAACATAGAAATCTCAGGGGAACTTTGAAATGATTCTTGAATAATTTTAAAATTTAATTGTATTTACACTCCTAACTGCTGTAAACCCTTTTTCAAATTCATTGGCAAACAAGCGAAACACATCTGAGTTGTATGATTTATCACATGAGATTTCATCAAGGGTAGCACAGCTGAAATGAACTGCACGTTCTCAAAAGCTAACAGGCAGATCCTGCCCCTTTTGGACATGCTGCAGTTTTTGTTAGTGACTTTTAGTGGGTAGAGTCTTATTTGTTTAAAAAAAACGCACTTCTCTAAAGAACATTTAATGCCATGACTTATGACATTTGCTGCTGGGGACATTTTGCAAGATGATGAGGAAGCAGCATATAAATTATTAGACTCAACAATTTCAATATTAATAGCTCTTTGCATTCTCACGGCACTTTTCAGCCTAGAAACTGAGAGCACTGCTGTGCATAGAAATGTATGTGCCAGTAAGAGGGTGTTTGTTTGTTCCTCTGAGGCCAGCTGCTGCTATGCAAGGTGAAGCCACAGCTCACATCCCTTGCAAGGGGATGATTACAGCAAGACAGAACCCTGCTATGCTGTCTTGTCATAGAAGGCTAAAACACTTCCAGTTCTTGGTGTCTCCTCAGTGGTGGGGCTGTCAGCAATCCTTCAGTTCTCGGTGGCTCTCAATTTTCAGCTATCTAACAATGCCCCTTCACTCTTAGTGATGCCTTAAGTTTTAGCTTTCATGTTTTTTCAATTCTGTGCTGCCTAGGTGTGTAGCTCTGAGCTTCATATTAGGCGTTAGCCAGTTCTCTTCACAGAGTAGGTACACAAAACAATCCTTTCCCAGCTTGAGACCAAGGAGAAATGTTACACGTTTTCAGGCCCAAAAGTAGTTTAGATGTAGTACTAAAACAGTGGTGAACTGAAGAGAAAAAAACAATGATGGGACTTCATAACCTGGATCTGTAATTGGACAATTAACCCCAATATGCAAATGGACCAAAAGTCATGAGCCATGGATCATTTTTATGACCATTTTGGGTCCACCTTGGGTGTAGCCCTGGCCAAGCTCTTGTACTGCCCAAGGTGTGTCCTAAAGGCCTTTCAATAAATACCTGCTTTATTCTCTTAGCTCTGTCCAGTCTCTGTTCCAGGTCAGCCTTCTCAAGGCATCATTAGTAACCAGGGAATATTCTCTGGAGAGAGAAAATCCTGTCACATCATATAATTACAGACTGTTTCTTTCTGCTTTGTTCCCAAAGCATTGCATTCAGGATCTGTTTTCTAAAACAAGTAGTTATAGGATTTTGCTCTTATTTGGGTGTGTACAGCTGTGGACAGGAATGCAGACACAAGCAAGATTTGCATCTGATCTGTGGAATCAGTTGCATATGTACAGAGTCCCAGAAATAACCTGGTCCTTCACAGACTGAGCAGCACACATCCAGCCATTCCTGCTTGTGAGCACTACATTTAACACAGTGTTTATGGCTCTGACTCTCTCTGGTTTTCAGTAAACATTCATTAAAATAATTTCTGGCACAATTTTAATATACATCATAGCAAGCAATGCTTTTCCATCTTGCAGCACTGAGTTGTGCAACTTTAGCTTATCAAGGACTGATACCAGCAGAATCAGTCACAATATTAAGCATAAACGCCTGCAGACATTTTTATGGGATCAGACCTTCCACATTGCAAAGGAATAAACTGCAATTCACATTTCATTTGGTGGAAGGTGGGCATTGAGTCACTGTTTGGATGGACATGCTTTTCATTCTTCAGCATAATGTCTGCTGGTAATAGACAGAAAACTTCATAAGAAGTGAACACTAAGCAGCTGAGCAACAGTACTGCAAAACCCTGCAAAGCTGTCAGGGCTCGGGCAAGACTTTTAATAGGTGTGCAAGGTGTGCTTTGAAATAAGAAATATGTATTTTGACTGTAGGAAGTCTCAGAACATGTCTTTTTCAGAACCCACATAGTGACCCAAAGAAGAAGAGAAATCTAGCCTTATTTCATAGGCAAATAACTGATGCTGATGTAGTGTCCTAAAACAACTTCTGGATGTTTACTGGTCTTTATTTTGCTCTGTTTCCTCTACACCAAAGTCCACATTAGAAATGTAAATATGACAGATTGATTTACAATAGTATTGTCTTCTCCAGTTACTTCTTGTCTATTTTGAATGCCATAATGGTCATAAAAATAACATGTTTTCTGTGCCCACCAACAAATGTTCCAGTGCAGAAAGTCAGCCCATGGCCCTCCTGGAATCAAGGAGCAGGAATTTTTTTTTTTTTTTTTGCGTTATTTACTGGTTTACTCTTCCATGGGAACAAAGCACTATTTGATCCCCCCTTTTATTTCCACTAAATCTCATTTGCTCTGTAGTTTGCCCCCATCCATGTGTTCAGCAGAGGTATTTACAGCACTAATAAAAGCATTTTTCTGTGGAGGGTCAAAAATCATTTCTCTTAATATATTTGTGGTTCTGTTTTTAAACATCATCCATTAGTTGTAGCAGTTACATTACAGTGGAAACTGGAAAATAGGTTTTTTACTGTCAGAAACAATTAATCAATTAATAATTCCAGGCTATATTAGACAACAGTCTTTTTTTTCTAGCACTAATGATACAAGTGACCCACAAACTATTGCCTTCATACATTGTTTTAGCCATCTACCTGCAGAGGGGAAAGCTACTGTGTCCTCACTGCTTAGCATGTGGCAGTGTAGCAATCTTCCAATATGTTATGTCTGCAGATTAGAAGAGACACAGACTCATCCCTGGCCAGGAAGCTGCTGGCTCCATCCTCATTATGGCAGATTGATCAGTTTATACTGATTACAGGAAATGGCTGTTAACTGGGTGAATAAATAACACATCTGTGAGCAGGGCTTATCTTAAAATTTATTGTTCCTTTCTCCAAAAAATGATCATGTAGAAAATCAGAGGAGGGACAACAATGTTCCACTCAATCACAGAAAGATTTTTTTCATTTCCAATAATGGTAGATGTTCATTTCCCAGTTTATATAAACTAAAAAACAACATCCTTGCCTGTCCTTTTAAAGTTTCTCCGCCTGTCATGCTATCTCCCAGCTAATATTCACACCTATTAGCACACAGTGCCCTTGAGTAACTATTGTGTCATTTTGAGGAGTGGTAGGTGGATACTAAAACCACAGAGAAGTTGCACATTACCTGGGCTGCAGACTGACAGAGTGCACCCGCACGTGCCTGGGACACTGCTCAGTGCTTTTTGATTTGAGAGGGCTGTTTTGATTTGGGGAACACTTCTCACAGCTTTCTCTGTGGCACAATTTGCCACTCACTGCCCAAAAGTGGGGAAAGGCTGGTGAGAAATGGAAGGGCAAACTCACACACTGCACTTTCAGGTCTTGAAAGCAATCTCTTACACTGACCACCTTACCTCTGCTCATTTGGGGAAGAAAGTTTAGTGTACTGAACAAGAATATTTTATTATTTATATTCTTTTCTCACTTGTAAAAATAAACCATGTAACTAACTTTTTTACATTTGAGCCATTCTCATATTTCCATATTTTAGCATTATTGTGGTCCTTATTTTCATTTCCAATCTCATTTATAAAAAAATAGGGGTTTGCATCATATTAGAATCATATGCTTTATCAAGAACCTGATTAAAGTCCAAAATAAAAAGAAATTCAATTTTAGTATCACTCTGTGTGTAGAGTAAATATGTTGTTTGCAGTAAGGTTTTCATCTCCATTTGCTTTTGATGTTTATTATAACTTAATAAGTTTTTTATTCAGTTTGTAAAGTGCCCCTTTTTAGCCTCTAGCTGCTGGGTGACACCATCTGCGATTTCCAGTGAAATTAAATTAAGTGACAATTCAATCAACACGAAGATTGTTGCTTCCACAACTTCACTGGGAGGCTTGGGATCTCACAGAAGAGACACATCTTTCACAGAGGAATCACAACCATGGTTTAACTCAGCGAGCCAGTTTAACTCAAAATGGAGATTTCCCAGAGAATGGAGGAGCTAATATACTATTTCCAGTGTATCATGCCTGGTTTAATTAAAGATTAATTATCATTAATGACCCCAGCTCAGCCCTTCTTGGCAACAGGCGTTCAGGGTGACCTCTCCATTATTCTTCAATAGGAAGGCTGTCTCCAGGTACATCTTTATTGTGTCCCCGTGCTCTGAGAGCTCAGGGGTCGGTACCTGAGTGGTCCTCCTCACAAGCAGGACCTTGGCAGCTGAGACACAGGGAGGCTGTGCACAGCCAGGCACTGAGGAGAGGCCACAGACACTGCTGAGACACTGGAGCATGGACAGCACGACACATTTGATAGTCTTAATATACCTCAAACGAGTGGTAGAAGCTGAAGTCCAAGAACAGGGAAATCAGGGAATTAAAAAAAAAAAAAAAAAAAAAGGTTAGGGTAATTAAAAAAGAAATCAATCTTTTTGCACCTGCTATTCTCTCACTTTTCTTTGTGCCAAGATGCATTTTGTATTTTTGCCTTTTCCATAACCATATTATAATCTTCTCTTTAACCGGTTCATAACAGGAAGCACAATGGCTGAGTTCAAAAAATTACCAGTAAAAACATCCCTAGGGAAGCAAGTCAAGTGTCAAATGTGGCTTGTGCTATTGCATCTGCACTGACATTTTATTCACCTCCCCAAACATTTTTGTGAACATATCGAAATAAAAAGTAAAAACTTATTCCCCTTTCACTTTCCCCTTTGAGTCGGAAAGATGAGTATTTTTCGCCACATAATTTTTACAGGATTTTCCAATAGGACTTCACACAATCCATGGCCTAGATGACTCATAGTGTAGTTACCAAAGAAGACAAGTAGTGATTTCCACCACAGTGGTGAGCTAATTTAATAATGGACACAAATGATAACTTACAGTACCAGAACTTCAGAGTATTTGACAATAATCCCTGCACTTCCCAGCAAACACTTTGAGAAAGTGGGGATCGATGTCTAATAGTATTGGTTATTATTAGTATCCTCCTGACACATCTAGGCTTTTTCATCTTCTTTAATACAAAAATGAGGTCACTTTGAGCATTGTATTGGCAGAGAAACTTTACAAGAAGTCTTGGAGGCTTAGATGTTTGGGGGTTTTAAACCAGAACAACTTTCTATCTTTTAACTGGTAAGTTTGCAGAATCTCTTCCAAAGAACATGCAGTCCTTATCTCAGGGAATGTGGACTACAGAAAAAGGGCTTAAGTGATGGCAGTGTAATGCATTTTTCATTTTATATTAGTGTCTAGCTACAAATCTATTTTCCAGGTGGACCATGTGGCCTCTGGTACATCACCTTGAACATGACAGTGCAGTGTGTAAACCATTTGATGAAGGTTACTGTCAATAACAAAGGTGAGAGTAAAGAAAAGGATATCAACCTTAATTCTTCAAGTGTTGTTCTCTAGTTCTACCCGTGATCACACAGCATAGGTTGGGAATTTTCAGTAACCCAGTATATTTGGGAAAAGAAGGGTGTGTGTGCAAGCAAAACAATAGGTGTCACCAGGTGTCACTATTACACGAGTTTTTTTCTTTACATGTGAGCAAATGGCCAATTTGGGGAAGATATATCATATTATGAGTTCATGCTTAAACATTTTGTATAGAGCCTTCAGTGTAGGTAAAAAAAGGCTCTGCAAATGCAGGAGAACTTGCTGTATTCTCTGGGCTGATGTCATGCACATCATTTATCACTGGGGACAAGGAGAACCATGGGGCTAAGGTTCCTGCTAGGGAGAATTTCCCCAAGTCCTGTTGCAGATTCTCTCTTCTGGAATTAATACAAATATGTATAAATAAACCAAAATGGACTGCAGTATCTCCTATAAATACATCACTGCATCTTTGCTGACAAATTGCTTGTAGAAGCCTGATCATCTACTGCTATCTAGCAGAAGATAGCTGTAGTACTAAAGCAAGGTGCACCACTTGTGTGTGTTTGCTCTACAGTGTTGGTGTATTATACATCAAAAAGTGAAAATAAGTGTAAATATTTGAAGAAATGGTAGAGCATAAGGACAATGATGACTGGGGACTTACTTTTACTATAAAACTGCAGATATGGACTCACCTGACCAAAGAAGGCTGTGCTGTGTTTGAAGCAGTGGTGGATCTTTCTCAGAGGATACCATGTGACTTCCCACAGAATCTCACAGAAGATCTATCTAATAATATCTATCTATCTAATCTCCTAATTGATGTGTGGGTAGTACACTGAATGACTCTCAGACTCAGCCCAGTCTGTAGCTTCATGACAAACCCCACTCATATTGCCAAGCAGCTTTCAAAGAACCCACTTTTACCTTGCCCTGGGTGGGAAAGACACAGGCAAGCTCAGAAGAGGGTTGGGGTTTGCGCTGAAGGAAGCAATATTGTCCAGCCATTGCATGGGACAGGCAGCAGCCTAGGCTGGTATTTGCTACCATGGACACAGCTGGCATAGCTGCAAGTATTTGGTCTGAAGTGAGGTCGTTTAGTTTGGAGGAAGCTTACATTCAGCCTGCCTGGTGGCCATAGGGTGCTAAGGAACTGTCTCCAGACCCCAAGAACTGAGGGAGCTCTGCAGAGAAAGCACTGAAATACTCCAGGGTGCAAGTATTGGTTGTTTCAGTTTTAGTAATCCACCTCAGAATGTCATTTTCAGCAAAAGGAATTTTGGTTTTCAACAGCTGCCTTTATCCAAAGCTCACTGGAGGCAATAGGAATCTTTAAGCTGACTGAATAGGCTTTGCATCATTCCTGTTTTGAAGATTTCTTGCTTCCTACCTAATAGGAATAGTATGTCTTGTGATGTGCTGCATTGCAGTTTGGTCTCTGGAAGAAGGAGTGTTGGAATTGATGAATCATTCTCGTCCTTGAGATATTGCCATACAGGACTATAACCATCATAAATAGTATTGCAGTGACTGAACTTAAAAGTCACAATCTGTGGAAGAATCTAATCCCTTTTGAACATTCACAGCTGCCTCCTTACCACTAACTTTACCTGATTCACTTCAAGGGGGTAGCCTCTTTCAAGATATTTTCTCTCCTTTGCTAAAGAAACCCTATCCGTTCCTCTGCACACTCTGACATTGCTTCTTCCCCTGAAAGCTGGTGCCCTTGGACATTTGAACCTCATTAAATTTAGAAAGCCCAATAACTTGGGTTTGTTCCCATAGTGATGTTGCAAATCTCATATTTACAAGGGATTCTTTTTAAACATTCATTATCTCTTGTGGTTGCAAACACTAAGTACAATATCGCATCCTCTTTTAGTTAGAAAACAAGAATTCTGTAAGACCTGGAGCTTTATAGCAAAGTAAGGAAAAGGAGACAATGCAGCAAAGAAGTAAATGCTCAGTACATCTACTAGCAGGAAAGCTGCAGAAGGTAAAAGCAACAAAAATAGTTTGAGACAAAAAACCTGACAGACATGATGTGTACCAGTGCAAATTGAGGATAAATTTTAGATATGTGACAAAATGTTCACAATTCTCTCACCTGTCTCAGGATAAGATATGAAACAAGGGACTTGCTATGCCAGAGTAAAAGGCCTTTAATGAGCACCAATTCCTTCTTGTGGTTCAGCAGGCACTGTCCTGCTCACGACTGCCACAGCCTGCAGGTGCTGACAACCACATCTCCATCTTAAGCACTTGCTCCTGGGCACTCAGAGGAGGGCCAGTTTTATTAAGCCAGTTTGAGGCCATCAAAAAAGATGATACTCCTGATAGCTCAGGACTATAATAAGGTACTGCATTACACATTGTGTAATAAATATAGCTGGAAGCATTACAAAATGGCTGGAGATATCTCCAACATTAATATTTGATTCAAGATCTTTTAGTTGTCCGTGGCATATTTTGATTGAGGAGGCTTGCGAGTATATTTATTTATTTTTAGATTTATGTAAATGTGCACAGTCAACATCTCCTGAGGCACCAGCATGGCATCCAGTAATATATGCTGTGTAGTGTAAGCCCATTTCCATCAGAGTACAGGAGCAGTGCCGCTCATCCCAAAAAACCAAATACTGCTGAATTCCCCGAGGGAGCCCCTGCCGAAGCAGGTATCAGCTCACAGCGCTTCCACAGGGCCAGAGCAATGTGTGGGAGGAATTTGCGGTGCAGGGTGGCAGGGTGGCTCTGCCGTGACACGGCTCGGGCAGGTTGGGTGACCGGGCGGTGTTTGCCCAGCTCGGCAGGGACAGGCGGCTCCTGCGCTGCTGCTGCCGCTCCGCAGCCGCTCCGGGAGTGCCAGCAGAACACACCCGGGGGGACAGAGGGGCTCAGGCAGCAGGGAGGCGGCCCCAGGGGCAGCAGAGCCCAGCCCAGTGTCCCCGGTTGCGGACAGCCTGGGGGCGAGCTCGGCAGGGACACCCTGGAGCTCCAGGCCGGGCAGAGCTGGCTCAGGCAGGAGCGCTCTGAGGGCAGCCCCCGCTCCCCGCCTGCCCTGCACGGGTTGGCTGAGGGGATTTTTGGGCTGCGGTAGACAGACACATGCTGGATGCTCTTTTTTAGTTCTAGCTCTAATGTCCTATCTGCCGAGGAAATGATGCCCGATTATTTTCTAAAAACAAAATCTCTCCTGCCAAGCCCCAGTAACGCAGCTTTCTAAACAAGCTTTTCTAATGGACAGTTGAAAGGAGGAGTCTTTTGAAAATCTGTGCGGTTTGTAAGGATCCAAGAAGCCCGAGTGTGACGAGGTGGTGGCTGTCACCCCAAAGCAGAGCAGAAGGAAAGGTCTGCCCGAGTGCTGTGTTGAGGGATGGTGTCATCCTCTGGGGAGCCTGGATCCTGCCTGGATCCTGCCCGGATCCTGCCTGGATCCTGCCCGGATCCTGCACTGTCCCTTGCACAGCACGGCCCATGGGGCTGCCTGACCTCGGGGTTTCCCCGAGGAGCCCCACTCCCACAGCCCACCCTGGGGGCTCACCCCAGCAGGAAAGCCGCAGCAGCTGCAGTGCAAGGATGCCCAGGGCTGGCTGTCCAGGAGGGGACATCCGGCATACCTCAGGGGGATCACAGCAGGCAGACCCAGCCTGCTCCTGGGGACCCATTCAGGGCTGAAGCACCACCCAAGGGTGCTTTGATCCAACCACTTTGCTCTTCTCCGAGTCTGAGCAGGTCAGACTGCCTGATGAGAGCTGGGGTTGCAATACTTTTGAGCAAGGTACTTTGTGCAGGTAGAAGTATGGTAGTTATCAGAGTTTAAATTATTGAATGCCATCTAGCTTTTTTATTTTTTTTTACTAGAACAATTTCTGATGAACATTTGTGGGTTTTATATTGCTTTGAAAGAATAAAGACACATCTGTCCTTTTCCAAATTCTTTTGATTTTTTGTCTCCTCAAGGAAAGTGGAGTGACAGATTTATTTTTTTTTAAAAAAAGAGGTTAAAGATGAAGGAAGTTAGGACCCCAACTTTTATGTCTTTTCCAGCAGCAATATTTCAATGCTCTTAAAATTATTTTACACTTTAAACACTCTCATTTAGTTAAACAAAATACCATTTAAACAGGGTTTTTTTATGCCTCAGTTTTTCTTTTAAGTAACATTGATTAGCAAAAAAATCTTTCTTACGAGAAAAAAAAAAGAAATTAGAAGGCGGCCTCCACACTCATGCACTTTTACATATTTTCCAGAATTGTCTCCCCTATTTCACAGCCTGAGTTGAGAGAAGATGCGTGCTAAAACTTCATCTGACAGCATTTGCCCTCCTAAATTTTCCTGTACTGAAACACAACAGTTTTCTCACTTTCATCTTCATTTCATGTAAAGAAATGTAAGGTCAGAGAAGAGGTTTCTCACTCCATCTCATTCACACTTTGGAAAGAAAAGTAAAGTGGCAACAGCCAACAGAAAATCTGATTTTCCAGAATTATTTCAGGAGAGAAGTCTCACCTGTCCCACCAGGACAGCAGCGCTCCTCACCTTGAGATATCCCCATGGAGATTCCACCTATGGAAGGTGTCTCTACCTCTCCTTCCTTCTCTCCTTTCTCCTGGCTTCCCTAAATAAGAAATAAACACGGGTTTAGACCTGTCACTGCTTTCCACTGGCTGGCAAGCTCCAGCTTTCTGAGGATTGCTTTTGTCTAATTGTTCTGGTGAGTAATTCAGCTGCAGCCTGCGAGACGACAGCGATTCCTCGTGGCTGACGGGGCTGCTTTGTGCTCCTGTCACAACTCCTTTGGAAAATTGTTAGCTCGCACTGTGGTGATTCAATTTTGATGAATACCCTGTAACTTCATTTACTCTGTGGCAAAACACGATTGTATAAACAAATTGGTTCTGTCCACACCCATTGTACATTTACAGGGGATCATTTTAATATTAACCACTTTGAGCTATGAGAGGTTATATTATAGACCCTGAAGCGGGAACATGTCTGTAAGCACAGGGCAGATGGTTTTAGTTTCACATTACAGCTTTTACAGAGGTCATTTACTGAATGTGAGAATAACAGACCAAAATAAAAGAAATTGCCATCGTGTATCAAAAAAAGTGAGTTGTGACAGCAGCTGGGGGACCCTGGCAGGGACCAGGACACTGCTGCATGGGATCTGCACACAGTCAAACACAGCAAGAGTCCGTGTTCCAAGGAGTGCCAAGCACAAATATTACAGAAATAAGTTTTAGTTCAGTAATTAAGTTAAAAATTTGTGAAATATTTACCATCATTAGCATAGGAGATATTGCAAAGTTGTTAAAGAAAATGAAAAGCTCCTTTCTGTGCTAGCAGGAGCAGCCTCCAGCCTGTTGTGCAGCTCAGGCTGTGTCTGGACCATGAGACCAGGGCCCCAGAACATCTTCCAGTGAGGAAAATAGCTGGCCTAAACCTGGAATCTGAAATATGTTTAGTTGCCCTAAAACCTGGATAACTTCCTTGATTAAGTTTGAGGCAGGCCTACCCGTGGCCATTGACTTAGGGGTTGCGTTGTTGAGAGGAACATCATTTAAGTTTTTGGATAACAGAATATTAAAGGCAAAATCAGTAAGAGATCTGCTGTATTATGTTTATTATCAAAATTGTAATATTTGAGCCTGATAAAAAGAGAAAGGCAACACCAGAGATATTAACAACAGCAGAACAGTCCTAGTCTCTTTATTTCTTTCACTTGTCAGCCATCCTGACAATTTGACTTCCATTTACCTGGCAAAAAGGGTGATGGAAGATGTTTTAAAAGAGATTAAAGAAACTGACGCCCTTTGCACTGTGACAAAAATGCAGCGTGAAGCTGGCCAGACTCACTTTTTAAAACATGCTGATAACCCTATTGATCAGAGTGGGATTATATCAGGGGTCAGATCAGCCCAGTGTTATTTCCAGAGCTGCCTTTATCAGCACCAGCTCCCATCCCATGTTCTCCAAATGTCCAGTTTGAACCCACAGATGTTTCCAGGCGCTCTCAAGGCAAACATGTGGCAGCAGCTCCTTGCAGGTTTTCCTTTAATGGCTCAAGATGGTCTAAAGAAAGTATTTAACACATGCTTCCCATGTGCTCCCTCTCTGATGCACAGAGGGGTCCAGTAAGTCTGCAGATACTCCCCATGGTGCTGGCACTGAGGGCTAGGTGCTATTTTAAGAAGTGCATAAGAAGAGCATGTCACTAGTTCTGCCCAATACAATGACCTGGTGTTGTTTCTGCTCTCTGTTTGTAGCAAACTTTGTTTTTTAACAAGGAGCTTTGGTCAACGCTATCTTGAAAAAAATTCAGGTTTCCCTAACACTTCTGTTAATATTTTTGGCTAATGGAGAACATGATTGTACAGACAATAGCAATTTGCTCTAAATTCCTTATTCACAGGTAGCTTCAAAACTTCTTTTCTGTTTCAAAGTAGTTTTGCAAGTCTAAGGGAGATTTTTAGCCATAGACTGCACTGGAGACTTCTAGAACTAGAATTGTTCAGTGGTGTCGTAGATGATGAACTCTTACCTTGCCCTCCAAACACTCTGTATGGATCTGTCATTCACCAGCCTGTGCCTGAATGCTGTCCTGAGCAGCACTGCATGCAAGGATGTCCTCAAATGCCTTGCTGGCTTGGGCCTTGCTGTAAGAACTAAAGCATGTGCCTCAATATTTGCAGTATTGAGACTATAATAATTTTTCCATTTTACAAAGATTAGTACAAAATGGAATCAGAATGTTCCCCCTCGATGTAGAGCAGATGTCTTTAAACCACAGTTTTGGAGCTGATCTTTTAAATTTCTTTTTTTGGTTGTGGGATTTACTCTACCTTCTCTCATCTGCCGTGAAATGTTATTTCCACCAAAGGTGGTCTCTGTATTAAGATACAAGCTGCTTGAACAGTAGATTAACCACGGTGATTAATGATGATAATGGATGAATGCTTTTGTCACTAACAAAACTGCATGACCGCATAGAAGCCTTAAAAACAGAATTTAAAAAATAGCGTTATTTAATCTGTTTCAAGAAAATTGTAAATGCCTTGAGATATTGATCCAGCCTGTGAGGCTGCTTATAAGGATACTCTCTGCCTGCTGTAGTGTGCTTAGATACAATCTAATAAGGGCTCATTGAATAATAAACAATGGTAGCCACCCAATCCTAAAAATTTAGATTGACGGAATTCCCTCCCCAGTGAAGAGAAAAAAGCTGCCCATAAACCCATTACTGTCCACTCACCCATAAGCCAATAGAAGATCGTGGATTATTGGAACTCTTAGCTTTAAGAGAAATTGCTTTCCTAAATCTGACCTCCCACACTAAATATAAAATATGGAGCATCTGTAATGAAGGGATTGCAGCCCAAATAGCTATCATCTCTCGGTGGCAAAGGTTAGAAGGTTGATGCACATTGGTTCCATGGGGATGGGTATGTTGGTGACCTTTTGGCATGGAAATGGTCACTTGGAGCTGTAATGTGAGAGAAAGGGGTCGGGTATTAGCCACTAAAGACTCTCTGATGCTGTGTCCTTGTTAAGCTTTTACAGAAAAAGCCATGGAGGCATTATGGGAAACAGCATCAAATCCCATCTACCAGATCTGAATATGATCCAGAGGAAAAGTGAAACTGGATATTCGCTCCATTTAGGTAACATTTCTTCACTTCTTAAAAGGACAAATGTCATCTGAGCTTATATAGAGCATTCATTTCAAAGAATCAGCAGGTAAAAACAATACCCTTTTGGCCACTCCTGGACCCAACTTTATATTGGCTCGTGATGGGCCAAGCGTGTAGGTCCCAAGATGCATTCCTTTCCTTGTTTGCTTAAGGAACCAAACATGGCAGAAAGCAAAACAAAAATCCAGCATGCGGTTAAATGAAATTGCTGCTGTCCATACCCTGTGTTTTAGTGTAATTCCTGTAAATGATTGTGAGGGGCTATAGAGGGAAACACAGTGAACACAATGTTCCTTTTTGATCAGCAGCTTTTAACAAAGGAAGGATGTTGAACATCTGAAAGTAGGGAGTGCGGAGTTCACTGCAGGTCACCATTAAGGACAAGAACAAGGTAATGTAAGAGGCTGTGTGATTCCAGGTTGACAGGAGGATTTTAAAAGATCAAAAGTGTTTTATATATATGTTTTAGAGGACCAGAAGTGCTTTCAGTCAACAGATGAAAATGCTAATGTTTAGAAATGATGAAAGCAAGACAAATGTGGTGGTGAATTCCAACTGAGTCATCAAAACAACAAGTATTCTTAGTCTGTGGTTTTTAAAAGATTATTGCAAATTGTCCATCAGTGCAGGTGTGGTAAAAATGGCTGTTCTGCTGCTATACGAACAGCTCACTGCATTTGTTATTTTGGGATGGCAGAGTTGACAGTGAGTTGTGACTTGCAGTATTTCTCCTTTTAGAGCTAGATATATTTGAATAAGTCCGTTAATTATTTAAGCTTTACATTGTGCTCTCTTCCTGTCAGCAACAGCAACAGAAATGTTTTTACTGTATAATTAAGGAGCTGGAGAGAAAAGAAAGAAACATTTAATAGCTGTTTCTGATAGAACCTTCATCAGTTTAGTGTGAAAAAGAAAAATGATGGAGTAATATTGCCACCAGCAATCCCTCAGTCAGGTGACTTTTTTGCTGGATCAATTCTGGTTGCTAAGCAACAAGCAAAAAGGCACGGTTATGTTTTGGTAAATCTTTTATTTTTGAATATTCTGTGCTGGAGTTTCAGACACTGTATCTCCTACTAATGCTCTTGATTCAAGACTCACGGTATCTTCTGAGCCATAAAAGCCCATCTTTTCTTATTTGAAAGGGATGATGTTATTTAGTTTTCAAAAAACTTTTGTGGCTAATACACACTTGAAAATGCAAAACTGAGCCAGTGATTAGAGAATTCGTTAAAGAAAACCACAGAAAAATCATTACAACAACTTTGACATTTTTGGTTAATGATATCTACATTAATGAGTTAATTGCCAATGCATCACATTTTATGCCACTATCAAATATTAATGTTATCAATGTTATAATAATAGCATCTATTGATATAATTGAAGCTTGCTTTCCAATAGGTGTCACCATGAATAATACCATTGCAGTATTAAAATCAATAATAAGAATATTAGGAGGGCATTATAAAATGTCAATACAATGAAAACCACTTAAATGAATGCTTGATATAAAACAAACTGACTAAATATACTAAGCTATAATTTAAAATAATAAATTCACAACCCTGTGTATAACAGTTTGGACATTGCAACTCTACCATTCTTAAAAGCAGCAGACTGAAACTAATAATCAAAAAAGTTATGAAGAAAAGAAATCATAGTGCATTCAGTGAGAAAATATTCATAGTATATGATACGTCTGAGGAAAGTATAAATATTTTAAGTGGTTTGATGTTGCATTTAAGATAAATTCTTTGTGTTGCAAGTGTCCAAAATCTGCTTGCAAATATCAGTGCCTGTCTTCCTTTAGGTCAGTTCTAGCCAGACACACAGCTGAGGCTTGGCAGGATGTGTGCACTGTGTATAAAGAAATTAACTGCCCAGCCCTGGAAGAGGACTGGAAAGACAAAATTCCACTTCCCCAACATGGAACATCTGGTCAATCACTGGCCATTTCTTTCCCATTTCAATGGTGGCAAACTGGCACAAAGCTGAGGGTCTGAGGGTAACTCTTGGTGCCTTTCAGCACCTGACCATGAGGCAAGAAAAGAAAGGTCACAGGTAGGCTTTGAAAATGTAGCACCTGAATATAGCCAGTTCTGTTTGTGGGGAGTAGCCAGCAGAACAAATATTTTGGGGGGGGAAAGGCACAGTAAAAGTACTTAATTTTTGTTCAGTGGTCTGGGTGAAATGCCCTCAGTCTGGATTGGTTTTGGCATTTATCCTGGCACCCTCAAGAGCAAGGTGGGCGCTGGCAGCTGCCGAGTGTGGGAGCATTTGTCCCTGTGCTGGAGTTTTCTCTGTCGTGGCCACGCCCTGGAGAAGGGAGGAGGACTGGGGACAGGAGGGCTGGAGAAAACAACCTTCAGGATGGCCCATTCTGAGCAACATCGACCCTCAAAGACGTGCCTCGCCCCTGAGAAGTAATAATTTAATGTGGAAAAGCAATCTGGCATTTCTTTCTGTCCCACATGTTGTGCTGGCTGGGGGGAAAGGCAGCAGAGTGTGCAGCCAGGGCCAAGCCCCTCTCCCCACAGCCTGAGCTGGGCACAGCCCACAGGGAGTCTTGCAGGGCACTGTAGGAAAATTTATAATGAAACTGAGAGGGATAAAGGTATTTCAGAGAAACGTCCAAGTCATCAGCTCTCTCCATTTTTGGCTGTCCATGGTAGGGATCTCCATTCCCCACCACACAGGGCTTGCTGCTGGAGATGCAATGCATTTGAAAGTTTACCTGGGAACTCCATAGATCAGAATTGTAAATCTGAAGGCTTTTTATTACCAGACTTGTCTTCAGCTATATCTGCCAACAAAGTTTTAAGACAGCTCAGACTTATTTGCCCAAAACCATTTGACATTTACTTCATTACTGGGTGGACTGCATTCCCTTTAAATAAATTTTCCAGTGATCTGGACTTTCACCATGAAAATCTGTACAGTGAACTCCTAGTTTATTATACCTACTTGAAAAGGGTAATTTAATAAGGCATCACTACAAATGCTTAATTGTGCAATGGCTATTGACAATGCCTTTAAACAGTTGCATATTTGCCAGATTTAGCTAATGGAAGTGGAATTGCCACTTAATGTCTCGGTTTGCACTGGCTGAAAATAAATTGCATCTGACATTCCTTTGGCTTTTAAAGGACATATTTAGATATTTACAGTCAGATTGATCTTTTGTTGCATTTATGTTTCTTGTGTGAAAAAGTATGAAGTAATTTAGATGGAGATACTTATTTACACATACAATATTTGTAATAGCTTCACTCAGTCAGATGTTTCCCAGACTTGAGATACTGATATCAGAGAGAGTTGATGGAAAAATAACTTGACAAAATCTATTTTTTCAAAATTGTGGATTTGTCAAAGGTGAAATTTGCTGCAACAGGCTACCTCTAATGACATTTCCATTTATAAGAAGTTTTGAAAAATAAATTACAAATAGTTCATACAGAATTTTGCATAATTTCTTACAAATTTGGTTTTATTTTGTTTCCTTTTGAAATTTAATTTATTTAAAAAATTAAGTCAAAGAAAAATTCTAAAAGCATCATGGTGGCATTTTGAATATATGAAAACAAAATGTTCTGTTGGAGTAAGGTGAACTTTTTCTTAGGTTTTGGTTCAAAAAAAGCTTTTGCAGTATTTCATTCTGATTTAGGATGCAAATGAGGTCTCCAATACTGAAAATGGAAAAAAAAAATCATATTGAGTTCTACTGCAGATACCTTTAGCTAATTTTGTATTCTCTGTTAGAAATATAATTACTTATCTCTGTACTTCCCCTTTCCTCATACCTCATTTAAGCAGCAAAATTTTCTTTTAATGAAGCAACTTATCATCACATTAAGAGGCTCAGGAGCAATTGAATTACAAGTATTGTAATACTGCAATTTTTTTCAGTTGTAATGAATGCACTGTCAGGTGTGAATCTACTTTATTCTGATGAAACAATTTTTTTTGTTTCCTGTAAATGTTAAAGTTTGTCTGCAGATTGATACGTAAAGAAATTTCTACTTTGAATTTCTAATTGTTAACACATAGCAAGAAAACACATAAACACCTGAGGGGTGGCTACTCGACTTGTGAATGACTTGAATTCTACATTTTCCAGAATCCAGGGAAATTCAGCCCAACTTTGTTGACTGGACCTATTGCACCACACATAAGCAATCCTTAGTGATAAATACCCATCTTTTTGGTCCTAAATGCTTATTCAGAGACCTATGAACAGGCATAAACACATGGATTCATTACACTGAGCTTTCTCCCCTGCTTGGAAATGGTTTCCAGCAGGCTGCCAGTTCTGAACCTGGAGAATGGCTGAGGGTAAATGGTGGCAGAAGTTCTGCAGGTGTGCAAGGCTGGAGCCATTAAGTGCTTTTAAGGGAATAATAAAATTTCAAATTAAACATGGGAATTTTATGAATAGTCGGTGTATGGAATGTATTCTCATGTTGTAGAGAGATCTTTGAATAACTCAGTGACAGATACTTATAATAACTGCAGGTATATTAGCTCTGAAAATATTCATTTTAGACAAAATAGAAGTACTTCAATTAAAATAAATGTATTAATCAGATGAGGATTAACCTATGAGATCAATGCTGTATGATTTTTACCAGCCAGTCTTTTTCACTGGGTTGTTTTTTTGGTTTGTGTTTTTTTTAAATTCAGTGATAAATTTTGATACCTGTTACAAGTCTACTCTGTCTAAAACCTCATGCATTTGTTATTTAGGCATTGAAGGGTGAGAGGATTTTTTTGCCTGTACATTTGGTGGGTTAATTTTGCTCATGGGTATGCTCTGATAGAAATAACCATTGCAATAGAGAAATAGTGGCAGGAAGATTAATATCTGAATTCTCAACTTTGAAGGCTTCTTTTGTGGCATAGAGAGGAACTGCCTTTCCATTCCATAAGAGGATTTCCTTTTGTACCTCCTCTTACTTGGGCAGCAACATTCAAGCTGAGAATTCAGCTCACTACTCTTTTGATTCTAAGAGGGGGTGAAGAATTGCTGTAGTTTCCCTCTCTTGGTGCTGTTTTTCCTAACTTATTCTATTTCTGTCTTCTTCAGAACACCTGGTTGGTTGCATGTCTGTTGACTTCTCCCTGGGAAGAGCTGTGTATTTCTGGGCATTTCTGTGGGCCCAAATTGCAGGGTATTGTCTTTTTCTGCACACTTCATAATGACAACAGAGAGAAAATTCATTGTCTTTGGTGGCTGGTCTGTGCTGGACCATTCCTTAACTCCATGTGTTCTTAAAATGCAGGCACTATATGCTGATAAGGAGGTATGGTTAGTTTAGAAAATATCAAATATTTCCCCTGAAGAAGATCACTGCCTACAATGTTATAGTGAGTTATGCACTAATGTATGGAGAGGGGCAGAACACAAATGACAGTACCAAGTCATGAAAATAGGATAAGGGATGTAGCAATAGAGAAACTAGATCATGACCCTGGGGTCCAGCAGGATTTTTCTCTCTGTCCTCAGTGGTATAAGGACAGCTCAGCCCCAATGATGCAATGACACAAACTACCACCTAAACTACAGGGTCTCATATTTGCAGTTTGCTCTCAGCTGATTTAGGTTTGCCAAAGTTCATTATTTCAACATTAAGCAGCACTGGAAAATTCCACTCACTTCTGCAGAGGGAATTGCAAGTAAAATAGTGAAAAGAAACCACTGTCTGTGGATTGTCTATAAAAAAGTGCACATAGGAGCTCCTGTATACAAACAGGTATTTGTGTGGGTGTACATTCATTTTTTGGTCTTTTGTCAGCAGTAAAGCAGATACTCCAGTCTTTTAGACATATTCCCTTTTCTGTTGTATAGCCATTGCCAGCTCATTGGGAAAGTTCTCCTGTTGAGATGTGGGGCACACAAGCTCTATAAGGGAAAACTATTTCATGCTTCTGCAGAGAACAAATCTGTAACCAAACTTTCATTGAAAAGCCTGTAAATGTCCACAGGGAAGATAACAATTTTCTCTTCCTGCCACTGTTTTGTAAAAAAAAAAAAAAAAAAAAAAAAAAAAAAAAAAAAAAAAAAAAAAAAAAAAAAGAAAGAAAGAAAACTAATAATAGAGGAAAAAAAAAACTTACAACAAGGAGTAATAAAAAGATAATCCATAGTCTGGGGCCTTGTGTAAATGCAGTAAACATGAAGAATTTATTAAGTTTTTCTTATTCCAGGTGGAGGTTGTTAAAGGTAGGCTTACTTCTCCTGAACTGTTCAAAATTAACTTTCTTGGACTGCCAAGTTTCCCTAAATATCTTAAAATCAGCCTCAGCTGGATGGCCTGAAAAAGTGGCAGCTGAAGCAATACAAGCACAGTGAAAATTAGGAGAAAGTCAGTATGAGGGGAGGCTGGTGCCCTCTCAGAGAGACTGACCCCTGCAAAGACAGGAAGACACATTAGGGAAAATCAAACCAACATCTCCAAAACAGCCCTCAGAAAGAAAAGAAAATGTAGAGAGGATCCAGCCAGGGGCACAAAGGATCTGGAACAGCAGCACCCTGGGCTTGGTTCAGTTCAGGCATTTTCTGCCTCTTCCCTGCCACTGCTCTGCCACTGCGTGAGTGGTGAGTCAGGTCCGGTTCCCCCCACCCCGTGTGCTGTCCCCACCTCCCCTACACCTCCCAACACCCTCCCACTCTCTCCCAAACAGGGACAGACCTCCTCTGCTGGCTGCTGGGGCTTGGCCGGGTTGTGCGTTCAGCACCTCACCCCTCCTGCCTGTGCTTTCTGTTATTACTGCCTGCATGGGGCAGACTTTGTTTTTACAGGCTGCAAAAACATGGTCTAATTTTAGGGTTTCCACGTAATGGCTATCATTATGCACTCCCCGGTAAGTCCAATTCCTCATAATTAATTAAAACTATTCAGGTAGGAAGGTCAAGGCAAAAAACTCTTCCTGTTGGTTTGAAGCACTTTTTCCATTTGCTTACTAATATTCTAACTGATGTTGAATTGTTGTGGCCAAGACCTCTTTCTATCTGGCATTTTAGATCACAGTGATTTCTGTGATCTGACAATCTCAACAATTCAAGATGTGACAATTTTAAGGATTTGTTCATTCTCAGCTAATCAAATTGTTCCTATGGAAGAGCCCTAGCCTGCCCATGCAAATGCATCCTTCTCTCTTCCCATCATGTTCAGTGAAACTTGTTATTCTGATTCTTGCTACTAATGAAACTTCTGTTTTGCTGTCCATTATAGCTGAGATAAACCTTATGTTTTATTGAGGAAATCAGAAGAAAGACATTTGAAAACTCACATCTTTTTAAGCAATCAAAAACCTGAAAAACTGGGGTTGTTTGTTTCACAACATAATGTGAGTCTATTTGTAACTGAGATATAAATACTCTTCATTTCTACAGTATATCAAATTTAGTATTTAATGAGATTTTCAGATGTACGAACCCCTCAACTACAGGTCAGTGGCAAGAACCAGTATTTTTTTCTACAGGCAAAGTTAAGATCCTTCTCAAATCTCATAATGTTTTTAAGGCAAACTCTTAAGGTGTTTTCAGGTGTGCTATGAAAAGCTACAGAGAATATCAATATGTAACACCAGAGTGAATCCTCATCCTTTTGAAATCCTCCACAAAGTCTCATAGCTGCATATTCTGCTCGACTCATTGTTAAGAGTCTAAACCACAGGAAGGCTTTCCAACATCAAATGAGAATATTTCAGACATGAACAAAGGAAAATGGCTGCTTTGGACTGCACACACCTGATTTTGCAGCAAAATACCTGGGCCTACTCCCTACATATTACCTATTTAATTATTTTTATTATTGATAATATTACTTGTGCTAAGAGTTCTTGCTGAGTTCACAGGTTACCCTGGTAACAAAAATGAGTGTGCACATTTTTCTGCATCTGATGAAGCTGAGTTTGTTGCTCAGCCTCAGCACAGACCTCTCTTGTTCCTCCCTGCAGCACAGACAATGGTTATGTGTGTGAATGAGGTAAAGGTGGTCAACATCAAACCTGAAAGATGATGTCCCTAAATGCCACCATGGTGCGGTAGCTGGGAAATTTGTGGATATTTAATCAGGTCTGAAATTAACAGGCAAAACCAGGAATTGCAGGGTGGGATGGCACACACAGCCTGCCTGCTTCAAGATCCAGCTCCTCCCCAGCCCAGCTCTGGTGCTGGCCTGTGTGGTGAAGTTGTCTGCAGCCACACAAGCACAGCTCAGTAAAATCAGTGGAAGCATTTCCACGAGGCTGTGGGTTTTTGGATTGAGTTCACTCTGCCCACCATGAATGGCAGCTGTAACAGCATGGTGGGGATCTCTCAGTGTGTGTTTCACCGTGGCACAAGGATGGGGTAGGAAGTGGTCAGTGCCATGGAATTATGCAAGAATGTAGTTACTGTACATAAAATAGAGTCCTAAGTTCACCCTACACCTGGTGTGCTGCAGAGGAGACAATGATCACTTGGTGGATTCCCCTATTCCTCACACAAATTTAGTGGCAGAATTCAGTTCCTGGTTACAGACAGATTGCTGAAAAGAGAATTGCTACACAAAGCCAAATTCTGACCTCACTTGCCAGATTGTAAATGCAGAGTGAACTCTGGTGAAATCATCTGTGTTTTGAACAGCATAAATGAGAGAGAATTAGGAACTATGTTATCAGAATTCAACACTTGGGGTACTTCGTGAGATAATGCATCAGGCCATTAAAACATGAGTGGATATGTTTGTACATTATCCTAAGAAAAGTCTACTTTTGATCTACTTTAAGATTGTTTGTGGTGTTATGTCTTCATTGTAGATTCCAACCTTGATGATAATAGCATTAACACTGCAGCCCCTTCTGATGTGGTGTCAGTGACGCTCTTCACTTTCATGGAGCAACACTTTGAAATTTCAAAATACTTGAAGATACTGTAACAGCCAGTGCTGCCAATATAGCATGGAACTGCTACTTCACAATTCAAGTAGTCAGCTATTGACTCGTGGCAATCTATATCTGCATTAAAATGGTGAGTTTTGGATTAATGTGGAGCTGAAAGCCCAACTGAGGCTCTTTGCTGCCAGCCTGTCTCTGTAATTGCAGCATGGATTTCACCAACCACAAAGGGCAAAATGAATGTGATCATCCCCAGCAGTCGATAGCACATTGATTTTTTTCACTCTACGATTCGCACAAATATTGAAGCTCATTTTTTAAGCAAGGAGGATTATTAATCTACATTTCTTTAAAAATAAGTCCATTTTGAAGCATGGTACCTTGCAGGGCTTATTTAATGTGCAATATGCAAATCAGATGAGCAAAACATTATTTCGTTTCTTTTTAACCAAAAAGTGGCATTCCCAGCAGGCTGCGAAACCTCATCCCCACCATTGTGCTGTCATGTGTCGTATTGTTTGGTTAAGAGATGAAAGAAGGAAATGTTGGCGGGGCGCGTTCTGGTCAGCGTTTTCTTAGTTTGGTTTCATTTTCACTAACCCCGAGGTTGTAAACAGACTGTGTACAACATCACCTGTGGTTCCTAAGATGAAACAATGATTCAAGGCCATTTCTTCCCTAAATGGATGCAGTTAATCTGTGGTATAACAAATATACTTTAAGTCAGGGAAAAAAGAATGTTCCTGACAAGTTGCAGTCATGTTTCTGAGAGCTGCAACATTTCTTTTCATCATTGGCATCACCTGTTTCTGGAATTATGTCTTCAACTGTGTGACTGTGAGAAAGCTTCAGTATTGAGGACTAGATTTACCTCTCTACCTTCTGTGTGTACACAAATGGACAGTGATTGTTAAAATATTCCAGCTGTGAAACGGGCTGCTGACCTGCATGAACAACATGTATTCAGCCAGGCCTTGATAAGCTGTAGTCACCTGCAAGTGAATGTAATAAGAGCTAGATACTGGCTATAAGTTGACTTGTTTGACTGTAGACTTTCCTGGTTCTGGTTTTACCTTCCTAATTCTGCATGTCAGAATGCAGTGAATTTCTCCAAGTCTGCATTTCCACATCACTTGAATCAGTTGCTGGGACAACTTTGTGCTGGATTTGGTCTATTTGCTGAAACTTTTCTCCAGGGAAGGGGAACCCATGATAAGAAACATTCCAGGAGTGGCTTTAATGAAAAAGTAGCAAACGAGCACAAATTAGATTACCTTTATAAGTGCCTAAGGTCAATCAGGGCTCTCCTGTTCCTTCCTTCATCCCAAGGCAATATTAATGAATGCAAAATTCCTCTTTGCCGAGGGGCAGCCTTGAATATCAAGTCTTCCTTTGGATGGATTTAATTCAGACCCCTGGTAAACCTTGAAACAAATGTAGCGTGGTAAAATACGATGTTTTAAAAAAAAAAAAAAAGTCAAACCTAGAGAGACATACTATTTACCATTTGCTTTGGTCTTTTCAGAAGCACTGAATCACAGAGTCCCAGAACCAAACCCTTATTCAAGGCATATTTCTTATTTCTCGCCATGCTCCCAGTTAAGTTGATGAAGAACCTTGCATGCGTCAGAAATGCTCTTTTAGGTAAATGTGACTGAACAAGATGCATTTGAAGCTGAACAGGCTCCCCAATGTCATAAACTCTGCTTCTGGTTGTAACAGTTTGTCCCAGTAAATCCTCAAAATAGAGCAGTTGCTGTGTGTCATTAGCTGTGTGTTTGCTTTCCTCAGGGTGTTTAGCTACTTTCACTGCAGCTTTTATTGCACTTAGCACTACAATAACATCTCAAAATGCCCTACCTTCAATTCCAGAGAGCGGTCAAATGAACAAACATTAGTCACACAAAAAGATAATTCCCTGAAATAAAATGCCTTTCATACTATGATCTGAAGAAGATCAAAATTCAGTTCCCTTTCCTTCCCTAAAAGTAAGAATAGCCTCAAATATGAAACATTTAAGGCATGAACTGTGCTTGCTGCTTTTAGTGTGCAGAATAATGGGACTGCAGTTCTCAGCTGAAAGCCTTGTAACAAACCCTGCTGCTGCAAGTGCAGTTCCAGACCTGGTAGGTGGTGGCTGGTTGAGTTGTTCTGAGAATCTTCTCTTCTTTCTTTCATGATAGTCACCTGCCACAGAGGATGAATTGTGATGAAAGATAGCAAGTCATGCAGAGCCTTCCGGGCATGATAAATAATGTATTATAGCAGGTGTATATAAAACAATCTCTTAACTGATTATATTCTGAGACGACTACTTGATTACACTGTGAAATCCCTTGGCTGGACTTTTTCCACTATTCTGGACATTTGGAAGTAGAAGGAAAATTTCCAGCGGTACTCAAGCAGAGGTATTGTGGCCTTCCCCAAAGGCTCTCTTCTATCTACTATTCATGCCCTTTTATCTCCAGCTGTTTTTTATCTAACTTCCTGCTGTCCTCCACACATCCTCCTGCTTCCACTCTAAGTGGGGATTTCAGGTGACATAAAATCACTTCAGAGGACTGACACTGACTGACCAACAGAAAAAATGGCTTAAGGGCATAATTTGGGAAGGTGTGGAATTAAAATAATGTGTCTGCAACGTAGCAGAACAGCTCACATAGGTTTTCTTGTCTATTCATAAAATGAATAGCAGAGTTCCCCAACACGCAGGAGCCCTTGTGTGGACAGAGTCCTTCTGAACAGTGGAGTCAGCTTTTGGAGTGTCTGCTGTGATGCTGATGGCAAGGCTGAGAATAACTCCATGTGCTTTCAGAACCATTTCCACTGCATGGCTAGGTAGCTTCTGAGTGGTGACCTTCGCTTTTGCCCTTTTATCAGTTCTTTGATGATGGACAGACTTATCACAGGGAAAGAGACAATATCTTTAAGAGGAAAGGTTATTCTTATTTCCAGCAGATTTTACCTCTAAGATCATGGACATAATACACATTTATAGTAAATTCTCATAAAGGAGAATCATCCCCCACTGGGTAGTAAAGAGCCCTTTTCAGGAGTGTTTTAGTCCCTTGACTAATTAACTAGTAGTTGTAAAATAGACATGAATTCATTATATTATAATGTACTTTCCAAATATAATTCAAACTGAAATAACTTTATCTGTTTGCCTTTCTATTGTTTCAGGGTATTTGCAGTCACTGTCATGCTGGGTTTGTTTGTGCCTCCTGGTTTTCCTTCTGTCTGAGTCTCTGCATACTTGAATGTAATAGTAAAGCTTTTAAGAAAGACAGGATGGTCTTGGGGTTAGAGCACAATAATAGGATTCTGGAGACCTCAGGTCTCAGTGTGATGCTGCCACAGCCTTCCCCTGTGATCTTAGACAGATTACTTAGTCTTTGACTGATTCTCCTCCTCTGTAAAAGGCACATTAGGATATTAAGCTCTTGGAGAGTCAGGTATTAAAAATATTTTTTTTAAAGTACAAAGAAATGGATTGTGTAAGGGCAAAAAATCAACACCCAACTATCCTGAAGTCATGAGGAGAAGGATGTTGAATTCTTTTCCAGAGCAGTGCTGCATCATAAGCTCTCAATTAAAACTGCAATGGGAGCAAAGAATACCTGCATTTTGAAGTGCTGGATAGCTAATGAGCTGTGCAGAAAAAAAACAGCCCAAGAACAGTTACAGAAGTGTGCTCTGTGCAGTTTAGCTCATTTGCTCTTAGACATATCTGCTCTGTTTTAACTAAGCACTGAGAAGGCTGTCGTCAGTTAGAATACTGAGATTATCAGTGTGCAGCTTAATATAAGCTTATGTGTAATATAAGTTTAACATAAACAAGGTCCAAAGACTTTTTTCCAGAGCATCATGGAGAACACCTCCCCATTCATTTGCAAGTGAATAAATATGTTTTCTTCATGGTTAGAGAATCTTCTTTACTTAGTTATTGATTAGCTGAGTCAAGCAAACTTGTTAACCTTACCTAATGCATTTTCACCCTTCATTTGCTGCAGCCATAGTTTAAAATTTGTACCTAAATGAAAGGACTCTTCCTTTTTCCACCAGTGACTCCATAGTGTGCAGCTGTGGGTGGCATTGACCCCTGTTCCCCAGCTCTCTTTAAAACCACCTTAGATATTTCTGTGGAGGCAAGAGTGTCAGAAGAAGAGTACAGATTCTCCCTTGGTCCCTTTTCTAAAAGAGCAGAGAAGGCAGGACTCATTATTTTGGCACTATCTATAGCCAGAATGAAGGTCCCAGCTTTTACCATTGCTGAGTGCTCCTGTGGACCCCTCCATGGGGCCAAGATTTACCCATAGCCCACAGAGAGACATGTGAAGCCTGACCTCAACCCACTGCAAAATTGGCATGTGATTGATGCTGTCCTTTGACAGGCCCAGGAAGGAGCAGGGGAGTGCACACCCTTGGTTATTGAGGAGGCCGTGTGGGGAGGCAGAGGGAGCTGCACTGCTGACTTGCTGCTCCACACAAAGAACTGCCTAGGGTGAGAAAGGTTTGAGAGGAATGTAAAAGGTATCCAGATATCAACATAAAAGGTGTCATTCCTAAAGTGTGCAGGAATAAAAGACAAATGGTAATAGGTCATTCTGGAATCAGAATCATAATGACAGAAAGAGAGCTGGGAATGAAAGAAAGGGCAGATAAATGTCAACAGTTAGGGAGCAGAGATCATGAACTCAGATGGAAGAAAGCGCTCAGAATATTCAGCAAAAGCAAGTTCGATTGTAAAATAAACTTCATGCCTTCAGTCTGACTGCCTGAATAGCAATGTTTTCCAAGGTATTGTGACAGATAAATGAAGAAAAGGGAAAATCCATCAGAGATGAGAGATCCAGCCAACCCATGGAGTAGATGATAGTGGTACCCAGATACAGGTTCTCCTCTAAGATGCTGATGGCAGATTATCTTTTGTCTCCTGAAAGGGAGGCAATGATCCCTTTCACACCAAAATACACGCTAGCAGAAAGGGGAAGAACATAAAGAGGGAAAAGCAAACAGCTGTGGAAAATGAAATGTAAAGCACGTGGATGGAAAGAAGGGCTCGTCCTTCCCTTATGGTGAAACAACTTCCCTGCTTTGGGAGTTTATAGAGATGAACAGATGTCAATCAGCTGAGAATTCCACCTATGAACATGTGTCCTGTGTGATGTGGATGAAAGACATTTGCCCACCAGAAGCTGGTACTCATCCAGTGTTAACATCTGGTGGTTTTTTCTGACATCAGGATGTGCCAACCTAGATCAGCAAAGTGTAGAAGTCAACTGCTTCTGTGACAGGTTGACAGCTTATAAATAGTGTCTGAATGCAGTTCCTCATGCACATAAATCATGGTAGTTTTTGCATTGGTTGTTGAAGGTGGTGGCATTCGACTACTGGAGGGTGCTGATCTACCAAGGGAGCCAAGCTGGTGACCTCAGCAGGAGTTTTGCACCTTCTGAAAACTGAGGCACTCTAAAGTCCATGTGAACAGCTGACATATAATCTTTTTTTTTTTTTTTCTGTGAATAAAGAAGGCTGTTTCAGAGATTCTTAATAGAATACATTTGAAGTACATTAATTTAAAAAAAAATTAAAATCCATAATGCTCACAGCAAATGTGCAGTATTTGACAGATAACAAATCACATTACCTCAGCTCTGAGGCTGTCCATCAGACACATTTGATATGGAAGTGGTTGGTTTGAATTGGCTTGAGAAATTAGAGGGCACAAACTTCATAGCAAATGATGGGGTAGCTTTATTTGCTCTGTTTCTGTTTGTCAACTATCGGAGAACAGTCCAATTTTGACAACTGTGCCAGTTATTTTAGTCTACAAGTCGATATTTTTGACTAAACTTTGAGTATTCATTGTGTCCTAAATTATTAACAGTGTCTATTTGGTCATCTCTGATACAGAATATCTGTCTTGATCTCTGATCAGACATCGGAAAATATTCAGCATGAGGGTGAGTAGTGTTCAAGATGGGTATAAAAATACTCAAAACAAGTGCATCCATGTGATTATCAAAAATTATTTCCCTTAACAAAAAAATAAAATATCCCATAAGCAATTCAGATGCCCACACAATATAAAATGCATGATCCAGCCAAAATTAACTTCTTTCTTAATTTGAACAAGTGTTGTTAAACTGCTCCTTTTTGGTAGCAATTGCCCAGCTCCATGCAGAACCTTGCAAATCACAATAATTAAAATAATAACCACTGCCCCAGCTGGAGAGATGATCAAATGCCTACCTTTCTGACAAACTATTTGTCACTATTTTTCCTCTCCCACAGTGGCATTGCCTTATCATGGGTGTAATTTTTTAGCAATTCAAAAGCCTGTTGTTGATCTTCATACAAGATTATAGACCTCTGTAGTACTTCTCCTTCATTATTTGTAATTTACATCTTTCCCTATAGTCTAAATACTGTAATAGTCCCTCTCTCAGTTTTTGTCCTGCTGTTACTTTATACTGTTTCTTTGGGACTTGCTGGTGAAATTGGTATGATTTGATTCAGATTTTTAATTACTGTAAAAGCTGTGTGGAGTGGATGAGCCTCTACTAAATGTAAGGTTCAAACATTTGGGCAGGCACCTGAGCTCTGTGGCTGCATGACATCTTCATAACACGGGAGGAGTTATCCCGTGGCTGTGGCCAGGATGGAGAGTGGTGACACTCTTTGCATCCCCCTGTCCTGGGGAGGCACCGAGGTGTGGCCAGGGTGGGGACAGCTCTGCCAGGATGAGCAGGAGGTGCTGCAGGGATCAGGCACGTGTGGAGCAGCACAGCCTTTTCCAGCTGCTGTGGAACTCCTGCCACAGGCTCAGTCTGAGCTGACTTGCAGCTCCAAAATCTGCATTTGAAAGTGTGCCTTTCCAAATAGGTCATTTTCAATGCAGGCCAACTTTGGAATACTTTTGGATTGGTTTTGCATCTTTTTAATCTTATATCATTAATCCCTAAGTGATAAATAGAATTGCTCTGGTTGCATGCTTTTCTCAGCTGCTGTACACTATTTCTGAGGCTTCCTTCTGCCCAGAGAGGGCTTCAGGGTTAATTTATATCCATTTAGCTAACTGGTGCAATTTTAGTGCTTGTTCTCTTTAATGTCAGACTAAGACTGATTATGCAAATTTAGTTCATGCTTGTAAATTCATCAACGCAAATTAAACCAATGTATGAACACTCCCATGGAAAAGTTGCTCTAGTTTAATCAAATCAGTATCAAACAACACTTTCCGTGCCTTTGTGTACAGGCCAGGCCTTAAAGGCTCTAGGTCATTTACCAAAAATTAAACAAGTCACCAGCTGAAACCTTAAATTCTTTGGGAGAAGCTCCCTCTTTTGCAAAGTGAATTTTACAGTACCAAGCACAGCAGGAGACTCTTCTACACACTACCTCTCTGCAAATCCTATATAGCAATGTAAACATTCATTTTATAAGTAAATAGGAGCTGTGCTGATTATTATGGCAGTTACATAGCATCTTAATCAGGTTTCCTGGTTTAGGGAGGCTTGTCTTTGCTGTAAAGAAAATCAGATTCAGACAGTGGAACTGATTTCTAAAATCGTCTACAAATAAATTCATCCCTGGGCTAAAAGCCAAACTGCGCCTCCAGATGCATGTGAATACAGCTCCCATTTTCCTAAGAAGAAATGCCTGTGTTCATTGAAGAATAGAATTTTTTCTCTTCCAGAAGCCTGGCAGAAGTTTTAAGGGCAATGAGGAAAATATTATTTATAAAAGCATTGCAAAGAAGAGTGCTCACACTGCTGTGATTTCAAAAGTTGATGCTGAATACTTATCAGCAGGTGAAGCACAGAGTGCTTAACTTCTCACCATCAAAGAAGAGTTCTAGCAGAATTTCATAGTGAATTAGGAAGAGAGATAAAGCAGCTTAGGGGATCACACTGTTTTCCTTGTTCTAATGAACATCTTTGTTGATGATGAGAAGTTGCTCCTTCCGTGTTCCTTCCTGTTGTCACAGATCCAGCGGTGCTGCCACAAGGTTTCGTCCAAACAGAATAATTGGTACAATTCTTTTTTTGATATTTTATTGTTTTATTATTTAATGCATCCTTCTTTCTCCTCTGTCCCTTGCCCTTTGCTGAAGACAGAGAACTGGAGAACTTCAACCCTAAGGGGGTGAGAAACAAGAAAGCACACCAAAAGATTCCCCATATGAATTCATTTTAAGAATCTCACATTCTTTCAACACAGCTCATTATTTTTTTAGGACATTGGTGCCTTCTCAGTGTTAACAGCACTGACACTGAGGTATTTGCAACCTCCACTCACTCTGTTGGCGGAAGGAGACAACTTTCAATTGAATTAAAACAACTTGCATACAGTGTTCAGTGTCCCATAAGCATTTCTACCTAATACTTGACCTTGGCTGCAAAACTAAATCCACTCTGTAGCAGTTGTAGTAGTAGCCTTGTGAACACAAATCAAAATGTTTTTAGTGTACTGCTCACAGTGTTTATTTGTTTTGTCTTTTAAAAAAAAAAAAAAATATTGGTTCTTCCAAAATTAACTGCAGCTGAAAAATAAACCAAGAAAGGCTTGAGCAAACAACTGTTTCTGAAGTAGGGAGTGCCCTGGGAGCCCTACAGTGAGGGCAAAACTTATATTGCAAATTATGCTTTGATATATTGCTAGATATGGCAAGATGCCGTATAATAATTCCATTTTAATTAATGCAGTTATATTGTGTGACATCTGCTGAAATATATATAATCACTTCATAATAAATTGCCAGGTGATTTATGTTACCATTTAGCTCTTCAAAACATCTATTTGGTTGCCAAACTCCCTGGCTGGATGGGTGAAACTCAGCATTGCAAGGTATTTGCTCTATTTTCTTCCTTCCCTTGTGAATGTTTCCCTCCTCTACCAGGAATTCGATTTTATTAAATCGCTGTGAGATTCCTGTGCTTATAATACAACTACTTATTCAACAATGTTCCTATTTTGTCTTGATGACAAATTCATGTTATATTCCTGGCCAGTAGGATTTGAACCCAAGTGTTGCAGGTCATCATTACGGTAACTGGGGGAAAAAAGTTTAGAAAGATGATCTGACTTTATACATTGCTCCAAGTAAGTGTCTGAGCTGAGATTTCTGGGAGGGATTGAGAGAAAGAGTGTCACAGAGCAGGGCATAAGAAGTGGAAAAAAAAGCCCCTCTTGGCCTCATCCAAAATGAGAAAGTGCTCCTGAAGCTTCTGAAAGTTCAAGGCACATAGATGGAAACCATCAAACCTATCCATGTATTCCTAAGAAGGATGCATAGGCTAAGAACTGGAGAAAAGAGCCATGAAATGTGACAGGATAGTGAAATAGCTCAAACTTCCACTGTTCAAGTTATTCCTGGGACTTCCTGTCATTTCTGGGGCAGGATTCCTAGGACAGGCAGCCTTTGTTGGCATGGTAATTTAGCAGACATATCCTAAGTTTCAAGAGGGAAAAAATTGTCCATGAAGTCAAAGATAGCATCTGGGTTCTGCTCTCTAGCAGCAATCTAGTAGAAAAAGTTCCTAGGTGGGTACTGGTTTCACAGCCATGAGAACGTAAAATGAGTCAATTTTCTGTTAATAACCCTGGTTTCTATATCTTTTGTGATGAAGCTTCCATCCCATGATACTGAATTGTTTCTCCGTTGTTTTCTCCTGCTGTCTGTATGACAGTTCAATGCTATTGTTTCAATTCATGGAAAATGTTTCAATTGGGACTTGGATTTGAAGGAAAATTGTGTTTTTCCAAGAAATATCTTCTTGGATGCAAGCATTTCAGATTTTCCTTCAGGATGTCTGGTTGAGCATCTGTGGCAGTCATTTGTTTCAAACATCATTTCAACTCAAAACTTCCCTTTGAGAACTGGCTTGTCTGGGAGTTGGTAATACAATCTTCTATCTACACAGATGATAGTGTTGTTAACATTTAACAATTTCTTGCATTGTGTGACGTGGTTGCTCTAAGCAACAAGTCTCTTCCCAATAATGTGTGTTTTTGGGCAAGTTCATCGTCATTCTGTGTCTGGGATTTTTGAGAGCATCTAACATCCTACAACTCCAGCAACATTGGGGCTGGAAAAAGAATGACAAAACAATCCCAGCAAGGCCCCAGTATTGCAGCTCCTACAACTTTCTGATCTGGACCAGCCATGGTATTGGATTTGGATTTGGATTTGGATTTGGATTTGGATTTGGGGTAGGGGGAGGTTTAGGATTAGTGCTAGGGTTGAGAGAGTCCAATATTGATTTTACCCAGGCTTCTTCCCCCAGATTTTTCTTCTTGTAACCTCATGGTAGGTGACATATGTATGATCCACATTAAGAAGTGATGCAGTGAAATGGGAACACTTCTGGCTTAGTTCTGTCTGCTGATTGAGGTGAACAAATACACAGTAAGTGGAAAAGATGAAATTTGCTTCTAAAAGGCATTGTGCTCCCAACCAGAACCTTAGCATAAATGCAGACAGAGCGAACTGAAGAAACAAAGGAGTATCTCTGGTTTTGCATCAGCAGATTAAATTAGAATTTACCTTATTTTCTTTGCTGCCTGTTAGTGCTCCTGCTACTTTAGCTTCCCTTCTGCAACTCTAGTCATTATTGGTTTTCCACTGGTCTGATTCCACAGCTGTGAACCTTTAGAAAATACTGGAAAACAGTATGTCACAGCTGGTTAAAATGACAGGTGCTATTTCTTCATTTTCCATTTTAACATTGCTATTTTCTTTCAGCGAAAAAATTTCCAAACCTACTTTGTTACAATAGCTGCGGTATATTTAAAAGAAAAGTTTTAATTTTTCACTTATTACTTTAGGACATTTCGTGGAAAAGTGCCTTCCTTGTTTCTATCTAGTGAATGTGTCATTGTCAGCTTTGATTGCAGAGATATTGGGACTCTGACCTTCAATGACATTGCTAGCAAATTTTGACTGACAGCACGCAACACTGCAAATCTCTGCTGCACATGCCCATTCTCCTAGGAAAAATCTTTTCTTTTTGACAGTGTTCTTATGCTGCTGACTGTAGACTATCTTAGATGCTAAAATACAAGGTAAACCCAGCAATATCTAATTACACTTATCAAATGTGATTGGAAAGACATTTGCTGTTCTTGTGTAATCAGTTACACCTTCTGTAGTATATTTTAATGAGTGCATAAAAGCTATCCTCAATCTAAAAATTAAGAATATGTATCAACATTGTCTGAGCGTGACTGCTGATATCAGGTAATGTAACCCATGCTCACATTTACTTGTTCATGCTTTACTGTGTGGAAGGAATGTTTTTGTTCACAAAACCATTGTATGTGAATGTGTGTTGAATATGTGGCTGAGGCATCCACAGGCTCTGAGGGCTGTCTGTAAGTCAGAATGCACTCGGGGTGGGTAGCTCTGCAAGCAACCTCAAGCAGCCCAAAACCCAACAGATTTCGCCTTCCAATCATAGAACCATCTGGGTTGGAAAAAATCTGTCAGACCATCAAGCCAGATCTAATGTCTCCAGAGGAACAGTGTTTAGTTTACCATCCAACATCTCACTACAGCAGCCATGCTTAGGGAGGCACAGCTTCCCAAAAGCGACTCCTCATGCATGGTTTTGTGTAGGCTACACCCTGAGCAGCAGCCTGTGCCCTCAGGGCCATAAGGCTCCGTGGCCCTGGTTTCCATTTGGGGCACTTTGAGCATCTCTCCCTGCTGCTCACAGCTTGTGCCAAGTACAACATGGGCTCTGCTTACAGGCTCCCTGCTGCACCCACTGAGGCTGCTCCAAGGGACAGAGCCTGCTCCAAGGGACAGGG
>VZSR01003798.1:11013605-11101752 GCA_013398615.1 Brachypodius melanocephalos | reverse complement strand
TGCTCCAAGGGACCGGGCCTGCTGCAGCCTCAGGCTGACCCACTGTGGTAACCACAGACCATCCTTGCACTTCTCACATCTGGAGCAGGACAAACCCTGCCCCAAAGCCAGCTCCTCCTCATGGGCAAACCAGACACCCAGGCCACCACCGCCACAGGAACACCACTGGCAGGAGGGTGCTCCAGCCTCTGTCCTGCCCTGTGTCCTGCCCTGTGTCCTGCCCTGTGTCCTGGACTGTCCCTGACTGCCAAAGGGACACTGACCAGGGCAAAAGTCATGGCACTGTGCCCTGGCGAGCTCAGCCCTGTGGAAGCAGCATATGTGCTCTTGCAGCAGCCCGGGCGGGAAGAGGAGAATCAGAGCCCCTAAGAACGCCCCCAGTGCAAGCTGCATCACCCACAGCCACAGTGAGGACCCCCAGGCCTGCAGCCCCTCCCTGCTGCCCCTCTTCCAGACAAAGCATTTCATTAGGGGAGCCCAACGTGCCTCTTCTTTTCCAGGTCTCCCTCAATCCCTGCCTCCTTGTCTTAAAAATATTCAAAACATTTTAACTGTGTATTCAGTTTTATTTTTATTGACTCTATATGAATAACATCTCTTGCCCCTTGACACTCTTGATTAGGTTTTTATTAAAACTTTCAGGCTGTGGCTCTTTAATATAATTTTGAATGCATTTTAAATTATTTCTGGAATTTTGTATGGTGTCCCAAATGCTTGAAGAGAGTAAGGAGATTTATAAATAAAATTATTTTTAGTACACTGTAAAAGAAACTGTAACATTAATGCTGCAATGATAAGATAAAGCATGTGTGGAATCCCTTTTCCTACACACCACGTGCTTCAAAAAATTCTGCTTATATGCAGCATTACAAACGAGTTAGACTAACCCAGAATACTATTCCCAGTATCAATCAATAGACTATGAACACATTAGTGTATTAGCAGTTTATGACAGTATTTAGGATCATATAGTACAATAATGGAATACACTGTCTTCCGAGGTACCAGGCAGTCGTATTGTCTGGCCTGGTGTGAGTCTCCATGTCCAGCTCCTGTGGTTTCCCAGGCAAAGCAAACAGCTTTTGCAGGTACTGATTGTTTTTGCAATGGCAGTGCTCTGTGCAAAGGTCTCTGATACAGTATGTTTGAACAATCCTTGCTGTATCTTATCTATTCTAGGTAACAAAGAGATTCAAATTTAGGGGCACAACTGCTGAACAGAATAGTGTCCGTTGTGTCCAGTTACTTGAATTTTTAAAAGTAATTTTCAGAGCCAGAAAATGCCCAGTAACTCATTCCTTTGGTCTTGACAGTACTTCCTTTGACAGCATATGTTCCAGTCCTGCAAAGATGTAATAAGGCTCTTACTGAAATTGCTTCTGTGGTGAGCAACGGAAGAAAGGAAAATGTAAAATTTGTTAATGGGTATGTTTCTGTCATGGAAAGGGGCTTTATTATGTGTCACCTGGGGATCCCTGTATGGGATCTAATGAAGACTTACTGAAAATGGAGATAGATTATTCAATATTGATATGATTCTTCTACTCATAGAAAAAAAAAGCCTTTTCCAGCTGTTGCCTTTGCACGCAGGACAAAAAGAAAACAAAGCAACAAATCAGCAACACAACCCACCGGATAACCACCAGTGTGAAAGTAAGCACACAGAAATGCATGGCAGCAAGTGGCAGAGAAGAAAGTCCAGCCCATCATTCCAACTGTCGTGTGATGTGCCATGCAGAGAAGGCCACAGGAATGAGACAGGACAATATTCAGGCATCCCTCTGTTCTTGTCCAAGGGGAGACAGAGAGTAGGAAAAGGCAGTCTGCATATTTGTTTGGAATGTGGAGCAAAGTCAAATTCAAGAACACAGCACTGCTGGCAAAAGTAAAACCTAAAATAAAACTGACACCACAGATTTGGAGCATTTGCTGCCAGAGCTAGAAACCATCCAGAATGCAGGAAGCTGGTTTGTGATGGGAAATGCATTTTGTCTGAGAGAGCCCTCCAGGATGTATCCAGCCACAAAGAAGATGGAGAACTGACATTGCTCACTGCATGAGCATTTACTTGTCATCCACAAGGTCACAGTGCTCTTTATTCAAATCCTTCCTGGAAAGCTCCTTTTGCTTCACTGCCTCTGAGAAGGTAATGCCCGGGGAGAGGAGAATACCCCTCCTCACTTCTCCCTGCCCCCACAACAGGCTGTAGCAAAATAAACTTTCACGTGGATTAGCCCTGTACCTGCACATGCTTGCAGCCTACAGCAAAGAGAAGGTTCCCTTTTTCTTCCCTGTGCCTCCTCTGGCAGGCATGCTAAAAGCACCTGGAAAACTGAAAGGGGGAGGCTGCTACTGAGGAAATAGCAAAACAAAGACCATTTCGCCTAGAAGTCCTAAAATTTCTGACCTGTTACAGAGATTCCCTTCAAATGGAGAATGAAACCCTTCAGTTAAGTTGGTATCCACAGGAACATTGTCCACAGCTGCTGAGCAATGACATCCACAGGCTGTTGGAGGGGCAGTGGGGGTGGTCAGGGAAAAGGCAGTCACAGCTGTAGAAAGTGCTTCAGATAGTTGTGGTCAAATCAACCCTGGACCAAAGGACTACTGGCCAAAGGATTCTTTCTGCCTTTAAAAACAAGTGTTTGGAAGGGACAGCCAACCCAGTGACCTCCAAGGACAGATTGATATTGCGGTAACTTATGACTTCTTTAGAGTTACCTTATGAATATTTTATATATATAATGAATTTGAATTTCTCCAAGAATTCAGAAATCATCAAAATGACATTTGCATCTATGCACCTATTTGCAGCACTCACCGACCAGAGAGTATTCAGGGAGCCTGCTAAATGTCCTCGCTTAGTGTTTGCAATTGCAGCATGCCAGACTTGCCTGAAAAGTGTCGTTTAATAGTTTTAGTCAGACATACTTTCGACAGGTACAGGAAAAGCTTTTCTTGAAAGAATGATTTTCCCTTCCCACCTCCATTTTCTCTTTGGCTCTACTCACAGGGATTCCACAGGATCTAGAGGAGCAGGACTCACTGTGACTCAGAGATACGGGGTAGGTACAAGGACTTGTCTAATGACGTCTTCCAAAAATCATTTTCTAGCACAATAACTTTTCCCTTTATATATTTATATACAGTAATTATGTAGAAAGCTTTAAGGTAGCAAATTTTGCAAAAAAAGGCTTAACCTATTCAATGCATCTACAGGAAGAATAGAAAAAATTTTTTTTTTTCACTATGTGGTATAATTTATTTTTCTCAATAAAATCATGATTTGATTATATTTTAAATTTGTTCAGAAATAAGTTAGCAGCAATTCAACCAGAACTCTTGAGCATTTAGACAAATATTTGTTCACAATGGCCAATCATTTTTAGTATGAAAATGATTTTCAATATCAACACCAGATATGTCCAAGTATATTCTATAACAGCACCATGATATACACAATTTTTTTTCTACTTTTTTTCTCTATTTGTTTATTGCTCAGTATGTATCAGTCTTGTGGACCCTGAATGATTGAAATACATGGCATACATGTCAGACTTTTTTCAAAGCTCATAAATGATCAATATATCTTTGAGAGGGAATCTGATTTCTGATACATTTATGTTAATAAGAATGGAAACACAGGCCACTGGAAATTGAGAGATAAATCAATAGAGAGGCTGGACCTTCAAGAAGTTCGGTGTACAATAAAATAGACAGCAAAATATGCTTGCTGCTTGTCTGCAGAGCTTGGAGTGACTACAGCTGACCAACAAGGTAAATCAAATCTGCTGCCAATACATTCTTCTGCTGTCCAGATAAAACAGCGGACTAAGCCGGTGAACTTTCACCCTTCACCCCAGCTCTCTAAGCCAAAGTACAGATTAAAAAAAATCAATAACCCCAATCGATGGGAAAATATTTTTAGTCTCTAACTGAACGATATGTTTTGACAAGGCCAAAGAGGCACACGAAAGAATGGGAAAAGATAAAAGACAGAAAATTAGGATTTTGTTTTATTGGTTGAGGTAGGATCACTATTCATTCCCCCTTCCTACAAATCCCGTTGACACTGGCTAAAATTATCTCACAGGAAGGAAATAAAATGAAAGGTTATGAATTCATTAAATTGTCTGATTTACTGTGTATCCTTGTAGCACGTTATCTGTGCTGGGGTTTGTTGCCATTATTGGACACTTAACGTTGAGAAGACACTTTGCAATGTGTTAACATGGAAATGGGCACTGTAAGCACTTTGCAAGGGAAAAAACAACAAATATTAACAACTTGTGCCTTTCCCTCGTGCTGGTTTCCACCTCTGACTTCAGTGTACCTAAGATAAAACACAGAATACCAGAAACCCCAAAGCAAAGCACAAAGCCTGTGGTACACCACTTGCAGAGCCTGAGGAGTTACAACTCACCAGCAAAGGCATGAGGGTCTCAAGCAGTGACAGAGGAGGGGTTTTGCTCAGCAGCTCAGCAGCTGTAAATGCTGAGTTGTGCAGGGCACTAAGTGCCACCTCAGAGTCCTGCTGGGGCAGCAAGGCACTGCTGTGCCACGGGCTGGCACAGAGGGGAGAACTGTGACTTTTCTCCTTCTTCCTCCTCCCTGCTTCCCTCCCACAGAGCTGCAGCCCCTCACTGCCTCACCCCAGTGCTGCTGCTGGCATTGGTGGGATCTGGGGGAACCAGGGCTTATGGGGCACTGCCAGGTGACTGGTGTGGTTCCACACATGATGTGTGAGAATTTCCAATTACTTGCAGTTAATAAGGTTTATGCAGCACTTGGACATTTTTTCCCAAAAGGATGGCAGCAAGCTCTTTTACTCATTAACGTGTTATCTAAGTGGTCTCTGTTGTTCTGTTTACAAAACATGTGAGGGGCGATTAGAGGCAAGCAAAAGGTGATGTTGAAGGGTAAATTCCTCTTCAGAGAACAGCATCAGATATGTTTATGAATGCTGATTTTTGTGTTGTTTTAGTCAGTTAGAGTGATTATGGTTGCCTCTGGCAGAGCCTGCAGTTTGCTGTCAATCCCAGGTCACTGGGAACCTCCACGCTGCAAGAGCACAATGGCAAATGGGAGACAGGTGTGTGGGTGGAAATGAGGGAACAACAACCAAATCCACTGCGTAGAAATGGGAGCAGGGATGGGTCTGATCAGCACTGACACAGACACACTCTCGGACACTTGTTTTTCTGGAGCAGTTTCTCATCTCAGAGTATGATGGCCATAGGGCATTTTGGGAGGTGGCAGTGGGGGGCAAGCTCAGGAATATACATAGGAATGAAATTATTCTAAATACATAGGAATGAAATTATTGCCTTCTAATTCCCTTGTGCTTATCCATCAGTAACTACTTTTTGCTTTGAATTTATTTTAGGGAAGAACTCTTTTGTTTCATAGTTCCACAGGAATGAGCACTTGTCAAGGCCCCTTATTCCTAGTGATTGCCTCCTTTTAATCCAAAATATAATTGCAAGAAAATTAAAAGCCAGAATTCTGAAATACTTCTCCCCAACTTATGTGGTAATTATTTTCACATTCAGCAGGTGTTTCATCTTGGTTTTCTCTCACTGACATTTCAGAATGAGCTATGCTGGAGCTTTCATGGAGAAGTGTTTGCAGTACAAGCTCCAATGATTGAAATGCTGTAGGTAGCTCTTATCATCCTTGAAAGCTTTCAACATATGCAGTGAAGTATGATGACTGCTAAAATTAATTAGAGAAAACAGATGTCAAGCATTTGCCAAGAGTAATTTAAAGAAAATCCATTGTGTACAGGTAGTTGATGGTAAGGTTTGAAATGTTACTAGCAGCTGAGAAGTGGCTAAACATTTTTCTGCTTCATAAAAAATATGCCTAAAAGAGATTGAAAAGAGCACTTTGGTCACCCATAAAAGTTAAATCAGAATAACACAATGGTGGCTATATTTTTCTTCTTATTAATGTTTTTGTGAGACCCTTAAAGATGATGGGATTGCCTGGATTGTGAGCAGGAAAAAAATTTGACCCCTGGGATGGCTCCTGATACATTCATGGACAAGGTGAGACCTGGGATACGGAGCCCATTTCTCCAGGAGAGGCATTGGGAAATAAATCTTTCAGAAACGACAGGAAGAATTAGGAGGGTGACTTGGCCCTGGCTCACACACCAGCTCCAACAAGGAAGTGTCTTGCTTCTGTTCCCATGCAGATTATGGCTGTGTTTCCATCAGCAGCATCCAGCAGCTCTCTGACAGAATGAGTCTGAATGCTCTTCTCTCTGCAGCAGCCAATACACCCCGTGGCCTGTTCAATCCTTTCTGCTTAAATGACTTATGTCCTGGCCTTCATAATTCTGTCAAAGAAAATATACAGCCTTCATCTTTGTTATCTTTCATTGTGCCTAAAGAGGTCAGAAGTTCAGGGCAGTTTGTGTAGATAGCCTGGCTGAATGTAAATATGGCCATCAGTTTGGGTGCAAAAAGCCGGCAAGACAAAATTGACAATCTTCTTCCCACAAGTTTTGTGTGTGCAAGCATGAAACCCACCTTCCACTGGCATTTGTACTGTCGTGCAGCATTAATGGAAAGCACAAATGCATGAGAATGCAGCTGAAGCCCAGTCACAGAAACAGTGGATGAATGTTTGCAGGAAATTCAATGCTCCTCTCATCCATCACTATTCACATTCCTTGCCTTGCCTGCAGGTAGAGGCACAGAGACTTATTGGATGGGATTCATCTTACCTAACTTTAGACATATATAGTGTGGATATCTCTATCTCAGCTTGATGTCTCGACTCTTGTGAATGTCAATAGAGAGAAGCAGGCAGTTCTAAGCCCAATTCATCTGACCTGTTTTAGACACCTTCTTCAGGAAGAGATGAAGCTTTCCCTAAAACTGCCCATTTCTCTCAAGTGTCTTAAGAACAATTGAGGCCATTCAGTCAGGTACAGATCCGTTCATTGTACTATTTACATGTGGTGAATCCCACCCTTCTAGCACATTTAATGATATTTTTTCCCCAGTTGGGTTACCTGAATAAGACCTATTTGGCCCCAAATTCCCCTATATTCTTCTGGGCTTTCCACCCTCCCTAAAAGTTACATGATTTCTATTAAAAGGCTGCTTCTTTGGTCTAAACCTCTTCTTGTGACAGAGACAAGAGGCAATTTTTCAGGTCATGGTTTCCAAACCAACCTGCCCAGCAACTCTGGGACATGAGAGCACTGCCTCTGCTCATTCCTGGGGGTTCCATGTCTCCCTTTCTCTCATGCTTTCCATGCTCTCATCTGCTGCCTTTCCAAGCCAGCCCCAGCTCACCTCTCTGCCTGTCCCTCTTCTGCTGAGGGTTATGGTGCTTCAGCCCACACACTTCTGCTCAGGCTTTGGGTAATGGCTTTTGCTGTTCCTGCTATTGCTGTATGAGAGCCATTTAATTGCATCTTCTATTCATCCTGGATAAAGGGTGAGCAGGGACATCTATTTGCTTTGACCAGGCTTGTGATTGATGCAACTGTTAATACTTTCCAGCGTAACACAATCTTCCCTCGCCTCCCAAGGATGCTCTGTTGGTAACATGTCCCTGTGTAACTTTTTCAAGGACAGACAGAAAGTGATAGAAAAGGCAGGAGAGGGCAGTGGAAATGCTGGTAAGCCTTTGCCTCGTTGCTGCAGGGTTACCTCCTTCCAGCAGTCGTCCCACCCTTTCCTTTGCTGCTGCCCTTGGTGTCAGCAGAAAAGGTGCTGCCTCCTTGCTCAGCAATCATTTCTAAAGGGCCACTGGCAAGTTCCCTGTGCAGATCTGCCTGCAGTGTCCTGGGGTCATCTTCCCCCCTGGGAGAAAGCCAGGAGAGACACTTGCTGCCATTAGGAGTATCCTGAGCTTTCATTTTTCCAGGTAAAGCTGAGCAAAGCTGTCTTCTCAATAGAGCTGGACTGAGCAATCACCCATCCCTTCTCTTGATGAGGTGGAGTTGTCAGGGGTATCAGGTCCCTCTGCCAAACAAACAATATGCTTTGCTGATTCTCACTCCAGTTGGGCACAAGGCCCAAAGTGGACAGGGGGAACAGCCCCTTCTCAGACCTACAGATGTGCCAGGTTGTCTTTGAAAACAGTCATACCCAGAGAACAAACTGCCTAGCACAACATAAAAACCACTATACACAGAGCTCCTCAGTAAAAAACCTCCAATTTGTATGACATTCATGGTGCCACACAACAGAATTTAAGTCATTCTTTGGGTTACTGCAAGTCCCCCCCCACCAAAAAAAAAGCCAGCAGCATGTAAGGAGTCAGGAAGGGAAGTAATGGAGAGAGAAACTTATCCCAAAATTTATCTTTGAAAATTATACACAAAATCAGAGTTACACAACTGAACTCCATTTATTGTCAGAAACAAGAAAATCTGTCTGGGACACATTACCAGCTGTAGCTGCCTACCTAATAGGATGAAATAGGTTGCAGGGAGTGTAACTGAGCAGTAAAGAGAGGCAGTGCAGGTGATGGAACAAGAGTGATAGGAGAAAGATCAGCAATACTAGAAGGAATAGAAGATATATCATTGGCAACAAAACCAAATCAAGCTAATGCCTTCCCAAAGCAAGTTGGGTAAAATAGAGTGACTCATCAAATGAGTTGAAGTCATTTGACAAGATATCTATGTAGCAGATCACTTTATTCATGAAAGGATCTCACTGTCATACTTTGCAACTGGAGTTTATCCCAATACACAAGTATTTTCGAAGTGACAATGGTAAAATTCTGCCTATCCAGTAAATATTTTGATTCTTAAAATGTGCTTCTACTGCAGTTTCAAACTTCTATTTTTAGTGCTTTCCTACAATTTTTGTGGTGCATCTTCCGGCCTGGGGTGAAGAAGCATCACCAAAGCAAATTGTAACATTTGCAGGGTCTTGTCACAAAATAGAGTTCAGCTCTGAACCCTGAGTCGCCAGAGACCCCCGATGAAGCAGACATGAATCACGGTGTTGAAACACCTGGATTTTCTGCAGGACATGAATTCTGTCTTTTGCTGAACTCTGATACACTTCCCACAGGGTGTATTGGTGTTGATGGCTGGATCTCACACAGAGAAAACCCAAAAAAAGTTGGTGTCTCGTGAAAGCACCAGTGGTGAAAACATGGTGAAGGACATGCTTCAGGGCTCATTTAAGTGATGTGATGCCCAATGAATCTCATCTCAGCAGAGGACCTGTCTTCAGAAAGGGTATAATCAATAAATCATGTGCCAATTGTATTTATTCAATATGTCAACTTGCACTCTGCTCTGGAGGGCCTGGGCCAGTGCAGAGGGCTGGTGGGGTCTTTGCTGCACCTCTCACATTTGTGATGCTCAGCTGGGATTTGCTGTTTGGCAGCTCAGAGAACCACAGCTCCATCACTTCCTTCCAGAGGAAGAGGGCAACAGGAAGGAAGGAGACAGTGGGAAAAACCACACATGGCAGCCAGGGGTCTGTGAAACACTGAAGCAGGATGCAGTGTGCTGCTTGACAGGGACAAACAAGTCATGCTCTATTGCCCAAGGAAAAAGGACAGGCTGTTGTTCTGGGGTCTCTTGGAGCTGTTGGCTAAGTCTGTTCAGTGGTCTGAAACTCTGAACCTGTTACTGACAGTGTAGTGCTGGTACTTTTGTTTGGCACGTGGCAAGTACACAGTGAGAGCAGGAGGTCCAGGCATCATGGAATATATCCAGAAATAAGAACTGTGCTGTTGGGAGATGTCCTTACCTTCTACTGAACTGTGTTAATAAATACAAAGTACACTGAAGTCCAGGGCAGACATTAAGCTGCACTAAGTGTGCTCTTGCTTGAGTCTTAACATCCTGCTCACTATTTCACGTTCCTTTTCCACATTAAACAAACACCAGCATCAGCCTGTACTGCCTGGAACAGCCTGCTGTCCCTGCTGTCCACCCAAGCTCCCACCTCAGGGCTGCTCCCTGCCTGCTGCAGGTGCAGCCCACTCCTCCAAGCCCTCTGAAAGATTCACCCCATCTCCATGCACAGTTTGAAAGGGCAGCAGACCAACCAGTAAACCAGCAAGACTTAAAAATAGCTTTCTGCAAATTTAAGAGGTCAGAGAGATTTTTTTTGTTTAAAAAGAGAGAAATCAATTCAAATAAGCCTGAGAGACTTACCTTACCTTTAGACCTGGACTACAGTTTGTGCTGTTTTTCCTCTCCATTCTCCTGCACACATATGGCGGCGACAGGAGGGGGGGATGGGGAAACAAGAGCTGTAAGGAGAAGTGTAACTGATGGCAAAAGAGGACCAAATGTGTGCACCAGATCCAGACACCCTCCAAAACGTAATCCTTGTTTGTCTACATGATGGGAATAATAGCCTTCCTCACAGCAGCACTGGGAAGGTCAATAAATAGTTAATGCTGGTCTAAGGAAATGCACAATGCCTGCAGTGTAAAGCAGAAGTAACCCATTGAAATGCGTGTAGTTACATATGGATAGACCCAGTGTAAAAATGGGCAGAGGCAGTTTCTTAAAAGAACAGTGGACTTGAGACAAGATTCTGTGCTGCTGTAAATCTGCATCATTTCATTGACACCACTGTATCAGTTTAAACAAGAGCAGGCTCCAGCCACTGATGACTGCTGGCCACATAGCCTGGCACACCATGCCTGTAGCATTCCCTTTCCACACTTGCCTGATTCAGCCTTGAAAAATCTCCACTTTAGAGTCCCCACTAGCTCATCAGTGCTGTATTTCCAATAAATCAGAAGAAGCAACACAAATCTGGGGGTTAGTTTTTAAATGTTCATATTTTTGAGCTCACAATCCCACAAGGTCCCTTACTAGTATTGCATAGTTATCCTGGAAAATACCAGCTCCCTCCCCCCAAAGCCAGCTTCTTCAAAGGAAAGCACATACAGCTTCAGTGCAGACAGCTGCCACCATCTCTCAGAAGGACATCCACGGTGCTTTATACCAGCTCATAATATTAGAGAATAACCAACTGAAAGTTATAAATACAAAAATACCAATTTATGTGATGCAAGAAATTCTGGTCAAGACAACAAATGTTAATGGATGGTGGCAAAACTGGAGCCACTGGGGAGGGTGTTCTGTGGAGACAAGGTGTGGAGGAGGCATTCCACTTCAGGCCTCAGCAGTGCGGAGTTCACCCATTCTCTGGGTACGCAGAGAGGCACGTTAGGGCCCACAAAAGGCATTTTTCTCACAAAGCAGGCCAGTCTCTAAGGAGATAAAGGAGTAAAAATTCCTGTGAATCCAAGCTAAAGACTGCTGTAAAAGGAGGATAAGGAGAGTATAAACAAATTGGACTTTCTCAGCCCAAGCAGAGGCAGGGCAACCCCTGTGCCTGGGTCAGCCCCTGCAGCCCCCACAGCCTAGAAACATGATTAACCCCCACAGATCTGCTGAGGGCAGAGAGGAGTGGCTTCCCATGGGCTTCTCCTCCTCCCCTTTTGTCTGAGTGGGAATTTGCCTGCATGTATTCCCTCAGGGAGTGGCAAAGGGGACGTTTGCACACGTGAGTGCAGAGATATGGATTTAAGATGTTGTGATCTCCTGAAAGGAGAGCAAGGCTGCATGTTTTGCTCTCCAGGCCTGTAGGATGCTGTTTGATTTTGTCTCTCCTGCTCAGGTGTATGCACTCTGAGGGGAGGATGAGAAGCAGGTATCAAATCACTTAAAGGTGTTTTTCACAGAACCTGCCCGCAGTCAAACCTCTTGTCAGTGTTTTGCATGAGAAAGTGAGATTGTATTTATGGGCATCAGTCCCTTACCTGCTAGTCTTTATTTCCCTGCCATGCCATTGTGTTTGCTCTCTGAGTGTCACTGCTTCTCTGGCAGCCTCAGGTGAGAGAAGGATGAGGAGGATGAAGAACAATGAGAAGGTGAACCCAACCTCACCTAAAGCATGGGCCAAGAGGCTCAACCAGGACATCACAGCCCAGTGGAGCTGGCCATGGAGCCAGGGTGAGGCAGCCCAGGGGACATCACTCCCCAGCTGAGGAAAACTGAGGCCATCAGAAGCAAAACTTTGCCACGATCACAACTGAAGCAGAACTTCAAGGCCCCACCTCGAAGACTGGGGAGGAAGAGCAGCCCCTGGCTCGCTGAGTGCTTGCCTCTCTGCGGAGAAGGAAAGGCCAGATTGCTCTTTGTGACGTGGGATCTGCCCGCTGGGAGCTGCCTCGTGGCAGGTACTAATTTCGTGTAGGGCTCTGATCTGCCACCAGCCAGGAATAACTTTCAATCACTGCTGACCTGGGCTGCATTTGGGCTGGCAAGCGGGAGGTGGAAAGCACGCTACGCTCCTTCCCTGGTCCAAATCTTTGGAGCCGTCCTGTCCCCCCACGGGCTTTGACGTTCATAAAACACACGTGTCTATTAAAACACACAGAGGTTTGCACTCGGGCAGATGCATGTGCAGTCGGGAAGTGTGCCCTTCCCTCGATTGACTCAGAAAAGCAGAAATTTCTCTGACCCGGTACAAATCAAGGATTTGCAATTACAAGCAGTGTTTACACGCACATCAAACACCTCTTAATGACAGGGAAAAGATCTGAAGGGAAGCAGCAGAGGTTTTCAGTTGGGATGAACTGGTTGAAAAGGCAGGGATCTGCCAGCTTTCCTGCAGGAAGAGGAGACAGGAGGCAGAAAGCGGGAGCAGAGGTGTGCATGCCGGGTAGGGAGAGGAAGAAAAGCCTGGCACATTCGCCAGTAGCAAATTGGGCTCCCGCATGGTCTAATTCCTGCTTCACCACAGACTGCTAACACAGCTTGGATAAAAAGGGAAAAAGGGAGAAAAAAATCTATTCAGGAGGCTGCAAGAGCACATAGAGTCTGTTCTGAGCTCCTTCCACAGGCAGACAGAAATCAATAAATCAATAGGAAATGTTCGCTGGCTGTAAAATGGGTAGAGAAGCCAGTGTCAAGCTGCTCTAAGATGGATGGACAGTAGGTTTGCAGTTTGCAGAAGGGCTAGAGGTGACTATCACCTTGAGATGGGATCAGCGGCCAGCAGTCCAGCAAGGCTTTGAACCTTGAGTTTATGATTAAGGGCTGGGGCACGGATTGAAATACTCCTGAGCCCCTGCACAGCCCTCCCCGGGCCCGGCTGGCTCTGCTCCTCAGCAGCACCGGGGCGCTGGCAGCCGGGGCCCAGCAGCTGCTGGCGCTGGCCCTGCTGTGCCACTTCATTGAAGTCGAGGCTACAGAAGACTGAATAAAAATTGACTAGATGCCTGGTGCTAGTGAGGATTGATTGAAGACGGGCAGGGGTTTTCTACCCCACAGTTGGATTCTTTTCCCTTTCTATGAAGGATTTGACATAATGTGGGCAGAGATACTCATTCAGAGCGCCGCACCTTCATTCTCTCCTTAATGAGACAAGCACGGGGACATGAAGCAGTGCCAAAGATGCTTAGGGAAAGCTGGCATGAGCAGCATCCTTCCTTTCTTTAAAAGGCAAAGTCTTTGCGTGGGGTGGAACAGATGGGCTTGCAGAAGCCTGGCTGTGAGTCTCTGTGTGCCCATTCAGGTTCAGAGGGTGACTGCTCTTCAGTTGGTACTTTTCAAATGCAGAGACGATCTTCACTGTGCTATGGCTCCTGCAGAGCCAGACAAGCAATCTAGCTTCAGGCTTCCTCCCTTCCACAGCATCCCCTCCAGGACTTATATTTCTTTCAGTCTCCATGAACTGCTGCTTACTCCATTCTTTGAGGATAGATGGACCTTTTTAACCTCTTGTAACTGAGATTCTGTCTCTCATAGCGCTCAGAGGGAATAGATTTGGGGCCAGCTTCTTCCCCTCACCAAATAAGGCTCTGTAGCACCATCATTGCTACCCAGGTGTTACCATCACCATTGCTTACACACCACTCTGCTCCAAGGTGGGCCTGGGCCACACTGGCCACAGCCTCAGGCAGAGCAGCACGGGGAGGATTGCTGGCCAGAATTAGTTAGTCCTGTCCAACACTGCTTGCTTTCATTTACCAGCGGGTTTTTCAGGACAGCACACAGAGAGGAAGACTACAGACTCACAGTCTCTTTACTTGCATTTGGTAGCTTAAGTTTACATACTGCAGTGTTGACAACTAAATATGTGTATTGGACTTGAATGCTTTGGTGTTCATAGTCTGACTCCAGGGAACGGCATTCAAGAAATTTAAACTTATTTTATAAGGTTTTTCTTTTATTCACTCAGGTAGGCTAAGAGTCTGCAGTCTCACAAGTAGAATCGAGGCAAGAAAATAATAGGGAGCTTTAGAGAGACTGTAATAGAATAAAAATTTCTCATCTAGTGAAGTAGGACCTGGTATGTTCTCTAAATGCTCCCCTGAAGTCACATTTTTTGTAATGCCAGTCAAGTAATTAAGAATTCAGTTTCCTGGACTGTTTTCAGAATCTTTGTTTCATTCATATGTACTAAGGCCTACAGTGAAACTCCTATTGGCAAACATGAGCAGGTCTCTGCCAGCCTGAGACTGGGCACTCAGAGTATGAGAGAGAGTGTAGGGAGTGATTTTGGGGTAGCCAGAGAGATGCTGTCTGGGGAGTTAGGCAGGATTCAAAACGGGCTTGTTTCACACACTGGAAACTGACTGTGAATAGATTTTGTCTTCTTGCCTACACACGGAAAACCACGAAGTTCTGGCAGATAACTATCATGTCTTTGGACTTTGTCATCTTAGGCTGCATTGACTAATTAAGTTTTCATCATAGAGCCTTGCTTTCGAGGAGAGACTTGGGAGTATCCCAACACCAGGAAAGAGAACAAGAAAAGACTGTGAAAAGCCAGGCACTCTGGCACTGCCCCTTGCTACGGGTTACATTTACAGGCAGATTAGCTGGCCCCAAAAATGCTCTGATTTATTCCAGTAGTATCTATGGCAAACTGCATGGATACCTCACCCAGCAGAGCTTGGGACTGGGGGTCCAAAAGTCAGACCTTGACTCACTAGCTGTGGTTATTAGAGAAACATCAAAAGAAACCCCTCTCACCTTGTTAGTAGAAATAATGGTAAAAAAAAGGAGCTAAAATAAAGTGCTTACAGTGGTGAAAGGGAAGAAGGTTTTTTCTCCTTTAATTTCCTGTTAGTTTTCAGATTTAGGCTATGTGATTCACTGTGGAATATCCACTGTAGAAAATTAGAAACTATCTTAAATCAAAGGGGAAAATCTGCTTAATCTGTTGGATGGCCCAACAGTGCTGCTGTTGCATCAGAGTGGCTTGCCCAAGAGAACCTCTGAAGAAATCATCTGCAATATTTGGACCATAATTGAACCCCACTGAAGTTAACAGGAACTTTTCCCATGAATGGACTTTGACTCAGTATCTTCAGAATAAAATTCCATTATTTTTCTTTTTTACTACTCATGCATTAGTGTCTAGAAGAGATACATTTTATTGAGAATGTATTTTATACTTCTGGGCTAGGTACATCAGTGATGAGAAAAGCCGGAATTTTCCACGTGATAGATTTTGTGCCTGTTGGTCAGCCCTGATACCTGTTTGGGGCTCTTCCAAATTTGTGCATTCTTACCCAGACTTTCTGAAAAAAATTCAGCTGCAGCTGGTTATGAGAACCAATATACATAAAATCAGATCTATGCAATTAAATGTATTAGCAAAGATATAAATCACTGGGGGAAAGGGCTCTACTAGGGAAAGGTTCAGGTCTTTCAGATTGCCTGGGTTTAGCCTAGTTCAGGTGGGTTGGTAGGAGCTGTCTCTAAGGAAGGGAGACTTTGGTCTCTCTCAAACACTGCATGACTGTTCTGTAGATTTTTCTAGTTCATCTGTGGCGGAGTGAAGGACTTCTAATGAAAAATTCATTAAATTAGTTACCTTTTTTCTGTTTTCAAATCACTTGGAAATAGATGTTGACTTTGATTGATTTGTTTGTGGCTTGAAGTGGTGCTGTGTTCTCTGTGCAAACTCAGTTTATCCTGTAGCAAGTTTTGCTATGTGTCTTCACTGCATTTGCTGTCCTTGTTTTTAATTATGAGTGGTGAATTTGGAGTGCCAACCCTAGAATCTGCTTCCTGGGTGGTTTACAAGAATTTCAGTTCCCTAGGTGCGTTTTAAAACAAAATATTTAATTTATGTGAAGTAAAAGAAATTCATTAAAATTATTATTATTGGCCTTGTATTTCTTTGTTGTACTCACTCAGACATGAGAGTTTCTCAGATTTAGCAGAAATAATTGTAGATTTAGATATTAATTGGAAATTAAGCCTGTTAAATAGAATACCACTGGGACTAAATGATTGAGCATTTTTCTTTATTAAAATGAAAGCTATGTGGATTATTTTAAATTTCTGTTTACATTCTGAAGCTTCTGTTTTAAAATGCTATTAATATAGTCAGTAAAATTCAGTTTCTGTTGAACACTTCCATTCTGTTTTCAAAAACAGCATTCTTTTCAACACTAGAAATGACTAATAGAACATTTCGGTTCCTAGTTTATTTTAATATATAAATAATTCTTAGGAAAGGAAGTAATTTCATTGCAAAGGTAATGAAAGTGGTTTTGTGTCACTTAGTACAAAGACAAAACAATACAGCAAGAAAAAATATTTCACATATTGAGTAACACTGAGTCCACAAACAGAAATTGGGTGTATAATAAGAAAACTTGTATAATTCAGTCAACCCACTTAAACTTTCTTTCCTTACCTGCTGCAGTTCCACACTGGCTTCATACGAACAACAAATCATCCCATTTCTCTTACCTGGCAGCTCTCTCTTTATTGTTCTTTTTCATGTTTTTATCTTTCCTGTTATTTCACTCATGCGTGGTGCCTGCAAGTGCAGCAAAGGATTTGTTGTATTAGGATCCCACACAACGTTTCTCCCTGTGTAACAAGGTGCATCCCTAATTGTGCAGTGGTGGGGACATCCCCAGCACCTTCAGATTCAAGCCAGGATTCTCCCAGGCTGAGACAACGCTTTCCTTTGGAGATTGCGTTGATAATTTCCCTCTCCTGTGAGATGGCTCTGCATGGTACCTGAGCCCTGCAAGCAGCAGGCCCTGGCACAGGGCTGGCTCTGTGCTGTGCAGGGGTGACCCTGCTTCCCACAGCCCATCCTCAGGGACATGGGGCAGTGCCACCCCTGTGCCAGAGCCACCCCAATGGCTCCCAGGGCTTTGGCCAGCAATGGCTCTGGAGTTCGTGTCGCCTTTGCCCAGCGCCGTGCCGTGCGTGTCTGGAGGCAGGAGCAGGAAACTGGCTGAACACTGATGGAATCATAAAAAACCGTGATCTTATCGGGGTATATCTTGCTGATAAGGACCTACTTTTGATGTACAAATGGTCCGGCATTGCTGGTAACACAAAAGCCAGGCACACAGCAGCCTCCCCACACAATGGGGGTGCCATGCTTGTGGCTAATAACATTTAATGCTTACACAAGCAGACAGTGCAGAGCCTCTCCCCTCCACGTTTCCCTCCAGCTCCCCTCCCCCAGACCCCTCCTGCCAGTTGCTGACGCCATTTGCCTGGGACTGGAGGTGTCTGTGAGCTCTGAAAATTGGATCACAGGGATAGCTTTTTGCCGGCCCCGGTCACGCTGACGGCAAGACTCGATCGATCAATACTCTGTGTGACACTTTCAGAATTCATTGGAAATGATGTCCTTTTCAAATGACACCCACATTTTATCCAGGGCAGCTCCAACAGCGAAGCACTGAGTGTGTTTTTGCAAGATACGTTTTGTTAGTAGTAAACTTTGCTTTATTTGTAAGGTTCTCTGTATTTGGGATTTCTTCATCCCTCCCTTCAACCTCCCTTTTGAAGAGGGCAGAGATTTAATCTTTAAAGGTAGCTTTGTAGCCTGACATTTAGAGTGTGAGCTGTTCCTAAGCCTGATGTTTATTATGACATATGGCCTCTTCATGTAAAAAACAGTAAGCTTTGGGGGAGAATTTAAAAAGTAGCCTGAAGCTCATAACACACAGCTAAAAACTGATTCACAATTTTATCCAAAACATTATGACCTCTGGGCAAAACTATCGTTCCTCTATGGATTCCCATGAAACTACTTGGCAGTGCTATCTTGGAGCCAGTTCCTGTGGGTGGGACTGCACAGGTCATTCAAACCAACCCTTCGGAGCCATTAATTGCTCATGTTGACAGGCAGCAAAGAGGAATGGTGCTTGCAGCTGCAGGCTTCAGGGATGAGACACAGAGAGAGGGACAAATGGGGGAATCGTTGGGAATCTCTTTTGAAGGACTGTCAAAAATAAGTAACCTTTCCATTGAATGTCAATATTGAAAAAACATCTTTAGTCCTTATATTTTGTGACTCCAAAGTAAATAGCTCTGGTTGCTCAAGAGGTTCAAAAGCTGTGTACCAGGCAGCCTTTGGGGACTGCATAGCAGGGACTCGGAGGATCCAGCCTGGGGTTTAATTTTGCCCTTATCAAAACTAAAGCTAGATGTATCATTTGGACTTACACTTAAGCTGACCCAAAATGAACAAAAGGTTTAGCCTCGATCAACTTTGTGAGGAAAAAAAGGAAAAAGCAACTTCCCAAAATAAATCCTGTGTAATTTGGGATTTACGACATTCATCTAGGTGCACAGTGCCTTTGAAGTGGTGAGTCTGTAACCAGATTAGCATGGGGGTAGTCCTAAAAAGCAGAAAAATTAACAAGCCATCATTTTTTGACTCAAGACACCTGCAGAGGGAGGTGCTCATGGCAGAAAAGCAGTTAAGGTGGGAAGAGTCTTTCCAAATACATATTTGTGTTCTCACTCTGTGTGCACATCAGGCAGGAGAATTCTCTCTGCACCTCACTGCTGTGACACTCTAATGTGTGGGTTTCATCCAAGTGGGGTAAAATCTTTCCTGGGCTGTAACTAGGGCACCACTTCTAGTCCTGCATTGACTCTCTGATACTGTGAATTTTATGAAAGTGAAAATGTTTCAAGGTCCAAAAGTTTGTGATAGGGGGAAAGAGAATATCAGAGGTGGACTATGGACTTATTAATCTGTTCAGTTGCCAGGAAACATCTAAAGTGTCATAAATTATTAGATAGCAGTTTATAGGGAAGTTTTCAGTTGCTAATCCTGCCCTTTTAATAGCACCTAATAGTTTCCTTTACTTTGTAAGGAATGTGACCTGGCAAATTGTGTAACTACTATTCTGATTTATAACATGGGGCTTGAATGGGGCAAACTAGGAACAGAGATTAGAGTGACTACTGCCTGATTCTGGAAGTTAATTCCTATAGGTCTCCATGCAGAAGTAACCCAGCTCACTGGAAACTGTGACATCTGAGCCCTGAGTGAGGGAGAGCACACTGAGCTAAAATGTTTGGGCTTTTAGTGCAGGGTATGGAGGCCAATGCTTCCAGTTCTGGTCACTGCCAAGAAAATGGAAGTTTGCCCAGGTGAGGATTTACTTGCTCTGGACAAGCACCTTCAGACTAAACACTGGTATCAAACATTGCAGCCAGGGAGTGTTTTAGCTTTTATTTTTCAATGCAGTTACAAAAGATGCAAGTTTAGGATGGTCTCCCTTCCTCAGTTTAATTAAATCTCTTCATTAACTTTATTTTTAGCTTCAGAAATCTGATTCAGCTCTTGCTGTTAGAGACAGCCATCACTTCTTGATAACATCAGGATAACATCAGGAATATCATAACCTATATCCAATGAAGCAACAGAAAGGAAAATATTTGTTTAGTCAGATTTCCTCAAACAGATGTAAGAATGCCATATTTTGTTGCCAAACTGGCTAAGAAAATAATGAATTTGGTGCAAGGCTGAAGTACACTGGTCCATACCACAAAAATACTATTGGCGTCTCTGCTTCTGACCATACTGGGAGAAATGGGTTTTAAAAAATGCCATGGATCTGCAACTCTTACTGACTTCAGCTTCTATTAAAATCAAGAACAGTTTTACTGTTAGCTTAAACAGATTCATGGAAAGGTTTAGCATAACAAAAGAGGTTCTGCAAATATTTGCTTTATCATGACAGCTGTATGGATTTTATACACCTTTAAATATTTAGGCACTTGTGTCTACTAGTATCCTTAAAATCTCCAAAGATGCTGTCAGTGAAAAATGCCTTAAATCTCTTAACTGTGTCCTCTGTAGAACTGACCAAAATGTTGCCAGCAGAGTGAAGCTTTTAGCCTTAAAGTCCAAGGAATCTTTTAGTCTTGCTGAGGTTTAATGAGTTGGGATTCTAAGCTGATTCAGCTCTTAAACAGTCTGATCATTAGTGCTGTATCATCTGTCACCTTTGGGTGATAATTAGAAAAAGAAAGTCAATAACAATAGTACATAACACTACTTTACCAAGATTTAAACAAGTTGTAATATTGTTGAACATCTATTGATGAGTCCAAATGTGCCACAGGCTATTGAGCACAGAGTGCTTTGATGTGATGTTTTCCATTATTAATTTGATGTGGTGGAGTTTGTAGAAGTGAGAAGATTTGTTTTCATTCTATTACATGTGGGAAGAGATGAGATACTTTACATATTCATTTATTTCCTTCTATTGTTTATGCCACTAATGCTTTTGAGGACCACCAAGCACAGAAGAAAAAGAAGGAAAGTATCTCAGTCAATCACATTAGACTGTTTGTTTACCATGCTTCTGATTTGTTTTGATTTTGATTTGTATTGATTTATTTGACCTCCAAAATACACATCCCATATGTGTGTTAGCAGCCCCTGGATGGCAGGGAAGAATCTGAGCGGAACTGGCTTTTCCCCAGAATAGAAGCAGGTCTCAGGAGCTCACCACAATGCCACACAGACAGCTCAGGATTCACGACTGCATTACTTCAGCAACCCAGAAATGGGGCCTGACGTGCACCAGACACCCCAGTAATGCAGTGGGTAGTTATTGTTATTACTGACCACTTCCTCACCTGCCTGCTTCTTCTTCCTTTGGGGGATTAAACTCATTTGTAAAGAGCACAATTATGGAAATCTCTGAAGAGAGAGCCTTTTGGAGTCTCTTTTATTGCCTTGTTTTGTCTAATTAATCCCCTAATGAAAATTTTTCCCTTCCTCTAGTCTGTCCTTTTCATGCTTTCTGAAACCACAAGATGTTAACACTTGGTCTGCAAAATACAGTTTTGCTTAGCTGATGTGTTTCAGCGATTTAAATGGGAAAGTTGTTAAGCCAAAAATAGAGCAATGTACATAAAATATCCAAGCATTAGAGAAAAATACCTTTGCAGATTGACTAGGCCCTTTTAAAGAAACACAACAAGCTGTTTTCACCTCATGTCTGGGGTCATCTCTTTGCAACACACTTAAAAGAAAGTCTAAATCTCTTGAAACTATCAGGTGTCTTTTTCCTTAGCAGTTAAATGAAGATATTTTATTTCTCCTCTCTCTTTTTTAGAAATAAAAATATCAGTCCTGCTTTGGGCCCTGAAAATCGTCAAGCTAAATCACACAAATCTTTTGTGTGAGTGTGGGCTGCTTCTTAGGGGTGTATGGCATTTAAGAAGCACAGATAGCCCTGGCATAAATTCTAAGCTCCAAGAGTTCAGTTGTGAAATCCAGTTGTATCGTGGGCAATAACCACCCATACTTCATCTGTTTTCCAAGGCTGCTCAGTACAACTGCAGCTAAACAAAGAAACAGGGACACACAATGGCTCAGGTTAACATTAATAGAAAATTAAACCCAGGAATTTTTCACGTTAAATGTTGGGGCACTACGTGCTGCCATTCCCAGTATGAGATAGAAGTGCTTTACATGGATCAATTACTTCCCTATAAAATGTAAAGGGAAACCCAAAATACAAATGTAACCCAAGTTCAGCCTGGGTTTTAAATTCTCCAAATATTTGGGATGCTTAAAGTAGGGGTTCTCCTTCAGTTTCATCATTTCCTTAAAACAAAACAATGCATTTCATAGGCACTGGAGAGATGTGAAAGATGGAGTTAAAAGCTGCTTGGTTTTTTCCAGTAGTCAAATGTCCAGATATAGTGAATGAAGATCAATGAAAAGCAGGAACTTGCATCAGTAAACTATAAACCATAGAGTTTCAAGCTTTGGTTATCTACAAATCTCAGTGACACACAGCCTGCTCACATATGCCTCCACACACAGAAGCAGGGCAGCACAATTTCTTCCCAGCTTTCAGCTCTAGCAAGTCCCATTTATTATACAGCACACTGAGACACTTCCCAGACAAGGTATCCACTGCTAAATGTGGCTGCAAAGTCCACTCCTCAGACAAGGGGCAAAGAAAGATGATTGGATTCTTCTCCTGATAAGTAAGCTCTACATAATCCTCAGGGATGATAAACTTTGTCTAAAGTCCAGAATCTGGGTCAGATTATTGGTTGCCTCTATAGCAGTTACACCAATAATAAATCTGGACCTCAGACTTGAAAACTCACAATACTCTTTGATGTACAAAACTTCATTTTGACATGCACATAAAAAATTCAAGTAAGTTTGTGAAAATGCACAGAAAACCCTTCATAAAGCTGAAGCATCTCCATTTCCATGCAAGCCAGACTTAATCTCTCAAAAGAAATGAAAGTATATTTTAAAATAATATTACTGTACGAAGTTCTAACCTGCAAAGATGCCCAGCACTAGATTATATAGCATCATAACCTTCCTCATTATTGTAAAATAAAGAAAGTCTTCACTCTTCACAGCTCAGATCTGTATACTCAATCACCACCAAACTGATGACCCTTCTATTACTCTGAGCCCTGAACAATAACTCAGGATTACCTTTGTTACCAGCCAACCACTTTCCCTCTGGAAAGCTGTGCCAAGAGCCAGGCTCAGTCAGTTGCAGGGTGAGGAGCTGCCCTGGGCAGGATGTGGGAGGGTGGCAGGGCTGTGTGAGTTGTGCTGACCTCCTTCCTCCCTGTGGCTGTGCTGATAGACAACCCAGTTCACCAGCAGCTGCTTTACAGCTCTGCCTTTCACAGCCCTGTCTGCAGTGCCTAAAGCTCAGCCTGAATCTGAACCTGCTGCACCCAAGTGGAACAGGCAAAGTATTTCCTACTGGGCTGGATATAGGCCAGAGCCCTTGGAAGCCTGTTGCAGTATCTGTAATCAGCTCAGGAAGTGAATTCCCTTTGCATCAACCACTCCCTAACCCCCTTGCTAGAGTAGCACTGGGATGTGGTTCCAGGTAACAGTGCTGGCAGGGGTAAACAGAGAAAGGCTCTCTCAGGGACCTGCTGGTGGTGTCTCCATCTGGGTACTTGGTTTGTGAACCTGTTTGTTCACAGGCATGGCACCAATGCCAGCATAGCCAAAAATAACTTCCCAGGTAAATGAGAGTTTACCCTAAGTAGATGTCTTACACATGCATTCCCCATCCTTAAGGTAAGGGTGTTTTGTTTGTGAGGGTTTTTTTCCCCTTTGAGAATCCACCAAAGATGCTTCTTGGAACCTGTTCTGTCTCTCCAGCTCACCTCCCAGATGTTCCCAAAGGAGGGGGTGGCACTGTGCCTTGGGATGCCCTGCAGCTCCTGATGCTGCTCCCCAAACCTCTCTGGGGGAGTCAATGCCCTGCCCTTCCACAGCTGCAGGGCTCCAGTGTGGCCCTTGCCTGAATCATTAATTAGGTCACTGATGAGTTCATGCTTGTACAGTGCTCTCTATTTCCAGGGTTGTGTAAGAGGTAGGGATTATTACCATTAATAAATAAATATTTCATTATTGGTGTTTGTACTCAAGCTATTCAAGTCACCTTCATGTTTTTCTCTTTTGTCCACTCCCTTCCTTACCCCTCCATGGGCCAGGGTTGATCATGTGTGAATTAAATGTAATCAGGCTGAAAAGTTGATGATGAAAACTGAAATTCCATCTACATTTTCCTACTCACAATTTATTTCACTCAGGAAGTGCTTGGGCTGTTATTGTCCTCTGAGGTTAGCACGAGTGGGGGGTCACAAAATAACTTTAAAAACTATAGTTTTTCTGAGTTCTATTAGAAATTATTTGGCTGTTCTATTGATGGACAGAAACAGCCTAAAACTGACTCTCATCAAGTCTGTCTTTTTGTCTGGAATAGTATGCAATAAATAGCAACTCACTATCAGAGTGTTTTATGATTTTGTGCTGATCTGTGTACTGTAGGAGGAACTTCTTCCCTTGCCTCGCTCCAGGTATTTTTTTGCTAGAGATTTTCCTTTTGAAACACTGTGGTTTTTCAGGTAACATTAAGAAACCATTTCTTTTGTTGTTGTTTTTGTAGTTTTCCTTGTAGTTCATTGATTTGTTCAAACCAAAACTCAAAGCCAATCTCTGAGGCTGTCAGCCTATTTAGCTGTGGAGGAAAGTCCACCAACTTCTGTAAATAGAGACGATAGCGTGTGGCCCAGCGGGCTCTTGGAACTCAGGGCCTGCCTGGCAAAGGGCTGTGCTCAGCCCCAGCCCCAAAAAGCCAGGGGGGCTTTTCATGGGACCAAAATAGGTCATAGGACCCCTTCCCTGAACCCCCTGTGGCATCTGCAAGTCATAGTGCAATAGTCCTCACACCTCCTCTTTCATTGCTTCATATTAAAATCGCTGTTGCCAGCAACACTTTGTAAGGCAACAAGCACCCTGCAAGCTCTGAAGTTTTGTTTGTTTGTTTTTTTAAGGTGATTCACCTTAAAAATCTGACCCGTTTTTAGAAAAAGGTAACCAACATTTGTACTTTGAAAATGTTTTTTTTTAAAGCAAGTATGGTTAGAAATGCCAAAACAAAGTTTAACCTAGGGCTCATACCGAGGGGTCATCCTGTCGCTCCTGGGCAAAGGGGAGGGCTCTGCACATAGCAAAAGCTTTTGGTTTATGATTAAAGCTGTCTGTGATACTGAGGAAGGCAGATAGTGGCAGGTCCTGGGTTTTGTGTTCATTTTCACTGGCTGGCCTTTGCAAGACTGGTCACGGAAACAAAACCTTAGCACGGTCTGCCTGCCTGCATCAGCATGATTCTTTTCCCACTTCTACCACTTTAGAGCCTTTCTTCTTGCCATTAGCAAACCCTTAAGCCCCAACACCTGCCAAAACCCTCCAGGCAGATGAAAGGAAGTGGATCCATTTTCTCTAAACTGGCTCCACGATGTTTCATGAAGAGCCTCTTAACAGATCCAACACTTCAGCTCAAGAACACCTTTTGAAGGCCAGCAGAGCCTGTGAGTGGGACAGGGATTAATGTAATCCCTTCCTCTGCCCCATCTAGAACCTCTCCTGGAAGGAGCTTTATCTGCTCCCATGCTCTGCTGTCAGCCCAGCTCTCCATACAGGTCCTGAGCAGTTATGAAAGGTCTGCAGCAGTATCATAGAGCTTTATGCTCTTGTTTTAGAAAAACAATGCTTTATAATATATCCTCTGTAAGGAAAAAAGGCATATGACTCAACAGAAACTTTTATACTTTGTTTCAAACTTTTACATTGATAACTGTGGTTTCTGTGAATATCAAATGGTATTTTTATTATTGCTCTGTACTGGCGATGCACAGAGCAGAGAATGAAGACATTTGTGATGGGTTATACATTAGCTGCAGCTATTAAAATACAAGTATTAAAATATCAAGTTAGTTTATAAAGCCATAGATGATGATGCTATCTAATCCCCATCTCCAGACAGGTTCTAGTGATAACAAAGTGCATGGGATTTTTACATTTTAAATAATGTACAGCCCTGGCCTTTGGGCGTAGCTGGTTTTTCTTTGAAAGCTTTTACCTGGACTGCCTCTTCTTCTGCCTGTGCAAGTAAAGACAAAAAGGGGGAATTTCTGGAGATCTTAATACAGTCCTCATAGTGCATTTTTTTCTTCTTTATAGAATTCTTTTTAAAAAACCACTTGATATGTATTTTGTTATACTCTATATGAAAACTTTGTCAGCAGCTTCACACTTTTCTTCCTCAAACGAGCAAGAACCATTCCTGTGATGTTTCACTTGTGCTGCAGAGTGTTGAGGCGTGGGGCTGCCTGGGGAGACAGGAACCCAGCCTCAGGAGCAGGGGCAGCTGCTGGGCACTCTGTTGCCCTAGGGTCACTGGCAAAGCTCTCCAGAGGAGATTTGGTACCTGCAGCCTTCTGAGAACTGACCTTAGGCATAACAATTTCCCAGCCATCCCTCTGCCTGTCTGAATCTACATCCTTTGGAACATTGCTTCATTGAAACTTTAGCTTTCCTCAGGCAAGCACAACAAACCCCATCACCAATCTCCCAGGTGTCTGACTCAGTGTTTGGTTTTGAGGGACAAGTGGGAGAGAAGGAATGAGAAGAAAATGCTGACTCTCTCTCAAATCTGGATTTGCTATCTTATAACAACTTGAAATATCTTTATCTGTAAATGGTTGTAAATTTTATGGATATACATTTGTGCTCTATTGCTCTCCATGTATGCTCTGTGTCAATACACTCAATCTTGTCCACATCCTGCAAACTGTATGCTGCTGGAAGGTGTGTTTCTGATTGGACTTCTGTTCATCCTATTTTGCATCTTGTATAACAGACTGTTACCAGGAATATTATGAATTTCACATGGATACTAATGAGTGTGTTTGCTTGAGGTCAGATATTTCCTAGGAGCATTGCACTAAACAGAATATATCCAAATGTCCAAGAAACTGCTTTCAAGACCGTTCAGACACTCTTCCACTGTGGCTTCCTTTGCCAGAAAAAAACCCCAGAGCCACATGGTGGGCACTCTGAGGACAGAAGCAAGCAGAGAGGCAAGCTGGGGTGGGCAACAGCTGCCTCCTTCCACCCCCTGCTCTTTTCCCAGTGATTTGTGATGTGTGACATTGTATTTCTGTGTGGGTACATCAGCTGCACAAATATGCTGGTTGATTGGCAGGGTAAGGAGTCAAGGCTTCAGTCACCTGTTGCCCCAAATTTCCCTGCCCCTGTGGCAGGTAAGCCCCCATGGCAGCCCTGGAGAAATGCTCTTGAGAGGAAGTGCTCTTCCCTGCACAATGACTGCCCCTCTTGGGCACAGCTACCCACCCTCCACCTCTGAATAATGATCTTGTTTCTACAGTGGAATGTGGAACAGGGAAATGGAGGTGGCCAGAACTCAAATGAAGGAATAAAAAGGAGCAGATGAATTGATTTTGGGATGTTCTTTTGATGCTCTTGCCCTATATTTCCCTACTCTTCTTCCAAGCCCTCTGCAGTTATTTCAGTGTGAGTGCTGCTAGCCACATGGATAAGATTCAGCTTGCAAAAATGTATGCTTGAAGCAAGGAAGACTTACCCTTTAACCTTTAGCAGCCATTTCCTCTGAAAAGCACAAGTTTCATTTTCACTTACAGTGAAAAACGTGTGGAGGGGGAAGGGGGAAGAGAACCTCATCTCTGCAAAGCAGCTGAACGGTCCCATTTTCATCCTCTGCACCAAACTTCACACAGCTCTTTTTGCATTATGCAGTGTGCCCTCAGGAAAGAGATCTGGCAGGAAAAGCAAATGCAAACTCTCTCGTTAGTCTTGAAAGACCTGGTCGTGAGCATTTGGGGTCAATCCCCTTCAGCAGGTTCATTTTTCTTCATTGCAGTTTCATGAATTTGGCCATTAGCAAAAAGTAGGGTTTAGTTTAAAAAAAAATCCTTAAAAGCCTATATAGTATTCATTAAACAAAACTGAAAATTGCATGCCATGTTGGAAAAGTCAGGAAGGTAGGAGAAATTCCACATTCTTGCAATATATCCAAATACATTGCAAACAATGCACTGCAGCACCAGTGAGGCTTTACTTTCACCTGGGGTAAACCTATGTAACTCATGCTAATCGTTCTAAAAATGTGATGAAGAAGAAAGGAACTTTTTTTTTTTTAATGTTACTTGAAATTCTTGTGTTCCAGTGCTTTTCTGCTTAGAACATATGGGTTTTTTTCAGGTCTGACATGACTTGAAAGATAATATACCAGAGTGAGAAGCTTTATTGCAAGTCAATGATTTTTTAAATTCACCTCCTTTTTCTAATCATCAAATACAGCTACCAAGAGAGAAAAGTTTAGTTGTAACTTCAAGGGACACTAAAGCTCCCATCCCTGTTGTTTCCTGAGCTCCTGCCCTTCTCCTTGGAGATTGCCCAGGCCAAGCATTGTGTAGGGTGATGGTGCAGCATGATGAATTTCCATATAACCCTCATCTTTGCTGCAGGGTTGCTGGAGTGGAGGGTGCCTGTGCAGAGCCCTTCCTCTCTGTGCCCCAGCAGCCCTTCTCAAGAGGCACCTTAGCCCCAGGCACAGCACCCCTGAGCCACTGTCCTCCTTCCCTGCACTGCCTCCTTCGCCACAATGGCAGTTCTGAAGCTTTCATACATTTTAAATATGTGTTGCTAGGTGTCCACCTTCCTGCAAAAGCTTTTGAAATTATTTCTGAATGAAAAGTCCATGATCTTATGAAAAATTCCACTTTCAAACCCTTTGTTCAAACAAGTATCATCACATTTTCTCGTGATCTCATCTGAACGAATCCATGGGTCTCCCCACTGTAGGGACTCCACTCGGTCGCCAGCCTTCTCTCACATACACATTTAGGGACAGCAACTGTCAGGATGTTTCTCAGCACTCCCTAAACCTTGCTAAAGCTGTGCTGCCTTTGCAGAGTTGGGCAGAGAGGGGAGAGCATCCCCTGTTAGGCAGCAAAGGGTGCTGAACACAATGCTGGTGCCTTTCACAAGATGTCATTGTGTGCCAACACACATACAAACCACAAAATACCTCATGAAATTGTAAGATAACATAGTAAGCAAGATGAAGAGACTTGACTGAAAAAATAAAAAGCTTGCTGGTGAAATATAATTATGTGAGAAATTCCCTCAATGTATTGTGAATTGATAGAGAAGTATTAATTGCAATCCTTTTTTTTTTTTTTTTTTTTTTTTTTAAGGAAAATGCAGTGGATTAATTCTCTTATGGAAGTCAGCATAAATGACTCAGTAGTATGAGGAAAGGTGTAAAGGAGGGAGTTGAGTGTGTGAGAACAGAGAGTGCATAATGTATTAGCATCAGCAACACTGCCTGATGGGTGAAGGCTTTTATACTACCTCTCTATTGATAGGTATTTCAACCAGCAGTAAAAAACTGCTCTTGACACTCATCTGTAGGGAAAAATATCCACATAGTCTTTGCTGTAGGACCAATTAGCCTGTGAAAGCAGCTGGGGGGAGGGGGGAGGTGCGGGATATAAATGCGGGATGCATCCACACTTGATTACTCTAATGAAATGTCCATTGATTCCTATAGATTAATGTGAGAAGAACGGCAGCTGCGGAGTGGCTAACACCTCTAGGTCAGCAGCTCTGTGCGTGCGTGTGGACGTGTGTAATGGAGGGGGTAGCACAGAGTCAGACCAAGGTAGATGAGGGAGGGTTCGTGCGGCTGAGAAGGGAGAGGTGGCCGCGGTGCGTGGATGTGACAGCCGGCGACGGAGGGAGATCGGCGGGAGGCCACAGCGAGGGGCTGCGGGGACAGCGCTGCTCCTCCCTGCCGCTCACCGCCGCTGCCCCTCGCTCCCGTTTGACTTTGCTGTAAGGCAGGCTGAGCTCACAGGTCATCTGTTTTTGTTAGATTAATTTGATTCAGCATGTAGGAATAGAGGGCTGAGCGGGCTAATGGCTCTCTGCAGGTGACATTGGGAATGGTCAGCGCTCGCATCCTCCTCCCCCATCGCCTCCGCTGATGAAGAGAAGCCACACGAAGGGCTCCCTCCGTGTCGGGGATGCCGGCCCTGCACCGAGCACCACCCCACTGCAGGAGCTGCTCACGTCTCAAACACTAATCCCTTATCTCTTGCGCCGTGTCATGTAGAAGGACTTAATTACAAAAACGGGAGAGGGATTTGCTGAGCGACTGCAGCGCTCGGCGATGCTGTTATTGCGCGGGGAATGCAGTGACGGGGACCCTGCCGTAATTGTCACAAGAGATACAACAAATCCTCAGGTGCAGTGATCCCGGTACTCTGGTGTTGAAGGTGATGTGCTGGCAGCAACCTGCCTCCCGTGCCAGGGAAGCCTGGAGGACCCACTGGAACCGCGAACTCCACTAGGAGAAGAGGGTGATGTGGAAATATGAAAGGGTGAAATGTTTAGGCTGGGACTCTAGAAATGACATTTCAGATTAAACAAAAGTATCTCTGGGTCAGATTTGTGCTGGTATAGTATCCCATAGTTGTGGTCTGGTTCCTCTGGTCACAACAAAGGGAAATCTGTTACTCATCACTGAGGATGAGGGATCTTGTAGCTGCATTGCATTGGGAGAAGAGCTTGGCCTCAGTTAAGAATATAAAATAACCAGACACATTGTGGCTGTAGTTTCAGTTGTTTTCAATGCACACTTCTCCACATCATTGTAGTGCTTAGGAACAAGTACTACATAATGTGCCAAAAAATTTAGAAAAAATATTCCTTCACAATACACACAAATGTGATCAGGCAATTGCAAGACCCACGTGGCCCTGCAAAGATCAGGGTCCCTCAGCAAGTGTAGGATCTGATGCTGGGTATTAATATATAACTGTATTGGGCTAACTCAGGGAGAAAGATGAATGCTAACTCTAAAGCAGGGCTTTGAGCAACCTGCCACTGGTTTGGCAGGCATTATATCAAACGCCCAAAACTGGTGCTAGGAGATTATGGATGTATGTAAATGTGGATGTATGCTAACATGAGCAGTGGCAGGTCCAAGTGTGGGATCACACAGAGGTTTCTCCAAGGCCAGCTCTCTGCTGAGCTCAGCCCTACCAGCACCAGGGCTTCAGCCCACACTTGGCACCTCCTGTTTTCATGCCATTGAGTGACAAAACTTTCCATCACCATCTGAAGAGCATAATTTATCCCCGAAAACACAAATATTGCAACCTGCACACCATGTGCTTGTATGTATTTCCCCAAGGCTGCTTCATAGCCACTCTACCCCTAACAGACCCTGCTCCTTCTTGGTGGATGCACAAACCCCAGTGGAGCAGGTGGCTGGGGCTGAGGCTGTGCCCCACCTGTGGCCACAGAGTCCCCAGCTGTCCCATCTGGTAAGGGGCTCTGTGGGGGGCAGGAGGGTGTTGGCCTCCATGTGCAGTGCTGACCTTCAGTACTGCAGCCAGACCCACGCAAAGATGCCTCCACCTCCTTTGATCACTATAAAACACATGCTTTTAGTCATAATTTTTAATTTACGTCTGTTCAATGCTTGAGATGCTTGTCAATGATTCCTCTTTTTAGTTCAAGATTTTCCCCTCTCCTAAACTAGTATTTTAATGTTCTGATCTCCTGCATAAACACCTTGCTTCTCTTAGATGAAGAACAGTACCTGAGTAAAGATTTTTGTCTTACTGCTTTTCCCCTTTTCCAGAGGGGCAGGATGTGCAGTGTGCTGTCAGCACAGGTGCAGTTTAAGGGAATAAAATGCAGTGCCTGGATGTGTTTGGCCACTCTGGTCAGGGGGTGTGTGTGTGCAGGCAGCCGTGGAGGCAGCCGGGCACTGGCAGTGGGGCTGTCCCTTTAAGCCTCGCCAGTGTATTTTTAGAAAGCATAAATAGGCTGCATTCTCCCACTTGCTCACTATCCAAGACATAAAAAGGAAGGGCTTTCTGCTTTCTTCAAGTCTCCTTCCCCTGCTGGCACCATATAAGTCTGTCTTTTAAGCAGTACAGGTCCACAGCCCCTTTTTTTTCTTTTTTCTTTTTTTTTTTTTTTTTTTATTGAGAAGCTGCAGAACTCTAACCGGTGGTTCAATAAATTGTATTACATCCCCTTCGTACTGAATGCCCTACAAGCTTTGGCTTTCCATGTGTAATTGCAAGCTGTTATTAGCCCAGAGCTTTGTCCGTTACTGTGCCACACTATTGCTGAGCGGTCAATTTTTTTCCCCTGCCATTTCCTTTGCTCACACCATGCTGACCACGTTGGCCAGGGGCTGCCCGAGGTTTATAGTGCAGCATTGATTTTTCTTTTCTCTCAATACTGACAGAATCATAGATCCAAGGCAAATAAAGAAATGCATTCTGTGGTGATGAAATGTCTTTCGTTCAGCCTGGATTGAATCAAAGGCCATCACAGAAATGTTCTGCTCTAAAATGCTAGTGAAGCTTAAGGCATTGTTGGAAAATGAATTTTCCATTTTCTTAGCTGTAATTTGGATTCTCAAATCACTGTGCTAAAAATAATCAGATAAAACTGAATATAGACTACAAGCCTATGTAAAATGCTATTTGTTAAGTTTTTGCAAGCTGCTGCAGCTGATATGAAAGGAATCTGGCAATAGATCAAAAAAGTAATTGCTTAGGTGGATTTCTAGTAAGTATGTTGCATTACTCTGAATACTCTAAAGGTATAAGATGACTTCTCTGTAATTCATAAACACCATGGTAAATAACCAAACCATAAAGATACATTTTGCATACCTACTGGAGAGTGAGGTTTCTAGTGACAAAAAACCACCTTATGTCACCTGCATCTCCCTAATGAGTGTTACTGCTTTTTTGGAAGAAGTGTTGAAGGGTTTCTTTTAGAAGGACCAGTGGCATTGTTGTCATTATGCAGAAGGAGATCTAGAAGTAAAAAGAACCTGTGAAGACAGAGTGAAGTCACACAGTGAGTCTCTGGCAGGGCCTGGAAGAGAACTTTGATCCTCAAAAGCTTAGCACCATTTTCAATGCAAAATAAAAATAGCCATGATTTTCATGACATCTGTGGGAATGAGTCATTCCATATGATACTCACTAGCACAGGCCATCAGAAACCAGAGGTGTCCCCAGACTGTGTGCCTGGCTCTGCACTGCCATGGCACTTCAGCATTTCACAAAAAGGGAGCACCTTGACTCATTTTCAGGCAAATGTCATTTCCTATAGCACAGAGTCAGTTAAGGAACCCAGACCTTTCATCTTGGAAAAAAGAAGACAGAACCACGTGGTAAAGATTTCTTCACATTCTGGGGTTTTCCTTTTCTTTTTTTTTTTCCTGTGTTATCAAGGCTCATGACTTAAAATTTAACCCAATACACCATCAGGGACATCACTACTTTCATCCTTGAAAAAACAATGACTTTTGCCTTTCCCCAGATTTTCATAAGTTCATAATAAGTTGTACAGAAGAACTCTGCAGAGGGTTCTTGTGTCCTTCTTCACAGGACAGTTTCTCCTGTGGCCTGCAAAGGTAAAGCACCAATTTCTACAGGGTCCCAGTGTGAACATCATCTTACCTGGCAACCCAAAATGCTCTGACTCCACACTTCAGGGAGATCTCACATGTTACTGAGGAGTTAGCACAAAAACAGACAAACAAGAAAAAAAAAAAAGAGAGAAGGAAAAGGTGCCCAGAGAATAGAAACAATGGAGGGGAGGAGCATTTACATATGAAAATAACAGATGGATTCAGCAAAGTTAAAACTACAAATCCAAAAAATAAATACCTTCGAATGTAGCCCTTGAGCAAAATTTCATTAATTCCCTAGCTCTGGACCTTTCTTTTTCTCCTTTCTTAATGGCTACACGTTTGATATCAATGTGCACTGGTTTACAGCTCTTTCTTCACAATCGTATTCCTGGCAATGCGCAATAGGTCTTTACACTGCATAACAAATCAGATTACTTTTCTTCACTGATGATTCAGAAAAAAAAAAAAAAAAAAAAAAAAAAAAAAAAAAAAAAACCAACAAAAACCCCACAACAATATTTTTGGGTCAAATTCAGTGTCTTATTCAACCTGAAATGCTTCTGAATTTTTTTTCATCAGAGGGCCACTAAGAATTCCTTTCTCTGTCCCTAATTGTGCAGTAATTTTCCCTAAAAAATTTCTCAAAGGGTTACAATGTGACTTGAACCTGTGTTACTTACCGTGAAAAACTGTGAAGTGCTTTGTGGCTTTCATTTGGTATTTTTTAAGAATGCTCCGGGGTGGACAAAAAATCAGGGATAGCTCCCTATCATTCATCTTCCCAAGGCAATTCTCACTTAAGATTCAGAAACCCTTGAAAAACTCCTTATTTTCTCTACCTCCCATTTTGTCCAACTCCGGCCTTATGGTGTTCAGTAAAACTATAGCAAAGAAGGCTCTGATCTGAAATCAGCTGCACACCAGCTCAAATCCTGGGAGGTGTTGTTCTCTCTAATGCTCCTCTGTATTAGACCTGGAATGATTTTCAAATCTTGCACCCACAGCAGGTATCAGTATGTAGTTGCCATAAATGTTCCTTTTTAAGTAAACCTTTCCAGAAAATTAACTCAAATCTTTCCCTTGCTGACTTATGCAGATGGATAGACCTCAACAGGAACCAAAATGAGGGACTGCTACTTGGGTGCAATAAAACCTTCAAATTCACTTGCCAGGATTTTTGACAGCAGATTTGCACTGAGATGTAAAATTCAGATTCAGCATTTCTCTTTTGGACAGTATCTCCATTAGAAGCTGGACAGGATAAGGAGTGGAGATTACCAAGTGTTGGTAAGCAGTCCACCAAGGCTGGAGAGTCACACTTAAAAAGGTATTTGGGGGACAATTGTACAAGGTAGAAACGAAATTAAGATGTGTGTAAAACTATGAACAGAGCTGCCCTTCTGCCTCTGTCACTTTATGGATTTGTGACATCACTTATGGCTGAAATCCAGCCATTGCTCTGTACAGGCTGCAGTCAGGAATCTCCACACTAAATTCTAGGAAGGGGAAAGCGAGGAGAATGTACAAACAGGATTAGTGTCAGGGAATGCAAGCGTGATGAATACTTCCACATATTACCAAATTGTATATAATAGCCTAAGTACATAGGAAATCATTGTCAGGGGGAAAAGCTGTTAATTGGATCATATACAAAATGTAATGTTTTCTTAATGTCTCAGCTGGTGCATAAGTGCTTGTTGACTGGTGCATGATCTCTGTTTTTATCAAATGCCCATACGAGCAAGCAGCTATGATAATTAATTTTTAAGGGGGATGAAAGAGATTAGCTATGTTTGAGTCCCAAATGGATACCTTTTCTCTGATCCACTGGGTTCACAGCTTTAAGTGTAACAAGCAAAAATGGTTGAACAAGCAAAGAGCAAAGGAAACCAGAGTGGCATCAAAATGCAAAGCAGCTCCACCATCATCTGCCATTCAGTGGGAAAGAGCCATTCTGTTCTCCTTCCTCTGTCAGCAAGGAGCAGCTTCTGGTTTAAAATTACAAAAAAGGCAAAAGAAGTTAAGATTTGTGTGGCTGTGAGAAAAGAATGTTAGTAATAATGATTTCAGCTCTACTGTGAAAATATGGGCGATCTGGCAGGAGCTGTCAGCTTTGGTGGGTCTGGGGGCCAAGCGTGGGGCTGAGTTTGCAGCTGGTTCTGCAGGAGGCATCTCAGAGCCAGGGCAGCACTGCAAGCCAGGGCAGGTCCAGTTGGACTGTACAGATCACACCCTTCAGCAAAGATGTGTAACTCGAGTTTCCCCCGTTCTCTGAAATCTGCTAAAGGGAATGCAGTCAGCTCCCAGCTGCTTTCAGAGGCTGAGGCCTCACTGCTTGCCAAGTTAGGAGCAGTCACTTGAATTTTCCCTGCCCTGCCACAGTGTCCTCTGCACTGGCAGCTGCCTTAGGTGATTTGATGATCCTCTGCATCTCTGGCCTGCAAAAGCAGTGACATCAGCAGAAAACTTTTACATGTTGCTTGTTTTGTGAAGCACTTTCTCTTTGGAAGAGCCTTGTATCTATAAAGCCCAGCTCCCTTTTGAGGCCCTCATCTTCCTCAACCTCTGTGAATGTCATCTTTCAGCAAAAGGTCAACAAGGATCCCCTGGCATATTCATAGTTTTTGGGAGTCCTCTCCCTGCAAACAGTGCAACTATGTGGGGACCTGATCCTTTTCTGTGTACAGGTCCCTGCAAAGCTATTCAGTGTCTTGAGGCCTTCCAGGTTTGAAGGTTTGAAGCTTCCCTCAGCACCTTGTCCAGCCCAATAGGTGCACATTTCTAAACAGCTGCCAATACACATGCCTGAGCATAAAACATACAGAAAACTAGCAAAATTATGATGTTCTTTGGGATGTTCTGTCTAAATTGAGACTTTTAAGCACTAATAATAATTAACTACTTTCTTAGCAACGAAAAAGTCTTAAATGCCTATTTACTTAACAGTCCCCTAGGGTGTCTTTGTTCTGAATGGGCTAAAAAATCTTAGCTGCAAAATAAGCAGGCGATTCCAATCAATAGAGCCAGAGGACTATATTGATTACCAGAACTCCATTCTTTAGTCATTAACCCTGTGAATTCTTTACAAAAGCCGTACAGGACGATCCTAACCGCTATACCATTTGAGGAGTCATTCAGATATTTGAATGTCATTAAACTTTCATAGCTTGTTTACAGCCCTTTCAGCCTCGCCTGAAGGATTGTGCTCTGAGACTTGCTGCCACACAGCCTCACTCTGCCCAGCTGAGCTGACAAACAGCATTAATCAAGCCCAGAAATTTCCTCTGCAGATATGATTTTCTTGTTGGCTGTTGCTAATGTTGCTGCAGAGCAGGGAAATGGGTCGTGGAAGGAGAGAAATCATATTCTTAATTTTTCCACGTTTCAGCCTCAAGCCATAAAACTCCGGCTGATGATAAACACACCTTTTATCCATCCTTGCATGGAAAGCTACTTGTGCACCCTGTACATCCCTTTCTTATAGTGGATGCCACAGGGCTCCTTACGTGGACAGGAGGGGAATGACACAAAGTGGGGCACTGGAGAGGGAAGGCAACAGAGGGGTGGGAGGAGAAAGAGAAGGAAGTGATGCCAGGAGAGCTGCTCAGATCTCTCCACCTCCTTCCCCTCTCGGAGTCCTGCGGGACCTGCCCCCACGACATCTCCCTCTCAGCAGCCCCGTATTTAAGGGAAGATTCTCGCGTTTCAGATTGAGAAGGATCATGACACACGGTAATGGCTCTAAATGGTAAATTCAATCACACCGTCAACAATTGAATAGAAACGGCACAAATTAGCCAAATGCCAGCGATTTAAGGGGATGCTGAAGGAACTCCCAGCAATCACAAGGCCACTGCAAAGATAGGCACCCTTCCTCTTCAAAGTTCAGGTGGCTTTAATGTTATAGGACATGCAACATTCCATAATGCAGTCTTTCTTTGCTATAGAAACTGTGAGCTGCTTAGCATCTTTGTAAATTCACAGAATGGAAGTGGTTATTTCTGGATGTTTTCTGAATGGTTTATATAAATTTCAGCTACAGCTTGTCCTTGGGATGCTTGCTCCAACTATTCTTTTTTTGGTTATGGCTCTGGCTGAATGCCCACTGGGTATGGGGATTGGCTTAGGCTGTGTTTGTGCTGGTTACACAACACAAACATGGGTTTGTTCCTTGTATTGCACTGTACAAAAAAGTTTTTAGCCACAAGTAGATGAACACCAAGCAATCATTTAAGCTGAAGATGAGGATCCCATTTAGAAATTAAGGAATAGCTTGAGAAACACACAGGAATCGACCTAAATATTTGCAAAAAGTGAATGTTATTTCAGAGTCATAACTGAGAAATATTCCTACATTTAGACTCAAAATTGTCCTTCATCGTTTTCGCAATTAGTGCCTGATCCAGTCTAGCTTCAGCCTTCTACCATTATCTTTATCTGTTTGAAAACTTCCCAAGAGAGCTACAATGAGGTGGGGCCATTTTCGTGACTATTGATTTAATGGTTAAAATTATAGTATTTGATTGTTATTTGACCAAAGTGAGATTATGGTATGTTTTGAAAACAAGAGCAGCAGCAGCAGGAGTTGTGACCTTAGAAAAGTACAAAGTCAGGAGCAGCCAAACAGCCCCACTGTGGTGCCACAGTGCTCGGTGGGAACCCCTCCATGCTGCTGCTTTCCAGAGAGCAAGCAGAGGGCACACAGAGCTTCAGGGGCCTTCCCAAAGTCACCCCACTGACCTGTTGACTGACCTTCCCAAAATCACCCCATTGACCTGTTGACTGACCTTCCCAAAGTCACCCCATTGACCTGTTGACTGACCTTCCCAAAATCACCCCATTGACCTGTTGACTGACCTTCCCAAAGTCATCCCATTGAACTGTTGATTGACCTTCTCAAAGTCACCCCATGCATGGTGGCACAGCATGGGACAGGTGCCAAGTGTCTTCCCTCCCAGCAGGTGCCCTCACCACTGGCACACGTTTTCCTACCTGGGAATGCCCACACCTGCTTGCAGTGCTGCCTGTAGGCAATGGGTGTGTTCTGTGGTGAAGACTCTTTTAGGACTGAGAGGCCTGAATTTCATTATAACTCCTAGTAAATAAATAGGTACTGGACAACCATTTATGAAGTTTATTTTTCATTGTCACAACACATTTAGGAAGTGTGGCTAAACCAAGGACTTTCTGCATGCTCTGGTTCCTGCATTTCAACAGAATAAACCGATCACAATTAGCAATGGATTTCAGATAAATCCAGAAATATTTTAAGCAAATTCCTAAATGTGATAAGAACTCCAAATACCTTTTTGAATAGAGTGTTTCAAAGATTATTAGCACTAAATGGCCTTAGTGCATCAGTGGACAGAACCACCTTTTCTTTGTACTTCGTTTCATTTTTTTAGTCTGAGAATTCTCTGTATTTTATTAGACCAAGAGCATAACTGACCATCTTTTCTTTTCTGATCAGAATGGCAGAATTGTTGATTTTCAGGCTGTAGTGACATTTTGAGCTGGGTGAAATCCAATAAGGCTACAAGTATTTCCTGGCAAAACTGTGGGCACCATCAGGGACTGGCAGAGTACTGAAGCAGCAGGTCCCACCCCAGCAGGCAGGAGCTACCTGAGCAGTTGATAACTCCATGTAAAATGAGGTGAATGTAGATGCTATTGCCACTTTTTTACCTTTTCCTATCAATGCCATGGAAATTATCCCTAGTTTAACAAGAAAATCCAAACATCTTGATGCCAGTAGCTGCTGCTGACTTCATCTTCAGAGCAGGAGCACTCTGACATCCCATTTTCTTCAAGCAGAGCCACAGGTCAAAGGGCAGTGAGACACCTCTCCCCAGCTGTCAGGGATGTGCCTCCTTGAAATAAATCAAAAACACCTGCTCCCAGAGAAGCAGGTGGGGACTTGGTGTCCATGTGGGCCAGATGGGCTTGGCTGTGCCCTTGCAGGGCTCCTGTAAAGCTGTTCAGGGTGAGTGATTCCCATGCTCAGGGCTCTCCTGAGCGTCACTGTGCCAAGCCTGACCTCCCATGCCATGGCCCCCAGCCAGAGCTGAGCTTCCAGACACGTGAGACTGCCTTGAGGAATGCATACAGCTAAAACTGCTCACCAGTAAATACACCCTTGCTGCATTTAGAGCCTCCTCCATCTCAGAATAATGTCTCAGGGAGGAGCACAGTATCCTGGGGGACACAGGGGAGAGCAGATGGAGGTGACAGAGCCCTGCTGCACCCAACCAAGGAAGAAGAAAGCACTCCTCACCCACTCCAGGTAACATCTTCTACCTTTAACAGGGGAGAGTTGGCTACTTTCCTGTCCTCTGCTGCCCTTTTGTTTAGAAGTCTGACTCCTGGAAATGAGTTTGGAAGTGAGGCTGCAAGCAGACCCTGACTGCACATGCCAGGGCTGTATCCATACAGAGCTGAGGCCAAGCTTTAGGCACACAGAGCATGCAGGTGACCCTGGTGCAGCTTGCAGACAGAAATGCCCACAGTGGTGTAACTAGGATAGGAGGAGGAGTGACTCTAAACACCTTGATACATGTGCCTGGAGCTGTGTAAGAAGCTCAGCAAACTCCTGTGGCACTCAGGGCTCTCTCTGTATCCACCATCCACAAAATATCTGGGTTGTCAACCCAAGAAAATGTCCCCCTCCAAAAGTGAGCGCTGAGGCCTCTTGCTTTCACTGCTGACAAATCCAGGCCATTCAGTAACAGGTCTGTGCTCTGCAGTTCTGAGAGAGATGCTGCTACTGCCATCCTGTTGTCCCTGTGAGCCCAAGACACTTCTGTGGAAGAAATAGGTGCTTAAAGCCTTGTTCTGATTACATCTCCTCCACATAAAGCACAGTAACTTAACTCGAGCCAACAGTCACCCCGGTGTAAAACAGCATCGTGGCAGATCAGAAGCTGGGTTGTAATCCTCTCATTGCCCCAAAATAAATTTCCTTCTTGGCAGCAGGGCTTAACGATAAGTGTTCAATCCTGACTCGTACAGGGCTCAGGAGCACGGGGCAGGCAGCCCTGCCAGGGCTGCTCAGCATTCCATGGCTGCACAGGGAACTGCACCCAGAGGGGCTCGTGAGGAGCAGCTCCTGCAGCCACAGCTGCTGCCAGTGGTGACATTTCAGAAGGTCTTCCCTTGGAGAGGCTCTGTAGATGTCATCCTGGATGCTCTCTGCTGAAGCTGCTGGTGGTGGCTGCACTGAAGGGAGTAGGACCCAGTGATGCCCCTGGAAGGGATGGCTCCACGTTGGGTTTCTCCATCACTGTCACACATATCTCTGATAATATTTACTTATTTGAAGGGAAAATGGCTTTTTAAAGCCATTATTTCTTTCTCCCATCTGCTGTCATAAAGATCTTTGTGATGGAATGATAGAGGGTTCATCCACAAAAATGGACAGAGCAGGAAAAGACACCAAACTATAAGGGCATCTCTAGGCAGGATGCTGTAGTATCACTGTGTCTATCACTGCTCTTTGTATATGCAAAGGCAGAAAAGACTAACTAAAAATAAATGGGTAGGATGAGCATTGATATTTGAAGGACTTAGAAACCAGATTTGATTAAAGTATTTTTTTAATATAAGAGACGTTTCATCCCATCTTATCTTTTCCTGTATTCCTTTCTGTCCAGTTTGGAATGCAGCCTCAACACAGTGCAGTCTGTTTATCATTAGTAAGATGTAGGGTATATTAGAGCAGCAATAACACTAAGTCATTTAGAGTGTACGTCACAGGTTACAAAGCAAACAGGGAGGCTATTTTATTATGCTGAAGCTGTAAAACTTACACTAATACAAATTATTGCTGGCAGTCACCTTGCTTTATTCTTCTTCTAACAACTTACTAACAGTGTGTAAATACAAAAGGGAACTTTGATTTTTCCATCCGGATACACTGAAAACTCTTTCAATAAAAATGCTAGGGTGCATTTAACACTGTGACCAGAAATATTGAAATTTGACAGTTAGGAGGTTAAAGGTTTCAAATTTATACACAGAGGTGTTTTGCTCCTGTCATGGTCATAGCAGCTTGCTCAGGATAACCCCTTTTGCTTACTGAACCTTTGAAAAGCAGAGAACATTAAGCAATACATCTTGGCAGATGCCCTGGGATTTCACACCACCAGCAGAAGCCCACATGCACACAAAAAGTGAACCTCTTAGGTGAAAACTGGTCAAGCCTTTCTCTGCTTCTGCCCTGTGTGCTGGCGAGCAGCTGTCTTGTGCTGCTGCTGCTGCCATCCTTTCTGCTAGAATCAAGGGAATTTCTGCAATTTTCACGTATCAGGTGCTAGTGCTTTTAATTTCCACAAAAATCACTCAAAGCAGTGACATCAAGAGAACAGGTACAGGAGCTGTTACTGAGAGGTAACGGCATCAAATAAATAGGTCTTTTACATTCCTGCCATAAAACACCCTCATAAAAGTTAAAACAAAATGTACTTTGCATCCCAAATGTGAAGATTTTAGACATCCTCTATTCTTTATTTTAGGAATTTCAACCTGTGTATTTGTGTATTTGTATATGTGTATTTGCCTCTCCACTGCCATCTGAAACAGTAAGTGCAGCTGAGAATAGACAAGGTACCACAGTGCTTCCAACTTTTTAAAATATATTTTTTCAAGCTAAAAAAAAAAAAAAAAAAAAAAAAAAAAAAAAAAAAAGGCAGCTGTCTGTTGATTTACTGAGAAACTACTCCTCCATAGACCTGCTGGAAACATTACAGCCTTGTCACACCAGCAAGTAAAATTATCAACTTTCCTTTTTCTACTTATCATGGCGTGTAAGAGAATCACTGTGGACATTTCTTTTCATATTCATCATAAAACTGTCCTCATAAATATTACTACAAATGCACAACGGCGTTTTGGCTGATGTTCTAAGAACAATTAGAGCACACATTTTCACACACAGGCGTCTCTGCAATATGAATGCAGCCCCCTTAGAGTGGGACACAGCCCTGTCCCACCAGCAGCACGCTGGGGCACAGAGGGGATGCTGCAAGGCAGGCAGCTCTGCTTGTTAAATGTGCTCCCCGCTGTCTCCAGGAGCTTGAGAAATTTAGGGTTGAGTCAAAACTCAGGTTATAGCCCCCATTCACTTCAAGCTGAGGATTTGCAGCCTCTGCCTTTGTTGCTTGTCATGGCAGCACCAGGCACGGGGCAAAGCCCATCTGTTTGCTCAGGGCTTGGCCTGGGGCAGCAATGATGGGACAGGAGGGAGCTGGCAGGAGATCCTGCTAGAGACTTGGTGCTCTTACAGAGAAGGAACAGCAGGCAGGGGTGCAGGAGCCAGTTGCACTCAGGATTATAGCAGTTCATGAGTCTGTGAGAGTCACTAATTTGTTCTCTGGTCCTGGAAAAGAGCACGTGGCTGTGCTGAGGCTGTCCAACACTTTCCCCCTTGCAGAGTGTGTCAAGACCAGGTGTACCTGAGGAGAGGGACTCTGTATCTTGCTGCACAGATGTTTACTGTGTTTCAGGATGGAGGCAGGAGATGGCATGGGGGAAGAATGCAGGAGAGATCATGATTTACCCATAGGAGGTTTGGGCATCCCAGTGTGCTGAAAAGTGGAGGTTACCACATCTGCAATACTTCGGGATGTTCAGCTCTGCCATGCCTCAGAAAAGATGAGAATGGAGGTTCAACCTCACACGTTCTTTCAGGTGTGAATACTCACCCAGGGTCAGGTGGCTGAGAGCTGAGCTTTCAGTGCAGTTAGGAGAAACCCTGTCTGTGCACGGCAGAACGTGTCTCCTGCAGCACTCCAGCTTTTGGCTGTTGGAGTAGCTGTCAAATCAAAGCACGTGTGCCAGTGGCAATAGCTGAGCTGTTTTCCTTGAATAACATGCTGCTGATCCCAGCTCTCTCCCTGGCACACAGTTCAGGGTCCCAGCTTCACTGAGATCCAGCTTCAAGCTGATTGTTAAAGCTATGGGGTGGAGGGGCACTTTAGGCAGTGAAGAGAGAGGCTGGATTAGAAAACAGCTAATCCAGAATTGTCAGTTAATGCCATTGAAAATATTGGAATCCTCTTTAAGAGCTGCATTGGTCCCCAAGGCTTTCAGTGTGCCAACCAACTACTAGAAAGAGCCTTTTGTGAGGTCCTTGTATTGTGTGAATCTCCTCTGTGCTGTTTTCAAGGCATAGATCATCCAGGCCTTCAGAAATTCAGATTAAATACCGTGAAGTAAATATACTCTGCATTCTTTATCTGTATCTCTAGTTTTGGTACAGCTGGTTGATGGGTTTATTTTCCCCAAGTATTCCTTTATTGGTCTGTCTCCCTCTCTAGAGCTGAGGCTGGTCTGCAGGAGCCAGCAGCCTTCCGGGGTCCTGGCTCATCTCCGGTACAATCATGCAAAAGAAGCAATTTTTCATTATTGATAAAATGTAATGTCATAATGTCATGGCCTTTCAGGTCATCATCTTTGTAAGTCAGCCATGACATTATCACAATTTATAATGATAACAAATGACCATAATGTTTGCATGTAGTTTTCATTGGCTATTGCAGAATTCTAAAATCACTCCTTTGAAGGAAGGATTTCATTAACAAACTGCTTCTACTGGGGGCTTTTTTGCTAACATGAAGTCTGTTCTGTCTGATATGGGAGATTTATGTACTTCGTAGAAATTTAAGATTTGGTGGCTCTTGGTTAGCCAAGTACTGATGCAAACTGAGAGAATATTCCTGCCTTTTTATGGTATCAAGAGCTTTATAATATGCCTAAATGCTATAATTTCTACATGTTATGTAAATACACCCTCCATGCATATTGCTGGCTGGAAGGTCTTACTTGAGTGTCAGATTCGTTCTTGACTGTAGTGTTGGCTTTACTTATTTAATATTTCATGATAAACTTAAAAGATTTACGGCTTCAGGAGCTGGTGAGAATCATAGGGCATTTATTTTCATGTGATATTTAGAGGCTGGAGCTTCAGTCCCCAAACGCTTTAAACATATCCTTATCTTTAACATCTGGACTGAGAACATCACTGGGGTGGGTTCCCTTTACTCTGCAGGATCAGAACCTCAGAGTGAGTGCACAGAGTTCAACAGAGAGGAATCTGGAGCACTTGTAGGGAGCACTCTGTCAATCTAATCCATAAATAAATACTCCTCCACTCCTGAAGTCCTCTGAAGCTAATGCATGAAAAACAATGAAATGCCTGGGCACTCCAGGCCCCTTGAAGAGACAGGGCCATGCTTTTGTATCTGTGTGCGTGCACATGCGTGTGTATGAAATAAATTCAAACAAACAAAAATAAACATTTCTGAAAGAGCAGCTGTGAGCTATAGTCTAACAGACTCCATGACAGACCACCAGGCAAAAGGACTTAGAGCTGCACAATTGGTCCCCAAGGGACACAGTGCCTCTGAGAGGACAAAGCAGGAGCTGGGGACTCGGCTGTGCTTTGTTTTGGCCCACGAGGCTTATCAGACCCATGTTGTGTTCCATTTTTCATTTGCAGCAAGAAGCTTGCAGGAAAAATTTGCCTTTTTCTTTCTTTCCTCTTCCTTGAGGCTGCTACTTTTTTTCATTGGAAATTATAAAAGTACTGCCCTTATGAAAAATATCAGACTAAGTTTCATCCTTTGTCAGTGTGACACCAAGGCCACCTGGTTATTATGGCATTGTCCTCTAGGTCATGCAAACACGTAACAGAAGGCTTTCTTTCCTTTAGAGTGAATTGTATACAAAATGTCTCGTTGTCTGGAGAATCACACTTTATGTGGGGTATTGCCCAATTACATTCATAGCCATTCCTTTTGTAGGGCTTGAACATCACTCATATGGGGATCTCCTTGTTACTGTCTTTGAAATCCCCACCTTGAAGACTAGTTTCATCAATTTTCCGAGCCTACTGGCCTACAAATGACCCAATAAGGTCATTCACAGCAGCTCAGTCTCCACATCCTTAATGCCCTCAGACCAGAGGCAGTTGTTTTGTTTGCTTACAAGAGTTACTTCCCCCTCAGCAGCCAAGGGGGCTGCACTCCACTGCAGTACACAGGCACATTTGCATCAGGATAAATTCTTTTAAGTCACTTTAGCAGAAAACTGCTTGAGCTTTCAAAGTTAGTGTGCACTGTGAGCAATGAACATAAACCAGTCTTGGGAGATACCAAAAGAAAACAAAATGTCTGTGTTTAATTGTCTCTCTTGAAATACCTTTTTATTACACATCCCCACTGCTCGCTTGATTTGCTCGGTCTGACTCAGGTTTGACTTTCTTTTTTGGATGCATTGACAGCACAGGGGTTTGGTTGTATCAGGTAACATTTTGCAAACTCTTAGTGAGATAGCTCGGGTTAATTTTAGCACAGCTCCAGCTCTTCTCCTATGGTTAGTGTCCCCAAAGAACAAACAGGAATAAGAACTGGGTGGCTTGATTGGGCTTGTCTTATTTTCTGTTTTGCTACCCCAAAACACTTTTCCCTGAATTTTAAAGCTGATGGCTTCATCACACTGCTTAATGATATTTTATTAGATGACACATAAAGAGATGCCTGTGAAACTATGGTACCATTGCAACAGTCCATGGGATTTTCATTCCACTATCACTTCATGGCTCTTCGGGGCCCCACCTTCAGCTCAGCAGTGGCCACTCACTGCTCTGCTCAGAAGAGTTGTCCTGCTTGACTTCATCTGGCAGGGGCTCAGAGCAGAGTCAGAGACTGCTCTTCCAGAGAGAGAGAAAAATCTGAATATTGCAGAAAGGCCCAAATGCCTTTGCATTCTCTGACCAAGCCTCCTTAAGCTATTGTTTGCCAGGCTGCTGTCACCCCTTGGGTTCATCTTGCTGCTGTTTCAGTGAGCCCGTCCTTGCTCCCTCCCACCAGATGCTCTTGATGCCTGAGCTCAGTAACCAGCTGTGCTCCAGCTGTGAGCACGGGTCTGCTCTACTGCAGATTGCCAGAGCGCTCCCTGCCATCTGAGAAACAGCCACAGAGAGCAGCCACAGCCTGGCTTTTGCTTGGCATAACCTGGTTTTGCTTGTCTCCACAGTGAGCAGCGGCACGTGCCGGGCTCAGGGGCGGTGCAGGATTTTTACAAGGTTCAGGGAACAGCGAGACAGGAGTTTCAGAGGAGGGGAGGTGGAGGTCAGCACTGCTGCCAGAGCAAAACCAGAACCACCTGATCCTTCCAGAGCACACAGTTTTGTTTTTCTGAAGGCTAAATGGGAAGCAACGTGACATGCAGGATTAAGAGAGGTTTGCTGCTTTGTCATCCGAAGTGGCTTTGCTGTCTGTTTGTACTGCCAGGCCTCTGCTCAGCACCAGCCTGTGCTGTGCTAGAGCAAACTAAAGGGGAATTATACAATATTGAATGTGGGCCTGTCTCTAAATGCATTGAAAATGTAGGTTATTGTCTTCTGGCATTTCCTAAAAAGCCTCTTGAGCTCCTGTTGGCAAGCGCTGATATTGAGGGTACTTTTAGCTGTTTAAGTCTTCCTGTTCTAACAGGGGTCAAAGGGCTGTAAAGATCTTCTCAAAAGGATATAGAAGGAATCATTAAAAGGGAGGAGGAAGAAAGTGACAGAAGGTCAGCCTTTTTTTTTTTAATGGGTGCATCCCCGAGGGGGTCAGACACAGTTGTGCATTATACTCCAGCTCCAGTACCTGACTTTTAGAAACCTACAGCAAATCTTATTAGCACTTCCATAAGCATAAAATACAGGACAGAGCCCAATGTTCCAGGCAGAAGTAAAAGAGAAAAACCATGAAATAAATCAATTTAGTCTTTCAAATTAATTTAAATCAACATAGAGCAAGGATATGACCAAGATGAGGACAAATACTCAGATATGTTCAAGGCATTTTACGGTCCCTGGGAAGCGCGTGCATGTATCTGTGTGTGTTTAATTCCCTTGCTGATCTTTCTTTTCCTTAGGGACAAATTTACTGTATGCTCATTGCATGGCATGTCATGTAGCTTTTTGTAAGGACTGGTGTAGGGCAAAAAATTTACCTTTTTATGTGACACAGCCAAACAGAATTGTGAAGGTTTTCAGTGATTTCTAGACAGCAAGCAATAAACTGCGTTTGCACCCACACACTTACTGCCTAACACCCCATCTGGTAACATTTCCACGTCTCCAGGAAAGAAATCAATAGCAATAATCTGTGAGGGCCTCATAGGGTGTATATTTTTTTATCGCACTGCTATTTGGAATTTTTTTTCCTATCTGCTTACAGCCCTAGATTGTTCTTTTTTTGTTAGCTAACATTGAAACCCTGGAACCATTATTATATTTTATAAAAAGCAGAAACTAACACTGGGGTCAGAATAATATATTCTAAACACTCGTATTCAATAATACCACGGTGTTCAGACCGTAAAGTCCTCGTCAGTGAAGGCACTGAAAAACCTCCTACAGTAAGAACCTGTGCATTTAAAATGATATGCTAGCACGCTTCAAAGACTAGCATCCTAAAAATTCGTGATTACTTAAAGATAGTTTATATTAAAATAGAGTATACCTCCAGCTTTCATCTTGCTCCAATGCAGAGAAGAAACTGTCCTTATATTCTGAAATTTAGAACTGTGTCACTGTTGGTTTTCTGTGTAAGGAGGAAATATGATGCTTTGTTACTGGTCTTATTTATTGCAGACCTTGTCTGGAATCTAGTATTGAAGCTGTGCTTGATGAGTTGCTGCCTTGAACTTTTCCACTGATCAATGCTGGTGCTATGGCTGCATGAAAGAATAGCTTTCCTGAGGAGAAGCTATCACATGGGAAACACACTACACAGTAAGCGAAGAAATCTGCTATAATCTTGTATGCTTAGGCTTAGAAACGTGTTTCCCAAAAGAAATGGCAATAGTGAATGACCATTTTAAAACAGATGCTACGTGAGCAAGAGGTCAGGTCAAGAACAGGGAGGTATTTAAAAAAAAAAAAAAAAAAAGAGGTAGAGAAAGAAAGAAAGACAGATTGGGAAAAGGGAAGAAAGAAAGCAGCAGAAACCCTCCTTTCACTAACATGATAAGGCACAACTGGACAAAATGCACAGCTGAAGACAACATTACAGAGCCAGGAGACAAGAATCATATTTCTTCTTCTCCCTGCAGTGACAAATAAAAGGTTGTTTTGATTTTTGCTGTACAAATGATAGGCTTTACTTTGAAACTGTGGCTGCTGAGTTGTTCTTCACAAAAGTATTTTTTTTGCTTTTTGTCCTAATGGCAATACTAGAGGAAAGAAAAAGAAGCAATTCTGTAATCAGCATATATTTTATTTACCCATGGATTTTCCTATGCATCTTGCAGTGGGGGTGAGATTGACATTCTGAGCAGGAGGAATGTCCTTTGGAAGTGGGATTTCAGCAGCATTGAGCATGGACAAATCTGTGTCTGTGCTTACCTGGCCTTTACTTTTGTGCCAAGGCTGCCACATATGAAATTGGTTTGTTTTTTTTTCACATAGGACCCACTGTGAAGCCTTTTTTTTTTTTAAGTCACCAAATTACCATCTCATTTGGTTACCAGCAGAGCACATAGCAGGTCTCTCAGTGTAGCTGGCTTTATTCATGAGTATCTCTCAATAAGCCAGTGGTTAAAACAAGGAGTCAACCTTTCTGAAGCAGATCCCACAAAGACCAACTGGGGAGACACACAGGGTGCCTTTTGTTGTAAGCAAGGATTTTTAATTTTTTTTTTTTTAACTCAGCACCTAACTTAAAATGTTTGGATGAGATAACCTTGTTACTGCTCTTACCTCATTTTTGTCCCTAAAATTCACCACTTGTCTGTCTTCATTTGCACTCTGAAATGTTGAAAAGCCAGATCTCAAAGCCGAACAAATAATAATGTGTAAATAAGGATCTAGCAGATCAAATCACTGGTGGAAAGGATAAATGAGGCTGAGTCCTGCCCATGGATAGTGTGAAAAATGAGGTACTGGATTTCTTTACTTTAAGTGGGTTCATAAGGATGGATTTGGGCAGCTAATCTTTGATTTCTGTCTGGTTTTAAAATATTTTACTTGATGTCTCTGCTCTTTGGGTAGATAGGAATGAGAAAAAGCAGTGCTCTTCTTATTCACATTGTTGCAGTAAAAATAAATCCATGGTGAGGTGGGTATTCAGGTGCCATGGGAAGGAGGGCTATGGAAATACCTCAGTGTTTTTTTACCTGGGGTCCATGGGCTGTGAATGAGAGCACTATAAAAGGTGAGAAAGAATAGCAAATCTCTTGTCAGTTGGCTTAAATTTTCACTGTAAGGGTCCCTACCTCCAGCAGAAGATTTTAGATACATAAACATTGAAGAGCTTGAAAATCACTGATGTAAAGAGGCTGTCAGGCCATTGCAGGCACGGGGAACAATATATTCAGCCAGTATTATCTCAATCTGAACATTTGAGTCATTTCTTCTAATACTATTGAATTTAATTTCTTAGTCTAAATTAAAACAGTAAAATCTTAGTGTTTTTAATAAAGTTATATTTGAGCTCAGGCTTTGATGATAAATAAGCCATTCACTTATGTACATCTGCCAGAGCATTCATAGGAAGCACTGGGCTTAAATGAGTTGTGACCTTATGAGACAGTGTACTGTTTGGAGACTATATAGGTGACTGCTGGGTTTTGAGTCTTGACCTTTCTGTTTATATTCATCATGAACGTGAGGATACTTTTATTCTTTCTGGGAAAAGGCTGTCAATCTTCACACTAATTTTAATGCCTGTGCAATGCAGAACAGTGGTGGATCTCGGCAATAACAATCACCAACTGACTAAAATTAACTAATTCAGGCTGCTATGCTAAATTGAGTATGAGTGGGTTTGTTTCAGGCTCGGCATGGAAGCACAGGTGCAGTCGATAAATGGGGACACATACGGTGCCTAAATGCGCCCGTGCTCGTCGTGACCTCCCAGCAAAAAAGCTCTGACAAATCACTTGTGACTGTCCAGAGCTTGTCGAGCTGCTGTTCAGTTGATCCCTATTTCTCTAGACTGGAAGTGACAGGAAGAGGCACTGATACTTGAAAAAGACTTCAATTCCTGTCCCAAAATCGTGGTGCCTTCCGAGGACTGGCCCTGTAAACAGCTCCTCACCCCTCTGGTGAGGCCAAGGCTTGTCAGTCTCTGTCCTTCATCACATCTCCTTCCTTACTTCTGCCACAAAAGTTGGCTGCTGTTCAGGGACCATCTCAGGAGATCTTACACCATACCCCCCCTCAGTTGGGGAGTTCCCTCTTCCCCCCTCTGCCCACACCAGGGAGGCTCAGGTGGTCTGGAAGTGCAGCCTGGGGCAGATTAGAATCCTCACATCACTTCTGCCCCCAAAGCTGCTGAGATAGCCTGCTGCTGGGAGGTCCCAGATCAGATCACCCAAATAGCAATGCAGATATAGCCTAAAATGATGATGAGATTGTTCCAAATATGGGATGCTGAAGTACCCACCAGACTCTGGAGTAGCCACTCTCTACCTTGCTGAGACACGGGCATAGAAAGAATATTCTTATGGTAAACTCCAAAAATAATGTTCTTTAATGATTTGAACCCACTTTAGTGGTGAACAGAAAAGGAAACTTCTATTAGAGCCTTGACACACTGAGCAGAAGAGCTTTGTGCAGGCCAGACATCTGATTCTGGGTGGCAGATCTGTCCTGAGCCTTTATTCCCCTATGGCTGTGCTTTTTACACTGGCACCACCTGCCCTTCCCCAAAATCCTTCCCTGCTTTTGCCCTCATTCCTGCATTCTCACACTCCTTCTCATGCTCACTGAGTGTTTTTCTCCCAAATTATATCTTCATATATAACTTCTTTATTATGGTTCTTCAGAGAAGCTTCAGCTGGGGAAGCAATTACCTGAAGAAAAATAAGAGGAAACAAAAAGGGAGTTTCCTTGTCTGCCAACTTGCCAGGAGCCAGGTCGGTCCTGGCAAGGATACACAAAGGTATTTTTCAAGCAAATATTACAGAGCTCTTTCAGTAAAGGCATATTGGCTTAAAAGGGCTCCAATCCTACTAATATCTGTGCTTCTTTCACTCAGAATCGTTCAAATCAATGCAAGTTATATTGCTCCTTTCTCCCATGCTAGCCCAAGCAAGCTTTTATTGCCTTCTCTACCCTGCCAATCTCTGTGACCCCAGCCAGTGCCCAGCCCCTCGCTGCTGGCAGTGTTTTTCTCTCTGCTGGCCCTGTGCAGAGCATTGTGCACCAGCAGCTGCTTTTGCAGGGTGCAAAAAATACCACACTGAGGCAGCTTCAGAACGACTTCCCTTGCCAATACCTCTGTCCTTGTTTGCTTTACCAATGGAAAAGGGTAAATTAAATTATAGTCAAATGTCTTCCTAAATATGCTTTCTCACTCCTCCTTCATGTATACAAGCGCTGCAGACATAGCAAGAGATTATGTATCCCAAAGGAATTTGGTGCAATATTTTGTAATTCTGATTGAAATGTGTTCTGTCTGGTCCCCATAGTTTAATTTAGAACAATTAAGGTTCAGAGTACATGAGCTTGCAAAGCACATTACAAACAATGGCTGCAGAATAAACTGCAAATCAATCCACACTAAATCACCCTGAAAATCCCTGCGAACACAACAAAGAGGTCTAGATTCACAGTCCTTTAATACAATCTCCTCTGTCTTTGTAGCCATAAGTAGTTCAGCTTCCTCCTTTATGGAAAATTATCATCCTATTATTTCAGGTTAGGAGGTTTTTTGTTTGTTTGTCACTGGAAATAAAACAATAAGGAGCCATCCCACGCGTGATTATGCGAGCGTGTCAAATCAAACCGCAAGAGAGACACTGCCGCTGTGCTCCGCTCTCTGCTTTACCTCGCAATGCTTATTCCTAATGATTGCCTTGCTGCTTTTATACAGGATATAGATGAGCAGCAGGTACTAATATAATTAAACCTGATAAGAGGGTGTCCTGAATATCGTGCACGTGCGTGCACAGCCTGTGTAATAGGGCTAGTACATGTCACACATCAACTTTCTATGATTTTTACATTACCATTATTACACTGGCTGACACCCGTGTTCCTGCTTTTATATGGCAGTAGCTTTTCATTAATACTGTACCTAAAACATTGTTTTAAATGACGTGAAGTCAGGTTAGAGAGAAAACTAAAGATCCTCTGATTTTTGCAAAACTAAGATTTTATTTCCTTGTGTGCACTCTGAAATCTTGGAAGCAGCAGACACGATTTTACATGATGTTTTTAGCAGAAAGTCTCACAGAGCATATTCCCATATTCAGATGAACAGGCACAAATGTGTAGATTGTTTTGCAATCACATGCAGCGTTGGGAGAAAACAGTGTTTTGTTTTGTTTTGATTTTGAGTGTGAAAGGAGCGGGTGCCTGGATCCAGCCAGGGTTCTGCAGAGTCTCCCTTTCAAACCCCGGACAATAACCTATTCCTCACAATCAAAGTTCAGTGAAGGGAAATGGCTTCCAGGAGAGCACAGTAGCCTGGCCATCCCCAGAGCAGCCACACTACGTGACAGAAGGCAAAGCAGGAGCTATCAGAATAATTGTCTCTGGAAATGACCACGGGGGAGGGCCTGATCCAAAACCCTCACCGGTCAATAAGAGGCTACCACTGATGTGGGCTCACATCATCAGTTGTTCTATCGGAAAGATTTTTTTTCCAGGACAGTAGTTCTGATTTGAATGTTCTTTGCACAGAGCAGCAAATAGAGATACCCAGCCACCAGATGAGGCAGGGGCTGATTGAGTGTGGTGACAAAGTTGGCACAGGGCTGATACGTTCATCAGCGCTTCTGTAGGGTTCACATCACCTCTGCAAAACCCCACAGGTCTCTCTGTACTTACCTCATTCAATGCTAGCGATGCACGAAGAAGTAAGTAAGACAGAATGCTGTTGCCAGTTTCCCACATCACCATTTTGCTGAATCCTGCAGCATTTTGTGCGGTGCGCTGTCTGTCCCCCCAGCCCCCCAGCACGGGCACTGTCCCCTCAGTGTGGGCAGGGTCACACAGCCTCGTGTGCTGTCCTTGCAGAGCAGCACAAGAGCCCGTCACGCTGAGGCCACCAACCCCAGAGAGCAGATGCAGGGTTATGGATGTTTGTGCTCCATCCATGCAGTCGTGCCAGGCCTGCCGGGTGTCTCCTGTGACACCTCCCAGGGCTGCAGCACCCTGAGCAGAGTGCAGCCCTGAGCCCTAAATGCCCTCGGCACATGTCAGTCACATCCCCGTTGTGTTCAGCCCATTACAGGTTTTACAGTTTCCAGTGAGGGCCATGTGCAGCCTGGCTGAGGCCAATCAATATGCTCCAGGACCATTATCCTATAAAATTCCCACTTATTTAAAAAGGGGGTGGGGGGCACAGACCTTCAGTCCTGATCCAGCTCTGTAAAGTCAATGGCCAAACTTCCATTGATTTTCAGAGGCAAAGAGTTGGCATGTGCTTTAAAATATTCACAAGCCAGGAATAATAGCAACAAGCAGATATGGTTGCAGCATCTTTAATCTATATACTGTGGTCTTCATACTACTTCTGCCGTAAAAAATAAACAATCCAGTGTTCAGGAGAAAATAAGGAAGAAAATACATAAGCAATTGTGCATTACAGAATCCTTCAAAGTGAATGCAGTGACTATAAGGGCAAAGTATAAAACCTTGGAGTTGTTTTATTTGCATGTTGTCACACTGGGTTTTGAACCACTTTTTCCTTTCTCCTAGCTAGCATTCTGCTCAGCCTCGCTGTTGTGCTCATTAGTCTGGTAAAGCTGCACTGCAGGATTCAACTTGTTGTTTCAAGTAAAATAATTTAATTAATCTTGTATTCTGTAATTTGTTTTATTTTGGGAAACAAATATGTTTAATCTGAGTACAACAGTGTTTGTTACCTAACCTAGGAGCCCTGGATTTTAAACAGAGCCAACAGATAATTTTCAGAGGGGAATTAGCACAGCACTTCTGTCTGTGTCATGCCCCTAATCCTGCTCTGCTACTGTGCAGAAACAACAGGGAGTGCCGAACTTGTAAAGACCTTTAGGAATTAGGTAACTTCCTCCAGGGTATGAAGTTCTTCTGTTAAAGGTCTCCAGCATCTGTGGGGTTAGTGCTGATTTGTGAGGATTGCATTAACTGATTCTCACTGTCACGGTGCCACTGGTGAAAAGGGAGATGATAAAAGACTTTCCTGAAGAAAAAGTGCTGCCATTTTCATTTCAAACAAGACACTGCTGTGGTTATTTGAGTTTCATGTTCACTGGGACAGTATGGATGAAAAGGAAGCATAAGCATTTTGTTTTGTTGTTATAAAGGGAGTGATTGGTAACTCCTGGCAAGCCTGTCCTTGAATGCTGGATCATGGGGACAGCTTGAGAGGGGAATGTCCCTTCAGGGGGCTCCCCACATCTGTGTTGGTCATGTAGATGGGGTGCTGGGCATTTCCTTGGAGCTGCTCACATGCAGTGCTTATAGGGACAAACTCCAAATAGGTGGAGGGGGAAATACATCTATATCTCTCTCTGGAAAAGTCTCTAAAAGCTCTAAAAACCTTCCTGCCTGGCCATGCCAGGAACACACCCCCAAGATGGGTCCACGTTCTGCTCTCCCCATATCTCTGAGTCTGTGCTTTGACTCTGCTCAGTAACACTTTGCTATTTCTCCTGTAAATGCAGCAGTCCTACAGCTTTGTGGTGCTTCAGTATGGAGGAACCATTTCTATCTTAACAGCCAGTGACCCGGGAGGTTTATATATATGGGAGGACACTAACCTTTGATCTGAGTGTTTCATCCTTGTTCTCAGCTCAAAGAGGGATTTTTATTTTCCTCTAAACATCTGTGAAATACTTCTTGGCCATTTTAGAGACCTCCACATATGGGACTTGAAAAGACAGTTCCTTCTCTGTCAGTAGTATTTCAGATGGTTTTATACAAAAAGTAACAGGAGATGATTGTTTGCTTGTGTCTTTTTTAATTACATCAGTCCTTGAATGAAGTGCTCGGCCAGTGGGGCCCATCCTGCCTGCTAGGTGAGTGCCTGAAATGGTCAGGCTCGTGGCTGCTCTCACTGCCTCCAGGGACCTTTCCAAATTGCATTTCTCAACAGGAGGGGTGAAGAGCAATTTCTCTCCTGGTCCCCTCACGAGCTTTTCCTGTAGAAGAGCACAGTTCAGTAGCCACAACTCGCTGTACACAAATCTCTCAGGCAGAAGAGGAGGAACTCAGCTCTCCTCTGCCTTAACCACAGGGCTTCACTGGGAAAAAATAAACCAAGGGAATGGCAGCAGCTCTCTGCCTATTCTGTGAAAAGAGAGACCAGACAGCACAGGCAAGGCTGGGGGAGATGAACAAAAGCAGAGCAGAAAGAAGATCCTCATCCCCTTCTTGGACCTCAGGCCAGCCTACTGAGCCTGGTCATGCTGGAGGGTCTTCTGGCAGCAGAGACCTGTGTCCACTTGAACCTTTAACTTTGAAAATTAAGTTTAAGCACCTCAGAAATTAAAATACAACCAGGTAGTATTTCTAAAACCAACAACCTGAATTTCACCTAAACTTCTTCTTGGATCAAACCTTTGACAATTTCTACAAAAGATTATAAATTTTTTTTCTTTACGGTTTGACAGAGTTTACACATGATTTAAAGAGTGCTATTGTGTAGGAATGGACATAAGCACGTTTCAAACTTAGGCAAATGCACAGATGCTTTTTTGATCCTGGGGGCCCAAGAGTATGTCATGAAGCTTCTCCTGGCTTGACTCGTGTCAGCAGGAACAGAAGGAAGGTCATCTCTTACCCTTTTATTCATTTTGAGTGTTGTTTCCCTTCTCCTTTGAGGTTGCATTGTAACCAATCAACTAGAAATTTTCCAAGCCATTAGTGTATCCCAAATAGGAAAGCCATGTCTCCCCACTGCCAAAGAGCAGGAGGACAGGGCACAGTGGCAGCACATCAGGGTCCCAGCTGTGCCAAGAGGAGCCCTGGCCTCCAGCATGCCCTCACCAGGAGTGCCAGGTACTCATTCAACCTGCAGGGCTCCTCCCATGCCACATCAAGGGTGGCAGGGCTGGTGGCTCTCTGGGCTGAGGCCCGGTGGAATACTAATTTCATGAGGGATTTGTTGGAAACAAAGCTCCAGATTGAATTATGGTGTAATTATGAGCTGTTTTTGTGTGTGCTACAGGACTGGGCAACCTGCCACTGGGCACAATCCACTGCGCATCAAGCAACCACAGGAGAACCTGACAGTGCTGCCAGCCCTCCCCTCTCCCTCAATCAAACACTCCTTCTGACTGCCAGTTACACGAATTAAACTGTTTTAGCCTCATTTACCATATCATAAGTGAAGAGCGACAGGCTGAAACCATCAAACACCCTGAGCTCTCAGCAGCCTTACTCCTGCAATGACCATATGCTTGTGCACAGTTGTCTTTCTCAGCTGATCTGATACAGAATTAATTGACACTCAGATTTTAGCTTTAACATACCAGCTGTTAGCTGTAAACCAACAATCAGGCCTGCTCTTTAATCACAAAATGTACTAGCTACCTTAAGGGTCTAATTTTTTTGACAGCTATGAGTGATTTCTTATGCTTACATGATCCAGGCATAATTTTAGACGAAGCTGAGATACTGCTAAACGTACTGCTTTAAAAACCTAACACATCCCGCTCTTTTTCTCTTCTGGATGATGTTTGGCAGTTGGCAGAGAGACAGACATGGGACTGGAAGATAAAAGGGTGAGTGGCTGTGGCAGTGGGGCGAGGCACAGACCGGATTCCCAGCCAGAATCCCCGCCGTGTCCTGGCTCCTGCCAAAGCACCCTGAGCCTGATGTTCCTATGGATATCTCGGAAACTTCCTTGGACAACTCCTCTGCTGGTATAATGGAGCATGAGTGATTTACCCCAGCCGGAAGAATGGGTTTGATTTTGGCAAATACATTCAACAACAAACGACAGCTTTTAAAAAGCAATTGTATTACAGGATAAACTAAGGTGTAAGGGCATAAATTGGAGAGCAAATGTGGTTCTCACTGTACTTGGACATCTCACATGAGCAGTCAGCTTCTAAATTTGGGCACCTGAGTCTCAACATATTTAAAAATATTATATTTTTTTCTGTTCTTTTGTTTTTGCTGATCTTTCATTCTGCTTAGAATGATATTTTTCCTTGAGTTCTAATAAAATGAGTTAAATAATTAATGCCACAATCCAATAACTGATTATAGAATTTTTTTCAGAATTGCATGTAGCACTGTTCACATACTAAATCTTTTTGATTAATGATTTTTAAAGATGTCTTGTTACATCCATAATATAAAAAAGTAGAGAGATGTAAGATACTGGAGTATAATTCTAAATACCTTTTATGAGCAGTAATTCATTTTATAAGCTTGATTCTTGATGTGTATGTAGGAAATACTAACATGGAAGAAATATTCCAAAGAAACTGCAGATAGAAGCCTCCTCTTCCATACCCCCCTGAAATCTAGTTTATGTCCATAGGTGAATTGCTGCTGTGAAGCCACTGCAATTTGACTTTGTACAAAAAGGGTCATTGAACAGAAGGTCAGGCAGCTGGCCATTTCCATTTCAAAGATGCTATCAAAAGGGCAAGAGGCAGTTCATCCAGCAGCCCTTTAGCAAACAAGATTTTCTCCTTTCTCATTTATGATTTTTTTTTTTATGCTAAAATAGTTTATAGGCTACTGAGAGAAGGGCCTTGGTTCATTTTCTTCAGAAAGAAAGTGGACTAAGTAGAGCTTGGAAAGGACTTTGGTTCAAGAATTCATAGGAGCTTTTGAGTAATGAGGAGCCATTTGGTGTCCACTTATCAAGAGCCTGGCAGTAAGGCAATAAATCATTACGGGGGACTCTCCGCTTCAGCTGAAGACAATTGGAAAAGGTAGCTCTTTTATTACAAATTATGGCTTATCACCTCCTTAATGGCAGGCCTCAGCTTTATGAATACTTGAGCTTATTAATCAAGATAAACCAAACAAGTTCAGGAAAGTTTGGGGACCCCACGTGCCAACGTGCCATCACGCTGGGGGGGAGTCCTGCAAGGTTTGCCGTGCTGCCTGACAGCCAGAGGCACAATCCATCCCTCCTGCCACTTGCTGACAGCTCAAATGATACTGGTTCTTCTGGGATTAGAGAATTGCCTCTCACCAACGAGCAGCTAAAATTCACCCATTAGGGCGATTGAAAATCGGCTGTTCCTCCCCCAGTGCTCGGTGTGCTCTTGCAGAGTGGGACAGAGCACGAGCCTCAACCCTGCCCAGGCCAGCAGCCCCTGTGACAGTGCCCCTGCTCAGGGAGGGGGGTGGTAGCTTCGCTGTCACTTAAAGGAAAAGAGTATTTTGCTCTCAGGGAAAAAAATGCTCAAAACAATTTAGGTCCCATATTTTACTCTACTCACCATTTTCTTGTCATTTCAGAGAGCTTTTGCACGGCAGCTTTGTGGGCTGTGTTTCACAAACACCAGGGGCAGAAGGCTCTGCCATCAGCATGCTTTGGGACTGAATTGGACCGCTTGTGAACAGGAGGTGTGAGTGCCCAGCTCCATCACCCAGCCCTTGGGAGGAGCAAAACACCAATGTGGAAATTCCTGAAAAGCGAATTAACCAACCTTTCTCTGCAAAATCGGTGTGAAAATTTTGGGCTTCATTAGTTCTTTTTTTATTGATGGATAGAACAAAGGATGGTCTATGGAGCAAATTTTGCAAGTGAGTCCCCACTGCAAACAGACTCCTGACCTGTGCTTGGGTTTGGACATGCAAAACAACTGATAAGAGCCTGAAACTCTAGTGAAGGTTTGGTCATTCTCCCAGGCCTTGCCATGTCAGAGATAGCTGACTGAGCTCACAGCTTCCTCACCACCACAAATATTTTCAGAACCATGTCAGTGTAAGTTCAAAATATGTCACTGTAAAATGTTTATACAACATTGAGCTGAAAATCTATCGATATATCTGTGCTATACCAATACATCCTGGTAATAAGAATGCTTCATCACAGCAGGTCAATATTTATTGGAATAAATCAACCCCTTGCCAATGTGGAAATGAAGGTGTCTGTTACCTGAAATTGGAAGAGTTGTATATTCAATTATAAAAACTAACAAATGAAGGCTTTAGCTATCATACAACATCACTCCATTGACTTGATGGAGCTGCATCAGTTTACATCAGACAAGTCTGGACTTAAAAGCCTTACTGGAATATCTGGAAAGGATTTGGATGATCTTTACACAAGGCAGTTTCACAGGGCAGTGCAACCAGATATGCAGAGAGCAGAGCAGTCCCCTGGCACCTGACAGAGCAGGTGACACTGAGCATCAGCCCAGTCAGCAGCACTCCTCACAGGTGAACACCTGCCCCCTCCAGGCCCCTGCATCCATGTCCACTGACACCCAGGTGTGCAGGAACATCAGTGGTCCTGTCTGGAGAGGCCCCTGAGAGGTGTAGAGGAAGCTCTGAGGCCCCACAAGCGTGGGCTGCATGAGCAGGAGGGTCCTGGTCCTCTGGAAACTCCTCTCCCAGCTGCTTTGAGAGCACTGCCACCAGCACATCCCACTGCTGCCAGAGCCCACTGTGAGCTGCATCCCTCGGCGCACGGTGAGTAAGATCAGGGATGTGGCAATGGAGAGCTGGGGAGGACTGAGCAGAGAGAAATGAGTGAATATTTTTTGACATCCTTCCATAACTTTCCCCCCGTTAACAGTATTGCTTGTGGAAAGTGGAGGTGACATATGATGGTTTTAAATACAGATGTTAGGAGTCAGAATTCAAATAAGGACATTTCAAACATGTCTGAAGCATGGCAGCAGCAATCAGCAGTGCAGGGCCACTTGAAAATATGGCCACTAACAGTCCTCTGAAAAGCACGAGGCAAATTGCCAGCTAAATAAGAACTAGAGGAACACCAAAGCCCTCTGTGTTTTCCAGAGCAGTCCGTTATGAGTTCATTATGTCCTTTGGAGATGGAAAAGCGTTTCCCACTGGCAGATTCCTCCCATGCCCTGCTCCAGCAGCTCAGGTGCTCTGCCACCGCCTCGCAGGCTGTGGAGCTCAGGGCTGACAGCACTGCCTGCCCCGGAGGTGTCCTGCCCTGTGCCTCTAGTGACACTGCTCTGCTCCTGGGCAGCGGCAGCAGCTGATGCTGCTATTGTTTCTTTGACAATAATACACATTTTAGACTTACTAGTCACGGAGACATTTTTCTTCCTCTCTTCCTAGTGCAGCATAAGCTACTTTGACACCCCAGGGACGGGTTTAGGCACAGCTCTGCCGCGGGTTTGGTGCCACAGCGGTGAACCTGTGACCCTCAGCGCTGCTGTGGGCATGTGGGTGAATTCACAGGGACCAAAGGTAACTCTGGGGCTCTGCATCTTCCACTCATCAGCTCTGCTTCAGCATCACAGCTACACCTCGTGCCTTTAGGCTTAGTTCAGTTTCCACTTGCCAGAAGGGGAATGAATTAAAATGTTAAGATCTGCAAATGTAACTAGACCTGAAGGTGCAGCTTTCCCCACCAGACTGAAGAGTGGGCTCCTCTGGGATTGCTCACAGCAATTATGAAATGAACTATGCAAAAAAAAAAAAAAAAAAAAAAACCTATGAAGCCACCCATCAGCTCTCAGTTGGCTTTGAAAATGCTAGAAATTGTCCTGAGGTGTTTCAAAGGGCCCTCCAGTCAGCCCCAAGTTAGGGCTCATTACCATAAGGGACATATGTTTGGCTTTTAGGTAAACCACTGCCCCTATCAGATTTTTAAGGTACTGGGAACATCAGACTGTCACCTTTAAGCATAATAATGTTTTCTCTTTAAATTCCAACATGGTTTTTGTAACCATCAAAGTCAATGAGGGTTTTGTCAATGAGACCATGCTTATGTAAAAAATACTACTGAAGAGGCAATCATTTTGAGGTTTTGTATTTTAAAAGTGTAAAACAAAGAGACCTTCCTTTCTACAAAGCAATAACATGTCAGAGAACTGCAGACTTATAACCCAAGGATCTATACCAAAAACCTGTAAAGGGAAAAGCTAACAAGAGGTTGTAAGAAAAGGTCGATGAAGCTGTACAAAAGGGTAAATATTCTGATGGTTTCCTCTCAAATACATTGATATTAGGTTCAGAAAGAATTCTCCAGGTGTGTCTGGTGCTCAGTTTCCCAAGTAAATACTGCTTATTTCTGCTTTTAATCCAATATAAGGCCGTTGGTAAAGGTCTGCGGAGTTTGGGAAAATTCACCTGAAATTTTTAATCTTTTCAGTGTGAATTCATGCAGGTTGCAGAGCTGTAACAACTGCTATTTCATTACATAAAATGCTAACATTAAACTTGACAGCAATTCCAGGGCACAAAACTTCAGCAGAGCCGTGGAAGTGGTAGAGCAGCTATCTTCGACCTTTGGACCATCATAAATGGAGAAAGAGATGTTTGTCTGGAAGAGAGAAAGTATTATGCTTTTGGAGGCTGTTGCTGCTGTTATTAAGGCAGCAGCCTCCTGTCACCTGTGCTCCTGCAGCACTGGGTTGTGGGGCTCACACACCCAACAGTGATGTGAGGGTGCACCTGAAAATTTGAGGCAGAAACACCAAAAGATGCCTGCGCCAAACCTTATTGAGAGAGGCAGCTGAGAAGAGCACCCTGATTAGACCTTTTGGGTGCAAAACTATGCTGTGTCAAAAAACAGGCACCAAAAAGGGCTGAGGAGGGATTCGGGTTGAGTAAACACCAGTATTAAGCCAAAGGGCTGAGTAAATGCTACCTCTGAGTCGTGCTTCAAAGAGAAGTTTTTAAGAGCCTTGACGAGCTGGGCACAAAAACAATTAAGGAAACATAAAGCATAAAGGAGCAGAGACTTCTGATTTAGCTTAAGGTTGAAGGAGGTCCAAGTTTGAGGGTATAAATAACAAAAGAAGGTCTAAATCCGTAATATCCTCTTCAATCTTCTTTTTTATCTCATAGCTGAAGAAGCTACTGATAATGTTTTACTTGTGCTGACCCAAACCTCATCATATCTATGCTGGGTCCTCTCCTCTGTTGCTCTCCAAGAAGCACTCATTTTCCTGTCTGACTGCTGAGCATCTAAGCAGTTTTCCCCACTAGCTCTGTGCTCAGGACAGTGATGCAGCTGTGTTTTCATTCACAGCTTCAGAGCATCCCCCTGGTAGGAATATATTTTTCTGGGGTGCTGCATGCATGTCCCCCTGGTACACTCACTGTGATCTCTTGCTGTCAGAGTGATGCTGCCATCACTGATCTATAAGAATGCTTTGATTTAAGGGGTTTCCAAAATCCCACAGATGGAGCCAGGCAACTGAAATGGAAAAAAATAACTTCAACAGTTTTGCTGCTTTTGCAAGGAGAGAGTGAAGGGAAACATGGCTCACTTGATGGAAGTAGGGCCAAGACAGACAAAACAAAGCTGCAGCCTCAGAAAATCCACAGAGTTTAGTACGGGTGACATTCACCATGGGTTTCCAGCTCCAAGCAGACACCCTGACCTGCCCTGTGAGACTGTGAGAGGTGCATGTTGGCAGGGCCAGCCCTGCAGAACAGTCACCCAGGGCATTTGGAAAACTCCTCAGTCCCAGCTGAGCCTGCAGCCGTGCTCCCTGCACAGTCCTGGCACTCAAAGTGACGGTCCATGAACCCAAGGCTGGGCTCTGTGACCTGGCTGGGCTCAGAGCTCACACACCCACAGCAGCAGCTCCAGGAAAAGAACTGCCTTTGTCACCTGAGGGGAGAAAGCAAAGGAAACTAGTTAAAGTGGATTTAAGGCTGAATTTTGCCACCAGACCTGCTCCTGAGGAGCCATGACCTGATGCCTTCTATTCCTGTAAATTCTGTGAGTTTTGAAACCGGTGAATTTGAAACTTCCCTAATAATAAGGAAAATATTTCCCATGGTGCTAATGACAGCTGTAATATCACAGTTAAAATAAATAATTGGCACGTTTAAAAGCACTATTTTATTTCAACTGTGTTCTTATGATTCAGATATTTCTATGTCTATTCTGTGGAATAGACATACTTTCTTTTGACACCTTTACAGGTTGGGTTCAAAATGTATCATTACAAAATATGGTCAGTTGCATTAAAATTATAATTAAAAAATTACTTTTTACCCTGACATGAAAAATTTAAAGCTGATACTGTGGAACAAAGTACCTTAACCTACTGGATAAAAGGAAAGCAATGTTTTATTTTAAAAGCGAGTTATTTTCCAAGAGTTTACTTTATAATGGTATAATGACGTTTGTGGACCCTTAACCAGAACTATTAGTCCTCACAGTTAATTAGCTCTTAGAGGGAATTTTGCACACCCACACTATGAATTATAATTGCTTGTTTCTGGGTTCACAATGAGGACATCAGAGAGGAAGCAGCACCCCCCAAAACCTCTGTGAAGGCCCCTGACTGCCTTAGCAGCATCCCTGGGCTGTGGGGACCCTCCCCACTCTGCTGCTCCCCAAGGCCACCGAGCCACTGCCAGCTGGGACAGCCCCTGCTCGTCACACAGGATCCCTCCCTCTGGTTCCACTGGAACCCTCTCAACAGCAGCACAGGCAGAACTACACCAGATGTGCTAAGTCAGGCTTTTTCCATTACTGAAAAAAAAAAAAAAAAAAAAAAAGGAAAAAGAGAGACAAGAGATTCTGCTTTTAAAAGGTTGCACAAAAAGGTTAATTGTGAAGGGACTCACTGTGGGAAGCATGAGTTTGAGGAGCCTTTCTCCTAGGAAGCCATGAGGTTATAGAAATTGCGAGAAGACTGGGATGGATGCAACTTCGAAACCGTGACCAGGAAACCCATGCGAGGCAAATGGCCTCAAAGAAGAGTGACAGGCACAGCCCAGGGAATGCAGAAAGCCAGAAGAGGGTGCTACGATATCTAATTATCCAGAGAACTTATTTAAATTAGTCAAAATATTTCTCTGAGTGGGCTGTGAAACCCTCCATCTGCCATGCACACAACCCAATGGCTCCTGAGAGGGCACCACTCTAAATCCAGTTACCCCAGGGTGGGTGTGGGACTTGTTACTGGGCTGCTGCACTTTGTGTTGGAGCCTGCAGCCAAGGGGAAGAAAATGCAGGATGGAATTGCCACAGTGAGAGCTGAAATCTGAGTGGGGCCTCATCCCTTCCCTGGTCATTGCCTGCTTCACACGAGTTGTTGCCTTTACTGCACCGACGGTTTCAGTGTTTGGAGGTGAGGTTTGAGGGGAGGCAGGGCACTGTTGCTTAGTTCCTGTATTTTTTCTTGTCGTATAGTGTTATCTCCAGGTAGCTATTTCTCCTACAAGCAATGCAGTTTCAGGAATGCCGTGGTGTACTGGCCATAGCCCAGCCAATGTCAGAGATGGCTGCTTTGCATCTCATGACCCATTTTAACCATCTGATTTAAACCTTCACCTGACCAAGAGTGCCGTAAAATGTATTTGTAAGACTTGTACTGTTCATTACTTTAGAAAGTGCCAAATGCAGGAGGTGGAACAAATCCCTTTGCAGATAGGGAATTCTATTTCCGTGCTGCCAACCAGGAAGGTGCAAGAAAGGACAAAGAGCCCTGGTCCCAGTGATGACATGACACAAAAGCTAAAGGCAGGTGCATTTATAAATAGTTTCTGTAGGTGCAGGTTTAAGGTTTCTCTTCTCTGGGACACTGCAGAGAGAGTTGTTGTCCACCGAGCACCTTGCACTGGGCATTTGGACTCCACAGTCTGTTAACAGGAAACCTGGCAATTGAAATAAGCATTGAACCGGTCCAATTGCCACTGCTGTCAGTAAGTATCTGTGAGCTGCTGAGAGCACAGCCAGCGTTTCAAAAACACAAGGAGAGGCGATGATTTCCTGTCCTCAGGAGCTTTGGCACAGAGATAAAACAAGTCAGGCACAAGATGTAGCCTAATATTGTTTGCATGCCAGAAGCCTCTGTGCAGTAATTACAGAGATGCCTGGATGTCATAACTGTTAAGAGCTGTCAGCGTTTCCATTACAATCCCCCTGTGCATGGAGCCAGCCCCAGATGCCCCAAGGCTTGTGCAGGTTGAGGCTGCATCTCTCAGCTGCATCAATTTGGGCAGCCTGGGTCCCTCCTGGCCACCCACATGTTCCTGAGGCACCTAGGACAGCAGCCACTCTACACCAAGGAGAGAAAGAAAGGATGTTCCAAATTCTGTTTTAGTGCAGCATTCAGTTCTTGCAGACCTTGGAACAAGTCCTGACAAGGAGACATTTCCAGAGGACAATGGTATGATGTTCAAGGTGTCAAATTAAATCCCAGTGCTCAGTCTGAGAACTCAAGCTGCTTCCATCACACAAGCCAAGTGGCAGCCTACTGCAGTTTCCAAATGGAGCAGGTCACAAGCAGCAGTAGAAGTTGAGGGGAAATATTTTTAAAGCTTACACTTTTTTTCCCTAATTTTTTGCAAAATTATGGAGTTTAGAATTTTTAAGAGCAAATGTAAACTTCTATCACCATTTTTGGAAATAATTCTAGAGATGCAAAGTGTTATTGGAACATGGGACACTGTGTAATGTTTTTATGCCAGTGATTATATGAGCAGGAGATTTGGAGACACAGGGTGAAAATAGAGATATCGTTTTTCTTGTAGGGCATCATGTTTCTGTTCCCATTCTGTTATAGCTCATACTTGAATAAATGTAATTTAATTTATACTACTTTATAAAGGTAGTCTTTTAAGCCATACGTTAAAATAGACTTACAAAAAAAATTCTGATTTATTGTTCTTGGTCTATTTGTTCCTCCTGTGAGCCTAAATACAGCTTTCTCTCCTTTCTCTCTGCTAGCAAAGCCAGTCAGTATAACAAAATGTTACAATACTAGGGCAATATGTGGCAAATAAGATGCTATTGAAGCTAGAAAATATGTTAAATATCATGGAGACATAAACAGAAACTGCAGACTCTTCTCCTTTCTGGTCCATAGGGGAGACACAAGCCTGGCACAAACGTGGGGAATCTCCTCAGCATTGCTCAGAGCATCCCATCAAGTCCAGCATTCATGTGCACCCCAGCAGAATTTGTTGTCATCCGAGGGGACTTTCTTTCATTACCTCGGTAAGTCCAAAATTAACAGGGAAATCAGGATCTCTTAGCCAAAAGGCATCAATCTGAAACTGCAAAAACACTAGCTGGTTTAGAGAAAAACAAATAAAAGAAATCCCTTTTGGATTGCCCATGGAGAAGCACATGTGGGGGGTTGTTTGTGTTTTGAAATGTCATGTTATTTTAGGGGGAGATTATTTATTTGTCACCAGTCAACAGCTGCCTCAGCAGCGTGACTTGCATTTGAGCAGTTTGCTGCATCAGGATCTGAGCCCTGGCATTTGCTGGAGCCATTCTGGGTCCAAAGCTGTGAGGTTGGGGCACAGCCACCCTGCCGTGTTTCCCAGGATGAAATACTGGCCCCTGGATCTGAGAGCTGTTGGGTGATGCAAGCAGATGTGAGGGCTATCAGCACTCTCTCTGCAGGCAGCACACAGGGAATTGAGAGGCAAAGACATCCTGCAAGTGTCCATTTCAGCTCAACCTAATTGGCTGTGGCCTTTCAATCAGGCACTTCCTGAAGACACTTAGGAGTGTGCCTGCTGCTCTTCTGCATGGGCAAACTGGAGATGATTTGAGCCACAAGTTAAGAAGGGATGGGCCACCCCACTGCCATAATCAGCCGTCATCAATCACCACGTCCAGCGTGGACGCAGAAAGGCTGAAGTGCAGCTAACAAGAGTTTGTCAGTTAAAAGCTGGAGCTGAGGGCATCACAAGTGTTAAAACACTCTATTTACTATAGGTGAAGGTAAAGCAATCTATATCCCAATCGCTGGAGTCATTTGAGGCTCACAGCTTGCTGACAAATGTGGATGGACAGATATGTAAAGATGATGCGTCATGAGCTCTGCTGATGAGTTTACAGCAGAAGCCTCTGAATTCACATCAAATGTGTCAATGGGTGACAGAACTACATCACACAAACCCTGGCAGTTTAATTTGGTGTCAGCTATTAGTGTTGACTTTCAGCACTATTGCTGCTCAGTGTTTCTGCCAGCAAGGTGACACAGCCTCCAGATTGCTAAATTTCTTTGTTGTAAGAAATAGGGTTTGCTCACTGCACAGTAGTCCTCTAATAGAGGAAATCCAGAAGGTCAGAAAACTATTTTTCCAGGCTGCAGCACTCCATTTCGTGACCTAGACTTTTCATTACACTATTTTTTGTTAAGTATTCAATTGTGTCGCTACACGAAGAAAATATCTGTGTCCTGGGTTTTTTAATTATTCTCAATTGTTTGGAAAGGTCTGATCCATGTAATGGGCTCTGCTCAGGGATGCTGGAATTTACCAGATGTACTGAAGGACTGTGGAAGTGTGGAAGGCTTTGATAACTGAGTTTTCCAATCAAAACATTTTTGGAGGCAAAATGTTGGTTTAATGTGTTTTGTTTATCAAACACTTCCTTGGAAGATGGTTTAGGAGTCTGTCAATAGACCCAAAATGGAATTCCCCTTCTTCTATCTCTTCTTAGCTATTGTTGCTAAACTTGCAAAAAATTGGAAAAAAAAATAGTAATAAAGTGAAGTAAAAGGGGGACAAGTGGGAAAACAAAAGCTACACTACTTAAGAACAGGAAAGGTTTTATGGGAAATGCACCCAATCCCAAAACATTTCAAAATGTGTCATGTAGAACAGTTTCCTTTGTCAACAGGATAGGGTGGGCAAAAGGAACAATGGTGTCTTCTAGAAAGACTTTAAATGGCACCTGACTGTATTTCTATAAAAATGTCCAGTTGAACACAGGCATACCCAGACACTGTCCCAGGGGTTTCTGCTGGGCTCTGCTGGGGATTGGCTTTGGTGCTCCCAAAGATGGAGATGAGAAAATACAGCTCCCATTGCAGGGAGAGTGTTTAATGCACACTCTCTATCATTCACCAGCGCAAGTTTAAGCAGCACATAAGCCACTTTGACACAGCAATATATCATTCAAAAACAAAACCCGTGCTCTCTGCACCAGGCATGGGTGGATAGATAGCTCATCAGAGGGGGAGAGAGTCTTTCATCAGCTGCCTTTCACCGGGTGATGACAATAATCATTTCAACACAGAGTACACAACCCAGAGTGATGAAGGCAGCAGAACACATCTGGCCTGATCTCTTTAATACCGAATATTTTAAAAACCTGAGAACATTTGTCGGCGTGGTTCAACACAATGCCTGAGCCATAGGAGAAGGAGTTACATTTATTAAAAGAAGAGCCAGGAGAAAGGAAGACAAACTGTGACAGAAAAGCACAGTACGTGCTGCATCTAGTTCTGACCGTGCTAGTAACTTCACACTGGGGATGTTATAAGGTCAAAAAAATTTTACAGCTTTGAGCATCTGATCCAAAACTGACCAAAGTCAATTCATTGCGATCCCAAGTATGTCAGTAAGCTTTGGCTTGGGACTCTGTAGTTACATCAACCTGTGCTGTTCTACACAGCAATATTCAGTCTGAGATTGTGCTTGTCCTCAGGGCACAACAAAAATGCTGGATAAAAGTGGCCAGCATCACTCCCGTGGGTCCCCAGGTGGGAATTGGATGCAGAGCAGTGAACTTTAATCAAGGCCACCCAGCAGATTCAGGGCCAAGCCACATCTGGAAATAGGGAAACTTATCTAAGCCCTTAGGTCGCATTCAGGTATATTTGGGTTGTTTCCAGCCCCAAAGCAAGCTGCCAGACCTGACAGCTCACAAGTCCTGTATCTGTGCAATCCCATGTGAGAACTTCAAATGAATGCCTCCCAGACACAGTGTTGAGGGATATTTTTGGTCTAGAGCTCAAGGACTGTTTCCTGCTTGTCCTCTCATTCAGACAGCACATATGATAAGGACATCAGAACATCATCCATCTTCTGTGCCAGCCCATAAAGGACTGGGATCGTGGGAGAAAAGGCCGTGTGGTACACAAGGGTATGTGCTGGGACACAGGGGTATGTGCTTTCTCTGCCATTCAGGGCCACTGATATTCAGGGGAAAAGAGCCTATCAAGGACAGGAGATCATTTCTGAGCATCTGAAGGAACCTGAGTGGGTGCCCACACATAGCTACCTTGACATATCTTTTCTCTCATGTGAGGTACAAACAACGTCCAAAAAGACCCTGTTTGCATTCAAGTCAAATGTAATGGGTATAATTCAGATTCTTGGTGGTCTTCCAGCAAGTAGGAGAACCTCAGCAAGTCTAGAGATAAAGCCCTAAAATACAGCAAAATTATGTCTTCAAGTTTTTCCAAGGATTTTTTGCAGTATCATCTATATACAAACCAGCTCTCTGCTTAGAAGCAGGAGTTTTTCGTTTTCTGTATTTGACACAGAGACTTTATTAAAAGCCCTCTGCACAGTTAAAGATGGATTAAAAATTGATTTAAAATGAATTAAAAATGAATTTGTGTATTAACATGTTGGTCAGAAAAAAAAAAAAAAAAGAGATGGAGAAGGATATAATAAACAAGACAACATGAAGAAACAAAGCTAATTGCCAGCCTGGGAGAGCCATGCAGCACATTCCTAGTAAGCTGTCTGTCTTAAACCCTCTGGATCAAAAAGTGATTAATCCTACAGACAAATGTAGCCTTGATGGTAGAGATACTCAAAATCCCCTAAACACAGCGATGCAGTGTTATACTTACCATTCTGAAGGCCTCAATTAAAGGGTCTTTAACTTCAGCCTTTCCCATTCTGTTCCCTGATGTACCAGGAAGCCCCCACCTCGTGGCAATCTGCTCTGAGCCTCAAAAAATGCCTGATGCCAAGGTTTTCTGGAAGATAGCTTTTTTTAAAAAAATAAAAGCTGCTTTCCTGTTCAAAAAATACAGATAGCTTTTTTGGCTGTCTCTGCTGGGTTGTTTTATTCAGCACATCTCCAACCTGGCTTATAATGCACTGTGTTAAGTGAGTCCTTCCAGGCTCATCACTGCATCGCTGGTGCAATGCACTAAAAGGCTTTAGAAAACACATCACACTAAAAGTATGGGTGCTAGAAAGTGCTCTTGGCACTATTTGGCAAAGGGAGGGGAAGCCTTTATCAAAGCCAGGCAGCAGTTAAACAGTTTGTTGCCTTGCCAAATCCCAGTCTCCCAGCTCCAGCCCTGCCATCCAGCACCTGGGCAAACTGCAGCCAGGCTGTGGGTGAGGCACTGGTGCTTCTCCCCACTGCAGTCCTGCAGGGGCAGCTCCCAACAGGGTGTTTGCTGGTGGCTCCAGGCTCTCTTGGATGCCTCTCAGTTACTCTCAGTGCTGAAGAAATGCTCAAAACAAACTTGCTAATACAGTGGGTGAAAACAGAAGTTTGAAGGAAGTTGAAGGGCGCACCTTTATTGATTGAAAAATTAGGATGTGAATTACGTGGCTGCACTGGGGCCTCTCAGAAATCTAAGGCTCATATGTCCAAGTTCAGGGGACTTGAGTAAACAGGCACAATAATGGGGAGACTCAACCCCATGTATTGGATGCCAGCATGAGAGGTAATCAGTGTGAAACAAACACACCATTCAAACTGTTTGCTCTGTTTGCCAGCTGAAACCAGGATTCTGATTCTTACAAAGAGGATCCTTGCTATGTACAGTGCAAGACCTGAACTTCCCTGCAGCACTGTGCTGTTTCACATCCCAAACACTGCTCATCTACTGAACCAACCGGAAAAGACAGTGGTTCCCAGGGGAGGAGGGCAGGCAGTGAATACCTTCCTGACCCCTACAGTTGCTCATTTTATGCCGTGAAACATGAAATTTGATTACTCTTATCATTAGCTTAGCTCACATAGCTACAAATGTTATTAGTAGCCATAAAATTATTGAGGCCCTTTTAAAATCCATTTTTAAAGAGTGTGTGACATGTATTAGCAGATCTGAAACCCTGATTTCAAATACCCTCACTCGAACATCAGAAACAAAATGTCGAGCTAAGCAACAGCGACAGGGCTTGAGATGTGCTAATGAAGAGTGGTGCCATTGCCTAAGAGAAACATTACACATTATTAACACATTAGCCCGCTAAGGCACTGTGCCAGCTGTAATAAGCAACCAATTTGGCATGCTAACTTAGATACACAGGACCATTCAGAAAATCTTCATTCTTTTTTTTCCTCCCCAGTGACAAACATGTGGTTTGTCAGCAACCTGTTCCCATCTCACTAATGCCCCAAAAATCTGTGCTTAGCTGGGCCCTAATTCCTGTGCATGCTTGGTCACTACACTGTTAATACTTTGACACTGATCCTTCCCATCAAGGTCCAGTTCACAAATTGGCTACATATATTATCTGTGCATGGGAGTGTGGGAGGGATAAATCATATTCATTATTCACATTCATGAAATTCCAAACACATGGGAAGTACTGATGGTGTCCTTGGGGAGCAAGAAACAGCTTGTCAGAGATATCCAAGTAAAAGGGGTGCAAAATCAATTATGAAAGGAGGTGTTTCCTGCTCTAACAAGCTAATTACTGTACATCAAGTCACAAAAGGAAAACTGATGCTTTTTATTTTTTTTAATGGAGGTGCTGTCAGATTAAATCAACTTGGAAGGACGACTGGGTTTAATGTATTCCCTCGGCTGATGCTCTCTTTAACACATTTGCATATGCAAACATGTTAATATTCTGTCAGAATCCATGAAATAGGGCTGACAGGGCAGAACCTAACAAAACAGTTACGTGACCCTGCTCCTGCAGCTTATTTACGTCATTTACATACGCTGGTACCTCCAGCTCACGCTGAGAGTGACTGGCTTGGGAGTCACCACTGTGAAAGCAGGAGCATCTCAACAGGGAAATGACACATCCCTGCTGCTGGAAAGATCCATTTTAGGAGACAAACCAAACGTATAAATTGCTAATGAACTATCCCTTCCTGTCCAGCGCAGCCAGCGAAACTGCAGATGGTTGATTCCTCCTGGGATAATAGGTGAAGCTGGGGTATTCGTTAGATGGCTTCCAGGTTATCTGCCAGGAGCAAACAGCCATGTCACACTTCCTTTTCCACAGCAGCAATCAGAGCAAGGGGTATTTGCTGTCCACTTCTCCCAGCCCCTCGGGCAGCCCACACCCATCAGGACTCACTGGGTTTTCCCAGGGCTCCTGCCCTGGTGCTCGTCCAGGAGAATGCAATGCTTCTCTGCATCCCTGTATCCATTTCTCCATCTGTCTCTGCCTTTTCTTACAGACCCATAAGCCTGCAAAAGCTTGCAGTCAGCAAAAGCTCCCTGTGCACACAAACCTTCACACTGGGCAGTGATGCTCACCTGTGTTAGGGGTCGAGGCACTAATGTTTCCATTCACTGCTCTCCAGAAGATTAATTGTTTTCGTGCAACCATCTGCACTGGAGGCCAGGGGTTACACCCTGCCCACAACGATACTGTGTACGAGCAAATACCCAGAGAGCAGTGTACAGATGAAGGCTTGCACTGCTCAGCATCCAGCTGCTTCCCCAGCTCTCTGCAGCACCAGGCCCGGCTGGCAGGGAGGGTTTGCACCGCCTGAAGTGCCCAAGAGCCCTCGCCCCAGGCACCAGCCAGCTCCCTGCCTCCCTCTGCCAGCAAGCACTGGCCTCAGTGCAGTGCCAGGGCTGCTGGATCAAGAAAAAGTCATGTCAGCGCATGCACCTCCAGCACAGAGAACAAACCCAGCCTCAGGTCTCAGGATCTCGTCTGAGTGGGCTTGGCAGAAAGCAGCTTCAGTGCTTTGGCCACCCCAGAGCTGGCAGCCAAGCCCTGGCAGACACGTAGCTTCCAAGGGAACGGTGCAGGCTGTGCTGTGCTGGCTGCAGCGCTGCTGGCCAGCCTTTGCAGGCTCCAGCGGGGTGGCTGCACCCAGCTGTGTCAATCTGTTCCCACCTCCCAGCTGCCTGGAGCTGACAGACAGATGACCTGTTATATATTCTCTTACTTTTAACTATTCCCACATGATGGCAGTTTTTCTGGGGTATAGATAATAGGTGCACTCTTGAAGTCTTTATCAGGGCCAGGTTGTCACTGGTCCCTACAACACCAGGTGTACTGGGAAAGATTAGAAGGAGCAATCAGATTTCCATTTGTGCAAAGCAAAGGCAGAAGAAATTTCTATGCTTAGATGTGGTAACAAGCTGCTTTCCATCGTAGCCAATGGACAAAGCCTTGTTTTAAAAGAACAGGAGCATCTCCCACTGCACACCATGCACCTGCAGAGCCAGCCAGGAGAAAAGGTTGTATTTTTCAGGAGGTGTTTCAGCATGAACACTATCACATTGCTCCTTCAAAAGAAGAATATAATCAAACTTCTTATTCAAGAAAAACTGCCAGCTTATCTCCACCTAAATGCAAAGGGAGTATGGATTCAAAACCTGGTCCAAGATGGGCCAAACACTTGTTTATTTGCCTGTTGTCTTCTCTCCTACTGAGTAACCATAAGCAATGCTAGGGAAACCGTGTCATTCATAAAATGGATTGGTATCCTAGAGCTGTTCAGCTCCTTCTTGACAAAAAATGCACAAGCTGTGTCTTACACTCAGATGGATTCACTCACTTGTGGAATTTATCCCTTGATACCATTTTCTGACACAGGCTTTCCTTCACACACACATCTGCAGACAGCAATTTCCTATTACAGATGCTGCCCATCACCTCCATGTTCCTTTCTTCCACCCACAAGGAATTCAGATGTAGGCAGTTCAGAGCAAACAGGGACAGCCAAGGGAAGTCTGGCCGCAGCTTGCCTGAGATTTAGCACAGACCCAGAAGCACCTCATAGAGAGGGCAGAGCCCAGCCAGCAGTGCTGGCCAGCACACTGCTCCCGAGGCCAAAGGCACGCTGTACAACAGAGCCCTTTTCTCCAGACCTCATTCTCCTGGTGCTCCCAGGCAGTGCTCTGCACAAACAGGAGTGGTGATGCTGTTAATGGGGAGGGGTGTTCCCCACAGGGAGGTGGGGCGGTGGAGACCTCAAAAAATTCACCCCGGAGCAGCATGCATCCTTGCAGGCAGATGGGAACTGATGCTGTCAGACGCACTATGAGAGGGCAAGGGGGGAAGTGGAGAATGAAGAAATGTGAAGAAATGAAGAAATATCAAACCCTGCCTTGCCACCCTTGCTCTTTCATGGCTGGAGTAGATGACTTGGGGCTCTGGGAGCTCTCTAAAGAGCCTGCATTGGCCTCACTTGCTAAGATGCATTCTCCAGTGAAATCTGTCCCCTCCATAAAGGAGAAAATGGAGAAGATAGAGACATCTGCTGGGAAGCTGTCAGGTTTATTAGATACATGCTTTGGGTTTGGGGACGGAGCACCCAGAGGATCTCAAGGAATCTGAGCTCAAAGAAATAAAGGCAACTTCAAAAGACACGACCAGACCAGCAGAATCACTTAACAACAGTAATTTTTTGCTGGAAATACAATTGAAAACACCTGAGAATCAAATCGGGATTCAGCCTATCCCCCTGCCTGGAATTGCAGCTGCTATTGATTCTGGGCACTAGATCTTAGAAGAGCTCCTCTGTAAACTCCTGACACTGGCCATTACAAGCGATCCCAGATGTGAAAGGATTTATGGGATCCCCACACCTTAAAATATGCACAGATTAAAGACTGTGCTAGTTCTAAAGCTAGATGGAGATAGTGCTCGGTCCCCCTCCTCCTCTCCCTGCTGGGTGTCACACAGGTGCCACTGGCTGGCAGGGGCAGAGGGGGCTCAGTCTGGGGACCATGGAGATGGGAAAACACGTCTATGAACTCTCTACAGTAATCCATGTGAGATGACTTACTCTGATGACTGTCTCTATCAGGAAATCTGGTACAAATCACAAGTCAGTGATTTGCTGTTAATAATCCTTACCCAGGAGAGCCCTTTCTCATGACTTGAACTATCTTGCCAGGCCACAGAGGAGGGACAGACACACCTTTGTCACTGCCTGGAGGAGAACAGGTTCTGACAGGGTGCTGTAACCCACTCGACTTCCTCCACGCTCCACACCAGCATTGCAACTTTTCCTTTTAATTTCATCTCACAACTCTTATCCAGGGATCCCTGGCAGAAAAGGGGAAGCTGAAGGATGTAAGCAGTACTTGTAGACTTTGCAAAGAATAAAGCAACCTGGTCCACCTTCCACCCATTCCAGTGCCCCTAATATCAGGGAAAAAATTATATTGACTCAAGTCAGGAGGAGATCAGCCCCTTTGTGCTGCCAAAATGGATGAGGCTGTTCACAGTGGTAAATACCAGGTCAGCTGCATTCAGAGAAGGCAGTTTTTCTTCTCTGGCAAAAGACAGGAGTGTCTCCTCACTGTGTATACCTGTCAGCATCACTGCAAACAGCAGCATCACCAGAAGGCAGGTTGGTACTACATAATTTTCTTGTTATTTGTCTTTAACAAAGCAATAGTCTTTAAAGTAAAGAAATTTAAATCTACCTTATTGGAAAGCTGAGTGTGTGGCAGTTGGTGGGGTTTGATTTTGTGCAGTGAATAGAGCAAAGCAAGCTGCCAGCCTGTGTTCACACACATCTCTGAATCGTCTGTGAGGTCTCAAAACTAATGATCAATATGTTGTCTGTTGTGGTAAACAGACATTTTTAAAAGATTCTTGCTTCATAGTCCAGAGAAGAATTTGATTTCCATGCCTATTAAATAATGATAGATTTTATGACAGCAAATGTAAGATCTGTCACATGACTGGGATCAACTTTTGTTGATAATCCAATATCTGACCCTACAGCAAACTAGTGTTTCACATCTCCAATGCAGCACCCACCCTGCTTTTACACCCTGATGGGCTGCACTGTCCCTTCTCCCAGGACTTTACCAGCTTGTCCTAGGCGAGGGAGAACAAGAGAGCACAAAAATACACCAACATTCCTGTGTTTCTAAATAACTGAGGGATGAGGGTGTGAGGGAAGCCACTCAGATTTGCGGGATCACTGCAGGCAAGATATCCTCTCCTGTTCTTGTATTTCAATGTAGGGATTGATGTCATGCTCCTGTGCATGCTCAAGTAATAACACCCATGCTTGTTCTCATATTTTCTTGGCACATCTAGCACAGTACAAGCCTTTGTCTTGTCGTGCCATGCTGTGTGCTTGGTCAGGGGCTGTCAGGAGGGGCAGGAGCTCACAGTGTGCAGTGGTACACGGTGTCTGCCCCAGGGATGTACCAAAGCACCAGGGCACTCTTCCTTAGAGGAGAAGGTCACTTTTTGCTGGCAGGTGAGAGACTGAGTCAGTGTAAGTAACAGATACCCTAAGCTTCTCACTACCAAATTTACAGAGCTCAGAAACAGAAAGGCAACTTCCCAAGACCTACTGCATCATGTGGGTGGCATTGCTGCCACACAAATACCTTTAAAATGCTAGACCAAGCCCCAGATGAGCTGTTTGGAGCCTTGCAAACCCCTGCACTACTCTGGGTGACATTTTCTTTTGCTTCTATAGCCTCTAAGTTGAATAACGTGCAAGGCTCTTACAGACAAGAGTTTCAAAGAGCTGCTCAAGCCCTTCAGAATAACAAAGCTCTGAGGTCATTAACAAACACTTGTGATGTGTTACCAGTTGAAAGAGAAAATTACTACCCTTCAGCAGCAAACAGTAAGTATATCAAACATGAAAATCTACCAAACATACCAAATGCTGATGTCAAGAGGGGTATGCAATCTGTCCCTGAAATGAAGGACGTGGGGAGTTCACTTGCTAGGTATAATCCCACTGAAATTATAAATATTGTGGGTTTTCATGAGACAAAGGAATTTGTTTTCATTGAAAGAGGATGAAAACTCATTCTTCATTCCCTCGATCCAAAGTCAAGGATCTCTACAACTCTGAATACATGTGAAATCTGCAGAGCAGCCCAGTGTCAGGGGATGTGGCCAGACACCTCTGGTTTGGGGCACCATGTCAGAATTCTCCTAGGCAGAAGCCACAGCTCAGTCTCTGCCTCAGCTTAGCTTCCTAACGCATTCTAAAGGAGGAGGAAGGCTATCTGCAAAATGAGTCAAACGTGACAAGACCCCCTTTTGGACCCTCAGGGCTCCCCTGAGGGAGGAAGGGCCAGGGAATGAGATGCTCAGATTGCCCTAGCCACTTCTGGGGCAAACATTTACTTTAGATTAAGTGGCATGTAAAGAAGAGAGGAGCCCTCTCTGGCTGGCTGCAAGGATTGATAGTTAAATATTTATAACGTCCAAATTAGCATAGTGGAAACTCAATTCATCAATTTGTTCTGGTCTGTTTGCAGGAAGGAGAGGGGGTGTCGGGCACCCTGCAGGAGGTGCAGCCGTGGGTGGGCAGGGCGCGTGTGCCGCCTCCAGCCCGGCTCTGCAGCCCGGCTCCCCGCTGCCGCTGACTTGTTGCCCTCCTTACCCTTTCCACGGGGTCAGGGAAGTGGCGGGCTGCGGGCAGGGCTGCGGGGATCCCTCCTCTCCCCCAAACCCACCTGTCCGGGGGGCAGCCCCACACCAAGCTGTGGGGAGCAGCGTGGTCAGGCAGCACCAGCCTGGGGCTACCCGGCTGGGGGCTGGAGAGGGAAGGGGGGCCGCCCTGGAAGGGTTAAGGCTTTTCAGGCCAAAATCCCCCAACAGAAGGCAGGGTCAGCCTCGGAGCTGAAATCTAAGTGCTAATGACTGATGCCCTTCACCCCTGCGCTGCCTCCAAAGGCGAGTGCCCTGGATGAGCCGGGGCCGGAGAGCATTTAACATTTGAACTTCTTCTCGTCTGCGAGGCAGCAGGCCGTTGTGCGCGGGGTCGCTGACCCCCAGCCCCACTCCCCCCAGCCCCTCAGCTGCCTCCCAGCCCTAATTGAATGACAGATGGTCAGCGACAGGGAGAGGGCAGGAGCGCCGGGGGCATGGGGCCCTGCTCCTGCCCACGCACCGCCCTCGCCGGCCGCCCTGGAGGCTGCCTGGCACCCCGACCCCGCAGCCACACAGCTGGGGGACACCGGGCAGTGCGCAGGGCTGGGGTGGGGGGCCGCGCTGGGGGCACCTCGAGGCCAGGGGCACCTCAGGCCAGCCTGATTCCAGCCAGAACCTCACCAGTCCTTCTCATCGCTCTGCCACACGACAAAATATCGCTAAGTCCATAGAGACCTGACCAGTACAGGGTGCCCAAGGCCTCCCGCCGCTCCTGGCAGTGCCAGAACAGAAGAAGGAGCTGGGCTGGAGTTCCGTGGGGAAACTGGGGCGGTCACAAGGGGTCTGGGCAGGGGAGGCACAGCTGTGGGCCGCCCCTTCCCCTGCCTGCGCCCCCGGAGGCTGCCCTGGCTCCCCTCCGCGCCTCCAGCCGCGGGTTCTGGACGTGTCCCGCCCCGGGAGGAGGATGCCACAGGTGACAGGAAGGGCCTTACTGCCACCGCCAAGGGCTCTGTGGAAATGGTGCTTGGTGGGGCCGGTGTGCCTCTGCCTCCTGCCCGCAGCCCTGCCAGCTGCCTGCCAGGCAGAGCTGGGGGGTCGGGGGTGAGCCCCCGAGGAGCAGAGGCTGTGCGAGCGCAGCCCCCGCGCCCCCCGCTGCAGCCCGCTGTACCTTTAACGGAGAGCCGTGATTCCCACAATTACTGGGATTACAAGGAAAGGGTTATCGATTTGCAGCCTGCACTGTGTGATCAGCGCCCGGGCGGCCTCCCCCCCGCCCCCCCACCCCCAGCCCACCTCTCCTACTGTAAGCACGAAACCATTTATAAATGTTTTATTTCACTGATCGCCTCACCCTTGCTGCATAATAATAACCCCAGCAGCACGGCGATATATTCTCTCCACTCCCCCTCTCCCTGTGCCCGCAGCCTGCAAAAGGCACCAACGTGATATGCAGCAGCCCCTGATTTGTGTGTATGTTTTAATTACCGCCGGAGAAACCTGTACACAAGCATAAAAAAGGGTGAGGGAAAGGGAGAGCAGGCCCAGACGGCGGAGGCAATGGCAGCCTAATGCACCGCTGGCTGACAGCGACTTCCGCTCAGGCACCTTCTCCAGATCGAACCCTTCGATTGTAACTGAAACAATTTGCATACTGATTCCTCTCATAGCCTCCCGATCCATAACCAGCCAGGCAGCTATTCAAATGCAAGTAGCATCCCTAAATGCAAGGCTAGACTGACCAAAATGCGCTGTCCTACAAGCAGGAGGAGAAGAAAAACCCCTTGATTATTATTTCTATTTTTGTTCCTTTTAACCTTTAAAAGGTTTAGCTGGAAGCTGTTGGTTTATGGCTGGGGATGTAAGGGAAAGAATTGATCCTCAACTGGACTTAAAGATGGAGCAAAACGGGGCGCTGAAGAGATTTTTCGTTGTGGTTTTTCCTTTTTCCTTTTTCCTATTTTTATTTTTACCTGAGCCACAAACTGAGGCTCTTTGGGGGGAAAGAGGGTCTATCCTCTCTCCCATCCCCTTTCTCCATCAAAACCGTCTCAGCTCCTGCAGACCCAGGGAATACACAAACTGCTGCCTGTGCCTCTGCCTCTGGTGCCTGTTGGGCTGATGAAGATCGTGTAATTCTGGCTGTAAATTCTTGCGTTTAAGTTGGTCCAATAAAAGATCTCTCCCACACCTTGTGAGGGTTTGGTGCTTTATTTTTTTAACGGGACTGGCGTGGCAGCCGCGGCGGTTGCCTTTTTTTTTTTTTTTTCCTTTTTTCTTTTTTTTTTCTTTTTTCCCTTCTTCTTTTTCTTCCTCTCGTTCTCATTTGAAATTATGCAGATAGAATTTTTTTTTTTGAGTTTTCTCCTCCTAGGGACAAATCTAGGAGGCAGCGGATGGCCGTCCCGGCGGCGTGCGGCGGACGGCGGGGTAAGCGTGCCCAGCGGGGCACGGCGCGGGCGGAGGGGCCGGCGGGCGGGGCGGGGCGGGGCGCGCCGGGGCGGCCGCGGCCGCGCAGCGACAGCGGAGCGGGGGCCGAGCGGCGCCCGCGGCCTCCTCCGCACCCGCGTAGCGGGGTGCTCGCAGGCGGGGGAGGGAGCCTCGTCCGGAGGCTCCGCGCCTGCAGAGCGGCCGTCGGTGCCTAGCCGGGGCCGCGCGGAGGGACCAGGCAGCCCCGCGCCCGCTCCGCCGCCGCGCAGCCCAGCGCAGGCTGCGGCCGCTGCCCGCCGGCGCGTCCGAAAGCGGGAGCGGTCCCGGAGCGCTGCCAGCCTCCATGTTTGGGGCTGTTCCTTGCTAAATTCACCGTGAATGTCCCCGAAATCGATCCCGATAATTTTCTGCTAATACGGGCCCCGCTTTTATTTCAGTTGGGCTGAGCAGAGCTACGACGGCCATTGCGGGTCGGGGGATCGATTGCGAGCAGGTTCCTCCGCAGGTTCGTGCGCTGCAGAGCCCGGTCGCACGGATTCCCGAGCCTCTGCCTGCCGGGTCGCTGTACGAGGGAATAAACGATAGAGATGCGTAGATATTTTATTATTTAGCGGCGGCCGAGGGAAAGCTTCTAGGATGCCGTGGAGCTGGCTGACTCCTCATCCCTCTAAAATTCCCATTTGCCTCGGGCTACGACCTGTTATTTGACCTTTAGACACCCCGGAAGATAGCTGAGTTTTTCTTTCGAAATAGAAATAAAGCGATGCGGTGGCATGACTTCGCCAAGGGGAGCGGGGCCCGGCCCCGGCCCGGCCGGGGGTCGCCCTGCCCTGGCGGGGGTACGTGAACAGGGAGAGCTTTCGGGCGGGGGCCGAGAGCGAGCCCAGGGTGACACGCGTTCATTTTGATTTCATTTGAAGACATTTGATGGTTGTAGATCTTTCTCTGGTTTGTTGCATCACCACAGCTCACTCCTTAAAACAGTAATTCAAGATGTAAGTAAAAGTGTTTTCATTTTTATTGATCCTGCTAACATCTTTCATTACCCAACACGTAACCACAACAAATGATTGCTCATTTGATACGCAGAATTTTATCGACGCTCTCCCAGGCCGGAGCGCGGATCCTAAATCCCGGCGGCGTTAGGAGCGGTGCTGCGCGGCCGCGTAGCGGCCAGGACGGGAGGGCGGGCGGTGCCCGAGCCCCCGGCCCCTGCCCGGCCGCGGCTGCTGCCCTGCCCTGCCCGGCCCTGCCCGGCCCTGCCCGGCCCTGCGCCCGCCAGCGGGGCCCGGAGCGCTCCCCCGCGCCGGCCCTGCCGAGGACAGGGCAGCGAGCCTTGGGGGGCAGGCAGCGCACCCCCAGCTTGCGCAGGGCCCTGCGGAGCGCCTCGGGGGTGCGAGAGCTTCCCGCGGCTCGGGCACTGCCCCCCGCCCCTGCCCGCCGCGCTGGCTCCCTTGCAGCCAAACCCAACAAGTAGCGGGAGGAGAAGCGGCCGCGCCGCCGGCCCCGCACCGCCTCGGCCGCCAACACGCCCGGCAGCGCCGGCAGCCAGGCTGCCCTCCGCTCTCCTCTTCTCTCTCCCATTTTTGAGAAATACACTAATTAAATATTCCTTTAAAGGATAATTTTGTTTTTAAAAAAATACAAATAGAAGTCACCAAATCTTTGGGACGAATAGAGAACGCCGAACGATTTGGAACCGCAGATCCTGTTTTATTTACACGACCCGTTTCAGCTAACGGCGTGAAATGTTTTTCAGCCACCAAACAAATTCTACTATTTTAACTCTCCTTAAGAACATTATTTTTGCTCTTAATACTAGAATAGAAGGCAGGTTTATGAGGGAGAGGCTCGAAGAATTGGTTTCGATGCAAGGGACCTACAGTGAAATTAAACTAGGTGGATTCTTTATTAAATGATTTTCGGTCTTCTGTGGTTTTATGAAAATAAAAGGGAGCACTTTGTCATTTTTAACAATGTAAGTAGCCAATAAATCTAATTTTCACATTGATTTCTGTAGGAATTAAGTGATATCTACACTATCTGCTGTGAATTGTTTTTGGAAACAAGTGCGACTTTCTCCTGGCAGAAGCTTTTTTTTAAATAATAATTACAAAAATATTTTTTAAAGTACTTCTCAAACCATCAGATTTTTAAAGTAGGGGAAAAAATATCTATGAGATTGATCATGTCTATCTGAGACGGCATCTAGACAAAGAATTTTATAAAATGCGCCAAGACAGGCAAAGGAAGAGCATTGCATGGAAAAAATGCCTAGTACGAATAATTACAGAGGCGAAGAGTTTACAGAACCCTCGGTCTGGCGTCCGGGAAAGGGGAGAAAAGGATTAAAAGAAAAGAAAGGTTAAAAAAAAATTTAAAAAAAAAAAAAAAAAAAAAGGTGAGCGACTATATTCGCTCATTCGTGTTACTAATAAAGATCTCAGCTGAGGAACCCAGGGCGCTGCGAGCAGCGCTGCCAGATTAAAACGTGTCCCTGACTTAATTGCTGACTCGGGGCCACGTGCTGCCTGCGCGGCCAGGTGCCCTTCCCGGGGCCCTGGCAGAGCATCACCTCCGTGCACCCGCCGGGGATTTAATAGCACCTTTTCCTAAATAATGACCCAGAAGAATAGCGTTCACAAAGCGCTATTGATCCCCTTTGTGTTACCGTCCGTGGGTTTGGACAGCCCGAGCCGCTGTGAGCTCAAGGATTAGTTCTGTTTCGGGGTACCAAGGCGCGTCCGCGGGGGCGAGGGGCGGTCGAGAGGGCAGCAGCCCCCGCGGCCCTCCCGGGACCGTCCCGAGGAGGGGAGGGGGCTCCAGGGCAGCAGCGGCCCGGCGTGGGATGGGCCGCCGACCCCGACGGAGGGTCCTGCCCGCAAAACAGCCGCTCCGCGGGCGGGAAGGCTCGGCCGACCCCGCGTGTCCGGGGAGCGTCGTGGGCGGTGGCTCCTTGGGAGGAGGAGCGCGGGTCCTTCCCTTTCTCCTCCCTCCGGTTCCCCCCAGCTCTGCCCGGCCGAGGAGCGGGCCCGGCCGTGTCGGGGGAGGTCTCCATCGGCCGGGCACAGCTGGCGGCGGTGGCCGCGAGGAGCGCGTCCTTTGCGCCCCAGGAGTGTTTTCCTGCGGGTTTCCCAGGGCATCCTCGCGGGATCTAAAGCCCAGGGTTGCAGCCCGCCGCGCCGTCACGGCGTGTATCGTGCGGGGGTCGTGCGTGGATCACACATCCTCCTGGGGCCGGGGGCCGCCCAGGCGAGGGGCAGCACCAGGCCGGTCCCAGCCTGCCTCCGAGAAGGCGGCAGTGTAGAGTTCAAACGCATCAGACTATCAGAAGTCATTTATCCGGTTTCATAAATAATGTTCTTATTATCTCCAGCCCCTTTAATTCATGCTCCTGTCCGCTTGATTGCGGGGTTTCAGCAGATAAAAAGTTTATAAGTTGGTCGGGTTCTTGTTTTCCTTTTTCCATCATTAACATCATTAATATAAGCTATCAATAACCCTGTCGTTTGGAGCATAGCTTCACAGTATTGATCTGCGCAGCTATTCATCTCTGCCATAGAAGACACGGAATAATTTTCGCATTACAGTAGCTTGGATTTGCTTTTAATTCATATTTAAAGCTGCAACTGGCTCTGTGGAGCTCTCTGCGAAAGACTAGAGGCGCCTAATTAATAATAAGTTAGAAACGAAGGAAGGCACCAGCGGATAAATAATTAATACAGACATCTCTGTCTCTTTGAATATTGCTACTTTAAAAATTTAGACTTACCAGGGCCATACTGTAAGTCTGCAAGTTATATTGAGGAGATGATTTAAGAAAGCTATTTTTTTTTCCTGAAATACAATGTTAAATTATTTACGGTGTTTTGCAATCTTCCCTAAGTTCCTTCATTAACAAGCGCTGCGGTTTGCTCCGGGGAGTGCGGGAGAGAGCGGCTGCAGAGGGACCGCGGCGGCTCGGCCGGGCAGCGCCCTGCAGCCCTCGGGGCTCGCTCGGTGTCCTCTCCCAGCTCCGCGTCCTTTTCAGCCGACCAGACCCCACCGTGGGGGCTCCAGAGGGGAGAAGGGAAGAGCCCAGTGCCCTTAGGTGGGTGGCAGGGGCCGGCTTGGAGCAAGTTCAGCCACCGCGCTGCCGGTCCTGGGTTCCACGAGGCTCCCCTCGGGCGGAAGTGTGGGCCCGGGGGTGAGGGCTGCGGGAGGGGGAAAGGCAGGACCCCCCCGGGCGAGCACCCGCAGCGAGCCCCCGCCGAGCCTCAGCTTCCCCTGAAAGCCAGGCCCTCCCCCACCTGCCCCGGCCGGCGAAGCCCTCTGTTCTCTGTCTGCCCCTGACAGATGTATATGTTTTTGTCGCCAAGCAAGTTTCCAAGAAGCTCGACAGGGGAAAGTCTGAAAAAGTTAATCCCCCCCGGCAGCTGTTGGCTCTGGGAGCCTTCGAGCGTCACCTTTGACACCCTCCCCGTGCGAGTGGACCCGGTGCCGCAAGCTGTCACCGCACAAGAGGCGCGGGAGGGCGCGGGCGGCGGCAGCCCCCTCATACGCCATTAAAAGAAAAAAAAATCAAAATAAAAAATATAACGCAAATAAAAATAAATTAAAGGGGAAAAAAAGAAAATAAAGGGGAAAAAAAAGAAAAAAAAAAAAAAAAAAAAAGAAAAAGAAAAAGGAAAGAAACCCAACTCCGTCCGGTCGGTTGCAGCGCGCTGTGATCGCTGCCCCGGGCCGGGCCGCCCCGTCGGGCGGGCCCCGGTGCCCGCGCGGTGTTTGCTGGCGTCAAGCGGGAGATTACGGCCGTTTCATGGTGTCATTAGCTCGGATTTAAAAAGCACACACACGCCACGCAATTCAAACAAGCAAAGTTGCGTTTTAAGTCCGCTCCGAGTATCTGCTGATCAAATAAAGACTTAAGGGCGGTAACGATTATTCTGTTAAATATATGGTACTTGACTGCACAAGCAGTAATTGATTAGCGCACCGAAATGAGCTCTCCCCGGCGCTCGCCCTTCGCCAGTGGGGCGGGAAGCTCCGCGGGGAAACCGTGCCGGCGTCCGCGACGAGGGCAGCCCACGCACGGGCACCCCCGACGGCGGAGAACGGAGGCTGCCGGCCTCGTCTCCCCTTTTCCGGGCTCCTGCGAGCCCATCCCGGGATCCCGGGGCACTCTGCAGCTGAGACGGGACCGGGGTCGTCGGGCCCGAAGTCCTGCTCTGTCCTCCGCGCCGGCGGCTTTTGCGCGCCAGAGCTACTTCGTCCATGGGTCACCCCCAGAGTAACGGAAAAAATATTTTAAAAATAAAAATTACACGGGCACTCTTTCCTAAGGTTAGAGATTGAACCTCGACGGAGGCCGGTGTGTCACAGGATTCTCCAAATTGTTTGCGGTCGGGTTTATACTCATTTCTTGAAGAAAAATGTGATGTTGCAATTTCCTACAAACTCGAGGGAGTAACATATTCGCTATGACGTTTGTTTTGATAACTAATCGCTAAATACACGGAGATTAAATATTTTTAATTAAACTGTAAATTGTGCACAGATATTGATAATGAAGGAGCTGACAATGTTTCGATTAGATCTGTGACATCACCTTGCGTTAGCTTGGGAAACAATCACAGCTGTTCACTTCGGTCTCGAAATCGGTTCTCCATTATTTTATTATTGCATTTTGTTATTGTATTTTACTGTATTTTATCCTAAACATTTTCTGAGGGCACTGATTAGGTTTCAGGTGTATTTTTTCTTCTTTGGCAGATGCACATTTCCTTATCTATTCCTCGCTATCAGAAATTGAGATATTGTCAGCGTCAACGTTACAAAAATTTAGAGAGCTGTGGAAGCGTTTAGGATTGGGGATGGCTGGGGTGGTAGGAACAGTGCGGGATCTGTATGTGGGATTTTTTAGCACAAAATAAAATACATGGGAGCTTCTTGCGCCCAGGGAAAATGAACGGCAGTGAGCAATTGATTTCTTTCGGAGAGGGGCTTCAATAGCTAGAAAGTGTGTGTGTGTGTGAGTGTGTTAATTTCGGGAAATACATGAAACCGATGCGGAAATTTTTATAGAGGCGAAAATGTATACTGGCTTCCAGGGCCATACAAGCAGCACACACACAGACGATAGTTGTGATTCTGAAAGTTTCCTGCGAGCGTCCCTGCGCTTGGTGATGTTTGAGCTCCCCAGCGCAGGCACACGCAGGTCGTGCACAGACAGCCAGGCACGGGGCTGGTCCCGGGCAGAAGCCCCCACGCCGGGCTCCCGGGGCACGGTGCCCCGTGAGCACCCCAGGAGTACGGGGGTGCCTGGGCGAGGGGCACCAGGGGGCTCCCGCTCTGCTCGGAGCCTCGCTGCGGTGCGAGGGACAGGCCAGAGCTTTGGTGTGAGGCACGGTCCCTGTGCCGCACCCGGTCCCACGGGGGCTGTGGACGGGCAGCAGGGCAGGAGCAGGGCCAGGCCTGGCTCCGGCCATGGGGCTCCGGGCTCGGCCGCTGCCGCGGTACTTGGGGTTCACAGAGCGGGGCGAGGGGTCTCGCTGCCTCGATGAACCGGAGAACAGCGAGACCCCACAGGGTCCCGAGCCGTGCCCGTCCCCTCGCACCGAGAGGAATCTCCGCAGGTCTTGTCCGTAAAGTTAGGGCAATCGCTCCGAGAAAAGTAACCCCAGGGGTTGATTTCAGCTCTCTCCCAGCGGGACTCTGCCCTAGGACGGACTCCTGTCTCTGTCCCTGCAGCCTGCACTCCCGGTGGGCCCGCTGGCCCGCTGGCAGCGACTCCTGCCTCTTTCCAGGGAAGGGGCCTTGGAGCTTTCAGCGGAACGCAGGGAGAGTGACAACGCCCCCGTCACAGACCCCTGTGGTCCTGAGCGGTTCGCCCTCGCTCTGCATGCTGCCGGTGCGGGCTTTGCCAGCACAGGTGCTCAAGTCCTATACCCCCTCTCCGTGGAAAAGACACCGGGGTCCCGGCCTGAGCCCCAGCGCGGCGGAGATCCGCTCGCTGTCCCCGGGCCTGGCGATGGGGACAGGCGGCTCCGCAGGGTGCCGAGAGCAACCGCGGTCCCCGACAGCAGAGCGGGGGGAAGCGGCGGCGTCCTTTGTGCGCCACCGGCCCGGTGCCGCCCGGCTGCGGCCCCGCGGCTCTCCTGCGGCTCGGCTCGGCTCGGCCCGTCCCTCCCGCCGCTCGGCGCCGCGCACACGCTGCACTCTGCCCGGCGTGGTTCGTTATTGTTAATGGGCGAACAATAGGCACATCTGCCCTTTCTTCCAGCATAAAGGCACCTTAGCTAACGAGGGGGGCCGGCGGGTGAGCTCGCTTGTTCTTTCTCCTCCGCCTCCTTTTCTTTCTTTTTGAAGAAAAAAATAAAAGAAAACCAGCGGCATGTCCGGCTGCTGGGCGCCTCGGGACATATGCTCGCCTTGCACTGCCGGACACGCCCGGGGTCCCCGGCGGGGGCAGCAGGGGGGCGTCCCTCCCCATCGCACCCCCCGGCCGGACCCCGCGGGACCTCTGTAAGTGCTGCGGGGATGCGGGAGCTGAGCCGCAGGGTTGACTCCGGGACGGCAGCGCCGTGAGGCTCCCACTGCCCATTCCCAGGCCGGGCAACGGGAAGTTTCCCCGTAGGGCACCTGATAGGAGTGACACCGGGGCAGGCGGCCGCGGGACAGTGTGGGTGGATACGGCGGGGAGTACGGGGGACATGGGGGGCACGGCCCGCGGGCGCGCCGGGGCAGGGCGGTCCCATGTCACCTCCGGAAGCTCCGGTGAGGTGAGGAGGCTCCGCGCTCACGGAAAACGCGGAGTCACCGAAGGGGCGGGGCGGGTGTCCCTGCTGGGCGGCGGGGGCGGGGCGGCCCTTTGTGCCCGGGGCGGGGGCCGCTGTCCGCGGTGCAGCAGCACCACCAGCTCTGAACGCAGCCGCGCGGGTCTCGCCCGTTAAATAGGGGCGGTGACGTCACGGGGCGGGGCGGTGGCGGGAGGGGGCGCCGCGCGCATGCGCGGTGCGGACGGCGGCGGCGCTGCAGCACGGAGCGGTGTCGGAGCGCGGGGCGCAGAGAGAGAGAGCCATGGCTGGGGATGGCGAGGGACGCGGCCACACACCCGCCGCGGCCGCGGCTGCGGGGCCCGGCCTGAGGGAGCGGCGGCCCTAGGACCGGCCCGGCGGCACCAGCCAGCAGCGGGAAAAAACAAATAAATACATTGCCACAAAATAAAAATTAAAAGAAAAAAAAAAAAAAACCAACCAACCAAAACCGGGAAAGCCAGCAAGCCCGGCAACAGCA